>OY292482.1:13938962-15138962 GCA_958496325.1 Nomophila noctuella
CGTATTCGATTTACACTTAAATAAGATATTGCGTAACTGTATCTGTTGAAATCCCGAAACAATTCATGAATTGTACCAGCTTTATTCTGAACTAGCGGGCGCCCGCGACTCCGTCCGCGTTGTTTTCGGTTTCCACACATATAGGTATATGCGATAACCTGAAGCCTTCCTCGTCAAATGAACCATTCAAAACAAAAATAATGTTTCAAATCGGTAGTTTCTGAGATTAGCGTGTTCAAACAAACAAACAAACTCTTCAGTTTTATTATATTAGTGCTTATACAGATTAGTATAGATAGTTTTTGTTGAGCATCGACGGTGACCGAAGCTTTCAAATAGAGATTGATAAGGGGGTACGCCATTCGTCTCTGTAACGTTGCCACTAGGAATCCTGTGTTAGTGATTTAGGAAAGAGGACTTGTTTAGGGAAAGCCTATATTGATTCCGTACAATGAGTTGCAGAATGTTTTACCTAACTTCAACCTAATGGAATAATACAAGTGATTCCACGGCAAATAAAAAACCTGTTTCGACTTAAAGTCAATATAATAAACAATAATATCTACTTTATGGAATACCAAAGTGAATTAAAAGTGTCTAAACGATATCTTTCATTAAAATACTAAATAATTATATGTAGTTGAAGAAGAGCATACAAAGATTATAAAAAATATTGTTGTTTAAATTCCAGGATGCTACGTTTTGTATTGTTCAATAAAACGTAGCTTCAAATCACTTGAGCTGTTGACTGCAAACCAGATTGCACTTTACCTTTCTTAGAATAGAGAACGTATTGAATTAACTTAATTTTATCTTTAGTTAGAGATTAAATGCTTGAAGTAGCTGCTGAAGAGTCAGTGTAATCAGAATGCCAACATTTTTATTCAGTCACTTATATTATTTAACGGGACTAAACGAGATATTAATTAAGCAGTATATGTATACTACTTACTGCTTGACGTTTCGGCTGCGTTACAACAGCCGTGGTCGCAAGCGGGCTGGTGATGCGGGGCGTCGTCTGTTCGCGATCGCGTTTAGTCCCGCCGTTAAATAATATTAGTGATATAATGCAACGCGAAAGTCTAAAAAGTTTTTATTCAGTGTCGACTGTCTTTAATATTAACACTTTTGTTTTGCAAGATGTTAAGTAACTTGCTTTGTGTTACTTCATTTGGTAGGCACCGTAGGCCAATAATTTGTCATGGCGCTTAAAAAATAATGATTTGTTTGATGATGATTAATATCATCGTCATTTACCTAACAAATAGAAAGAGTAAATACTTCAACTATTTGTATTTATTAAATTACCAACCATCGTTGCGGTAATTTTCGAACCATATTTCATTACGTAGCGTGAATGAACGGAATCCAATTTGGTTTATCCAGTAAGGCCATTTTTCACCCCGCGTGAACCTTTATTGTCTACGGATTATTTTAGAATGGAATTTAAGCATTCTTTTCAGACGCCTTTCGCTTCACACGGGTGAAATTTTTAGGGGTGAACTGCCATCATTTGTATAATTAATCTTCAAAATTAATTAACAAGAATATATCCTTCTTCTATAAGGAACTAGGTAAGTTTTAAAACTTTTCACAGTTCAGGCGAACGCACTAAGAAATGTTTCTAAGACATTACATTGACTTGAATAAGCAAAAACAAATCTGTAATATCGAATTATTTCTGATATTGCAGATGCTTTATTAATTTGTTTAATTATTTCATGAAATTGATTGATTGATGAAGTCCGGACAAATCCGATAATGGCGACTATACTTTTTAACTAAGTTTAACTTGAAGGTGAAATGTGTAATCCTAATACCGACCTCACATTAAAACTTGAAATAAGGTACACAATGTTATATAATAGAATGCAAATATTAACTATTAATGTTAAACTGCAAGTGAGATGAATATTAATAATATTCAAATAAGGTCTTTTAATCAGTACAAGGATATACGTATCTCTAGAGTCAGGTTCAATACCGATTAATACCAATTACGTGGTCAAGTTGACCTTTCCCCGATTGGTGTCAGACAAATAGGTAATCTTAATTTTATGGGACTTTATTTCGTACATTTAAGCTGGAGTTCAAGCTAATATAAGACAGCGTTTCTTTGTGTAAAATACCTCCGACTCTTGATGCAATAAGCCAACGTCTATAAGCTTTAAGCATACCCGTCTGAGAGGGACAACACTTGCATAATATATTGACTGACTTATATTTTACCTAGATCTAAATTGTGAAATAATTATTAAGCTAGAAATCGCTGCCGTATGGATGCTAACTGACCCTAGTTCTAGAAGGCCAGTGGTCTATTTCATCAGGCAAATTCCATACTCGTCTGCCCTCTGCCTAACGTAGTGAGTACGAAGAATGTAATGAACTCCAATAATAATTAATGAAGTAATTATACACTGATTCATTACGGTACACAAACGTCACAAAACAGACAGAGTCATGTGACCGGTGCCAGCTTTGCTAATATTTGCTTTTTATTCAAACTAACAAGGACTAGTCAACGCAAATCGGTGAGCCTTTACACTTGTATGGAAGCAGAGTTCAAGTGAAACTGGACGTTATAATGAACCATAAATTAAGAACTTAATTCACACACACCTGCAATGTTAGTAGAGGTCAACGTCGACGGACAGTAATTGGCAATGGTCAACTTGAGGCTAATCCTTGTGCCGATTATGTCAGCGATATCATATATATAATAAATTACATAAATGTTTCATTTATCTCTTCATAATTGAATGTGTTCACCAACAATGCGGTTTATGTGTATTATGTAAATGTCATACTGCATATTGATAACAAAATTAAAATGATTTTAATTTCGCCTTCGTTAATGTTGGGAGAAATTAACACCTCATACTAATGATATCGAAGATCTTCAGAAATAGTTAAGATATTATCTGTCTGTCTGAATAAAATAAGGCTTATAGTCCAATACGTGATAAAAAAACATCGGAGACGAAAGTACAAACCCGAACATATTAAAAGACTAGCGGCCGCCCGCGACTCCGTCCGCGTACTTTTCTATACGTGGTATACTATAGCCTAAAGCCTTCATCGTCAAATGGACTATGCAACACAAAAATATTTTTTTTCAAATCGGACCATTATAGTTCCTGCTGAGATTAGTGCGTTCAAACAAACAAACTCTTCAACTTTATTATATTAGTATAGAAGTTTTATTTACCAAAATAACAGGCAAAGTAATATAACATCACGTTGTAGTATAGTATAGGTACAACATTTGTGTAGGCGTAGCTTTATAAACAAAGCCACAGCTGATTACTTTGTTCCTGTACGTTGACCGGAATATTAATAGTAACAATTAATGATTCATTCAACAAACCCGCATGCGGTAAAAATGTTATCTATCCTTGTTATCAGTATGAACCTGTAATGAGTTGGTTTAAGTTTTGTAATTTTTGATGGTATTTGCATTGTAGAGTTAGTTTACAAAGGAATTTATTTCATTAGGGCCTACGTCATTTGCGTTCAATGAAACCATTGATATGTCTTTGTACTGTAGCAAATTCAGAGAATACTCTAATAACATAAAATAGTGTGTTAAGATTCAAGATAAAAGAGATTAATGACCAATAAGTTTTTTCAGGTATACTTAAAGTACAAGTTAGCGGCTGCCCGCGACTCCTTCCGCGTTGATTTCGTTTTCAGGAAGCTCAAAACCTTCCTCGAAAAATGGACTATTAAACACAAAAAGAGTTTTTCAATTCGAACAAGTAGTTCCAGAGATAAGCTTGTTCAAAAAACAAACCAACTATTCATTTTTTTATTGCAATATCAAAGCTTTTGTAAAATAAAATATCACACCATAGTTCTTAATTCAAATACAAAAATTAGATGTACGATTGCGGTTTTTGGCTAAAGTAAGAGCTTATTGAAATCAGAAACACTCCAAACCGCCATATTAGCGGCTGTGGTTGAGTTTGCGTTGGTCAACAACACGATAACACTATCAGCTGTTACTGCTATCTCGAGAGATTCAATGGCAAACGATAGGACAATGGATATATAACATTATCCAACACCCAAAGCTCGCTTTGTTGACAGCCGCTATGATAGTTTAAAATATGACCATTACAAGTTTTAAGTATGTAGTACAATAGTTCTATTATGCCTATTTACATTGGTCAATGTGACAAACTAGTTATGTTTCTCAGTTTTGGGGGTCCAAGATGGTTTTCTAACCAGTGAGTAAACTATGGATTAAGATTGATACTTTATTTTTGAATTTTAAATAAAAATTGAGTGCATGCACAGAAGGAATAAAAAAGAAATTGTTTTTTTCTACGGGACATTGTTAAAACTATAATAACATACTAAGCACAATACGTAGTGCAATGCAACAAAACAAACTCAAGGACGTATTCTTTCATCGATCCCGAATTCTAGCTCAAAACGGTGCACCGGTATTCCCACTGCGTTGGTCAAAGTAATTTCAATTTCAGCTACAAAGTTCAATTTGCATTCGCGTCAAACGGTGCGGCGAGTCATTGGGTCGCAAATTTTAGCGCGTTTAGCACAACAATTGATCAATCAGGCGCATCCTGATTCATAATGAACCAATTATTGATATCACTCGCTCATTGTGCCTCTGACGATGTCAATACGAATGTGCAATGTGTTGTGCAGTCTGTGAAACGAGGGAGTTTGGACTTCGGTAATTGGACAGTTTCCGGCGAATTTTGCGGCTAATATATTGCAGTTAGGTCAAATATTAATTAAGGTCAGTGGCTAGTGTGTGTCATTGTAAAGAACATTCACTGGTGACATGAGTACTTACTTCTCTACTAGAACACTTGTACATGTCCCTACCAGCAGATGACAACTCCTAATTTTAAATAAATCATAAAACATTGTATAAGATTTGAAGCAGCAGATTAGTTAAACCTAATAATAATAATACCCTCCGGCCGTATTCGGCCATGGCGGCCGATCTTACGATCAGCCAGGTACGCAGGATATATTATAGTGCACAAGTGAGTGCGCAAGCACAGGTGCACTCCCTATTCCTTCACTCTCATAATTCGGTGGGACAGCAATCTGACACGACCGTAGAGAGATCAGGCGCAGGACCAACGGCTTAACGTGCCTTCCGAAGCACGGAGGAGCTCGAGATGAAATTTTTCGGTCACCCATCCGATGACTGGCATCTGCGAACGTTGCTTAACTTTAGCAACCGCAGGCCGAGTGCGCTAACCACTGCGCCATCGAGCTCCTCAGTTAAACCTACAAATATACAAAAACCTGTTTTGATTGCTTAAATGAATATAAATAAAAAACCGGCCAAGAGCGTGTCGGACACGCCCATGAAAGGGTTCCGTAGCTAAAAGATGGCCCGACCGCTTAAGACACCATTTAGTAAGGGCAACTGCACGTCATAACTTGGTCGAGTTGTATAAAAATAACTATGTATGATACAGAGTTCGCTATAGTTTTCGTTGAAAGTACTTACTTGGAGATATACAGGACATTATTTTCAGAATTTTTGTAATAGTATTTCAAAAGTTAAGGGGGGGGGGACGCTCTAATTTTAACTTTGTATTAATACATCTCGAGACTGGGGTGTTTGATCCACATGGTTTCAAGGCAAGTTTTATTGTATTTAAAAATACCTTTTTAACGATACCCCACACGATGGGGTAAGTCGAATTTTTTTTTTCGAATTTACTTTTCGATGTATGGGATGGGGGTTAAAAATAATTATTTTTCGATTATTTTAAAAACCAATTCTTGAATTATCACTATACATCTCTCCACCAATTTTCGTGGCAATCGGTTCAGAAACGGCGGAGAACGAGCCAGGACAGACAGACAGACAGACAGACAGACAGACAGACATGACGAAACTATAAGGGTTCCGTTTTTTGCCATTTGGCTACGGAACCCTAAAAAGCTAGACTTATCATTATCGGTATAATCTTTGAGGAACACGTCTTGCCTTAAAACAACAGAACGGAAACAAAATGACTCAACAAGTCGAGAATATAGGCCGCATATCTCGTACTATGTACGTAAAGGATTATACGTACTCGTATAATCCTTTCTAACACCATTCAAACACAGTTGGCATTTAAAAGCAGGCCATGTATCTGGTGGCACAAATCTTCCCACCCAGATCGCATTAAAAGATGAAGATGCAATAACAAAGGACTAATGGACGTGAGCACATCTCATCTACGATCGTAGTCAGCTTTGTTTTTCTCCGGCACATAGCGGTGTTGAATAGAAACCAACGTTAAGGGTTGTCTGCCTAAATGACAGATTTAATGAAAGTGATAATATATAATAAATATTTTTTTTCTTTAGTCTGGCGCTTAAGTGAGCAACGGTGGCCACCGCCAGTCTCGTTCTCAACAATCCCTCTACCATTCTTGCAATGGCTCCGGATTTGCTCGGTGAAGCCATTGACTGCTGAGTTCTACACCTACGTTATTACACAATATTGGCCAATATATATGGATGAAAATAAATTTGACAAAATATGTAAACTTAATTGCACTTATAGAAAAAAAATTTGCTTTATAATTATTTAATAAATTATCGCATCTCCGATTAAAAATCTAGTCGAATAAAAATACTTGGATTTCTCGCACTAAGCCCAGCTTATCACCGGTACCTGAGGGAAGCGATGTAATTAATTTTCCCTCCATAATGAGGGCATAATTAATTTAATTAAGTCACATTAACAAGCTCTTAAAATGGTTGCATGCTTAAATGTCTCTTGCGCAACGGTGAAAGATTTAGACTTGTGAAGAATTTAAGATATGCACCTACTTACCTTTTTTTTTTGGTTGAACTGGGAAAAAGGATTATACTCGTATTAAGACACTGGCGTGTTTAAACTCACATCTGTTACTTTGACGGGCCCGTTAGTCTAGTGGTCAGAGACCCTGGCTACAAAACAGAGGGTCGCGGTTTCGAATTCCGCTAAGGGCAAATATTTGTGTGATGAACATCGGCATTTGTACTAGAGTCACAGATGTTTATAAAAGTTTTTAAGTATGTCTATCCGTTCCCTAGTACCCATAGTACAAGCTTCGAGCTTAGTTTGGGGTTAGGCAATTGGTGTGATGAATATATTTATTAATATTATTATTTGTTAAGAGTGTACTGTACATAGTACAACGTGCATAATTTTAAAGCAAAATTTAAAAAACCCTTAGCAACTGAATATACTACTAAATAAATGCATTGTGACGACAGATATTCATCTGCCGACTTTGCTGTTAATTGGTTTATTGAAAAGTCTATGTACAACCCTAAATAGAGGGTGTTAATTTAAAACTACTTGGGGGGATGCAGCCTGTCTAAAGGAGGGTGTACTGTGAATATAAAGCAGTGTGTTACAGTGTACCCTGTGCACACATTTTGAACACAACAGAATTTCACGTTACCTAACCTATTTTCTATTTTAAACCGCATTTGATGGAAAATTATTTTCCGACAGCGCCATTCAAACCTAAAGACGTATAAGACATGGTAAGACCGATAATAAAACTTAATAAAAAAAACTGCTTAGAAAAAATAAAGTACGAAATGAAAAAAATTATAAAAACGGCTTGGAAAGTATTAAGGTCCAGAATTTATTTGGTCAGCGTCTTTTGTCATCAAAAACTATACCTAAAAAATATATACATATAAGTTACATCTATTGCTAATAAATAATATAAGACATCGCGATCATTATCTCACTTTTCTAAAATTAGAGAAAGTAAAGGACATTTCCACTGTTTGTCTACAAACCAAAACCACGCAATAGAAAAACGAAAACACAACTTTCATTCAAAGAGGACATGATTCTTTACTCTCTGAACTTGTACAAGTTGCATCATGTGCATTCAACTCAGCAATTTCCCGCTATAGTGCACTAAACACTGCGATAAAACGGATCCAGTATTTATCACTACATAGTATAAAATAAAGTCGCTTTCTTCTATCTGATTCTATGTATGCTTATGTCTTTTAAACTACGCAACTAACTTTAATACGTTTTTTTCCACACAGAGTGATTCGAGAGGATGTTTGATCAAACTCAAACTCAAAATATTCTTTATTAATATAGACTTCATAGGAGCACTTCTTAATCGTCAAAAATGCTACAAAAAAATGTCTGGACCACCTGATCAATGGTGTGTACAATGCATGCATAATATAGTTGAGAACACTGATAGTTTTAGTTGCACCCATCCAAGCCATCAAAGCCGGAGCGGGTCGCTATTGAAAGAAAATTATATAAAAGTCGGTCGCATTCTACGAACGCAATTATTTTATCATCGACAATCGATATGCGTGAACGAAGTTCAAGGAATCCAATTTTCTTTTGTGTATTGCTTGTTTGCTTGACAACTAACAATAAAACCCTTTGCCGTGTGTCATACCGATTCAGAAGACATTATTCTCAGAAACAGATATACTGTACTAGTATTAATTGATAGGGAATATACGTAAATACATAACATAACCAAACAGAGCTTTCAAAGACTAATGGTCTGATTCATAACGTAGAGAATCTATCTGCCAAATAGCTGAAATTCCAGTTTCTTTGTTTCGGCCTCAAAACCTTGGGTGATGAAATTATGAATAAAAAAATTAGCTATAATATGTAGTACGATGGGTCATAAGTGAAATTAAAAACTGTTTCTCGATAATCAGCCCTTCACACAGATATTCTGTTATCAGTGATATTACAGTATTTTATTTCATAATAGATTGTACGAGTAAAAGACGGGCTTTAACGATTGTAAACCTTTCCTATTTTCAATATTCGTTTTCGAGCTTTGAACGCTTGTCTCAAAAATAGCTACACACGATAACAGAGATCTGAGCTCTTTTTACAAATTGATATGTTACCTTAAAATACCACACTGCGTCTTTCCATAATATGAAGATTCAATTATCTGCTAAATATTTACTATACCTACAATATACACTAAAACGTTGTTTCATGTTCTAGAACCCATGACTTGTGGGCACTAGTTAACACGTCCATTCAGTCCGTTGCAAGTTGTCTGACACAAACCGCTGTCCGAATATCAGAAATAGGTTTCAATATTCTCGTCCGTAGAACTTTGTACAACTTCGCTAATCAAATCCGTGAGTTAATTTGTTTGTATGTATTTAGGACTGACGACGTCTCACTTTTCTTCTTTTTAATTTTATCGCTAGCTTTTTGGGTAAGTTTTTTTTGTAGCCAAATTTTGTGGGTGGATTGGATACCATTCTCCGATGCGAGGATGGAAATCTTTTTTGCATCTGATACTCGTATTCTTTTCTTTTTGTCAGAATTGTAAAAGTGCAGAAGTGAACAAAAAGCTCATGGTGAAAATGGCATTTGAAAAAAGACATGAAAAAAAATCGTATTTTGAAAAATGAGTGTTCTTGTAATAAGATTTTAGAATAAAATAAATGAAAACAAAGTGGAATGAATACTGTAAAAGTCCAAACACATAAAATTTAATTGCATAAATAATACGAAGTCATAACAAACTAGCGGTGTAAAGTTGTTAGAAGATAATAATATATGATTAATTCTTACATTAAAACATACAAAGCAAACAAATATCCTCAAAAAGCATTCATAACAAGTTTCAAACGATTTTCACTTAGTTTTTTTTATAGTCGTATTCAACGATATCATGAGGAGAATGCCCTCAACTTGGCTTAAATGGGAGCTCAGCAATAATCCTATGTATCACCTGTGCACAGGCACAGAATTTTGCATTGAACCTGGAACACTCTCACGCCCCTTTGTTTAATGCTCAGCGTGTGCTTATGTTGATTACGAGAACTTTCCTACAATCCACCTCATTAAATAAATGGTATTAACATTTAGGAAAACCCTACGCCGAAATTGCATTTTCTATACAAAATTTACTATATAAAGCTGAAGTGTTCGTTTGTATGTTTGTTTGAACGCGCTAATCTCAGGAATTACGGGACCTATTTGAAAAATTACTTTTGGTTGGGATAGCCCATTTGACGAGGAAGGTTTTAGGCTATTGTAAATGGAAATCCACGCGGACGAAGACGCGGGCGGCAGCTAGTTTATTATAAAAATCTAAATGTTAATATAATGACTGCCCCACCCTTCGCTCAACTAGGTCGCTTAGTATCTTTTGTATTTCTAAACCTTATAACATGCATACCATAATTAGAAATATTGAAGTTGATACTGCTCATAAATACCGCAGAACGTTTGACTGCTCCACAAACTTCATCCCTTAAACTACTTAATGACGTCCTCAAGAATTCCGGACCTTTCAATTCGAATTCTTTGCCATCCCCGCTTACTTACGACTGCAAACATTCTACAGCAATTGAAATACGCGTTGGCTGCAAAACGGTTCCGTATACACTTATTGGAGGCAACTTGAATACATTGATGTGAACCAGTGACGTTTAGATTGCATTGCCTGCATGCTTGAGAGTTTCAAAGGCTTGTGGTAAGCACATAGAAGAATAAATGTTTCTAATTTGTTAGCAATTTTATTGTTTACTAGAAGGTAATCGAGATCGTCTGAGTGAGTACACACATTCATATTTATATGCCTACAACAGACGAATTAAAGAACAAACAAAAAAATATATTTTATTGTTAATTTTAAAGATGATATAGAGCTTTACAGTATGTACTTTTATATTCATTATAGCCTTTCCGGCGATTGTCCAATTTTGAGACCCATTTCATTTAATTTATCAGAGCCCAATAAAATTTAAAATTTCGAAACGTTACAATGAAATAGACAGGCTGGCATCGTAAAATAAAATTCCAACATTCCATAAATCAAAAGGCACTCTCTGGTTTGACATTTCAAGTCGTACATTAGTTGCCTTCAGCGGGAGGAACGTTTCTTGTGTACTCTTGATCTCGATGTTGCTACACCGGTCTCAAGGGACTTGCGAAACTTGTTAGTTACAGTTTCATATAACTTGAGATCTAAATATACTGATACAGTGATATAAAACAAACAAACAAATAAATAAAAACTATTTTATAGGTAATTTTAAAGATGATCTAGTACTTTTATAGCATTTCGAGAGATTGTCCAATTTTGAGACCCATTTCAAGTCGTACATTAGTTGCCTTCAGCGGGAGGAACGTTTCTTGTGTACTCTTGATGTCGATGTTGCTACACCAGTCACAAGGGACTTGCGAAACTTGTTAGTTACAGTTTGATATAACTCGAGATCGAAATATACTGGTACAATGAAGTAAAACAATCAAACAAACAAATTTAGGCTATTTTATGGCTAATTTTAAAGATGATCTAGTACTTTAATAGCATTTCGGGATATTGTCCAATTTTGTGACCCATTTCACTGAATTTCTTAGAGCCCAATAAATTTCAAAAAATCCAAACATAACACTGAAATAGTAAGGTTGGCATCATAAAATAAAATTCCAGCATTCCATAAATCAAAAGGCACTCTCTGGTTTGACATTTCAAGTCGTACATTAGTTGCCTTCAGCGGGAGGAACGTTTCTTGTGTACTCTTGATCTCGATGTTGCTACACCAGTCTCAAGGGACTTGCGAAACTTGTTAGTTACAGTTTGATATAACTCGAGATCGAAATTCTGGTACAATGAAATTGAACAATCTGTTATGAATTCCAATTAGATTTGGCGGAGAAAATTATAAAATGGAAATGTAGTCAATTCTTCGTTTAATGTAAAACAACATCATACTACTAGTATTATTAATGTAAAAGTTTGTTTGTTAGGATGTTTGTTGGTCAATCACGCTGAAACTCTGAACGGATTATGATGAAATTTGGTTTAAATGTAGGTTATGGGCTGACTTAGGGAAAAGGATACTTTTTTCTCTACTAGTTTATTAAATAAGGTTAAATGTTACATTGTAGGCAGTGTAAGACTTTTTTAAACAGCCATTTATACAGACTTCTTTGCTTTGGCGGAATTTCAATGACTATCTTCCCGTTTTATAAATATTTCATACGCTAACTGACCTCGAGTACATCCCACCATCAAGTCCTTTGTTACGTCATCCTCATTCGTTGAAGTGCCGATAAGCCACATCTATCCATTGTTCTAGAGAACTGATGTACTGTGCGCTAGAGAAAGATGTTCTTTCATAAGGGTAGTGCTTGACCCCTATCGGCACGGGTAGATAAGTTATCTACCAGAGGTACCGAAGCGAGCAAAAATTTATGTTTACTTAAAATTTTATGTCAGCAATTGTCTTTTCTGCGAATTTATAAACCAATAACACGTTTTTAATTTCAATAATTTATTAAGATTAAATAATACTTCGTTTCATTTTTAAACTCGAGTATGGCAACACTCCTATCAGTAAAAGTTATGTCAGAATGCGGCATGTTTGGCACTGGGTGACTAATGCTTTCTTATCTCGTGCAATAACCAGATGGTGTATTTACGTTTACATCGGAATATTCGATAAAGCGAAATGTTATTGTTGTGGTTTTGACGTCAACATGATATACAATTGATGTAGTATATTCAGAAGTCCACTTGTATGACGAAAACCGGTTTAATCCTGATTACAAACAATGAAATGTACGGCCTGAACATACTCGTATTATTTCTGGTGTAAACATTTTTAAATATTGTTTTAATAAACATCTTATGAATACGTAGACATATGTTTTAAAAAGTATTTAAGGAAATTCTTCTACATTCTCATTTTGATTTATATTTTTTATTTCTTCCTCTTTCATCACGTTACATTAACTACAAAATACCCCAGGTATTGAAAGGTACTCTCCAAAATCATGCTAAGGAGTCCAAACCACTGGACTAACGAAGCTGTTGTCCAGGGGAGCATTAATATTTATCGCAAATATGCTCGTTTCACCCATATCTTCGTGAAGACGTTAACTTTCTAACTTATACATTAATGTATATTAAGTATATGTTTTGTATATTCCATCCGATCCATCAAAACTTTGCACTTGCAACATTAATGAGATTCTAGAACAATATCTACTAATTTCCCCTCAGTGGGATTTGAACCCGCATCCCGCCATTTTGTGGTCTTTGACAGTAGACTTACGAGCCCTTCATGTGCATGAATTAATTAAGCTTACATCAAATATCAATTATGCTAAAGCTGCCTGTCTATCAGTTTCTAGCTTAATCAGTTGTCTTTTCAAGTGGCATCGTTATGTTAGCCGTTTAATTACTCTCCAGCAATTTCTGTCAGATAAGCCTGTCCATGAGAACCAATTTTAATAAATTCATTAAAGTCTGAATATTGTTAAGCACGGAAAAAATGTGCCAAGATTCTCTGACTGTGAGTTGAAGAAGAAAAAGTTTAAAACTCACTTAAAACCTGACCCTCGCTTGACTAAACATCAATTCACGCTGAAACCAAATTAATTCCTTACTTACTTATTTTTATCTATCAAGTATGTTTCTCTCCTTTATATTAGATTCCTAGTCTTTTTTCACCGGGTAAGCTCTTAATCCCAAGGGTGCGTTTGAACGAAAAGAATTTCTATTCGGAACCATAGGCATGTAGGCGCAAATATATTATATCCCGAGTTTTCCGACGTATTCACTCAATTTGCATTGCTTACGTGAATTCATACATAGAAATAAGCATACAGTATGAGTATTTTGACAGCCTAAATATTATTAGCAATAATGTGATTTCGTTCGACACATTACATTTTTTCCAGATCTCAATTTGTTTATGTCAGTGGGTAAGCTAAATCTGTGCTGATTAATGCAACTGCGTTATGTTATAATTGGCCAAGTTTTGTTTAACTAAGTACTAGTAAGCTCCTAGCTGAAAAATTCCCTTAAATTGTAAAGTTAAATAAAATAACATTGTTAATAAACGAATACTACAGTATAAGAAAATTCGTAATTTAAAACTATAAGTATAAGTTATGTTATAAAAGCAAAAACAGACAAAATCTATTTGTTTAAACTGACTTAAATACATACATATGATGAACAACGTCACCTTGACAAAAATACCTCAACAATACTAAAGCCTAACAAAGTAGTTGAAGTTCAATAGTGAAGTGGCCGGCAATAACCGTCGATAGCTCCGCTCTGGTGCAAGTGCAACCGAAGAGAAGTCATTACGAAGGCTATAAATAACGCGCGGTGCACCAAACGTAAACAAAGGCCGCGGCCTCAAGTACGGCGAGACTGTTGTTATAGATTTAAATATTAGGTTTAAAGATATTTATTTCACATAAGAACATACAGTAGTTCACTTAAAATGAGAAAATATAACAAAAAATATAAAGAATAATTTGCTGGCGCAGCAGCTAATATTTGCTTAAACATAACGATAGTTAAATACACCTTGAATTCACACTTAGTATAAAGGTTTTTTCCCAACTCAGTGACAATTCGACAATATTTATTTCGAGAACACAAAAAAGTGTTTAAAGTATCAGAGTTAGTCCACTTGTTGTCATGAACTGATCAAACGGGTCAAACTCCGGCTTGCAATTTGTTATAAATGATTATTATTACTTATTTACGACGACTAATTAAATTACATATTAATGACGCGTACTAGCGTCAATATCATGTCACAAGGAAATAGATTTTTTAGAAGTATTTGATCATGATCACACATCAAATAAGTTCAGCAAATAAGTTTTAAGGACTTGACATACATATTGTGTCAGTCAATAGTACCAAGAACTGAGACGGACCTTGAACTTTAATCCTAAATGTTTATCTGTATTTTTGAATTTTATATTAAGGTTATCTTTTAGTAAGTATTAAATTTAACCTGATTCGAAAGTGCAAAATTAACTAAGTTCCACGCTGCTGACAAAACCTCATTTTAACTGCTCTTGACCTTCATTTATAGAGTTTGAACATAACACCGCTTGTGTTGGCAAACACGCGATTTGAGCAAAGCATCAGACATTGCAGGCACGTCTACAGAAGATCGACGGAGATACGTGCAGATATTGAACCACGAACTTTGCCTACAAGTGTACCTCCTTGCATTGTTCGCAGATGCAGGAACTTTGTTGATGGAAATGTAGTCGAGAAGTATAGACTTAGTATTTCCCTGTTTGGATCCTAAGGAGATACTACATATAGGTTCTTATTTAGCATTAAAGTTGTTAATCTATACTCTATACTACAAGATAATTCTCAAGAGTTTGTTTGTATGTATGTTTGTTTGTTTGTTTGCTTGTTTGAACGCGCTCTTCTCAAGAACTACTGGTCCGATTTGAAAAAATATTTTTGTGTTGGATAGTCCATTTGACGGGGAAGGCTTTAGGCAATTGGAAATCGAAATCCACGCAGACGGAGTTTTAACTCATTTTAACTTCTCTTGACCTTCATTTATAGAGTTTGAACATAACACCGCTTGTGTTGGCAAACACGCAATTTGAGCAAAGCAGACATTGCAGTCACGTCTACCGAAGATCGTCGGAGATACGTGCAGATATTGAACCAAGAACTTTGCCTACAAGTGTACCTCCCTGCATTGTTCGCAGATGCAAGAAGTTTGTTGATGGAAATGTAGTCGAGAAGTATAGACTTAGTATTTCCCTGTTTGGATCCTAAGGAGAAACTACATAGGTATAGGTTCTTATATAGCATTAAAGTTCTTAATCTATACTCTATACTACTAGATAATGCTCAAGAGTTTATTTGTTTGTTTGTTGGTTTGAACGCGCTAATCTCAGGAACTACTGGACCGATTTGAAAAATTATTTTTGTGTTGGATAGTCCATTTGTCGAGGAAGACTATTGAAAATCGAAATCCACACAGACGGAGTCGCGGGCTGCCGCTAGTTTAACCTTATTCGAAAGTAGGTACCTTAGTTGCACGCTGCTGAAAAAACCTCATTTTAACTGCTCTTGACCTTCATTTATAGAGTTTGAACATAACACCGCTTGTGTTGGCAAACACGCGATTTGAGCAAAGCATCAGACATTGCAGTCACGTCTACCGAAGATCGACGGAGATACGTGCAGATATTGAACCACTTACTTTGCCTACAAGTGTACCTCGTTGCATTGTTCGCAGATGCAAGAAGTTTGTTGATGGAAATGTAGTCGAGAAGTATAGACTTAGTACTTCCTTGTTAGGATCCTAAGGATGATACTACATATACATAGGTTCTTATTTAGCATTAACGTTGTTAATCTATACTCTATACTACTAGATAATGCTCAAGAGTTTGTTTGTATGTATGTTTGTTTGTTTGTTTGAACGCGCTCTTCCCAAGAACTACTGGTCCGATTAGAAAAAATATTTTTGTGTTGGATAGTCCATTTGACGGGGAAGGCTTTAGGCAATTGGAAATCGAAATCCACGCAGACGGAGTTTTAACTCATTTTAACTGCTCTTAACCTTCATTTATAGAGTTTGAACATAACACCGCTTGTGTTGGCAGACACGCGATTTGAGCAGAGCATCAGACATTGCAGTCACGTCTACAGAAGATCGACGAAGATACGTGCAGATATTGAACCACGAACTTTGCCTACAAGTGTACCTCGTTGCATTGTTCGCAGATGCAAGAAGTTTGTTGATGGAAATGTAGTTGAGAAGTATAGACTTAGTAAGTATTTCCCTGTTTGGATCCTAAGGAGATACTACATATAGGTTCTTATTACCGGTGGAGAGCCCTAGGAGAAGGCCTATGTCCAGCAGTGGACTACGATAGGCTGTTGATGATGATGATGATGATGATGATGACAGCATTGAAGTTGTTAATGTATTATTAATTTGATTAATAAGGTAGTACAAAATAGTAGTTTATCGAATAAAGAAATTGAATTCAGTTACGTGCAGAAATTGAACTACCAACTTTGCCTACAAGTGTACCTCCTTGCATTGTTCGCAGATGCAAGAAGTATGTTGATGGAAATCCAGTCCAATGACTTAGTACTTTTTTTGTGGCTGAGAAGATACTGTAATTTTCCATAGGGAATTAAAGATGTACCATTCCTTTACTCATAATTTCGAACAACTCCATGAGTGAAACCATCTTTATTAGGACTACATAGCTCAAATATTAGTATGATATAAAATAAACTACTTAACCACCGCATCAAAACGACTTTTAATAAAGTAATATCAGAACGTATTGTTACTTCTCTTAAAAACTTCCAGTTAGTTGGTTATTCTCTAACAAAACTTGTTATTGGAATGGAATTGATGGGAAAACTCTTTATAGTTTGTTCAAAGGATCCAATAACGCGACTCGGGCCCGCCAGTTGCATATCGGTTTTCTACAAACCTTAGAAATTGCGGTCTAAAGAATACCTACGGTTGAGTTTTGTTTAAATAATAACTACATAAATATTGTAAAATGGCGGTTGGATGTCCCAGTGTTTTAAAGTTTGCAATGTACTCGTACCTAGTTCATATATTTTTTATCAATCGACTTATTTATTTTTACTATATTGGTCTTAAATTCAGAGTTTATTTCGAACTACCGAGTTTATTTCCGCTACTTCTCGATAAGTGCTGTGCTAGTCGGTTGTAGAATCTTAGTGTAATGTTATAATTATTAACGATTTATACGTGCATCTTTGAAGCCTACGCAAATATAGAACAGACAATCAAGAAACTGAACTACTTACTTAACCCACTATCGTTTTAAAGATATGTACTGAAAGAAAGGTTCGAATTGGTGTTCACAACTCGAAGAATCCAATCAATTATCACTTAGACGGGGAATTTAACTTCAGTCCACAGGATCACAGTTAAATGTTCAAACTACCAAGCACACTATTCAAGCGTTCCACTAAATCTATGAGCGTCGGAAATGCGAGTACTTAGGTAACAAATTAAACTTCCACGCAAACATTAAAACGCTTGAGCGTTGACATCAAGTATGTTAACAGGGCACGTTAAGAAACACACCAGGCTGAAAAAACGCGAGCGAAATTCGGCGGCAATGTATTTTCGATACAAAATTACGCGACGTCATTTTGGCACAGTGTGTCATCTTTCATTTAAAATACAATACTAGCTGAACTTCGGTCGCGTAATTTCAGCCTGGTGTGTTAATAGTACGTACAGAAACACACTAGGCGGAAAGAACGCGACGGTTGTTCGGCATAGCGTTATTTCAGACAAGTGTGTACCTATGAGATTTTAGACTTTCGCGTTGCATTACTATAATGATATTTATTAACGGATAATTATAATAAATGACAGTTTGGGGGTAGAGGAAGAACATTCTTCACCGCGCCCGAGCAGACGACGCCCCGCATCACCAGTCCGCTTGCGACCACGGTTGCTGTAACGCAGCCGAAACGTCAAGCAGTAAGTAGTATATATGTACTACATAAATTAAATCGCGTTTAGTCCCGTTAATAAATATCATTAAGTGTGTACCTACATTTACTCTGCTTTAGATTTCGCGTGGATAAAAAGTCGAATTATTTTAAAATGTTAAATACTGAAAATTGCCATCACAAAAATAGAGCACTCGGAAACCAAGATTTGCTGGTTTAACTTCATATGAAAACCTATAAAACGCAAATCAAAGAACTTATAAAATCGACGGATTTTCTTTTCAGCACGAATAGTATGCGCAATGCTGGATGATTTACGTTTTTGACGGAAAAGATTCTAAAATACACATAGATTTAAAATATTAGCTATGCCCGCGCCATACATCCAACCGCTCTACAATTGTCACACAAATTTTAAGCGACTGTCGCTTCTTAACGTAGTGACAGCATATCGAATCGTACGTCATGTCAAATAAAATATTGCCCCAGTTTTCTTGTGTCGGGGCCTATCTAACAACTTAAATCTATGCGCAATGCTGAATGAATAACGGTTTTGAAGTTAAAAGGAGCTAAAATACCGGAGCGACGATTATGCATCGTCACGGAACCGGCGGTAAGTCAACTAAAACACTAATTTGGGAGCTTAGAATTACTCAAATAACGCGATACTGGGTCATGATGACGTTATAAATAATCCGTTGTTAAAAACTGTTTTTATGGGGAATATCCGCATAAAGAAAAATATTTATATAATTTTATGTCGTGCAGGTAAAATTGAATGGATATTAGTACACGATCATTATATGTATTATTTTATTTATTTATAGCGGCCCGTCACGCGGTTTCACCCGCGTCCCGGGGGAACTACTTCCCGTACCGGGATAAAAGCCTATGTTACTCTGGGTGAATGTAGCTTTCCAACAGTGAAAGAATTTTTCAAATCTGCCAAGTAGTTTCGGAGCCTACTCAATTCATACAATCAAACAAACAAACAAAAAATCAAACCTTTCCTCTTTATAATATTTGTATAGCTTTAAATCGAAAAATAAATAATAGTCTTACTAATATGATAAATGTGAAAGCTTGTTTGCTTGGATGTTTGTCCGTCAATCACGCCGAAAGTACTGAACGATCTTGATGCATTTTGTGTGCAGGCAGGGTATGGGCTGACCTAGGTGATGGATTTTTGATCCCGATCAAAGTTCTCATGGAGATCAATATCCCAATAAAACAAGAATCTTGCTAAAACGGGCAAAGCCGCGAGGAAAAACAAGTTATAAATAAAAACGAAATATAATTCTAGATTTTCAATTTATATTTTTACCCTACCTAAAGTTTTAACCTCAACAGTTCAGCCATGCATAAAAAATATAAGTAACACGCAAGTGCTTTAAAGCTTAAATATGAAATAGTGAGAGAATTTCGCGGTGACGCCGTTTTACTACTGCGCACTGCTTGAAATACCTAGTTCTGATTGTGAAACGACACTATAAACTTTAACTTTGGTAAAAGTCAAAGTAGTTATGGCTTTCGAACGGGGTTAAACGTTTATACCGAACTGGTATAAAATGAAACACACAACAACTTTCTTGGCAAATTTAATGGAGTGGTTTGCCATTGTATTCTTCATTGCACACACTTTCTTGGAGTGCAGGTTTCCTCACGATGTTTTCCTTCATCGTACAGCTGGTATGAAATTACACACATAGAATTTTGATAATCCAGAGGTGCGTGACTGACCGGATTTGTACCGCCGACCTCAAGCATATGAAGCGGCGCTCTTACCACTAGGCTACCGAGCAGTCTCTATACCTATGTAATAAGGCTGCTTGTTTGTTTGTTATAACCTTAATAACCAACACAAGTAACGTCAATCAAAATACTTCCATAGTTTTCTGGTGTCCTATTTGTACATAATACAAGAAGCATCATACGTCCTATCATGTAAATCCCTTCAACGGAGATCTCCAGAGACCGTACCGACAGAAATATAACAAAATTGTTATGAAACGCTACTCGGCAGTATTTCCATCCCTAGGGAGACGCTATTAGGCTCCGTCTGACGCTGGGATGGCTCGACCCATTCTTTATCTTGTACAACAGTACTCCCTAATGAGGACCTATACTGTCAGACTATTATTATCTGCACTACACACTTAATTATAGACTGACAGTGTCACTACATAGTGTAAAACATAGCCGCTTTCTTTTGTTTGTCCCTGTATGCTTGAGTCTTTAAAACTACGCAGCCGATTTTCATGAAGCATTTTTTATTAGATAGAGTGAGATCAAAAGAAAGGTTTAAGTGTAAAATACATTCATAGTTACAAAGGGGTGGAGCTTTGGTGTGTGGAATCCATGATAGTCAATGCTCTCGGATGTGTGTCATGTCATTTGTGATTTTATGCAAAAATATAATAAATATAATAGTAATAATAAATAAATAATATTACCAAGAATACTGTGGTGTAAAAAATATTACGAAGGACAATGTCATATGTAGGGAAAGACTCATACAATTTGAGCTACACGCGTGGGAAGCCGGGGCGAGTCGCTAGTAAACTTAATAACGGACTGACAGTACACCTACGTTCCATCTACGTTGTATGTTCATTAAATACTTACAACGTTGTCACTCTATTAATATTAATTAATTCTCCCACGGGTATTTTTAAATCTGACGTTATGTCGTTGTCGAGGTAATAATGTTAGCACGTCTCAGAAAACTTGAACGACTTTAGGAAATTATAATGAGGTTTTCAGTTTTGATAATCAATATCTGCCTACTCTGTCGTACCTCGTAGTTTTGATTTGGTGAATAAAAGACGGTTTTGACAATGTGTGACGTAATGTTGGATCAAAAGTGTAATGCAAAAAGCTTGATGGGTGACATAAAAATTACATCTTGAGGTCCTCCATGCTTCGAAAGGCACGTTAAGCCGATGGTCCCGCGCCTGATCTCTTTAAGGTCGTGTCAGATTTCTGTCCTAGCAAACTATAAAAGTGAGGGAATAACTCTTTATTCTTTATGAGTGCTACTGCGGTTGTGCACTTTAATATATTCTGCGTACCTGGCTTATCGTAAGATCGGCAGTCACGGTCTAAGAACGGCAGGAAGGGTATTATTTATTACTTACTTCTATCGTGCCCTCTGATAAATCAGATGTAGATCTAATTCGTTAATTAGGGCGATGACCTTTTACTATAATTAGATCCGTATCCATTTCCTGGATTGTACAAGACGCGTGTAGCAGTTTGTGATTAGCTAACCACAATTTGGCAACGCTAACCTAATTAAGCTTACGAGTATAAAGAGTATTCGACGGGCCCGTTGGTCGAGTGGTCAGAGACCCTGGCTACAAAACCAAGGGTCGCGGGTTCGAATCCCGCTAGGGGCAAATGTTTGTGTGATGAACATCGGCATTTGTACTCGAGTCTTGGATGTTTATAAATGTATTTAAGTATGTCTATCCGTTCCCTAGCTTCCATAGTACAAGCTTCGAGCTTAGTTTGGGGCTAGGCAATTGGTGTGTCAGTCCATGGCATTTATTTATTTATTTATTTTATTTATTATCTTGTAAGAGTGCCATTTGATGTTTTACTAGTATTAACTCTTTAACAGATTATTAAAAGGTAGATATTTACTGGAATGAGCAAAGGAAAAGTGAAAGCCAGTATATTCGTATAGGTAAGATGATATATCCACTACATTTATAACCAATTGACTATTCACGTACAAACCGTCGCTAAAATGTCTAGCAGCTTGCATTTACATATTAACAAATAAATATCTGTTATAATTTATATTATGATCCTTAGTGATAATAAGTACCTTATCAACTTGCGATTAGAAGCTGTTGCTTCTCATTATAAATACAAATAGCAGTGAGATTAGAACATGCTCGTAATATAGGATTTTAGCGGCATCATGCTAACTCGCTCCCATTACGATTTACTCGTAGGTGTGAGAATGCACTGCAGTACAAAGTAGGTAGTTATAATACTCACTACTTTATAAGTATAAGTAAGGTTTGTGAAGGTAGTAAAATAGTTACATACATAAAAATAATGTTGTTTATAATTTATTTTATTTTATGTTCAGGTGAAACAAACTAGGCGCCAGTTTCACCTGACATCAACAACGACATAAGCGTCGCCGCGCCGGCGCCGTCGCAGATGCGTTGCCTGATGTTGTCAAATATACGTGTATTTTTTTAGGTCTGAGCAATTTCCAATCGACTTGGTAGATACAACTAACCCGAGCACCCTCAAACAGCGTGACGGCCAATACGTTTTTCCGAAGAGCTAATAACATTTTGTGTGTCAACAGACGGCTTGTTTGTTCGCGCCTCGAGCCATACGCCGTGTTTAGGCTAAGAACACACGGAACGGTTTTCAACCGCACTTCGGTTTTCTACTCTAAATTATATCCCTTACAAACTTTCTATATATTGTATAACCACACCAATAAACAGAGTTGAACTCGGTACTTTAATATAACTACTGAAAATGAACGATGGAATGTAGAAAATCCAAAAAAATAAGTACATTTCACGACGCGTTTTACGTTCGCAGTTTGCGCGGTTGCTTGCGGGTGCCGCAGTGTCGGTGGGCAACTAGTAGAATGGCACGGGCCGCGGCAGATGGCAAAGCCAAAAGCTCGCAAACATAAATTTCAACCGCAAACTGCGGTAACCCCAAAAATCGATCTATTCCCCATTCATCTGCAAAACTTATCCAAATTATTTTATTTTACCATTCATCCGAAGCGATATGCCCCATTTATCCGAAAATTAAATTATAATTTCACTAGCGGCCGCCTGCGCCTTCGTCCCGATGGATTTCGGTTTCCGCGCACATAGTGTTATACATATTATAGCGTAAAGCCGTCCTCGACATATGGACTATCCAACACAAAAATATATTTTTTATTCAAACCAATAGTTCCTTAGCTTAGCGCGTTCAACCAAACAAACACACTCGTCAGCTTTATTATATTAGTATAGATAATTACTCAATTTACCCATCCATCCAAAAACGCATTGCTCTCTGGTGACATAATCATGTAGAAACAAATCTGTCGTTCCGCAACCTCAGCGGGCGCGGTTTAAAACCGCATCGTGAGTTCTTAGCCTACTCGCTTCCTACGTAGCTCGGAGACCAGACGATAATGACCCGTCCCATCACTTCAGACATATGTGTCTACACTCCTAACTAATCGCTAAAACTCTGCTAATAAAGAAGCCACCCTTTCTCGGTAATATTGGTTTACGCTAGGGTTACCACCTTTTTACCAGAAGTAAAGTTAATCGAACATTAAAGTACTAAATTTTTAAGAACGATACTATTTTGAGATCTATGGGCACTACTTCAAACTTGCATTTTATGTTGAACACAGTATTTTCTTACTTATTTTTGTATAAAAGTAATAAGTGATAAATAACAGTATTATAATACGGTTTTAACAGCATAGCCTGTATTAACAATGAACATACAGCTTCGAAATACACTTAAAGGGAATAAATGCGATATTTATTATGTAATGCATGTACCTTTTCACACTTTTGCTGATAATAATAATACATATTCTAGCGGAGTTAAATATTTTAGTAGTTGAATATGAACAATGCCTTGTACCTCTTCGGTTAACTATGTATTTTAAACTGAAATCCATTCCTCTAGGAAGCCAGCTTGGAACTCTTCAAGTACTAAGTCAAATATGAATTATAACATTCCTAGAATTAAGCATTCTCATTTTTGATGCTTTTAAATCTATTCCCAGTTTCCCGGTAAAAGGAATGTTGATATTGCAGTTCAAACCTTCCACAATGCAACAGTTGAATTTTGAAGCTCCCCACGGTAAAGTGATTTTACTTGATTTAAAACAGACTGTGAAAGGCTTAGGATTTTTATTTTATTTCCTATTCGTATTTTTGGTTATTCATCTTTGATTATATAATTCAATATTATTTGTTATTAGCGACCCGCTCTAGCATTGCATGGATCAGTGTTCCTCTATTATATTTTGCATCTGTTATACATATAAACTGTCATTTAAATCACTTTTTTCTATATAATGTAAACTGCATCAATATTCCTTTTGTATTAAGACAGATTGAAGAAAGCTACTTTGTTTTAAACTATCATAATATGTAGTGATCACCAATCGATATTATTTCGGTATGAATACCGAGTAAATATATTACATTTTAAAAAAACTTTCTGAGATAAAACCCTATTAAAAGTGACATTAATACTAACTCGCTTTTTAGGAAAGTCGTACCCTTTTAGTAAGCGAATAATCTATCAGTGCCCACGCAACAAAACAATAGCCGACTTAGGTGGACAATCAATTATTTTTATGTGCGAAAAATTGAAATGAAGCAGTTTTATGTTGTGTTTTAAAGAACTGATTAATGTACCTATTAAATGAAATGAGATATTCTTGTTTTATTGATGAGTTTTCACGTTTCCTTTTATTACAAAATATCCTTTGTATCACGTTTCAATCTATGTCTTGGTGTTAATGAAGAATATAAAACATTGTTTTATTTGGGAATTAAGCAGTTTCACTTTTATTTTATAGTTCAAACCACTAAGAGGAAAACGTTTGTTTATAAAACAAGTTTCAATGGATCGACGGTGTAAACAATTTGGTCTAATAGGTACGTGCTTGTGAGATCGAATTTTATCCAAAATAAACATTAGTTTTAGTAAGAATTACTTGAATGTTTTTATTTCTTTTGTGTGTGATGTATATTTGTCTGTAATTTGTTCTTTTTTTGCCGAGTATTACCAATACAAAGTGCTTTATCATACGCGTGAAATGAATATGGCCTTTTTCATTTAAGCTTTTAAAATATTTTCCAGTACGTCGGTAGGTACTTTTGAATGAATTTTGACGCGAACACTTTGAAGAGTTTCTGACTATTAATCAATCACAGTTAATTAATTTGAGTGCTTAGGTGTGTTATAAAATGCCTTCGATAGTTCAAAGTTACGTTAATTTTAGGTTTTTAGTTAAAATTACCATATTATGTGATGAGTTCGTTATTTATTTACTAAACTAAAAAGTAATAAGTATTAGCCATTATTGGGATCCACTAGTTGTCACCCGCGACTCCGTCCGCGTGGATTTCAGTTTCCGCACACATTAGTGTTATATTATAGCTAAAAGCCTTTCTCGACGTATAGACATCCAACACAAAAATATTTTTTCAATTCGAACCAGTTCCTGAGGTTAGCGCGTTCAAACAAACCAACAAACAAACTCTTTAACTTTATTATATTCGCTCTGACACAGGCCATATAATAAGAAGCGACGGTCGCTTCAAATCGCGTAGTAAGCAGCATACCTACGTCACGTCAAACAAAATAATACCAGTTTTTTGGTGTAATACAAATATACGACGATAAGAAACAAAAAGCATGCAAAGAAACTCTTCTTACAGTTTATCCTTATCAGTAGAAGAGTTTGCTCAGTTATTAGCAATACTCTTAATCAACAGGTTAATTGCTCGAAAAACAGGTAATTTAATCACGATTTCGCGTCTCGAGTAATTAAGGAGATATTCAGTCTAACCTTTGATGTTTTCTTACGGCAACTTGAATACGTCGTTGTCGTAGACTAACACGTTTGCAGGATTTCTTCCATTGTGTAATAGAATAAATAGTCCTGCATCCGGATTTAATCCGGTAATTAAGTCATAATTATACTAGCGGCCGCCCGCGACTCCGTCCATGTTGATTTTGGCTTCCGCACGCAATATCTGTTACAGCCTTTCTCGACCAATAAACTATCATACACCACAAAACAATCAATCTCTTAACCTTTATTATAGTATGTTACCCATAGAAAAAAAAAGCGAAGTTACGACTTAAAAAAAATAATACAAATAGCGGGACAATACAGAGGTTTCATATGAGATAGTATCATACATATTTTTGATCAAGTCGACCTATTCATACTTTATTATCGAGGCCCTCACACGACAATTAGAAAAGTATTTTCATATTTACTTCTTAATGCTTGCAACGTATGTTAAATTAGCAATAAATCACGTAACCTTCGAAAACCTAGACCGCAATTTAAAATGGATGTTGCGACTTTCCAATTCGCTACGGTTCGGTAAATCATAATGTACTTGACCTTCTTTTTCCTCTTAAAAAGGACGCGCGATGGGAGTATAAAATCATATTAATTTGTTTCCTTTCCCCCTAATTAGGAAAGACAATTGATTTTTTAAAGCATTGAACATAAACAATTTAAAGATTAAAATAATAATTAGTTATATATTTTTGACTTAATTAATAATGTAACTGAAAATAATAGCAAATGCGATATCCCTTTTTGCGGACTAGGAAACAGTATGAATTTAATCTGTTGCTCAAAAATAATGTATACGTGTTAGGATGCCTCTTAAATAAGAGGCATGAAATTATAATTATTATATTTTTTAAGAAAAAATATATTGCCATTTCATGCGGCTATACGGCTATACGGCTGACATTAATAACATTACAAAAACTTATTTATTTAAAAAAAATGATATGATGATATTTTCCTGTGCGTCTAATATTTTTGTTATTAACCAGTAACTTAATTGGTAGTAAAAAGATAGCCGCCGTAGCTCAAATTCAGGACATAATTACTCCGCCCGTGGCCGATTTATTTCTCAGTAAAATCCCAACTAATATTATAAATGCGAAAGTAACTCTGTCTGTCTGTCTGTCTGTTACGCTTTCCCGCTTAAACCTCGCAACCGATTTTGATGAAATTTGGTATAGACACTCTTTAGACCCTGAGACAGAACATAGGCTACTTTTTATTTCGAAAAAAAGAAATCCACGCGGACGGAGTCGCGGGCGGCCGCTAGTCCCAATCCCAACTAATCCCAACTAATATTATAAATGCGAAAGTAACTCTGTCTGTCTGTCTGTCTGTCTGTCTGTCTGTTACGCTTTCCCGCTTAAACCTCGCAACCGATTTTGATGAAATTTGGTACAGACAATCTTTAGACCCTGAGACAGAACATAGGCTACTTTTTATTTCGAAAAAAAAAGAAATCCACGCGGACGGAGTCGCGGGCGGCCGCTAGTAGGTAATAAAATGGACCCCTACTCATTTTCTTATTACCTATCCTCTTGGCACCATCGGCCCTCTTCATTAAAAATTGCCTCGAGTCTTTGTGTGCGGTTAATTTTACATTCAAGAATCTTAATATAAAAGGAAGAGGTTTTGCGAGAAAATATTTGATATCATTCCATTGTGCAAATATAGGGGCAGTCATTTCTTAATTAACGCTCAGAACACTTAACTCTCAACTGTACTTTACTGCTACTGAAAAGACACTAGTAAGTTAAAAAATCAGCAACTATGCAACGAGTTTGATTTTGATTTGATTGTTGTTTGTAATTAAATTTTGATCAATAGAGTATAAATGGTTATCCATGAAGATAGTTCATATTACGTATAAGTATGACACATGTACATCAATACATTTGTAGTCTAAAACACAATTTCTTTTCTCTGCCTCTATCTATACTTAAATCTTTAAACTATGCGATCGACTACAATGCGATTTTATTTTATCAGACAGAGTAATTCAAAATAATGGTTTATGTGTACCATACATGCATTTCCTATAGTATACTTTAGTGCCAGCATTACACCGTGCGACGCTGGGGCGGGTCGCTAGTTATACAATTACATAGAATTATAGTAGATGTACATTGATATTATCCCTACGAAGCCGGGCGATACGCTCTCGTTTGTCAATAAATCAGTGTGCAACAGACCAGCGAGTTTGACTGACACCCTTGTTTCCATTATCTCCTTTCTAATACAGAACATGTCGATATTTTCTCTCTCAGATTACAAAGAATTGGACGCGAAATCGTCAAATAGCAGCTGTGTCTACTTAATATTGTTCACTGTATAATAAAACGGTACATTGCCCACAAAGTTGATTCGTTGCATAAAAATGCTCGTGTTAAGTATGGAGTTCTATTTTAGTTACACTTCGTAGCATAACAACTCATGCGTGTAGGTAATATTAAAAGTTAAGAAACAAATTAATAACCTCAAAATATAAGAACTTAATTTCAAATTAAAGAAACCCTAATTTGTCTTTGTTCTAGAAAATGTTTCGTTGTCATTGTGACTCAGTGGCGCATCACACGAAGTAAAAGATTCATAAAGATTAGTCCTCAGAAATTGCGGCAAATGTACAATAACCCAAGAAAACCAATGAATGCCGACACTAGAAAGCCTTTTAGGCTCAAGTACTCACAAGTGACCCACATCTCGGTCGAGAGGGTCCTTCTGAAACCTCAAGTAACGCTATGTTTCACCCTAGACAAGTTTCTTGATTAAGTTACCTTAACAAATGTGTATAGATTAACCTGGCTATATTACACCAAATGTCGGGTACATTTGGCCAGATACGTGAGTGTTCCAGTAATTTCGTCCCACAAATTGTTACAGTCTTTCCAGAATAGTCATTTATTTGCCGAGATCTAAATATACGGTAAGTTATTCGGTAATGTTAGTCTTTTACATGGTGTTCTGTGGGTAGCATATTGTTATAAGATCCGGCTCGAACCATTAAGGTATCATGATCTATAGGTACCTACGCAGACACAAATATGTGTTTGCATAAAATATCCTTTATATATATTTTCCAACATTGAACTAGACTAAAACAGATTACCCGAACAACATCACACAGTATCTTATAGACACAATGTCACACAACAATAGTCTTTATTAGCAGAGACAAAAAGCTCGAATCTGTCTGTAAGCGCCTGTGGTCTTGCATTCGGTACTCAAATGACCGTTGCATTTGACAGTTAAGAGGCTCAGCTCAGTATATACGAAACTGTAGGGCGACGAGCACCGCAGGGTTATTCCACTAACAAAGCTTTGTCAGAATCGGAATAGAACTGCAACTATACGGGAAGTGTGATCTGTGATCTCTCTCGGGGGCCTGGATTACATACTCGGGATTCTAATGCCGTCAAAATTATATCCTAAAATTTTTAGGATATGATGGCCAAAAATATTCTCAAATAACAAAATATATCACCATCATTTGTTAAAAGCCTTTTGCGTGGTTAATATTATAGTAATTGTAAGTGGAATAAAATTAAAATTTAAAAGCATTATTAATTCAATCGGGCATCTGCGTCTATGTCAGACGATTTATGGTGCAATTCTATGAAGGCACCGTTACATAGAAACATTAAAAGTTTGAAAAAGAAGAAACTTTGAAAAAAGGTATAAGAACCATTACATGTGTTCATACCCAAACATAATATTAATTTTGCAATGTGTTTAAGCTCTACTACGGTTCTACTTCTGTTCAACAGAATAAATTATGAGTTTTATCTGTCAAATTAGTAGAATTCCCCTGCAGAACATCTGTGCTCTTTGTCGATGAGTGTTCCGGGGCCTGAATGCTGATTAGATAACATTTACTAGTCCGGGGGATATTCTACGTAGATTCAGATTTATTGAATAGGTACTAACCAATTTTGGTGCAGTAAAAACATGAAGAAGCCAAATAACTCCATTACAATAATTGCTAACCGAGTCATTGTGTGGTTATTTAACTATGATGAATACTGAGGAACACGACTCAAGGGGGAGGAATTTACACAAGTGCATTAATGAAAGTTTAATAAAATTTTAGCAATAATAACAAATAGATAATGACAATGAAAAAAGTACTCACTCAACACTGATTTCTTTATTCATTTTTTGTTATTATCTATTGTAATTGTGGTAGTTAAAGTTGAAATGTTTACCTAATATTTTAAAGCGGATATGTTATAATAGCGTCATTGTAACAGATAGACCCAAGTTATTAAAATTCCTCGGAGCTCCCCTTCTCCCATATAATCCCTAGAAGTTGCAATGCAATAAGTATCCGTCGTTTCATTTCGTTTCACATTAGAGCGCCATATTTTAATGTTATTTACCTACTTACCTACATATTTGAACACTTGTTAATTCCACTATGAATGTAAATGTACTTGAAATGTGAAATGCTTTGCTCAAAATAATTAATTTTTAAATATTAGAGTTGAGTATAAAAATATTTCTTTATTTATTATATTTATTTAACTGTTTCACGGGAAACGCTTACTGTAAAAGTTATGAATAAAGTAATTTGAATAACTAAGTGGGCTTCATTTTGCCGTATCGTAATGAGATTCAATTTTGTTTAAAGAGACCACAAAATTAGATACTAAATATAAAGTTAAACGTTTTCAACAAATTCTTCTTTCGGCAATTCAGCATTCAAATGAAAAATAATAACGAAGTAAAAATAACTGTAAAACCGAAATATTTTGTACTGTATAGTTAGGAAGGCAGGTTAAGCCGTTAGTCGCGGCTGCATTGGCATTCGTTAATTTAGGCACCAACCTACACTGAGCTTGCGTGTAGTGTAGACCATTCATAGGGGAGGCATGGCTATTGAAACCAATGGTTTATGATGGTACTGAGACGATAACATAGATGTTTAAACTGCCTCCGTATCGTAGTAGTTATAGCGCTGGGCTCAAAAACCGAGGAGGTACTAGGTTCGAATTCGGCGGCGAACACCGTCACATTTCGCGGTTAGTTTGAAAAATTGCTGGTTTGAATCCGTTTAGGCACGGTAAACCGATGTTCCAGGCTATGATTTAAATTATCTGGTTTCTCTTGTGCGGGTTGCGGAGGTCAGAAGACATTCGCTCCAATGTAAACCAGGCTGATCAAATGATCAAATCAGGCTCATATTCACTGCCTACCCTAGAGTCCACAATGGAAGAAACCAAGTTAAACGTAAGGATGTAGAAGATGGTGAAGAGACCTTAAATACTAGACTCACCTGTATCTGACAGCAGCTTTCCTTTCAGCTCGACGTCGCATTCCGCGGAGGTGGCACCGTAGTTCTTATAAGTCTTCGGGTCCTCATGCTTCGTCACCTTGAAGCGTTCCGACATCTTCACGCACTGATCACAACACTCACAGAAAGAAAACTAGCTGATATACTTCTACTAAACTCGTATTCGAACTTTGAAAACTTGATCACTCACTGGTTATCTAACAACACCACACACGAAAAAGTCTAACACTCCTATCACCTAAACTTTAATCTCACTTTGTAATGTAAAACCGAAAAAACACTACAATACTAGTACTGCTATGACGACGAAAAACTAACCTAAGATATGGCACGATATGTTTTCAGTTGTTTTTACGTCAGACTACCACTTGCACTAAGTAATCACTTATTATAATCACTGATCGGAATCCACTTACGTCTATAAGATATGTGTACTAGATATGTAGCATATTCTAAGCTCTTGCCACTCCGTTCCGTGTTAAACTGGCACTAAACTTTATAGTTACATAGATAGATAGATATCACTTTGTCTTTGGTCACTAAACTAGTTATAACAAGCAGGATATGCTCAATAGATATGTTGGTGGGTTCTGTTATTATTCACTGTTAGTCTTTTTGGTGAACGGTCAATAGAATTCACTATTCATCCATTTTTTGCTGAAACAAAACATCAATAGTTTTCCTTGTTCAAGTTGTGTTGCCGCTGCCGATAATACGTTTGGCGGTAGTAAGTAGATAATGTTGTTAATTCATAAAGACCGAGGTAGCGTATTTTGGTGCATTATTTATAAATGTGATGTTCGTTTCGTGTTGCAATTGTAATTTTAGTCTACAATTAATTTGCGGATGCACGCTAAACCCACTCTTAGATTTTGACAAGACCGTTAGAATAAAAGGCAAGAAGTAAAAACGATTTTTTTTCTATGCAAAGGAACCAAGGCATTCGGCTTAGTGCACATTAGTTGACCGCCATTTTTTTTTTCTATACAAAGGAACCAAAACATTCGGCTTGGTGTCTGACAGTAAACCGCCGCATTAAGATTTGCAACACCTCAGACGTCAAAAATGTGTAGCCAACCCTAAGAGCTTTTAGTACACTTTGCCCGCTAGCAGTGTAAAAGAGTGACTTCCACGAAATGTAACATGAAATTATGACTGTTTTGTGCGTGAAATAGGAACATGCGAAGTTTCAATTAATTTTCAAACAAACGTGATATTTTTACAGGTGGCATATTTAGACTTGGACGACCGCTTGGCGTAATGGTCAAGATGTTGCCTATTACGCAAGAGGTCGCGGGTTCGATCCCCGCACAGGACAAACATTTGTGTGCATGAACATGTCTGTTTGTCCTGGTCTGGGTGTTATATGTATCTATTTAAGTATATTTGTAATACCACTGTTGATTCTGATGTCTGTAACACAAGTGCTTAAGCTACTTAACACGGGGTCAGATCAATGTATGTGATGTTATGAAATATTTATTTATTTATTATTTATTTATTTACGTTTGTAAAGTGTGAAAAATTTCCAAGCTCGAAAAACTTAATATCTCGGAGGAGTGTGTAAATAATTTATTTGTTGATTTAAATTAAAAATTAGAAGTTTGTATTCCGCCCTGAACAATATGTTCTAAGAAAAAAAAAATAGGAATTATTAACCATAAATTATTTGACAATCAACCTACACACCCTTTCTTAACAAATGTCAAAATATAAAAAAAAATTCCTCATAACGTCACATAAATAAAAGGGACAGCTTCAAAAATGGAATAGCACTAAAGCCGCAAGGCATAATTCGAATAATGCAAGGGTAACGAACGTATGCCGTGGCACCGTACTGCAGTCTCGCGTTATTCATAAACGCAACGTCATTTAACCCGAGCCCACTAACAAAATTACCAACTGCAAAGGAATTATCCGCTTTACGCCATTACAATATCCAATTTACTTCGAGCGTTCTATTTCACTAGTAATTTAATATGGTTTAAACTGTTTAGCGGCCGCGGTTCTTGTTTAATTATGGCGGGATCAATCTTTGCCTCCTCATCTCATTTAGAAACAATGATTAGTATCTAATCCAATTTAATGTGATCGAAATAACGGAAAATAATGAACTCGCAAAGATTTTAGCTGGATAATGGAATCGATTTCATTATTATTTAAATGGACCAATGAGGGTTTTTGTGAGGTGAGACATGGACTACGCAGAAGAAATTACATCTTCAGGTGGATAGTGGAAGTGATACCTACATTTTTAATTCTTTACCATTACCATTCCTGGTATGATTTAACAGCTAAAGCAAACTACGACAGTCAATATGTATTTGTTCACTTCAATTTGCCAAGCAATGAGCGGTGGGTGGAACTTTAGGATCTATAGGATTTAGTTTAGGAAAGGATTTTTAAGCAGTTTCTGTGGCGAGAAGTAATGGCCACCACATACCCACACTTATAAATACATAGTTAAATTACAGAAGCCTTTCTGGTATATCTATTGAGATTGTATCGTAGATATGACAGGCTTATTTTAATAGGTTCTGCCGACTGCATGCAGCGTAGGCATTAAATAGTATGTATTAATATGCCAATGCACACGCGATAAGGAATGCACCACGCATCTCTCAAACAAATGACCAATTGATATATTATTGAAGCATTGGCGCCATGGCCATTGAAGTCATGCATCTATCGGTTTAGAATTTATAGTAGCTAATGCAACTCATAAGGAAGTAGTACTTTAATGCGAGTATGATCAATAAAGTATTCATTGAGTCGATCGGTGATTTCGTCCGCTTTACTATAGAAACACACTAGGCGAAAAAATCGGCCAAGTGCGAGTCGGACTCGTGCACTGAGGGTTCCGTACAAATTCTATTTTTGTCGTATCAAGAAAGCTATTTACTGTTTTCGGTTTACAGAATACATCTACTCACCAAGTTTCAATAGTATAGTACTTATAGTTTCGGAAAAAAGTGGCTGTGACAGACTGGCGGACAGACAGACAGACGGACAGACATGACGAATCGATAAGTTTTCCATTATTTGCCATTTGGCTACGGAACCCTAAAAACGCGACTGAAGTTCCTCGGGATTATGCCTGCAATGTATTTTAAACGTAACGTAAAATTAACATAAATAAACTGCATACATACTTATTGTACCTACTAGCGGCCGCCCGCGACTCCGTCCGCGTGGATTTCGATTTCCAATATCCTATGTGTTATTCTGATGTATAAGCTATATTGTGGTAAAGTTTCATTCAAATCCATTCAATAGTTTTTACGTGAAAGAGTAACAAACATCCATACATCCACACATCCACACATACAAACTTTCGCCTTTATAATAGTAGTAGGATTAGTACAATTTTATCTTCATTCATTCTGTAAGTAATTTACACTGTGGCAACGTACCTACACGGAATTGTCACGCGATTTCAGTAAAGGGTATGCAAAGGTGCTTACTTATCTTTTATTAAAATACAAAAGAATCTGAATGAACATTTCCCATTCTCACCTCCTTATGAGATTTAATGATAGAACATTCGTGTCTTATTGGTATTTTATGCAGGCGTTACGTAAAATAAATGGATATTTTGAAGTTGATTGTTCTTCATTTTAATTAAATAAAAATCCAAATCTTATAAGTAAAAAATATGCGATGTATCGATTCTAAATTCAACCCAACTGTAGACAATAACTAAGTGAACAAACTATTGGTACACTTAGAGACTCTACGAGAGTTAACGTTATGTTAAAATGTTGTTTTAACACGCTCTTAATACAAAGGGATAAAGTCCAAAACGCATCCTTTTTTTGGCCTCGAGGTCAAATTTTATCGGGAGCAAACATGACTCACCGGCTTTCAACCAACAAAATGTTACATTGTTATGGCGACACGTTATTTTTCTTTTAGTTTAGGGATAGGCGATTATCTGAGGAAAATTTCTTCTGAAACTAAACAATAGACTTTTTGATAATAATAATAATGCCCTTTCGTTGTTCGACCATGGCGGCCGATCTTACGATTATCAAGTACGAAGTATATACATTATAGCGCAAAAGTGAGTGCGCAAGCGCAGGCACTCCCCGCTCCCTCACTATCATAGTTCCGGTGGGACAGCAATCTCAATCTGTCACGACCGTAGAGAGATCAGGCGCAAGACCAATGTCTGAATGTACCTTTTGAAGCACGGAGGAGCTCGAGCTGAAATTTTTCGATCACGAAAGATGCTTAACTTTTCAATCGCAGGCCGAGCGCACTTACCTCTGCGCCATCGAGGTCCTTATTGATAATGACCATTTTAGATAGGCGTCATGCGGTACATAATATGATGACAAGTGACTGTCGATGTTGTTGGATCAATGTTCCGATTATTTCAGGCCTTGGTGCACTCGTATGTTCAATATTGTAAGACCCAAAATTATTAAATAACTTTTCGACCGGTTTCCACTTAAAGCTAGCGAGTAAGGTCTTAAGCACAATTGGGGAGGGTTTTTAAGGCATGCATCGTATCTGCAACCCATGTGTTGGTCACATATCTTGCTGTTACATCCCAACTAATATTATAAATGCGAAAGTAACTCTGTCTGTCTGTCTGTCTGTCTGTCTGTCTGTTACGCTTTCCCGCTTAAACCTCGCAACCGATTTTGATGAAATTTGGTATAGACAATCTTTAGACCCTGAGACCGTGAGAAATCCACGCGGACGGAGTCGCGGGCGGCCGCTAGTAATTAAATAAAAAATCTAAATCTCGTCCATCTAAACTCCTAATCAAGTCAGATATGCGTATGTGACGTTATCAGATATTTGTTTAATACATACCTACCTAATCCAAGTACGGAAAAGGTAACAATATTTCTCCTTCAGTAATACCCTGGCGTAATAGGATTTCTATCTGGTGTCAGAGGTGTCACAGGTGTCGTGTTAACCGCAAACAACTAGCAGGTCTAATTGTCGCATATTTCCTTACACATTTCTGTGAATACACCTTATATTTCGCTAACTTTGCGTTTTGGGCTTGATAAATGTGGAGGGGAAATGTGGGATATGTATAAGTGAATAGATACTTGATAAGTGGCAATTCCATGTAGGCATTTAAATCTTTATAGAATGTAAACGTTTATAAAAATACAATTTTACTTTAAATTATTATAGTTTTTAAATGAGATTTATTGACAAAAATATACGACGTATGGTCTTACTATGACGAACCTTACGTCATAAGAAGACCATAAAAATAAACAGAATCACTTTTCTTTTGTTTAGAACATACTTTTAAAATATTTTAGTTCTTTCTTATAGCGTAAATATGACAAATAAAGATGATGTTCCAAATAGACGTTTTTCCAATTCAGCGCTAGATACAGATTCTATTTCAAACTTGAAATGTAAAGTTATTCAAATCCTTATCATGTAAATATGGAGGGCAATGACCCCACCATCACTGAAATGAAGTCATTATCACATTAAAGTTAATTCAGGTAGGTAAGTACTTTGTTTGCCAAAATGCGGGTTATGATTATATCTATACCATCGAATTAAACTAAAATATAATACACCGATAACCTTGACATAACTTAGACATTTCTCCAATTCACAATAGTTTATTAACCATGGCATTGACCTTTACAGCACATTATTAATAAGTATAAAACCGTAGACTGCTGTAGACTTTTTAGTCTGTAGTTAGTTTAACATCTTAAATTAATGAATAAATCTGCATTAAACGTTACCTACATTTAATTATAATTAATGCAAACTCATTCGTTTCGTTTATACACAAAATTAAACGAAACTATCAGACAAAATTAAAGAACAGTATGTTACTAGTAGAATTTGTTATGCAAGTAACGAAACTCGTGATCAAAATTAAATTATAGTACCTATTAAGTGTTTTTTCTATTGATGACTCCTAATACATTTTCAAAAGCAAAACCCTGTGTACAAATTAAGAGTACTTTCTATTGTAGCGCACACACACAAAGCATTTTGCTGTAAATTGTTATTCATAGATGCATATTTATTTAACTAACAATAAAGTGTTCTGTTATTTTTAAAAGCATTTATTGAAAAGGTTATATGAACGAACGACCTAGTCTGATGGGTATGACATTATATTGTGATTTAAATGATCAGGTTCCTCTGACAGTTATAATTTGGGGAGTCCCACATAAACCTTTGCTGGTAGCAGGTAGGTTAAAATCCCTCCTGAGAAATTTTACCAATCCCTAAATATATTTCACTCAACATGCTAAAACGATTGAACCGTATAATAAAATCACCTTAAGTACCTAGGTACAGAAATAGACTTGACCTTCAAAAAGAATGTAGGCTAGTTATTATCAGCAAAAAATGTAGTTTACGTGGACAAGTTGCGAGAAATAGCTAGCCTAAGTAAAAGAGATGTCCCAGAAATGTATGAAGCCTCGGCCTGGACCATGTACGCTATACCTAAATATAGGCGAATAAGTGTACTACAGTTTTAATTACTCCAATTCTTATGGAAAACCTTAGTTTTTTGGCAGAAACAATAAATTAAACCACAATATTGCAACTCAGTACAATATGGCGGAGGACGCATCATAGAGTAAAGTAATATATATTGCAAAGATTTTGGAAGTACTAGATGGAGACTATGGTTTGACAGATTTTTTGTCCTTTTTCTCCTTATTATGAATCATGTGTGATAGAGCAAGATACCAGACACCCGACAAAAATCGTCTAAACGTCATTATGACGGGGATGAACTAGGGATTCCAGTACATGCGTACCGATTTTCATCGATATCGACTCTCCGTTTATATGTGTAGTCTATGATCTACTGCACGTAAAATTTTGATACAGAATATTTTTTTGATAATAGAGGTGGTATTGTAAAATAACTTGAATGACGGCATCATTTATACATAAAAGTGGCTATTTCAATTATGAATATGGGTAAAGCTGGTCTGGCTATTATGGCGGTCAACTTTTAACGGGAATCGAATCCAGTGTAATTCGTACTTCGAGCTCAATATTGTAAGTAGTAAAAAGTGCCGTAACTATTGTAAGAATATTGAATGACAACCTCGAACAGTAACTTTATAAACATTGCATTTCACTCAGATAAACGGATAATACTTTCCTTTCCTCTTTCTCGCGATATGAATCCAAGCACAATGCATTGCATTGTTATTAGATATGTATCTGTCTATAAAGAACTTGCACTTAATCTACGAATTAATAATTTTAATCGACTTCTGTTGAGAGAAACAATTTTTGTAGAGAGATACAGGCTTAGAGATGTGCTGAGTACGGGTCGAGTTAAAGGTAATATAAATTTGAATTACCTTTGTTAAACTGAATCGTGTAATATTGTATCTTTTCTTTACACTTTTTCACTTAATGATGAACATTTTCAATGATTATTATTTATGTTGAGTATTTTCATATTAATAAATAAAAAAATCTCTTAGTAGAAAAACGTCTTGTTGGCTCGAGGACTTTATCGATAGGTACGGCACTATAGGTGTAAAGTTAGGTGAATTTTTGAAGTTTTGGTGGCTTTACTCAAACCTGACATATGTTTTATCTATTGATTTTTCCAAGATCTTTGATATATTGGGACGCATCTTTCAAACTTGAATGACGTTTATGTCATTTATCCGTCAGTTTATTTTTGTTTTGACAGTATGCAGTTTATTTCACAAAGTATTTATATTTTTAGGTTACAAACGACCGAAAAAGGCTGGGGTCAAAGCTGTAAATCCCAGTAAGGAAAAAAATTACAGATGCCATTTTTACGAAGTAAAGTGAACAATTATGAATTTGATTTTATTTTTAAGCCACTAAACTACGGACCAAAAATGTTTTATTGTATTTTTAATGGAAATAGCAATATTTTACCGATTTTTTGGTACCACGTACATGGTGCGGGCCTGGGATGGGACATCTCTTTTGCGGTCACAATTTATCTAAACATTATTTTGCTTACAAAAGCGCATTCTATGCGGTTTATTATAATGCAAAGACGTGTCATATTACAAACACGAATCTAATATTCAAACAAAGTGGAAAAATACACCGGTGAATAGTAATAAGACGTAAAAGTATCCTTGTTCTGCGAGTCGCCATAGTTTATAAATACGCTACTATGTAAACAATCTCCAATACCTACGTATCGGTAGGTACTTACTTATAATGCCGCAATACAATACGCTCTTTCATACCACACGGTCGTTACCGCATATGAGTGATAAGGGGACCAAACTCCTATTATAAATAATAATAATATTTCAGTCTCCAAGCTGCGTAAAAATAACATCATGAAAAACAATACTATAAACGGGTAACATCTCACGGACTCACCGCAAACATTTGAAAAAAGTTTTTATTCTGTTGTGAGAATCAAAGAGTCTTTGATTAGTGCCGAGAGAGAAAATTAAAAAAGTTCGCACCGACAAAAGATTTGAAAAAACGACCACAAAAGAAAGCAAGGAGTGTTTTAAATTCGTACATTGTTATTACTTCAATAACCTCGCAAATGAAATCAACAACGTTCGGAATCTCATTGTTTCCATTTCCAAATGAACTTTACCTACAGTTAATTTCATTCGAGTTAATTACAAATACATTAATATCAGTGGCAGTTGCGAGTGCTGATTGTAATGTTATCACTGCAACAACGCTGTGCAACGTGCATACTACGGACAGCTGATAACGATGCACGATCCTTGAATGAATGCCCGATGAATGAAACTATAACAATGTTCGCATCGAGTCTTCAAGTCTGCCGCGAGCCTTACCTCAGCCCGCGTTTACTGAGTGGGCTTAGCGTATCTAATCTAGTTAGCACTGCACTCGACTGACGTCACAGCGAAGCCGGTGCGTGCGCGAAAAAAGTTCAACAAACTTATTTGAAAATACAAACACACGCACTACATCTTATTTTCCAGCGGCTGCTGGCAGCACAACTTGGAACTTTGTTGTATGTTTTTTTGGCAGGTTAGGGGTATGTGTTGGTGTGATTTTGAGTAGTTGTTAGTTTTTGAGTTATGTTTACACGCACGCGGAGGAGCGTCACGGCGGCACGGGCGGACGAGACGGGCGCAACTCGCGGCGGCTGCGGGTCGTCTGCCGCGCCGCGCCGCCCTGCGCGACTCATACCTACTGTATTAACACAAGTTTTAGTACGCCGACTGTACTGGATAACTGATATTGCAAAATTCATAATGGTAAACAAACAGATACTGGCCGGCGAGATCGAAATTTGAATGAATCACTTTCTAAAATATTACACTGCTATTTTCGGATTCACCTACTGCCTCACTTGTTTTATGTACATTTAACAAATTGACTCTATGAATATTTATTATCGTAGTCTATTAGCATAACAATATTATTCCTTCAAGTACAACCGCAATAAATAGTGGAACGATATCTTCTGTTAATTGTTCCAGCAAACATGGGTAACAGTTTTTAAATCGAGTTTTATGGTGCAATTTGAAGAGACCCTGTTATGCACAGCAGGGGTCGTGGTTTCGAGACCCGGCCAGGACATTACCTTGCAACACGATTTGCAGATGTTTGTGGGATACTTTTTTTTTACTGGTCTTTCTTATCCATGCGTAATTTCTGAAGTTTCTATGACATTTTAAACGGACGAATTTTTCTAGACTTACTAAATGTCATTTAGGTACAAAAACTGTGTTAACCTTGTCCTTTCTTTTTGTAATCGCCCCTTCATTATGACCCCTTTTTAAACTCTCCCTCCCTAGGCTAAAAGATTTCTTTAAGCTAACTCGTTTGTTGTTTTCAATGCAAGTTATGGATACAATAATGGCTCAGTGTAGCCGATGTTCAGTAAAATATTATTTGTAAAACAGCAAAGTAACTTTCTGGAAATTAGATTAGGTATTTTAAAAGGGAAGAATATTAAACTCCATTTGTAAAAGCAACAAAAACGGTTATGTTAGCTTACATTAATTATAGTAGGGTCTATTTATTTTTAACTCGACTCTCTATTTCTTTCTTCTGTGACATAACAAATTCAGGTTTACCGTCACTTACTTTCCAGTTTATGTATCGAGGCCAATAGTTCCATTGTGGCATGGAAACACGCACTGAATGAAAAAATTTGTAAACCAATTGACTGTTACTGTTACTATGGCCTTCCTTGAAGGTAATATTTTATGAAAACGTTGTCTAAGGTACGTTCAAATTAATTGTTAGACTTTCGCGTTGAATTCTAAGGGATGTATCGCTTTTAGTGACGCTTATCAATATAAGTAACGGAGTAAATACAGTGCTTAGTACCGGGCTGTGGTCTCGAGGTCCTGGATTCGATTCCCTGGTCAGGCAAAAGTTTGTTGATTTTTAACACAGCCCGGGTTTGGCAAGCGTGGTGATTACAGAGCCTATGTCAGAGTGGGCAAAGTACGGCGAGATCACAAGGTTGGCGCATGACTTAATAGTCCCTGCATAACTGAGGCAGTTAGTTAGAGAATAGGGAATGCCTATGCCTTAGAGCTAAGTTGGGCCTTTAGCATCCTCATTTGAAGCTGGGGAATTTTAGAAGGACCCTTCTAATGAATACAGAGGTCAACGACTATTGCTGGCCTGTTATTACTCAACTTACAAAATCTTTAATCATAGTTCAGACCCTAACTAGAGTGGGATAAAGCGCTTGAGTAATGATGATGAATTACGTTAGTCCTGTGTGGTAGTAAATTAGGTAATAAATTCTTTCTCATCTTTTTTTAGACTGAAACGTTATTCTCTTAACTACAAACTTAGTTAGTTAATTGGAGAGATAAAAAAAAATGTTTAAAAAAATCCCAGAATCGTGTACCAGTGCCGTTCATCACACAAACATTTGCCCCTAGCAGGATTCGAACCCACGACCCACGGTTTTGTGGTCAAGGTCACAAACCTCTAAACTACCGAGCCGGCCAATTCATTCAGAAACTCTCGTCGAAGCGTGAAACCGTTCGAACAACTGACAACATCGTCACAGTTTGAGCACCGTGACACATTTCATCTCCATTTTCCACCGTAAGGAGGCACGTTTTCCACACCGCTTATTCAACCATAATTGGTACAAAAACACAATAACCATTTACGTGTTTCATAAAAGACACCACGAAATTACCGGTGAAAAACTTTGTGACAGTTAATAGATTCGACGTGGCATAAAATACAAGGAAGGCAGGTACATAACATAACATTAACATTATAATTAAAAATAGAAAACTCAGTTATTTGCATGATTTTTCGGCATCGGACGTTAGAAGACTACCTAATAACTCAGTGATATTGTTATCTAGTGAGAAAATGTGACTTAACCCAACAAAAAGTGATGAAGATTTTTTCGTGGCTGAGACGTTTGTGAATGTAAAAAACACACATTATACGTAAAACAAATTAGTGGAAAATATAGTGTCTCAATATAAAATCACAATACGAACTGAAACAAAACTTATAAACAAAGGTTTGCGGCAAAAATTCAACCAAAAATACAAATAAGGGTAGATTTCTATTCAAACATGGAATCAACAAGTTAAAATTTTCAAATGTCATAGAAAGTGGTGACACCTTGTTGCAGTGAACGACACCAAAACAACAGCTCAGCAGTGTCGGTAAAACAGTCCTCTAAGCTTTTGACCCTACGAGTGACAATTTTCGTGCACTACTCATAAATCTCGATAGCCGAACAGCGAAGAGCGACACCGCGAAGTTTGCAATCTCAAAGAGTGGAGGTTCGGTCCTGGCGCGGAACTGATAAATTTATTTATACTTTTAGAACTCAATAGGATTTGAACAACAAATATAATGGACGGATTCAATAATGTAAATACGCTAAGACGGCAAAATACAGTACAGCAACTGAGTTCAAAAGACATGGCCAACATTCTATGGAACGTTTGCCTAGACACCAAATTAATTTCCCACAAACATGTCGTACTGCATTAGACTCGTTACTATCAGAACATTCAATATCATTAACAACTAAAGTCCAAGAACTTGAGGTTATAATTATACAGACACACAAAGATTGCAAAAAAACATTTCAATCCCTTAGGGGTACCTTAGACGCTCATGCCCTGGTCAGTCAATTCCATCAATCATGATTGATGGTTGCATGACAAACAAATCAAAGTATCCAGATATTTGTCAATCAATTTCATGCAACCGTCAGTCACCGCATTACACGGCAGGTCTAAGGTACCCCTAGGGGTACCTTAGACGGTAGGTTTTGCCGTCAGTTTTACCACAGTCATTGCTGTGACTGATGAATAACCTGCCGTGTAATGCGGTGACTGACGGTTGCATGAAATTGATTGACAAATATCTGGATACTTTGATTTGTTTGTCATGCAACCATCAATCATGATTGATGGAATTGACTGACCAGGGCATGAGCGTCTAAGGTACCCCTAGGGTACCCCTATCTGTAGCATTGTTTTGATTGATGACATGATACATTGGTTACTAAGGTGACTCAACTGTGTACCGTGAAAAAACTGTTGTCTCTTTTTCTCTTATCGTAATTTTGCTAACGCTTACTCTGTCACGCATTGTTCATTATTTCCATGGCAACGGATTTTAATATTTGACAATAACTGTCGAAATAATGACAATAATATTCATTCCTTTCTGCTTAAAGTAATATTCATTTTGGGAAAAATAATAAAATACTATGTTAAAAATAGTTTGTTGGTGATAAATAATACGTTAAATGATACAATTTGAAATATTTTTTATATTTGAAGCTATATTTTATTGTATGTCACTGTTTTTCATACAATATTATATTGTGTCTATGGAGGACAAGAGAAGACTATCCGTATTTACGTTGAAAGGAACGCATTTTCTCAAAAGCAGTGTATAGCGGAAGTTAAATTACTAATTAATTTCTTTTAAATACTGACAAGTTCTACAAGATTGTAAAATATATGAAAATTCATATTTTAATTTAATATATTTTGTGCTTTTGTGCCATTCGTGGCCATCACTACTACACTAGGCAGGAATTGGCCATGTCCTTTAAACGAAAGTGAATATGATATGGAGGTATCGTACCAAAGTTTACCTACTAATAACAGCATCGACAATAGGAATGACAATTCTGTTACAATGAATGAAATGAGTAAGCTAAACGTCGAACTACAATCTGCGCATACCGAAATTGAAAACTTAATGATGGAAAATAGTGACCTTAAGAGAGAAATATCAGAGTATAAACAAAAAATAGAACGGTTTAAGTCAGTTGGCATTGGAGAAACACTTTTTCAAAATCAACGCGGCCAAACACCGATAAGATTCTACTCACCAACATTTCGAACACGTCTGCATAATAATTCCATCATACAAAGTGGACTCCCCAGCACGTCTCCTAGAAATTTGGCGCTGGATCTTGTTATAAGGAGTCCTAAATATAAATATAAAAATAATTCCAAACTTGATAACACAAAAAGTAACAACAACAAAAACAACAGCTTTACCTCCACCCCAAATAAGAAAAACACGAGGGCAACGTTTGTGGATATGGGAACGTTGGTGGGCTATGAACCTCAAGAAACTTATAACGATTTATCAAGCCTTGCCCCTGAACAAGATATAATCAAACTGGATACAACCTTAAATTGTAATAATAATGAATTATCCAAAGATGTGGACAGGAATTCTACTCTGAATCACTTCAACAAAGGTATTAATCGGACTGGATGTTCCAGTATAGATCATCGCGAGACGGATAGTGTAAAAGCGGCAAAACACCGAGTGATGATTTTTGGAGATGAGACTGCCCGGGGAATGAGATACTATCTTCAGAATCTTCTAGGAGATGATTATTTTGTTACCTCGTACATAAAAACGAATGCTCAAACTGATAATGTGTTGAAAGAATGTTTATTTCTGTGTAAAGATTTTAATTACTCTGATTACATATTAATATTAACAGGATCAAACGACAAAGCTTTAATTAAAATGCAGTCAATTCTATACTGTACATTAAATCAGTTAAATACCACTAATGTATTAGTAGGTGAGGTACACAGAAGTAGACATTTCAACGAGCATAGACTGAACGATTTCATTAAATTTATTTGTACATTCTTTAGTAATGTTAGTTTTGTAAGGTTAGGTTATAGTGACAATTATTGGACAAAGACATTGAGAGTAAACAACGCTTGTAAGCTCATACTTCGTGAAATATTGAAAATAAATTATAGATTAAATCACGACAACTACAAGAATAAATTAAATAGTAACTTGTTAATTTCAAATATACCTCCATGTAATACAAAAACAGTCTTAAATATAGGCACACAAACAGATAACCTCTATGAATTGCAAAGAAAGGTCTATAAAATAGATGTGGTCCCTGTTAGTACTCAAACAGATAGTGAAAATACAAATACGGAACAGGCAGAGAGCACTTTTTTTCGTGAAAAATAGCAGTGAGCAGACTCACAGAGCAGTTTCCCATAGTGAAAAAACCCCTGATGTTGATAAATTGACAAATTTGAATATATTTCATCAAAATTTATGCGGCTTCAATAACAAAAAAGATGAACTTGAGATATATCTGTTAAACCTAGGTTTTATAGTGCATTTTCTGTGTATAAGCGAACATTTTCTTAATGAAAGAATTATGCAATTGTTAAATTTTTTTAATTATAAATTGGCTTCATATAACACTAGAACTAACAAGAGGGGCGGCGGAACATTGAAACTCGTAAGAGAGGATAGGGTTATTAAAGACATCGAGGAAATTAAACCATTGTATTGTGTCGAAAGTTTTGAAATTTGTTGTGCTAAGGATGTAGAAACAAGCTTATACTTTTGTTGTTGCTACCGAAATCCCAAAGATAAAAACTTTGAAAATTTCATAATTAGACTAGAAAAGTTATTGGAGTATTTTATCAATAAGAAATGTTTAATATGCGGAGACTTTAATGTTGATTTTCAGACAGAAAACAAAAAGCGAAGTGACCTGATTAACATTCTTAATTGTTTTAATTTTAGACCTCTAATTTTGGATCAAGCTACCTTTAAACGAAACGACTCGCAATCATGTATAGACAACATTTTTACAAATTTACATAGCAAGGAAATTAAGGACACTAGTATTGAATTTAATGGTATAGGAGATGGTCATGCTGGCTTGCTGTGCAGGGTGACAGCAATGAAAAAAGATGTTAGGAATAGGAAACAAAACGTGAAGTACATAACCTACAGACCAAATAATACAAATAATAAATGTTTCTTTAGGAGTAAACTTATTGAACAGGACTGGAAGCACATGGGCATAAATGCATTTATAAAGAAATTTAACGATACGTTTAAAGAAAGTTTTAAAACAAAAAAGAAACAAATCAACTTAGATAAGAAACAAGGATCACGATGGGTGACTAAAGGAATAAGAACGTCGAGCGAGATGAAAAGATTCCTATGTGCAGGAGGAGGCAACAGCCTTTGCGATTCAGTGTTAAGCTACAGGAAACGATACATTACAATTTTTAGGAGGGTTATTAGAAAAGCAAAAAAATTAGCAGTGCAGACAGAGATTGCTGAATCGAAGAACGTTTCTAGAAATATATGGAGAGTGGTAAATAGGCATCGCAATAAGTTGGAGAAGACCAATTCCAATATGTGCCTTAAAATCGACGACCATATAATTACAGAACCAATAAAATTAGTAGATGTCCTAGCTAAATATTTCACTAAACACTGCGAAAGCGGTGTAAATAGTACAGATACAGCAATGGACCTTTTACAGAAGCACACTAAAAGAATCGATCGTGAAATGGTTCTCGATATGGCAACACCGGCTGAAGTGCAAAAGTTAGTCAAACAAACGGAATGTAAGACATCTTGTGGTTATGATGATATTCCTATTAGTGTATTTAAAGAAAACATAGACATATTAGCTGAACCTGTAAGTGACTTATTTAATAAATGCATGGATGACGGGCTATTTCCAGACCAACTTAAAATAGCTAGAGTTATACCAGTTCACAAAAAGGGTTCAAAGTATGACCCTAAAATGTATAGACCCATCTCGTTACTGCCCACACTTGGTAAACTATTTGAAAAGCTCTTAAAGACTCGATTGCTATCTCACTTTAATTCGAATAGAATACTAAATGCAAGACAATTTGGGTATAGAACTGGAGTAGGCACATGGACGCCATTGATGCTCTGATTGATGAAGTGGTAATGAGGTTGAATGAAAAAAAAAAGTTGCTGGGATCTTTTTAGATTTGAGCTCTGCTTTTGACACAGTATATCATGACTTACTTATAAAAAAACTTAATCATTATGGTGTAAGAGGGAAAGCTTTAGATGTATATAAATCATACTTAACTAATAGAAAAATGTTCGTAGAAATAAAATTGACAGACGAAAATATGACTGAGCAAATTCATAGATCTAAATTACAATCGATTAACACGGGCGTACCCCAAGGGTCCATTCTTGGACCTATATTCTTTATAATTTTCCTAAATGATCTAATTGGTTACCTCACAAATGACCCGTATACTGTTCAATTAGTGATATTTGCAGATGATACAAATGCGATAGTGTCTGCAAAGGATATTGATGACTTGGAGACAAATATAAACAGAGTTCTGGAGAGATTTCACAAATGGTTTGCCGTAAATAGTCTAAAAATCAATGCTGAAAAGACAAACCTAATGCTTTTCCATACGACTGCTTCAAATAAGGACAGCTTACATTGCTACGTGAAACAGGAAATACTGAAAACCGTTGAAGTTGTCAAGTTTCTGGGTGTATCAGTTGACAATAAACTAAACTGGAAAAAAGAACTCACTGACATAGAGAATAAAGTTAGCAGTGGTTGTTATGTCTTGAGAAGTTTGCGAAATGAAGTGGATATAGCAGAACTAAAATTGGTTTACTATGCACTAATAGAGTCCCGACTACGATATAGTGTTCTGTTCTGGGGTAGTAGCTACCAATATAACATGCAAAGAGCATTTATTCTACAAAAAAGGGCCATACGGATTATGGTTCGTATCCAGCAACGAGATTCCTGCAAAGAACATTTTAAAAACCTCCAAATTTTGACTGTGCCATGCCTTTACATTTACGTCCTCTTGTGTCATTTTGCAAAAAATATACACAAATACGAAACTGAAGATGAAAGAAAGATAAGGGAAAATACTAGAAGAAAGGATTTCATTAACAACTTTCTACCAAACCTTAACATAGCTAAGCATTGTTCGTCTTACCAGGCAACTAAAATATTCAATAAATTGCCTATGGAGTTGAAAAGTGTTGTCTATAGATGTGTCTATGTTGTCTATTTTTGGCTCAAACTTACCAAATTGGCATTCCGATACTGGCTGGAAAAATAATATATTTAAAAAATAATGACTTTCAAAAATGGAACATTATTTCGCTGTCAAAATTCAGTGCGTTCCGTCACGCGGCGTCGAGTCGCGGAATTTTCGTGGTATTTTTTTTTTGTAGTCTTAAATCAAAAATAAATCATGTCGGCATCAGATATCGGGGTGGACGATTTGCAAGACATCGACATAACGTTGATGACATTGAGAAAGCCTACAGAGCTGAAGAAAGTGATAGATTCCATCCCGAAGCCAGTGAGAGCAGTGCCCAAGAATGGATTGCCTTTGTGGTACAGACTGGGTTTGGAATGCAAGCTGCCCGTGCCGAAAATGCCCGTTGGAAGAGTTATATTCGCGCGGGGAAAAATTGGTGAAGACGTAAGTACATTTTATCATGAAGTTGTTCAAACTGCTTTCTCAGTGGCGGGTTGTTTTATGTATTTATTTGTCAAACACGTTTTATCACGGTGACTCATGTTCAGTTTAGGTGTGATATAAAATATGGGCAGAAAACTAACCTCCATTAAGAAATGAAATGAAATAAAAATATCGAGTTAATGAAAATCACAAAACTTGTGAATGCATTTGATTAAACGCAAGCCTAGAAATATCGCATTTTTTCAGGACCTAGGTACTAAGTAAATACCATTGGTTAATAATATAATTTCTGTATTAACATTAAGACTTTAATTAGAAGCTTACCAGACTCTAAACTTGCTTTTTAATTTGAATACCTCCTAAGTCGCCGACGCTTCGTCATTATGATGAAAGTTTCGTTCGTTTGCCCCCATTCAGCCGAGCCCGCGAGTTTGGCCTAGTCCTAAGCCGTAACTTAGCATGTTTGTCATGCAAATATCCCGAATATCATCCATTTAATACGCGATGATAAACGATCTTCATTGATGTTATTTTAATATGAAGAACGGAATGTCCGTATTAACAAAATTAACCATGGTACAATTTTTTTTAATACTCATCATTTTTAATTTCCCATGACCCATTTATTGACATGATTGCGATTTGCGAGTAAACAGGACCAGAAAAAATTTAATCAAAGAAAGTCTAGTCGGTTTTTGAAAGGTTTGTTAGGTTTGTCGACTAATAGAAAAACGTGGTGATGAATAGGATGTATATATTTATTTTATTTCCACTCGTTATTACGTTTATGTATTGTACAGATTTGAACGCTTCACCACACGTCTAGGTTCGAAAAATTTAATCTCGGCTTGGATTCTACGAACGATATCAGTACTGCGTGCAGAAAAATCGGTCTCAATCCACTTTTTCACCAGTTGATTGTGCACCATAAACCATTTTTTTAAATTCACAGCGCGCTCACTCGATTGCGGCTCAATATTGAGTACGGTTAGTCATGCATACGTAGATCAGGTTTTCAGCTAGTGCTCAAACATTGTAGAAAGGGATCAGCTCCCTTGGGTATAATCCTACTGGAGAGCAGAGTAAGAATGATTGAATAATCAGATAAAGGTAAATAATGCGTGTCCTGAATTTCGATATATATGTATAATAACTTTATATGACCCAATTTCAAGTTGATAATAAATGTAGTAACAAAATCTTTCAAAATGAATTCGATGTTTATGAAAAATCAAGAATTGGACGGCATATAAAGTAAACTTAAAAAATACGGATTCGCAAGAGATGGAAATCTGATAAAATTCATGTAAAGCGTAATGGTAATGAGTCAAAATATCTTTTTATCTGACTTAAAAATAACGTTTCAGATTTAATTTCCTTTGAGAGTGAAGTCAAACGATGAAATTAAATTTAAGTCAAGTTGCCGGATGGAAATATAATAATGCTTTGCTTTATAATGGAGATAACCAACTACAGAACAGATTTGTAACAGATCATACAAAAAGTTTGAAAACAATTAATTAACCGTAATTGAAGATTTCGTGATTTTTTTACAGTTAACTTAAAACTTACTAAAAATGCCCAAAGTGCTTCAAAGATTTTGCTACTAAACCTCTTGGCTAAAGATATAACACTCAACATACATATTATGCAAATATATGTTAAATTTATAACAACATTGTACCGGCATTCTTCTTTCAAACCTCAAGCTCATGTATTTCATTAAACTCGTTTAATAAAGCTCCAAGGACTCAGACGCTCCTTCACACAGCCTTTAAGAAGCTAAGTCTTTGCAGTAAAGGGAGGAGGTAGACGTAATAAATCAGCCTTTACACCTCATTCGCATTGTTGCTCTTAAACATAGGATTGTTGTTTACAGTCTCGTAAAATCTATACTTAATATATAAAGCTGAAGAGTTTGTTTGTTTGTATGTTTGTTTGTTTGTTTGTTTGTTTGTTTGAACGCGCTAATCTCAGGAACTACTGGGCCGATTTGAAAAATTCTTTTTGTGTTCGATAGTCCATTTGACGAGGAAGGCTTTAGGCTATTGGAAATCGAAATCCACGCGGACGGAGTCGCGGGCGGCCGCTAGTATTTATATAAAGGTAATTTTATAGCGGCTGTAAAACGAGTGTAAATGGATTAAACCGCTTTATTCAATGACACGTAGTGGATGAGATCACTGGTGTGTGGTGTGATCTCATGTTTGATAGGCTTATAATGTAATCTACAATGTTAAGATACTTGATTGCACAACAAGTGCGATGCACAGATAATGATCAAAGGTTATAGTAGACATTCAATGCTTTTTATGAAGATTATTTTTATCCTTTGGTACTAAGGTCCACGCCATTAACGGGCCACATAATTTTACACATGAAATTATTCACATAAGTATAAATATTGCTACGAGTTGCTAAAACTTAGACCAAGTATTTCACTTGCGTTTACGCCTTAAACAAACGCCTTTATCTTTACTTTTCTTTCCGTAGCTTATCCTCAGAATGTATCTTTTACTTCTTAAACAAAACAACACCAGAGTAAAATAAAAGATATACCTAAGTGACAAATAAAATTCAAAGACGTGAAATAAAGCACACTCTAATGTTTTAATATGAAAGACAAAGGCTCATATTATCATAGCACTCGAAGGCACTGGACCTAGCTCAAAGCAAAATAAACTGTCTAATCAAGTAAGGCGGGTTGAAGCGTGCCTCCGTAGGTTATTCTCGACGGAGTCGATTTATAGGATTACGAGCCACTGGACATCCCTAATCACGTTGTCGATTTGAAGAGAGTGTAACGTTTGGTAGTTATTTTTGGTTACAGTAGAAATCAAAAGATAATTTATTTGTAGTTTCTATATAGATGTGTAATTCAGTGATAAAAATCCTAAACCTCTCTCCACCAACCAGTACATTTAAGTTTTAGTTTCAAAGAGTTTTTGCTCACATAAACTATAGAACTAAATTTACCCAATATGATTAAGATTTAGCGCTATTATTATTACTTATTTTACATTATCACGATTGCCAAAATAAGTATTCGTTAAAGGACCATTTTCATCTTTCTTTGTTATTTAATTAATAGCTGTAATGAAAATTTATGATAAATTGAAGAGAAGGAAACATAAATTAGGCGTATCGGTTTGCGTGTGTGTTATGTTTATAAATACCCACGTAAATACCATCCACCCAAGCTTCTTCGTAAAGGTTCATTTAACAATTGAAGAGCAATAATGTTAATGAAAGTTGACCACCAGTAAATCTTATAGACCTATTACTATCTTCAAGGCTATTCGATCAATTTCAATGGCTCAGGCAAAACATTTAGACACATAACTCTTTTTACTTAAATTCCCTTATATGCAAATAAAAACAATATTTCTCCAAATACCTTTTAGTCCAGGAATTTTAGATTTTATCTGCGGAATAATTCCTAGTGAGCTGAATTTTTGTATACACCTTTATTATGATATTGTAATGATGATGTGAAAAATCGACATTGATATCGTGCCGGCAAAACAAGTTATAGGGGTCCAAACGTCACGAAAATCAGTTTTTCGCAAATATCTCGCGATCTATTGCTCAGAGGTCAATAATGGTTTCATAAAAGTTGTTTGTCGTAAAATTGTCTACAAAAAAGGTCTCTTGCATTTTTCTGTACAATTAACCGTTTTTGAAATAGAGACTAGAACGCACTCACATATGGTATTGTATACCGTACGGCGCATAGCAAGGCATAAACCCTATTGTTTGTTTTTTTCCCTTTTTCGTTTGTGTGTTTTTTGTTAGTATGATGATCTACATTTAGAAATATAAAGGACTTGTAATACTAGTACAGTCAGGAAAATAGGAATATCAACTATAAAAAACTAAGTGGCAATTTTTTTTGTCACTTTATAACTCAAGAACGGGCTCACCGATCCAAACCATATTTTCAGGGTTTGTACAGACTATTAAGTATATGTTTTATGTGAAGTTTGAACAAAATCGGTCGCTTCACTTTATACGTAGCGAAGCACGTACCGGGCCGCTAGTGAATGTGTGAATGATATAGATATGCAATCTGAATTTTAGCAATTTTGATCCACGATCTGCGGAAAAAATCCTAGTGGGCTGAATTTTTGTATACGCCTTTATTATGATATTGTGATGAAGATGTGAAAAATCGACATTGAAATCGTGCCGGCTAAAAAAGTTATAGGGGTCCAAACGTCACTGGACATAGCATATCTATATTATTACTAGCGGCCCGGTACGTGCTTCGCTACGTATAAAAAAAACGACCGATTTTGTTCAAACTTCACATAAAACATCTACTAAATAGTCTGTACAAACCCTGAAAATTTGGTTTGGATCGGTGAGCCCGTTCTTGAGTTATAAAGTGACCAAAAAAATTGCCACTTAATTTTTTATAGCTGATATTCCTATTTTCCTTACTGTACTAGTATTACAAGTCCTTTATATTTCTATATGTAGAACATCATACTAACAAAAAACACACAAACAAAAAAGGGAAAGAAACAAACAATAGGGTTTATGCCTTGGTATGCGGCGTACGGTATACAATACCATATGTGAGTGCATTCTAGTCTCTATTTCAAAAACGGTTGATTGTACAGAAAAATGCAAGAGAACTTTTTTGTAAACAATTTTACGACGAACAACTTTTATGAAACCATCATTGACCTCTGAGCAATAGATCGCGAGATATTTGCGAAAAACTGATTTTCGTGACGTTTGGACCCCTATAACTTTTTTAGCCGGCACGATATCAATGTCGATTTTTCACATCATCATTACAATATCATAATAAAGGTGTATACAAAAATTCAGCTCACTAGGAATTATTCCGCAGATCGTGGATCAAAATTGCTAAAATTACTGGACTATTTTCAATGCGACATACACGTCCTCCGAATATTACACAAGTCAATGAAGACAATCCGAAACATGATTGAGATTTTTCGCAGGCCACCGAGCAATGTATCGTGAATGGGATTATTGTGACGTTATTCTGGGCAGCTAGCGTTAATTTTATTGTACCAGATATATCGGTCTAATTGCTGAAAAGCAGAATATATTGTTTTGGTATGGATTGGTATTCTTATTAAATACATATCTGACTAACAGAACGACAACCTCTTGTGTACTAAAAACGTGAATTAACGTAAGTTTTAAATCAATGAAAAGGCAAAGTATGAGAGATGAGGTATTATTTGACTAACGTTAATATTTTTGTGCACTGGGGTAAAATTTAAATTAAGTCCAAGTTTTAAGTTTAGTTGTAGTGCAATTCACACGTAGGTCTTAAAACTTGAAAACTTACAATACCAATCTTTACTACATACTTTTGTACCTACTCTCTGATGTGGGGCGTCAATTTAAACCAATTAAATGTTGTTTGAAATGCCACACTGCACTTGAAATCTGAAATCGTGTTACACCTGTGACCGCCCCATTAAATTGAAAGCTGGCCGACCACGTTGACGTATGGGCAACTAGGCATGACGGTGAAAATTGATTGTGATTGATTTGGTTCACCGCTGTGAAGCCTTTGAGGCTTCACAACCGAAAGTGAATTGATAGTATCAAGTATCGAGTTACTGATGACCTGCGTTGCGCATAAATATGTATAGAACCTATGTACTTGTACTGAGATGACACCGATAGAACAGCGATCTACTAAAGAACTATCTGAGAAATTGAGAATCACACAATAGGACTGATTACACAGTAGATACTGATTCAAACCTTCATACATATTCGTACCTAAATCGTACCAAACATTCTAAATAATAATTTGTTGTTTTCCTGAAACAAGTATCACTTGGCTTCGAACGACATCCTTATACTTTTTAAAAGAGCCCTTAAAAATGTTTCAAGGTGAATCCAAATTCTACCGACTGCTAAGTATAAATTGGCCCAATTTCTTCTCTGGATTTCGTAAATTACGTTTAGGTATGTGGGAAAATCCGTTCGTATGAAACAAGCTGTCCACGGGTTTTGAAAAGTTCTTTTGCTCGAAACCCTTTTAAAGAGGCTTGGTTTCGTTCGTTATGCTAATGCTTTCTATTCACCCGCGACTGACATGACGGCAGGGATGCCGCAACGCCCCTTCTAAATTGTGCGAAATTGAGGACTAAATTATGACTTCCAATCGAGGAACGTTAAATTTGTAAAGATAACTGAATTTTTCAATAAAATAAGTGGCTGTAAATATGCGTTTGACCTAGCAGCTTATACTTAATTATCTCAATCTTGTCATAATCGAAGGATTAAGAAATATTTTTAATACCAAGTCGCATAGCTTGGAACATCGGCATTAGGTCGCATGCCTTTCGGTCTTTTACCGGATTCACTTCGGAGAGTGTGCCATGGAATTGCACAATCTATTTCCCCCAACCCCTTTCCACCATAGGACAAGCAAACAAACTACACGACGCCATTAAATATACCGTCGAGATTCCATTTATACGAACGAAGCGATTTGCGTCAACCTTCATCATGAGAACTGCAAAGCTGTGGAACTCATTGCCCGACTCCGTTTTTCCTATTGAGTATAATATCACGGTCTTCAAGTCGCGAGTTAATAGGTATCTTCTAGGCACGCATGTTACAGCTTAGACCGCATCAACGCTCTCCATCAGGCGTGATTGTGGTCAAATACAAGCCTATAAATACATAAAAAAATACATATTTTTTTATATTATGTAGTAATATCAGCTGGCTTATACCAACAAAAGAGTTTTCTCTCATACAGCGCCCTCGTTGTTGACAGCCGAATAAGCACTTCGCTAATAAAAAAAGGGTAACGTCTTGAATGTTTCTACTATTCAAGACAACAATTTTATAAAGGTTTTACTCCTTAAATAATACTTCGAGAAACTACGAAGAATCATAATATTAATCCTATTCCGAGAGTCATCGACGAAACGCAGCTTGTAACCCTGCAAGCGCAGTGCCGAAACTAGGGCGGTGCCAACGGTGCCTAGGCACAGGGCGCAGACCCTGGAGGGGCGCAGAAATGACCAGACTGGTAGATTCTAGGGGCGCAGTTTTGAAAGCTCGCACCGGGCGCATAAAAGACAAGTTACGGCACTGTGCAAGCGAAGCATTTCCACGTGATAAATCTCTTTAGCGCTCATGTTATTGTTTCAAACACCAGCGAGCGGAGCGCTCTCGCTGGAAGTGAAGGTAGTTAGTCTAAGATCCCGCCATACAAGGACCTTCATCGAGCTGGTTATTGGATGAAACATTTTTTATACACAATTTTACATGCCAGTAATTATATTGCATATGGGTTGCCTAGTAAATTTCAGTCCAGGATAACAAAAATAAAAAATAATACAAAAAAATTAAAAGTTATTGAATCAAAGTTAAATGATAATAAAGATTATTTCATTATGAATACGGTGGTACAGGGTTGCCTCCGAAAAATCGGTCCAGAATTAGGGTTGTCGCATTTTGAAAAGTGAAATATTGCCGCTATGAAAAAGAGAGTGCGCGTGCTATTTGATAGTGCAAATGACAAGGATAACGATAGACTTGGATATTCTGTGTATCATTTTGAAGTAATTAATTACTTAACTGGAAGAATAGTGTTGTAATTAAATTTTTAATTTTTTAAGTCCAAATTAATCATATAAAATATAAAAATTGACATGTTGAATTATGTAAAAACAGGTTTCATCCAATAACCAGCTCGATGAAGGTCCTTGTATGGCGGGATCTTAGACCAAGTGGGGAAATATGTAGATGTATAATTCACAATAACACCCGCGACTCCGTCCGCGTGGTTTTCGGTTTCTGAACACATAGGTAGCCTAAAGCCTCCCTCGTCAAAGAGACTATCGAACACAAAAATATTTTTTTTCAAATCGGACTAGTTGTTCCTGGAATTAGCGCGAACAAACAAACTCTTCAGCTTTATGATATTAGTACAGTATAGATAAATAAATGCCTCGGACTAACACACCAATTGCCTAGCCACAAAAGCTTGTAATATGGATAGGGAACGGATAGACATACATATAAACTTTTATAAACATCCATGACTCGAGTATAAATGCCGATGTGCATCGCACAAACATTTTCCCCAAGCGGGATTCGAACCCGCGACCCTTGGTTTTGTAGCCAGAGTCTCTGACCACTAGACCAATGGCCCCGTAGTACTCTAGCGAGTAGTTTCAAATTCAGCGGGTTTTTGCAAGCCCAACTTCGTCGTGATTTACGGAATGTTTAAAAAAGTTAAACGATTTACGAACAAGGCTAATGTTTATTTTTGGAAAAAATATTTTAACTTCTTTATTTTCATAAAATCATTTGCCGTGCCAGAATTCCTGCATGTAACAGATAATCGTATTTTATCATACAAAACATATCATTGAAGGAGCCCACAGTTGGTTTTTGTTCGTTGTATCGTCATAACACGTCGTTTGTTGTTATGTGCAGTTTCACAAGAGCATAACTATACGTTTGTCGGCGACTGACAATAGGATATAAAAGAAAGCGCAAGTTTTATCGCAATATGCATGCAAGTATTTCATAGTTTGATAGTGAACTATCCTAGGGATAACGTAGAGTTTTAAAGGTAGGTAAAAGATGTTACAAAACGGTTTAGTGGTATCGGAGCATATTAAACTCAATTTGCACAAACAATATTTCAATAGGTATATCAACTTTTTCTCTATAATGAAAACCAATTAATAAAGTTTCAACGTAAACGTTTCATCCTAGACTAATGTTTTAACAATGACTAAGTGTCTAGCATCAACGTCTTTGCAAAGTAGTGGCAATATTGCTGCTTTTAGTTTGTAGCAGGCAAAATAAGAAGCACAACCTTTGTAACGAGCCACTCTGGACGTTGCTAACTTATTGTTGCCTTCGATATTGGCGCTGGAGCTCTCCTCGTTTTTGTAATCACTCTTTTATTTTTCAACTTCATGGAAAGTGCTCGTAGCTTACACGACTCTGAGTAAAAATACTCGTGTACCCTGGTGGTGAACGAACATCTACACGAATATTATGACGAGGAAAGATTTGTATTTTTGTATGTAACGAATAAACTCAAAAACTACTGGACCGATTTGAATATTTTTTTCACTGTTGGGTAGCTACACTATCCCCGGTGAATTAAGGGTACTTTTGATCCCGGAAATGTACGGGGGAATGGGGGGATATTTGAAAAAAAAATTCGCGCAGGTGAAACTGTAGGCCGGAGGCTACTATAATATATGACTGTTATCTTTTAGAAACTAATAGTTTCAGCCAATTTAAAATGTCTCTCAACAAGATTTAAGATTGATATCGCAGTCGTTCTATGTTCTTAACTTCTATCTAACAAACCACACACCACTAAAAACAATTATTCTTCCTACCAAAATATTTATTCCAGTTTCCAAAAACGCAATCTGAGCAACATCAAACAGCAGCTAGAAGTTGTCAGATCCGTATCACACCGTGCACCGAGTATAGTGAACCATCGCAATTTCCGTGCCAAAAAACCGGTATCGCAGTGACGGAATATATGCGCACCCCGGTGCCAAAAGCTGGGTAACTTCGTAACTTTACCGTTTGTTGTCGTCTCATACCCACTCGTACCTTTTTGTATGATGCAAATTGGGTTTCAGGTAATTAAGGGTTGGTTTTCGTATACGTTATAGAACGTATATCTACTTGTATAGTTTTTACGAAGACGAAATATCGGTTAAATGCACTAGTCAATTTAACATTGAAGAAATTCTTATTTATATTGTGGAGTTAAACTCTCATACCAAAAACCATATGATATGACTTAACAATAAAGTTCATGCAACCCTGTTTCAGTTGTCCTTGAATGCTTTGATTCAACAAGAACACAACGTCAAATATAATATAAATAGTTCAACGACCATATTTTGTGTGTCATTCCATTGTAAGAGTATTAGCATCATTGGTATTTAAATATGCGTAACATTTGTTTGTATGACAAATGGATACACTTGTTTCAACAAAGTTTTAAAGTATCATTCAATTTTCATTTACGAATTATAATAAAAATTATGTACACGATGGCAATTGTAAAATTGTATGGGAATATTTACAATACGTCAGATGTATTCCCCGAATCAAAATTAATTTCGGTGTGTCAGTGATAAAAACATGGAGTTTTTTTTCGGTTTTGATTCCACGCACTAACAATGTACTAGCAGCCGTCCGCGACTCCGTCTGCGTGGAATTCGGTTTCCGCACCCATAGTGTTAGGTACTATACCTTAAAGCCTTCCTCGATTATGGACTATCCAACACAAAAATATTTTTTCAATTCGAACCAGTAATTCTTAAGATTAGCGCGATCAAACGAACAAACGAGCAAAAACAGACAAACTCTTCAGCTTTATTATATTAGTATAGATTACTAGATTTGTATAGATTATTTGATGTGTAGTCACCCTAGAAGTCTTTGTGCCAAGCAAGATAAACTTAAGATGATTTCATGCTTGGCATACACACGTAGTCAACGTGGTTTGACTAAACTGCACACGTACTCTCTGTCGCAACTTAACATTTGTTAAGTTAAATTATAATTTCCCTCAGCGAGGATAGCTGTCAGACGAGTACCTAGTTAACTGTGTTGATAAACAGTTTTATTCACGTGGATAGGTCTCTCATACGCAGTTTGAAAATTGAGTTCTGGAATAATGTAGAATAAATAACTAAAGTTTAATTGGGCCTTGGACTAAGCAAGCTCAAGTTTAACACTGTCTGTTTACTGTTGAAATGAGAATTGATCTAAAGTAAATCATAATACCAGCAAAATCAAAGACTAAGGATGTGGTTTCCCAATATACACGTACATTTAAAATTATCAAATATATTCTGCTAGAGTTCGCATTATTTTGCTAGAGGACAATAATCCGTACAAATTCCATCCCCTGGTAACCTCCATTTTAAATAAATGCGCAGGGATCCTATCGATGCCTAACGGCCAAAATGGCCTAAGCGACATTTATGGCGAAATCGACTTATATACATCATTGGAATCGCCTTTTTTTTCTGCGTCGTTCTATCTAGGTTTCGTCCCTCTAGAGATCGTAATTTTTGTCGGTTAAGCTGTTGGTAAATTAAGTCTCGAAGCATTAATTTTACGTCCTAAGCGCCCAATATTTTAGTGTTTTTTTCATTATGGTGGTTAGAAAATTTAATATTTTAAAATAGTTACTTAGACAATTTGCCTTGAAAACAAAAAATAACAAAAATGTCGCTTAGTACTTTCGGGCCGTGATTTTCAAACATAAGATATGGCGCTTAGGATTATTTGCCCTATCATAAATTTCTATTCATTGTGGCGCTTATCCCATTTTTCTCCCAAAATACATGATCCAATCTATGGGTATTGGTGTCCCTGGTTGCAGACTTTCGCTGGTACAGGTTATCTGCGACACCCTGTATTTTTAGTATTTCGCTAACACTAAGACTTTTTCGTCAATCACTACTTATGTTGGCTTAATGTCGGTTAAGCAATTTAAATAAAAATACAGATGCACTTAAGTCGTTTAGGCTCACATGTTTTTTTTTTTGTAAAGGCGGTTACGACATTTTTGCTGTAAAAAAATAAATCCATTTGGGCATAAGCGACAAAAAACACTCTTAGATGAATGATATTAAATACTTTAATGAATACAATTTGAAGAGAAATATATTTTATATTTACACCTATAATTTGGAATCTTAGGAAGCAAAACCCAACTACTTATGATTTTTTTTCGAAATTTTTCGTCTTTAATCCTCTCTCCTGTAAAGTTTGTGAAGTGGCGGTTAGCCCTTTTTGGCCGTTAGGCATCGCTATTATCTATTTTTTATTGAATTTATTTTATTCACTCAGGTTCGAAGACTCGGCCTCGGCGGCACCGGTCCACAGCCAACCTTCGATCTCACCGATCCTTACTGCAACAACGTATCGTACGACTACGTGCCGATGCACGACCCACACCTCGCGCACCACTTCGCGCAGAAACCCGCCAGGAACCGCATGAAGTGGCTCGGCTTCTGCACCAGGGATGGCCGTGCCGTCTGCTCGCTCAAGGAGTTCAACCAATACAGGAAGTATCTGTACAACCAGTTCATGGACAGGATACATCAGGAGATGAAGAAGCTGGTGAGTGATAAGTGACTGTCTCTGAAGTATTTCATCTCTATACGTCGAGAAACCATCCAGTAACGGCGTGAAGTGCCTCGGCTTCTGCACTATCCACGCAGCCTGCTCGCTTAAGGAATTGAACCAGTCCAGGAAGTATCTGTACAAGCAGTTTATGGAATGGATATATCAGGAGATGAAGAAGCTGGTGAGTGATAAGTTACTGTCTCTGAAGTATTTCATCTCTATACGTCGAGAAACGATCCAGTAACAGCATGAAGTGCCTCGGCTTCTGCACTATCCACGCACCCTGCTCGCTTAAGGAATTGAACCAGTCCAGGAAGTATCTGTACAAGCAGTTAATGGAATGGATATATCAGGAGATGAAGAAGTTGGTGAGTGATAAGTGATATTAACATGCTATTGGGGAGGTGATGGTCTCCAGTGCCGTACCACCGAAAGATCATCATTCTCGTTCCCCTCGACCACTTATGATCACAGCTGTGTTGGACGTTCACGACTCCAAAAAGTCATACTTTAAGTGCATGTCTACGGCTAATAGGATCCACTCATAAATAAAATACTGATTTCTAATGCTGTGCTATGTACTCAGGATGAAAGAGCTCGTGATGACCTTACCTTGAAGAAAGTGGAAGTGGACGTGGCGAGGCGGCTGCAGGTCTTCACGAAGGCGGAGCGGGCGCGGGAACACCTCGAGAGGGTGGCGCAGGAGCACGCCGACGAATGGGCGGAGAAACGTAGGCTGTAAGTAAAAATAAACCTTAAAATACTTATGATTTAGGATGATTGATAACTACCTAACAAATGGAGAGTCTGTAATCGAAATAGCTATGTTTATGGATTTCCAAAAGTTATGTCAACGTCTGTAATGTTTTCTGTGATGTAGAAGCTGTAGCGATATACATATCATCTGGCTATATTTTTTTGCATCCCTACCAAGAATGTTTCAACATCAACATCAACGAAAATTAACAGCTTTAATACATATTCAACATAACAACAACAACTTTCAGTTCTCTTGTTATACAAGCATCTTCAATAAATATAACTTCTCTAGACATTCAGGATCTTGTTATGATGGGGGAACGAAATCCCCGACTTGCGTGTTGAGCATGCTCTGAAACTTGCTGAGGCGGCTCTGTATTTGCGTAGCAAGAACATAGACTAATGTCATGATGGACGTCTTATGCGCTTTGAATTTGATATGATATATCTATACTTCTATACTAATATATAAAGCTGGAGAGTTTGTTTGTTTGTATGTTTGTTTGTTTGAACGCGCTAATCTCAGGAACTACTGGTCCGATTTGAAAAATTCTTTCTATGTTGGATAGTCCATTTGACGAGGAAGGCTTTAGGCTATTGGAAATCGAAATCCACTGTAGCTTTACTTCTTCCACTTAGCAATACTTTACCTGAATTCAACATTAATTAACGATCTAAATCATGTTAGCAGTCGTCTCGCAGTCGAAGAATTTATTATGTTACAAACTCTGACATACGAAGAATTATGTAGGGAAACATAAGCTTGCCTCTTAAGCAAGCAAGTAGTAAGCACGCAAGTAGTAGTAAGATAAGAAAAAGAAGAAGAACAGAAAAGAATTAAGGTGAACAGTCAGAAGTATAATCCAGATGTACTATGCTCGTGAATCTTCACCTTAATCCTTCGATATTCAACACCTTTTCATTAATGTGCCATCTTTAAGTAAAATCGCTTAATTTCTTAATGTTGATACGTGTTCGGCTATACTAAAATGTTACCTTTCTAAATGTACAAACTACTAAAGCTATGTAGCTAGTCTATGTACCCGTTTGAAAATTCATTATGCAGAGAGACGAGCAACTCGAGTTGATCAATGTGAGAGGCGATGGGAAATCACTGCACGTACAATGTAAGCTTCAAGCCAATGGCTGTGTCCATCGTTGATCCGTATATTATGTGGGTATATGTCCAAGGTACAAAATGTGGTATTTATAATCGAAAGTGACCATATGATATTGTAAGACACAGATTATCAATCAACTTCAGGGTTCGTTTATGAGATGAGACTGATTGTTTCGTTTCCCTAAAAAAATTATTGCCCTATAAAAAGCATTAATGTCACTGCTGCGATTCCATGAATTATAAATAAAAATACACAACACTTGTACATCATCAAACATTACAAATACACAGTGGTATTACAAATATGCTTAAGTATAATAATATAACACACAGACCAGGACTAAAATACATGTTCATGCACACAAATGTTTGTCCTGCGCGGGGATCGAACCCTCTTGGTCTAATAGTCAACTTCTTGACCACTACACCTCGCGCGACGTCGACATCATTTCGTGTTTGCTTCAATTATTTGATGAAGTATCAAAATGTTCAATCCTATCCAAGCAAGCCCTGCGATCGATGGGATTTCAGTAATGATTGATGAACTTGCGTCTTACCCTGGCATTAAACGCAGATATAAACTTGGAGTAAACAGACTTCTAAGCTTCCGAAGGCGTGTTCATTAGCGGAACGTTCAACCGTGTACGGCTATCGATTTGGTGTAATGTTTAAAGTTCACGAGTGGTACAAACTTTTTATTGCCGTGGATATATGATTACCTACGCCGGGTATTAAATGCCTCAGCATATTTTTTTAAGAATAAAACAACTGGACACAATATCTATGAAAGTTTTAAATAAAATAAATATACGTTTAAATGCTTTGGCGCAAATTAATATTTAGTTAGTAGTATAAAAATATGTGTACTTTATTACAAAAGCATCTTACTAGTTTTTAAATAATTAAGGCAAAAGGTCCTTTCAACAGATGAGACTTTAAAATGTACGGCTGTTTTTCTCATACATTTGGAATCTCCCAGACGTGAGGGATATTGTGTTTCTCTAATGAGCTTTGGTCAAAGGTTAGCTCCAGGATTAACAAGCCAAGTGTACGTGAGTCGAGAACGGTCTGATAAATGGCAACACTCTGTTATCATTTGCTCGGCACGCAGAATTTACTTGTGTTCGAGTTCGCGCCGCGGTCGCGCAAACGAATATTTCTCAGTTTGCCAGACCGTTGTGTTAATGAAAGGATCGCTTACTGCTGATTTCGCAAACAGTTTTCGAACACAATGGTCGATGAAAAATCACTCTATTGTGCGTTTTTTGAACCGGTAAAAGCGAAGGAATTAATTTAATGTCAATTTCCTCCAGGTTTTGTGATATAAGTATTTTTCGCTCATTGCAGCAAAAGTTATTTTGATGAAGTTGTGCGCCCGTGACTAGACTTAAATAATTATACTTCAAATGTACTTACTTTAGACGAAGCTTATTAATTGGATGACATTTTTTACCCGGACTTGATACATTTCTCTAAATTTCACATGTATGTTATTTTCAGTATTTGAAATGTTATGGTTCGTTTACCTAACTTACTTTTTTTGTTGTTCAAACGCAGCCGAAACGTCAAGCAGTAAGTAGTATTCATTATACTACATAATTAATAAAATATAACATAATTAATACCGCGTTTAGTCCCGTTAAATAATATTAATGTTAAGATACGACAATTTAATTAAAATTATCAAACTCGAGTGTTCACAACTAACGACAGGAATCCCCACTTTATTATAAATGTTTGTCAAAAGAAGCTATGTTCTCATTATAAAACCTTAGAGCTAGACATCTAGTTATCTTATCTGTCAGACAAACTACGAGTAATTGGACTATCAGTAAAACGAAGGACCTAACATCACTCACCAATTATACAAATTAGAGTCATAATACGCACCTGTGATTCCCGAAGTGGGTAAGCGTTTAACATGAAACATGCAGAGATGAGATAACAGCCAGAATTTAATTAAGGACCTCTCGGATAAAATCAAAGTGTGTCTACGACTAGATTATCTAACAATCCAATATGATTAGTAATTGTTTGAACTTGGACGATTGAATATTTAAAGACCCGTAGTTTAAGGTAGATACCGGCAATTATGAATTCTAGGGTACTTACTAAGCAATCAAATAACAATGGTAAAGTTTGAATATTTGGTCACTGAGAGCACAGTTTTTTTTATATCATTTTATATTGAGTCGACATAATCTGTAATTTAAGAATCGTAACTTAACTTAACTTCGAAACTTACTTTTGCAATAAATAATCTGCATTGTTATGGAAATTACTGTCTGAATAATATCGAAAGGTATTTTCAAAAATCTGTTATTTACGAATATGACCTTTTCTGATGTTAAGAAATCGAGCCACAACACATTGCTTGAAAGAATTGAATGTATTGCATCCAAAACATACGTGACTTGGCAAAAGTCTCTCTTAAAGTGTGTCACAATTTGTAATACATTTAATTATTTTGAAACGTTGTGATTTTATGTACACGTCAAAGTTTGGAAACAGCTCCAGAGGACGTGACTACAATTTTCAAAATATTAATCGCAACTTAAAATGCTATATAAATTAGGTTATATTCTAGATTTTGTGTAATAGAGATTATGTAAATGAACTACGCGTTAGGACTACACGACCTTTCACGTCACTTAAACTGCTTAGAATTTTCAAGGGAAATGTATGTATGATTTATATTTTTGGCTTTATGAGCCAAGTCATTAATATTTTCGGCCCATGGTCTTGAGTTCCTGTGTTCGATTCCCGAAAATATTTCGGTATGCGACCCATCCGCAATTGGAAAGCGTGGTGATAAAGCAAAACCCATTTTTGTAATAAAAAACATAATTTGGGACCCTGATCCATTGAAATCAAATAAATTACGAAGGACGTCTTACGGAAAGATGCCTGGGCGTCTTTAGCTAATACCGTATTTAAAAGTTCCTTTCAAACTCTCACGGTGAATCGGAAGTTTCATCGAACACCAATTTACCTTCACCGTTGACATTTATTGTCTGTTCCAGAGCAAACATTCGAACTCTCGGATCTAAGTTGTTAACTTGACTTGCATTTGCATAACCTATTTAGTTTCTCCACGTCTGCGAGGCGGGATGTGCATTCCTCGTGTTATTTCTTAATTGGCAAGTCGCAAGATATGAAGTAATTACGTTAACGGGTACTTTGATGTATTAAATGTTCACGTCCTTTAATTAACGTTGCTCTATGCAGTTAATTTAAGGGGATTTTCGTATTATTAAACCATTAGAACTAGCTTAAGTTTAGTAGAAATCCAATTTACAAAAATATCAAGCAATAGGCTTCACCGCAGATATTTGCAAACATCTCTTACTGATGACCCTAGAAAAATCTGCAACTACAGTTTTAATATATTTTTAATTCAGGCTAAATTAAATTATGCCCTGGATAACTGCTTTACTCATCGTCTGATCAATCAGAATGCACCTAGAAAAATCTGCAAACACACTTTTAATATATTTTTAATACAAGCAAAATTAAATTATGCTCCGAATATCTGCTATAATCATCGTCCGATAAGCAACATTTTGAGATAATGAACATCAATTATCAAGTCCGCTGTACTTATTAAGTCATATCCGGAGTTGTTTGCCGCGCGCCTGGCGAAAACTCGCCGGAACAAAGTTACAACTCTGCCTGGACTATTTGCATGGATACTCTTAACTAACTTAGTCACTGTTGACAGCGTATCCTGTAGTTTTAATCACTTTAACTGATACAATGTGCAGCGATCTGCGTTATGGACAGAGTTTTAACCTCATTGTTTGATCGATCAAACCGACATTAAACAATAGCTAGGAATTATGTGATACAAACAAACAATCAAACCGTTCCTCTTATGAATATTCTTATGGATACAGAATTAAGGGCTTAAAAACAACAAATATCTTAACCTAAAAAAAAATATTTTATGCTCAGTATCATCACTTTTATTTGCTCCAACATAAAAGAATCTGCGGTAGGTACCAAGAATCTGACCTACCTTTAAACGTCGTTTTAATATTAATATAAAATAAAAGAATGTCTAAATTCTACAGGTAAAACATTTTGCATTGCGGAGATTTAACAAAATTGCTTTTACTCGACGATTTTTGACTTTGAGAGGGTAAACCACGTTTGCTGGTGACTTTGATCCTTTACTTCGAGTATCGCTATCAAAGGGGGTCGGCGACGCGTCTTAATTAAAAGAACTTGCGACGTGCTTTCATACCACACGAATTAACGACTCACATATACTCTGCTTTGCGGAATGCATCAGTCTCATTACTTTAAATTGCAGTGTTTTTAATTTTTACGTTCATAAATGTTATGACTTTAATGAATCATATGGAGTAAGAAAATAATAGATGTTGGACAAGATTTGAGGAAAAGTTTAAATGGACCTAAATGTATATAGAGAATTATGAACATTTTAAAAATCACTTTTCGAACTATCCAAACCAAAAATAATTTTGCAAATCGGACTAGTAGTGATTGAGATAAGCGCGTTCAAACAAGCAAACAAACAAACGCTACAGCTTTATGATATTACATTACATTGATTATTAAACGGTATTTTTCAATTAAAAATAACTTACTCTTTCCCTTTTTCAAGGGCAAAAGAGCAAGAAAAGAAGATCCAAGCTCGAATGCGCTACCTCGCCGAGTACAATGAAAAGCAACGCAAGGAGCGCGCGGCCCGAGCTCGAGAGAAACAAAACAGAATCAAGCAAAGAGTCCAGGCTGCGGCAGAGATGGAACTTCGGAGGAAGATTACGATGGTGCGCCAGTGGAGGACCAACGAGAAGAAGAGGCTGGACCGACTGAAACAGGAGAGAGAGTCGAAACAAAGGCGGTTGGAGGATGAGGTTGGTATAAGGTTGCTTTGTTTAATAACTGGTTCAAAAGAGAAGGATAAGAAGATTCAAGCGCGGATGCTTAACTGTGCCGAGTTCAATGAGAAGCAAAACAGCAACAAATAAAGGGTCCAGACTGCAGCTGAGATGGAACTGTGGAGGAAGATTACGATGGTGCGCTAGTGGAGGACCAACGAGAAGAAGAAGCTGGACCGACTGAAACAGGAGAGAGACGCGACACAGAGGCGGTTGGAGGATGAGGTTGGTACGATGGTACGAGGTTGCTTTGTTTAATTACTGGTTCAAAAGAGCAAGAAAAGGATACTGAAAAGCTATTTATCAAAAATAATTTACAAATTAAAGAAAGCAATTGCCCAAACAAAGAATTTTAACGCAGAATCCCGCTTCTAATATAGCAGCAGGCACTGAATTTGCATGCTAATATGGCTTTCAATGACTAGCCACGAAAATGCCCTCGCCATCTGGCGTTTTTCATATAACGTCAAATGGTGTTTTTTCCTATTCTGTTAATTGGCGGTTTTTGTAAACAATGCGAGAGAGACTGCGAATATCTGATTACGCAAACTGGAGGATTAATAAGCGTAGTTATTCATGCACTGTTACATATACGAGTCGGTACACATCTAATGTATAGTTATATTATGTGCCTTAGGCGATTCCACAATTTGAGTCTGTGACTGACTTGGAGGCGCAATCAATTTGATATTTTTGCCCTGAGTGGCATACTTATACAGCTGATGGTGGCCACTGATCATCATCTCCTACTCCAACAAGAAGAAAACATTTATACTGTAATTTTTTTTTTATATTTGAGAATTTTCGTTTCGGTATAACGGGTGCATATTAGCGCAGTCGCATCGAATGACACAAATAATTAAGCCATTATAATTTAACCTGATAGTTAAAATGAACACAAACTACAGTGTTAATTGAATGTGAAGCGATGTTGTCCATAATGATGAGTATCGGTGTATCGAGCAAGGTTTAATTTAAAGTGGAATCGCAGCTTTCAAATGAATCGTATTCGCACGACACTCTGCAACAAATTACTATCACGATATTGCATGAAAAAGCGATACAGGAAGGATTTCCCTTACGTTCAACGATTGGTTTTTCAACTTTTTTATTTACTTATTTTAAATCAGAGTGCATGTAGTTATTCTTTATCATTTTTTTTGCTATGGTTCTTCACTAAATACTTCCATAACTGATAGCTTGCCAGAAGACCTACTTACAGAGATCTACTGGGTACGTTCACCGCTGATAGCAACCTACATGCTATCATTACATTTTAAGCTGTTTCGGGAACATTAATATGAGGCCTTTCTTAAATAATAATACCTACCATTTAAACAAAAGGGAAAATATCAAAATTTATCACACTGTTTTCCTTTGTCTTTCAGCGATTGCCAGAAACAAATAACATAGTTTAACGTCTTTAACGTTTCAATGGTACCTAAATGGATAATGAATTGATTAGGGTCTTCGACCGACAAAATGAAAAAAAACTAACTTGATTAATGATGGGGGCCTTCAACTAGGACAACATTAATAGGCCTACAGTTTTCTTTTAGAATGCCTAGTCTACAATGTTCTGTTACTAAGACCCATAACGAATAATATAAAGCACAATAGCACTTGTTTGTAGCTGTAAATAGCTCTAGTCCTTGGCAGCGGAGACGAGGCCGCGCCACCTCGCCAGCCATTGCTATAAATGTTTAAAATGACCCGTGAAATTGAATATCGGCACACGAGTGAAGGCGTTCCAGACGAGTGTAGCTGTTAGGCGGAATATATTCCCGGTGTTAAGTTTAAGACTCTGTGAGGTGGGATGGTTAACTTCTCTCGTAATTTGAGTAATTTAAAGGCTTGATTAAATTAGCTATCTAGGAGAACATAGGAGACTATTTAATGCCTTGTGAGGACAGCACTTCAATCTACCACCCACGTTATACTAACGCCATTTTCAAGAAGACAGATATTAACTATATGTAAAAATATTAATCGCAAAATGTAAGCGCATTTAACTCAACAACGTCTGGACCAATTTGGCGATTTTTTTTTAAATATTCTTTTAAGTCCGGTGATGGTTTTCAAGCCTAGAAAAATGGCCGACTTTTTTGAGATTAAGGAGTGGGACAGTGTTGCGGGCGGAAAGCTAGTGATGTACAAAATTGACTGATGCCTGACAAGCACTGTATGCCTAACTGGAAAATAAGAAACACATTTTTAATAACCTGGTTAGATGTACTAAAACGTTAAATTAAGCTTATTGTTTATTCCAGGCCAATAGAAAATGGTCGGCTCGCGTCTCGGCACAGAATATGAAGATACAAGAAGAAGCTGTGCTGTTGAAACTTTACACCGAGGACATGAGCGCAGGGTCCAAGAGGAGAGAAAAGTAAATGGTTTTATTACTTGTGTTTATGATTCGCCAAATCTTTGAAATCGTGGAGCGAACCGACCTTATTAATATCAACATTAATCGTTAGTAAGATCATAATTAGTAGTATGATGATGATGGTTATAACGACTTTTTTTTAATATAAGAAAAATTGGTTCATTTAAATGTATTGTAGTTTAATAAATTTAATATAACCTAAACCTACCTGTAGGCAGTTCTAACAATACAAAAAACTATAAATTTAATATACCTAAACTTGACGTTGACGTCACGTTGAGCTTAAGTACTTGAACTATACGTAGGTGTATGTATACTTTACTAAACACCTACTTCGGAAACTTAATCATAATATTTCGCAGGACATTTTATAATCCAACCACTTTAACAATAGGAAAGCGGAGATCTACGCGTACAACACAGATTTGGAGCTGCAAAGGATCCGTCTCGCCAATTGGAAGCTCATGCACGGCGGTCACGCCAAGGCGGCGCAGCTGGTCAGGAAGATGGGCGTCGAGTTCGAGAAGGTAACATGGGATTATTCTTAAGTTTATCCAACGTGTTATCTTAATATGTATCATTAAGGGTAATTTTTCATTGTCACTTTATAACTCAAGAAAGGGGACACCTATCCAAACAAAAAATCTTGTTCGAAATATTTTGTAGATGGTTTATGTAAAATCGGCGAGTGGTTCTTCGTTTACCACACGTAGCGAAGCACGTACCGGGCCGATAGTTAAGTAATATAGCGAAGCGTTCCAGTAAGGAAGACTTTAGTCTCAAATCATGTGATTATGTCCAAATAAACAAAACAAGGGCATTTAAAACAATTGGCTAGAACTAAATATTTCATCGATTTAGTAACACAATAGAAAACAGTAAAATAGAAATTGATGTAGATCTCTTTTCTAGTGTATATCCCTTGATGATTTATATAAATTAAAGAGAGAGAATAAATTAAAGTTAAAGTAAGCAATCATGAGGCTCCTTTAATAATAATTTGTTACCATCATCAATTATTATTTGTTTTCATATGCTAAGATACGCAAGCGCGCGCTTAGTTGGGCATCGCGACTACATGTGACAAATTTTGATGAATGTTTCATCTCTTCTCCAGTCAAAACGAGGAGCGAAGGGCATGAGTCCAGAGCTGGCCCAACGACTCGCTGCGGAGGCGATGGCCACCGCCGTGTCCACTCAAGGAGACGCGCTCATGACCCTCGGCCAAGCACGAGCCAGGATGGACATCGAGACCGTGCTGCCGACTGCGCCGATCAAACTTCTGGATGAGGTTAGTACTTTACAGATTAAAAATTGTATAAATCTTGAAAAACATGCCCTACCCAAAATTTTAACGCCCGTTGCAAACAGCAGCAACATGTTGAACCTGTGACTATTAATTCTTTGCACTTTGGCTAAAACTTCAGAATTAATAAATTAAAAAGTAAGTCATAAAATATGAAAATGTCTTACCTTACATAGCACAAAATTAAACTCACCGTTGGATTGTGAGAGCCAGTTTCATGACGTTTACGTAAGATTCAGAAAGGAAAGGGCCTGATACATACAGATTAGCAAACTGTCTGAGAGCATCAGACACTATTCAGAGAGAGATGAAACTAGCCTTGAGGAGTCTTGTAAAAAACTTGATAGTGTTTTTTTAATTAAATGTGTCTTTCAACATTGTTTGTGTATTAGACAGGAATAATTAATCATCCTAATTGTTTACCGTCGTAATTTTCTCGACGCTTTCTCTTTGCTTATTAAAACTTTACTTATTTCTTGAGACACCTAAAATATTAAAACTAATATTAGTTATTAATTGAAGTAAGCTTGCTTTACACAAAATCTGAAACTAAAACAACGATGTCAGGCTACTCTAAAAAGGTTAATTTAGGCATCGTATCTACGTTAAAAGGTTTTTCACTTTTGCACCAGCTGTGGACTAGTGTAGATTGTTTTTTAGGGTATAATTTTATGATAAGGTAAACCCTAACGGCATGTTACATAAAGGTACAAACGGGTTTATGTGCTTCACCCATGAATTTATAAAAAAATGTAACTGCCTATTAATTTATTAAACGAACTAATCAAATAATTTCTCATATTATCGCGATAATTTCTCATAATATCTCGATAATTACTTATATAAAATTGTAACGACGGATTTTTACTCACGCGTTCAGAACAGCATAATATCTTGCTTAGCTCATCTCAAAATACATTAGAAATTAGGTAGGAATACATTCTTGAACATACTAACCGTTAAGAGATCAGGAACAGGACTAACGGTTTTACGTGGCTTCCGCAGCACGGCGGAGCTCGATTTTTTTTTCGGTCATCCTTCCGATGTCTGCCTCCACGAAAGTTGCTTAGCTAATCGCAGGCCGAGCGCTCTATCTACTATCGAGCTCCAGTTAGTACTGAAACAACAATAATGTGCCTTCCCTGTCAGATGCTGGAGAGCGCTGTGATGGAGTTCGCGCGCCGGCGCGTGAACCTGCTGCTGCGCGACGTGGAGCGCGTGGTGCGCGCGCGCGCCGCCGTCGTCTTCTTCCAGAACTACCGCCCGGACGTCGTCAAGAAACGGTATGGATGAATGCAGTGCAAGAGTTATCTCATCATTAGCCTGGTGCTGTTTATTGCTGATTGTGGGGCCTCCCCGTAGGGTTAGATGGAACGTAGACGATAAACACGGGGAAACCATGTCTCCGCCTCTCCCCGCAACATGTCCGTTAGTCGCTTCTTACGATAATACGACATCATTATCAACGTGTTGCCGTCAACTGCTGGACGGCAAGCTTGCCCCCATGAGCGCCGCCGATCTGGAGCAAGCTGGGGTGCTTGCCCCACCCTGACTCTGGTGTATAAGATGCCCTAATCAAACACTAAAATATGTTTGTCGACTAACAAAAAAAAACGGGGAGGCGGGATATGTTGAATGCTGCCCCACCCTGAGCCCAAGACTGGCTATGCCTTCCCCAGATAAAGGGTTGAAAGCCCATTGTAACCACACTGGCCAGCGGGTTAATGACCGTAGTATGATGACACTAGTATTATTTAACGGGACTTAACGCGATATGATTTATGTAGTATATGTATACTACTTACTGCTTGTAATACTAGTTGTCATAATGCAACGCGAAATTCTAAAATCCGTAGTATGATGTTCTATAAACCACGTCTGAAAGCTATTGCCCATCCCTCCTGAAATACTCGATGGTCGTTTCTTAAGATTGTGCAGATAGGGAAGGAATGGCACTAAGCAACACGAAATCAAGTGAACTAAAAGAGCTATAGTAGAAAAATGCTATCTAGTTTATTCTTGAGTTTCCAGCTTGCTTGGGACATTAAACATTAATAACAGAAAAGTTACCAGAGCCATAAAACTTATTTTATCAAGTTCAATCTAAAATACACAGTGAGGGTTCAGCTGCGTCTTTAGCAATCAATTTCAGTTAGCGTCATAAGCTCGGAGTTTACACACTTCTTATGTGGAAATGATGGATAGGGGAAAAATCGCGGATCGAGTCGAGAGTGGCTCGAGTGTATCAATAACAATTACTGTGCTCTTCAGAGGCAGCAAGAAATTAACTTGCATTTCAATGGTTTTTTTTGCATTATTGAGACGGATCGCAAAAACATTTTTATGATTTTTAGCAGCTCTTTATTTATTTACTAATATAATGGCAATAAATAATCTTTCATGCATAATTGTTTTTTAAATTAAATTCGCCTCTATAATGTACTGACTTTTTAACCTGTGTTTTTAAATCGATAAGTTAACAAAGCCATTAATAGCAAATAATGTGATCTGCATTTATGTCACCGGCTAAGCACGAGTCAGCTAACTGAGCTATATTCCCCTCAAAGACATTCTCAGGAGGAAGAATCATTTGATCAAATCTCTGCTTCTATCAACAGTTCCAAAACGCCGCGCTGGTCGATCCGAGTGACCACCGAGCTGGCCCGGGCTTACGGGAACGCGCATGACAACTCTATTCTCTTCGGAGATATCACCAACATTGCAGCGGAGACGACCACAGACATCGATATGAAGAGCGTCAAGGATAGGCCTCCCACTCCTGTGGTATGTAACGTTATGTCTTTATTACCCCCGTTTTTCTGCGAAGTTCCCAAATTCCCGCGCCGTAACTGCAAGCTAGCTAAGCCTGCAGCTGTTTATAAGGCTTTTTTTACGCAGTTCCCAAACTGTACAACTAGCTACGCCTGCAGCCGATTATAAAGCTTGGGATATTGTTTCGTTACGGGAAATGAATAGATTCCATCGTCAAACGCAGGGGCTTAGTTTTCCTTGCACCACTTCGTTTTCTTTGCATTTTTGTGGAGGAGAAAAATGGTCACAATGTACAAGTCGGCTGCATTTTGGTGAGTGTGCGTCGGTCTTACATGACCTTATTCCTCCAGCTCCCTTCCGCCTTCGGACAACTAGACGCGGTGAGGGCTTTCACCCTTACATTGTTAATATTCCTCCTTCTCGCACGAAGCGTTTTGCTTCATCTTTCATAATGCGAACTGCTAAGGAGTGGAACTCTCTGCCGTGTTCTGTGTTTCCCGAACGTTATAATTTGGATGCATGGGCGTACTCAGGTAGGGGCAGGGGGGGGCAGCTGCCCCCCCCTGGATAATGTTGACGTCCATACTAAGTACCTTATCATGTACTTTTATCGATAAAAAATAAGAAATCATTTTTTTGCCATTTGTTTGTATTATTAATACAATATTTTAACAGCCCTATATTACGCGGCGCGTTCATTACCCATACCCATAACAGCTCGCTAGCAGCGCAGCGCCACAGATAACTTAATAGTTACTACGGCAGCGCTGCAATGTCGCCAACTTTATTTTCTAGAGGATCGTATCACACACTAGGGAAAATCGTATTTTACCAAGAATTCTAGAAAAAAATAGTAGGTACGTTTTAAAAAATTCAATAAAACTACAGCAAATTATTTTAATAACAAATGTAATTGTACTTTTTACTAGAATGAAATTCAAAGTTTAGATAGATAAAATTTATCTATTACTAGCGGCCGCCCGTGACTCCGTCCGCGTGGATTTCCAATAGCCTAAAGCCTTCCTCGTCAAACGGACTATCTAACACAAAAAGAACTTACACTTTCATTGTTACACCCTACTCAGATAATTAAAATTACAGTTCCTAAATTACAAAAATGCATGGAGGAAGTATCTGATTTTTATGAATTAGAAGGGATCACGTCTGAAGCCGAGTTTTGGCACACGTTTTGGATAATTAAGCAGCAGCAGGATTTTGAAAATATTAGAATAGCGGAGTTAATACAAGAAGCAGATTCTATTTACCCGAAGGTCAAGATAGCCTTAGAAATTTTGCTGGCAATGCCGTATTCCACTGCTACGATTGAAAGGTCGTTTAGTACACTTAGACGTGTAAAAACGTGGCTAAGATCGACTATGACAGAAGATATGTAGATTGAATGGGCTTTGTAAGCTCAGTGTGCACAGAGAATTTGTTAAAAGTATGAGTGATTCTTTCACGGAAGGCATCCTAAATCGTTTTGCTGAAGACCCACGAAAATTACTTTTAAAATAGCCATTGTATAAGAAGAATTTATATAAAAAGATTTTATCTAATTTAATGTAAGTTTTTTTATTTTTAACTAGCGGCCCGTCACGCGGTTTCAACTGCGTCCCGGGGGAACTACTTCCCGTACCGGGATAAAATATAGCCTATGTTACTCTTTCCAACAGTGAAAGAATTTTTCAAATCTGCCAAGTAGTTTCGGAGCCTATTCAATTCATACAAACAAACAAACAAACAAAAAATCAAACCTTTCCTCTTTATAATATTTGTATAGAAAACCACGTCACCTAGCTCATAAAAATAAGATTTGCCCCCCCCTGGCCCAGAACCTGAGTACGCCCATGTTTGGATGTCTTCAAGACTAGAGTGAACAGGTATCTACTAGGCAAGCGTGCTCCATCTTAGGCCTCATCTACACTTTCCATCAGGTGTGATCGAGGTCAAATGCAAGCCTATCTGAAATAAATAAGTCGGGTATTCCTTGGCCTTAGTGAAACGTCAGAATTAGCTGTTCTGAACATAAAGATTTAACTAACTTTCATAGACAGCTACAATGGATTACCAAAAATTTTACAAAAATAGAAGACTTTTCATTATAGTAAGAAGAGCAACAATGATCATAAACTATGTGCTAATGTTTGCTCAAAACCCTTTAAAATAACACTTAGTATTGATCATATCTATAACATAATATGTATATTTTAATTTAAAAATAAACGAAGAATCCATCTGTAAATTGTATTCAGACCTTGTTAGATTAAAGACGCCTTTAATTTCCGTTCCCAAATTTTGAATTAATCAAGTGTCAAAGTAGGCCCGCATGCCTAATAATCTTGTGACACTTCTAGGTGTTTACTGGAGTCGACAGGCTGATTAATTTAAATTAAACAACGTACAAAGTTAGGATCAGAGGCTCTGATTTTTAAATAAAATTTGGTTTATATTTAAACAACTTTTACCACAATTCGAACTTAGGCCTAATGGCTTTAACCGGAATAAGGGTGAGAGACTCCACCAAAGCTGAGATGAGCAAACGGAGCGGAAATCTGTCGTAAGCAGCCAATAGGGTTTTGGCTCAAAAACGTGTCCATCTCAGAAATGAAATCTTATTGGCTACTTATGAGACATCTCCGCTCCGCTCGCTCATCTCCATTGGTGGAGTTTCAACCTAAGCGTCTGCTGAATACACATTTGTACCCATCGTATAAGTGCTTTTGAACATAAATCCAGACTGAAGTAAATATCAACTTGGATAAAACAAACTTGCTCAAATAAAACCAGTGGTTTGATATTGCAGCCATCGAAAACGAAACTAGCCGAAGTTACGTTCTGCGACCGCGTGGAAGATTTGCCAGATCCCGTCGCGGTCGCCTCCTATCTGCCCGAGAGGAGAAAACTGCTAGAGGTAAAAAAACTTGATTCCAAATAATGAAATGAATGAAGGCCATTGCCCTGCAGAAGTTCGCACCGCGCTACAGGTCCTGGGTCGAATCCCGGGTCGGACCAAACTGCTATACGGTGCTTTACAGTTGTCTGGGAGGCATCTTTTAATATGTTTATTTTACGGTTTTCAAGTCTTCAACAATATTCTTCATATGAAGTAAAATAAATAGTTCCAGACATTATGTAATGGAGTGCAATTTACGCACCGCTGTCGTCTAAACAAAGGCGCTGTTTAAATGTGACTCTGGCTCGCAAACAAGGCTTTGTTGTTTGATTACCTTTTGAACATTCCAGATATTTTCACATGAATAAATCTGCCTCTATTCAAGTTCAATTCGTATTTAAATAAGAGCTTTGTTAATTTAAGATAGAAGTTGGTATTATAAAATTTATTTTCACTTGGCAAATATTATGCTTTTGTTTGTTACAAAAGACAATAACTTTCTGAGGCTTTTCAATAATTCAAAATCAGGCCAACACCTCATACATAAATCTTTTGCCTCGAGCTTAACACAACAAGTTTTGGATCCATGAATTATATTCGACTTAATCCCTCAATCCCCTTTGCGGATATAAGGAGTAAAGAGCTTAACATGTTATTGTTTTTCTGAATTTAAATTCCACTGTATGACGTACGTAATGTAAATACCTATAGTGTATAGGGTGTCAAAGGAACAAGTGGGACATCTGATGGGAAGTGATCACCGCTGCCCATGGACATCAAACACTCAAGGGTCGCAGATGCGTTGCTTGCATTTAAAACATACATCCATTACATTCCATACCCTCCCCAACTGGCAACCTTACTCACCAGCAGAAACAGCACAACAGTTATGAAGTGCTATTTCACTGTGATATTCTGTAAGGTGGAGGTACTTCCCGGGTCGAGCGGCTCAATCGATTGGATGATCCACTAAGCTCTGCCTCTCTTAAATGCTTCTGTTGTAGATGGTGAATGCGGCAGCTAAGCTGCTGTCGCGGTCGGTGAGCCAACGCGTGCAAAAGGGCATGGACGTCACGGTGGGCACGGTCACGTTACCGCACATGAGGCATCCGAGTTAGTACAACTTTGGAGTGTATTTACTTAAATTTTCATAAAGAGACAATAATAAGGATTTAAGTTTTATCTACTGTTTAATTAATGAGGTACCTAGTTTATTCCATGATGGCTTTAGCGAAAAATGATAACACATGCCGACATATTAGACTACCCCCCAACACTATTGTGACTGTGTTTCACTTTATTTTATCGTCCACCGGTGGACAGCTAAAGGCTTAGTAAGATAGTGATAATGACAAATATGATGACGCTTATTTGACATTGACGATTATGATGATGATGATGACGAAAATGACGATGACAATGATGATGATAATGCCGATGATAAAGATGACTATTATAATAACAATGATAAGAATGCATGAACAACATGTCTGTTTGTCACGGTCTGGGTGTTATATGTAGATGTCTGTAACACAAGAGTCAGATCAATGTAGGTATGTGAGGTTGTGAAATATTTATTTATTATTAATTTATAATGATCACAATAAAGATGACGATTACAATGACAATGACGATGACGACGGTAACGATTATAATGATGATGATGATGTCAGTGGAGTGGGGCGAGGCTGTGGAGGGCCTGTCGGCGGCGGTGGTGGACAACCGCGTGCACGGCGACTGCGCCGACGTGCGCCGCACCGGGGAGTTCCTCGCGCACCGCATCCTGCGCTCGCTGCTGGCCGAGATGAAGGAGGAGAAGATGAAGAGGGTGAGTGGGGTTGCAGCTCAGAAGAGCGGGGTCGCGGGTTCGATCCTTGAACTTTTACGAATACCAATACTATGAACGATCCCAAACTGAGAGTTTAAGAGTTTTCGCAACAAGACATATTATAAACTGAAATAATGTTGTATTAATTTTTCCATTAACATAGGTAGGTACTCAGTTTTGTCAAAAAATTTAGTAAGTCACATAAAACTCTCGTTTTTGTCAAAAAATACACAGTGTGATGACGTTGTAACAGGAGAAGCTTGATTCAGTCCAGCAGGTATTTACCAAACCAAAAACTTTAATGATAATATTACTGTTTCAATTTATAGAAACTAAGCGGCCAGTCAACTTTGGAAGACCAGAAGGACTTCTACGTGCCAGATGCAGGGGAAAAGGGTGAAGATCCGGCACCAGCAGCGACTGACGATGCCCCACAGTAGCCCATTGTACGAGTATACCACGGTAACCCACTGGGCACTTGAAGTGAAATGAGGTCATCTGAATGACGATGTGATTATCTTTACTACATATCTATTGAATAGATTTTAGTAGCATAATGAACTCCACTTGTGCCAGAAATTGAAACTTCTACCCTTGGAGTCTGCTTTTGAAGTTTATTTTTCACAGAACAGTTAATGAAACGTTATCTGTTCAAACTCTGAAGTTGAAAATATTTAATGTAAATTTTCATGGCAAAAGAGGCATGTTGTTATGTAAATGTAAATATAATATTACCGTTTAAAACCATCAATTATTTTATTAATGATAATATCAATGCATGTGCATATAACGTGTCACGAGCAATGTCTGAATGTAATATTTCGCAAAATTCGTTAAGAGTTGCAGGTTAGATTTTGATTAGTTTTATTTGTAAACATTTTGTTTTGTATTCCTATTTTGGTCAATAAATGTTTTGGTTGCTAAAATAATAATATCGTTTTATTTCTTAAAGACAAAAGTGTGTAAAAGACCGTTCTGCATCACCATGTTTACCTTCACGTCACCTTGTAACACACCTAAATAGTTTGACAATTTGTCCTATTATTCCTGTTTTGCGTTATAGCTAGGGCTATTATTCCTGTTTTGCGTTATAGCTAGGGATTCCCCTTAGGTGGGAAATATGAACACATAGATTTAAATCGTATGAACGGCTTCTTTATCTGAAATTTTTCTTAGTAAATTTTATTCATAAACCGATTTCCTTTCTTTAAACGTATCGGCAACCACAGCATCTTTTCATTTTCCTAGAAGGCAAGAGTGGTGGTAATATTAACCTCGAGTGTTTTTACTCAAAGGAAGGCCTTAATTTTGGCCTTGCCCTTTCGTTAAAGGGTGTAATTTGTGCGAGTGGTCGAACGTGATCGGGATTTGTTACAATGTTATCGAGTGTGGGTTTGAGTCTGCGGCTTAAGAGGCAGGTTATGAAATTAAATGGAAGGATTATTAGAGGTTTCGATCCTTTCAGTGTTTGCAACATAAGATATTAGTCTTCTTAAAGCCACGTTAAGCACTATGAAGTAAGGCAGTATAAAAATGTTGTCAATGGCATATAGTTTTGACGCTCAAACCACAAAATAAGCGAGACTTGCTCATGAGAAGAAATTGTTCTGCCAATCATTCCATATTATGTAGGTAATTACAATAGTAGTAGTATATGCCTTGGCTACCAATCTTTCACAGTACGTACGAGGCAGTATTTAGTGCACAAAAGTGTGTGCGTCGTGCATAAATGTACCTACTCCCTATTTCCTCACTCTCATAGTTCTATTGGACAGCAATCCGTCTATTCCCAGTAATCACCACTGGCTTTGTGAGATGGCTGAGAAGCAAAACCTTTGAAACTCACGTGTTTTCTATTATACCTACTACGCTACACACCGCTCCTACTTTCTCGTTTTTGACTTCAGATTAATAACTACATAAAACTTATATTCTATGGTTTTGACATATTCGTGAGTTGGGCAGAGATTGATGTTTGCGCAGTATTGGCTAACAAACATTTCAGTTCTGGAAAATATTTGAAGGCAAAAAATATTGTGTTAGAAAATTGTATTGGATTGCAAAGGCACCTCAAATAACGATGCCAATATTACATACAATTCTTCGTCAATTTTTCAAACCTTTTTGTAACGCGCGCTCCTTTTTGTTATTTTTTCCTTCCAATCCTTCCCCGATTGATTAATTAATCGAGAATTCTTCGTTAACGCTATTATTCATTCTGACAAGGTGCCCGTGGTACTAACGGTTGATTTTATATTGAATGGTCGACATCCCCAAACCGAAGTAAACCCAATTATCTATGTACATTTCACAACACAAAACAAATTCATCGTATAATATAGCTGCGACATATCAATCATTATCATATTATTAAATAAAATATGATCATCATTATATTTTCTAGTTAAAATAAAATTATGTAACCTACTTAGGACAATCGCATACTTACTCGGAGCTGGCTCAGTAACCCGAAGAATCCCGAAGGCTCTCGACTCCCGACACGAGAGTTCCGTTTCGAGGTATATCACACACACACACACACACACACACACTAATATTCACGACCACTTGTCCATTTTCCATTTAAATGAATTTACAAAACAGGAATTAAATACAAAATGTTTTCCATAACTTTTCTACTACAACTCACTTTAAGTACTTATAATACAACTAAAACGGAAAGAAATCACTGTATAATATAATTGAAACCTACATATAAATACAAAACCCGACGTTTCGACTGCTTGCAGTCGTGATCACGGTATGACTAAGGTGCTATCAGCATCAACTGTCATTTATAAATTATTACAATTCTACCCTCATTTTATTGAATACGTCGTAGCGTTAAACTTGATACGTTCCGATCCACGCAGGGGGATTTTACATGAAAACGAAAACCACAAACAACAGCTTAAGCAAAAACTTTTTTCAGCCCCCGCTAACCATAAATACTAAAAGCATCAAACGAAAAAACTTATCATTCAAAAATAGAAACGTCAGTAGTGTCAAAAATTCCAGTAAAAATGTAAAGAAACCCCCAACCCACCAACGCCCATTTAAAACTGATCACAATCAAAACCTACGGAATGCAGCTTCTACACGACCAGTGCACTGTCCCAGTCGCCGTGAAGGACTTGATCAACATGAACGCCAGTGTTAAGGTGGTAGACCTTAGACATAGTACTTACTTTCCACAGTACCCACAGTGACATTAGAATATTACCTCCAACTCCCGTCCAATTTTGAGAACAGCTTACTGTGCTCTTTTACAAAAAATTCAAACCAAAACTTTGTTTTCTAAATAAATTCAACAAAAAATTAAATTTTGCTTCATTTATCCGCATACCTATCTGGGCCGACGATAATAGTTGATTAAAGAAATAATTTGAAATACTCTAAATTTGCTCTAAGTACATATTATGTCTGCCGACAATGACTATACCTTCTGAAATGAGATGTTACCAATTAAAACTATTTTGAAGCCTCGCCAGCGCCAAATAGCTCCGTATTTCGGGTTATAACTGTGCCCGAAACGTCCAGGAATGATCATTCTGAGTAATCGATAAAACTAGTATATCGATATCCCTAACACTGTAAGATAATATTTGGCCAACAAAGTAGTTTCGAATAATGTACGAACCTTTAAGTAATTTTTTTGCGACTTGAACTGAGAGAAACTTTTAGACGCTGTAATATTCTTCGTAATTCCTTGGAGTTATAGACATAATAGTATTATTTTAGTTTACTGCCACTCATTTTACTGACTTGTACAAGAGAATAAGTCAAGTTTGCAACTCCGTGGTAAAACATTGAGGTAGTATCCATTGGGGAGTATCATTGAGAAGAAAAGTTGAGAATTAGTTTGCTTCAGGGAGTAGTTTTGGACTGTCTGCTTGTTGGTAGCTAGAACAACTTGTGCACTTTATTTTTTAATTAGAGTTGTCTTATTTTCCAAGTTGTACGTGTACATGTACTTTGAATTTTTGACGCTAAATTATGTGATGTTTATTTTGACATATATGTATATGTAATATATAATATAATTGTTTTCCAAGTAAACAAAAAGTGACTAAATCAAGATCCTCAATATTCCGCTACTAAAAAAGTCCTCTCAACGCACAACAACACTTCAACCACCATTTTCCAGGACGGATCATCAGAAACCTTCGAAGTGAAGGAGAAGCGTTCTTCCAGCGCGTCGCTGAGGGTGATGAACCCGGTGGCCAGCGGCGACAACATGGCCGTCGTAGGGTCCGCTCACAAGCTCAAGGAGGAACTGCCGCCGCTCGTGCCCTGCTGCGAAGGGAAAGAATTGCAGGCGAGTTTTTTGTCTTTTAAGGGATACACTTAATACTTAGTACCTCCAATCTCCAAAAGACCAGAGTGAAGTAGCATTTCGTTACTGTTGGGCTTCATGATCGTCGTGACTATCAGCTTGCTTCTGTCCTACTGCTAGACGTAACCCCCCCTTAGATAGAAGAGATTATCTTTGCTCCTAGTCACCACGCGGAGACTACTCGTCGTCTGGGGAAGTACCATAGTGCTGAAATTAAAATGTATATATTTCATACACACAACACACACAACGATTGCAAAGTTAGCACGCTATTGCGATGTGCTTCGACTTATTAAGTGCAGAGTGCTGAGAAGTACCTACGTGAAACCGGCGGCCACGCAAAGTCATCAAATTAAAAGCACAAACTGTTTCTCGTTACAACAGACCAACCCGATTTGAAACTTCCCATCTCCCGTCCAATCCATACCCAAGTTGATCGATGGGGAGCACCATGCGGGTCAAGTTTTTGTTCCCGACCCCTGTTTATCGGGACCGGACGCTTATTAAATCCGTCTGGACCCTTCGTCTGCTATGACAAGTCGCTTTTATAGCGTTTTTGAATGGGCATTGCGGCCGTAAATGTCCCTCATGTGATACCTATCGCGGATGATACCTACTGATCAATATCGGCCAAACGTTATACATAGTAAGATATCGAAAATGTTTGCTTGAGAAGGGTTGATGCTACTTTTTACGGCGCACCGAGATATACCGTATGATACATATTCATAACACTCGATGGGTATTGCGTCGTTTATTGGAAATTACATATATTACTTATAAGCGGTGTTCGTAGCTGGTTGCGAGAGATCAGTTACACACGTGGACTAAAGGGTGGTTACTCAAGGAGCTGGCCTGAATCCTTGACTCAGGTATCCCTTAACTCTTGCACTTTCCTACAATGTGTTCCCAACCACGAAAGGAACTAACTTAGCTTACCTATTGATCTGCAACTCGGGTTGGGCACAACAGCTAAGAATTTAAATCTTTGATTCTCATTCTTAAGACCTCGCAGCCGTATCTAAGGTACTTAAACGTTTTGAGCCAATTTTCCAAGTCACAAGCACCAAGGTATTCCATCCAATACAGTACAAAGCATTCGCCACATTTCTCGCCGTCTCGAAGTAAATGTCTTTTCATAGACAGATCATCTAATTTCCATTCGCTTCATTCAGCCATCTTTATTCATGAGACACATTATAGCGACTTCTGTCTGTACATTTAACCCGAGTTAATTCCACCGTTTTCGACTTAAATTATACGGCTGACGACTGTTGAATTTCGTTTTACAATAGGTGTACGTTCTCGTTTAAGATTTTTATGTCTTGGTACTTAGTCGGTTTAACTAAGACTTTGGTAACTAAGAATCGACATAACTTGTTTGTTATACTCACAATCACATAGTTGGCCATAATTTTTGTCAATTAATTTCTTGGAGGTTACAAAAAAAATGGCTTTTGACTTAACTTTGCATAAAACCCAACCAGTGTTTTGTTTGCTTTTTAATTTCAAAATGCGCGTCTTCAACGATCTTTGATCTTGCCATCCTTGGATTTTATCACTCCTATAATGGAAAAGCAAATCTTAAAGATTCCACACATAATTAATTTCATTTAGAAATATTAAGTTTATACACATATACAGACCCGTCCTTCCCACTTGGCACAAACGATCGATTGAGCCCGTAGACCAGGTTCTGGGGGTCTGGCCCCGACATTTACCCCATATTTAAGTTGTTTATAGGCCCAGGGCCCCTAATAGGTGAAAAACGGCCTAACACATACATATAACCGATTATTTAAAGGTAATGATTTGTGCATGTTGCAGATAAACGAGGACCTAGTCCGAAGCGGTCTCTCTGCGATCTCCGTGAAGCACGACAGCGTGATCCAGTGCCTCAGCATGTCGCGCGCTTGCGAGCGGATACACGCGCCACCAGGGCTTGTGAGTGCTTTCACTGTAACCTTAATTATCATAGGAATATTGAACACTACTGCGCTGGACGTAGGGCTTAATCAAATGGGGTTTATAACCGTAGTCATCAACCTGGCCAGGCGGGTTGGTGACCGAAGTATGTGGGAACTTGGGAGGATAAGGTACAACGTTGCGTTACCTAATGTTGCAATATTGACGCGACTTTTAATATACAATATTCCAAGTCGCGTCTAGTGATTGCGTGTTGTTGAACAGTAGGTACGATTCACGAAAGATTACCACAAATGGCCACAGATGCGACCATCTGCGCATGTAGAATGTAGGGTGAACAACTCAATAAAATATGATATGTACCTAATGTTACTGATATGGAAGTTTTACCTGCAGCCTTTCGTGCTCGATTCTCATTTCGCGTTATCTTCCAATTAAAAAAACATCTTAGTTCACCTGACTGGATGTTTCAGCATCGCAACTCGTTCCGAAGCCTGCACCGGCCGGACCTGAAGCGGGTCCCGTACCTGCGCCGCATGACACCCGACGAACTCGAGACGCTGTTCCGCGGCTACGCTGATCTCCCCATGCGTGGGCCCGTCAAACATGGTAGCTACACTTGTTTTAATATAATAATTAAAACATTATAATAAATCTGTTACTTACGAGTAACTGTTTCTTTTTCTCGACTATGTCGGCTAATCAAAGAGTTTTTGAGATTATACTTAGGTATATAAAAAATATTTTTCAGAAAATCGGGTGACACTCCCGCCGGATGAAAATATTCGAACTCGAGATCTCAAAGATAAGGAAGCACATTCTCAAGACGATGGTAAGGTTACCTTTAAAAAACTTGACCTTTAGATTGTCATTTGAACACTTAAAATACCTATATAAAATAAATACAAGCGACTAAGAGATATCCCGGGGTTCTTTTATGTTACCTGTACCCGGGGTATTAATGAGCACTAGCGCTGTCCTGTACTCACCGCCTGTTGCATAGCATAGCATGGCATAGGAAATCAATCTCCTTTAGGGGGGGGCTTCCGTCTAGCAGTAGGGCTGCAGCAAGCTGATAATGACGACGATGATGATGATGATGATGATGATGATGATGATGATGATGATAAGATACCTTACTATATGATATAGGTAACGGTGGCGCCCTCCACCCGATCCCGGAGACGCGGTCGGGCGCGGAAGACGTGCCAGCCGGCATGCGGCTACACGGCGCGCGCGCTCGCCTCTACACCTCCGTGCTGGCCGGCGCGAGAGCGGGAGACCAACTCGAGTGAGTACCACTATGGAGAAGCCACACGGTGCGGTACATTTTACCGCATCGCTGTACACTTGTGGTATGCGCCGCAGTAAGGCACCGTAGTCTGAGGAGCAGGGACCAGAGCGGCGCCGTAACGTACCGTGTGGCCTTACTCTTACATGCTGCACAAAATGTTTAGGTTTTTCTCCTGCTTATATTAAGGCTTCATCTCATCATTTTAGCAACAAATACAATAATGATCAACTATGCTATAAGGCTGCTGGTACCGAATAATAAGTATGTTGAGACATTTCATATTGCACAAAATGTACGGAGGTGAATTGAATTGAATGAACAAAAAGAGTGACAATATTCATAAACATTACCTACACATGTACTTGAAAATAGAACAATGTGGTGAATCGTAAACTTCTTTTTTATGAGACGTCACCGTTCTTTTTTCTGTTGCATAACGCAATAAGATTCTGGATCGAAAACCGAAAACGACTCCCTTGTCCCCAGCGCAATATCAGCAAACGAAGAGTACGATACGCGCGTGCCAGACGACCCGCTTCCAGAAGACGAGGTCCAACTGACTGAAGAACTGCAAATCATCCTGCCGCCTCGCTGCGATGACGTCACCGCCGAATCCTCCGCCACCACAACGTCGACAGACAGCTGATATACGTCCACAGACAGCTGATATACGACTACAGACAGCTGATACGAATCTTAAGACAATTTGATTGATACACGTCGAGACAGGTGATACACGTTGAGACAGGTGCTACAAAAAAAAGGTGCTACAAGTCTACATACAGCTCATACACATATTCAGACAGCTGATATACGTCTGCATACAGCTGATAGATATTCAGACAGCTGATACAAGCCGATTGTACAAAAATTTGGAACGGGTGATACACGCCATATTGTATCAAAATTAGGAGCGAGAACGGGTGATACACACCTAATTGTATCAAAATTACGTACGTAACCCTATGAAGATACAATTTAACATATGAAAACGATACGTAAGCGCCGCTGTATTAGCCTGAAAATGAGATTAAAAATTAATAGGCTAATACGAGATTCTAGGAAGATATTAAGTAGACTTTTTATGTACCTGGATTGGATCATTAAAGATTTTACCAAAGTTTGATACTGTATCGGATGTTTTTTTTATACGCCAAACATCTACGACAGTAACTTAAGCTTACCAACAGTAGAACTCCTGTCGAGAACTAAGTTCAACATCATGTTATTCGCTCGAGGATTTTATATGAAATCAATTAAAACGTATTCAATCAAAAACACCCAAAATTATTTGACACGCCCAAGTTTACCATAACAACATTTTCAAGCAAGATAGAAAACATGAATGAAACAAGAAATTATAAGTGTGAATTTATATTGAATAACCTTTCTACAATATTATACAGCAGACTGTAAACTCATACCCACGCTCCCTCGCAATATACAAAGAACTTATTACGATTAGAACCCATAGAAATCATAACATTTATACATCAGTGCGTATTCGCTATAAATTTAATTGCACTTTAGTTTTTAATCTAATTCGAAACGATTGCGTTGTAGAATATACTAGGACTACAAAATTTCGATTAAAAATTGTGTTTAAAGTAAAGCTTTTTATAGTTCACGGTTGTTTTGCTAACGATCGCAACCTATAACATTTAAATAAGAGCTTATTTTTATTACTTTCCTACTTCACGTATAATTTTGATATAAGGATGACGGATGTAGAGGTCTGTTGCTTACAGATTAGCTATGGATATAAATACATACTTAATCCTGTTTAAAGTATTTACTTATAAAACATTTATCCGTACCGTTTTAGCAACACCTGCAATCCTTATATAGAATCTTCAACATTTTATTCGACATAGGTACATACAACACAACACCTAATCACTTGGAAGTAATTACTACTCAGTATAAAGTACACAGATAATGTTACATTCAAAGGATTTTATTAGACTGAGTTTGTAACAACGTTACACTTGTAAACCAAAAACCTTCATAAATTACTAAGCTCCGATAAATACGCTATGGAAACGATCGCATATCAACCAATATGTATAATCTACACGTATATTACATAATATATCGGGTTCTAACGATCCGTGTAAAAGATACAAAACTACCTACCTTTCAGTTGTTTTTGTTTTAAATAAAAATATAATGGAAACCTCAGTGTCACATCTTACGAAGAAACTGTCAATTTTCATAACGCACCCACCTAGATGATAAATTTCACATAGCACATACATAATGATTACAAAAATAATACAGCAACACATTTGTAACACGTTCACACAATTGAAGGTTAAGAAAAGGTCATCGAAATACTTGCCAGATTTTTACCAACACGCATTTTTGGAGCAGAATGGCACTAGTGTCATTGCAAATGGATTTATTACCAAACGACACTGATGTCTGTATACAAGATCACAATAGTATTGTTAATTTACCGTGACCAGTAGGTATAATAACATCATTCGACGACCTATAAAACCATGTTGGAACATGTTACAATGATTAGAAAATATAGTATCACATAGAAAAGTGAGATTGACAATGGAAGTACATTACCAATTACATCTCATTCACAATATTCGGATCATATTCACATTGTTAAACAAATGAGGCAAGATTTTGTAACAAACACTAAACTTTACGAGTAGACACGACCCTTGGACTAGGAAACGAGAAATTAGCGTACATAATAACAATTGGCCATTTTAGTACATTTTCGATTTGTTTTCATATCGGTTAACTAGTTCATTTACTTAATTTATATGAAAGGGAAAGGGGTGTTGCTAACACTGAATTTAAAACATTATAAGTTTGGCAAAAATACCACGCGCTATCGACACAGAAATGTATCTTAGAGAGATGTTAAAAATGTGACTTACCCTGTAAAGATGACAACATTAAGAATATACAAAAAAGTACAGAGGTTATTAAAAATTCTTTATCTATTTATTATTACACTTCTACTTCATATTATAATTACAGAGGTTTTTTGATATTAAAATTTAAGACTTTCGCGTTGCTTGGTAACACCAAAAAGAATGCCAAGAACTCGGTATTTACATATAATATGGTATAAGTATTCTCTATAGTCGTATGGGTAGACTTTGACCAACGAATTTCGATTTTGTTACAAAAATAGTGGTTTTAATGAGAACATGTGGTACGTAGGATCGTCATATTAGTTTAAACGCAAGACTTGTTGCTTTGGAGTTGACCACAATATTTGTAACACATTAAATCATTAAGCATTAAGAATACTTGTAGTTGTAACTATATATCAGTTATATTTAATGTTAGTAATACTAAAATGGCGTACCATAAAATTACTGGACAGATTACAATGGAATCGTTGCTTTAAAAAGTAATTCTCATTTCCAAGTCCCGGGCCTTGTTCAAAAAATAAGATGGTCCCCGATCTAACAGCACTACCGAATCACATCTAAAGCGAAGCATAGTACAAGGCTTTACACTAACTTGGAATAAGCTGTCGTTGGCTCTTGCGTTTTGTAACATGTTCAAATATAACCCGAGTCAAGCCATCTATGTTTTTAAATAACGGTAGGTTAGTTGTTAATAGATAATTCGTTATTTAAATGTCAAACATTAGGTTGAAGACAATGTCTATGCTTTGAATCTCCTTTTTTATGTAAGAGGGAGGTAAGCGAGCAAGAGAATTACCTGATGGCAAGTGATCATCGCCGCTCATAAACATCAACAACTCTTGCTTGAGAGACTTTAATCCAAGGAACTGTCCATGTGTTACCATAGTTTCCATTGGTACAATGGTTGAATTAAAACATTTTACAAAACGCAGGATCGTTATAATTCAACAACCGATCGTAGACTGTAGTATACTCATATATGTACATAACGTTGGGCATTATATGTACAGTATTCGGTTAATTCCTTGACATAGCTTGACTATTGTTAACATTGGTTAGACTATACTTATTTTTAGTATTTATGGAATTTAGAGAGTATTGCGGTGTCTTAGGCCAAATATAAAGGGCAAAAATAGTAACAAAATAAACTAAAATGACATTTCAGTGAATTACACAGTGTGTATAAACTGTATTTCTACAAAAGTTATAGAATACCTTCTGCTATATAACGTTTTGGTTATGAAAATGTGATTTATAACCAATAGTCAAGCTACTCATACTTATAATAATCCGCAGGCGTGCATTAAGCTATTACTTTACGTAATTTATTTTAATCAAATATGCATTCACACGTCTCAAAGTCTCATTTCATAATCAATTTGATTGCTAACTGTTATTAGAAACATCAAATTTCTACCTATCATACAAAAAAATGGAGGTAAACATTAAATTAATCATAATAATAATAATAAAAACTCATTTACTCTATGTAATCATTCCTTTTTAAATAACATAAAAAAATAATCAAACATTTCGATACAACAAACTCACTATACGTAGGTGTGGGTAAAGAGGGAGAAATGGTGATAGCTCTTAAAATATTAAGGATATCTGCAGTTCTATACACTTAAAACAATGCTATAACAAAACTTAAATGTCAATCTTACCGAAGAATCTATTGTTTGACCTGGCAAAAAAGGCAAGTTTTCCATAATAATTAGTTGAGTTAATGAAATTAAATTTGTTATGATACAATTTTATTGTCTGTTCTGAGTCTATTTGGGTTAGTTTTGTGCTAGAACTGTCATAAGTATCTATATAGATAACAATTTCAATTAGGACTTAACATCACTGCACCTTATAAGTTTTAATAAGCATCACCAATATTCCCCCACCCACACCTACGGACTAATTTCTTCATTTTAATTAAATAATGGAATAATTGATTTCAATATTTGTGTGACAATGGCTTGTTCACTTGTTTCGCTAACTATCGCATAGTCTGTCGCACAGTCCGCACCGTCACTCATACATTGCCGTCAGTGTACGCGGCGCAAGTCTGCTCGATCGACACTGGTACGCGTGGAAGTATTTCGGTTCAACGCGCGCTGTTTACTTAAATTAAATGGCATCGAAATCCTCACCTGAAACAGATGTATTAAACATTATTAATGAATAATAAGTAAATAATATTTGTCCCCAACTGTGCTTAATTTGTAACGCTTTAAAAGAAAATCTTTAATGCCTTGTAGGTTAAGAAAGTTGGGGCGCAATGTAACCTTATCTCTTTTCTATGCCCTATTATTGCTGTTCCCATTGTTTGAAGCACCTGCGCTTATTTAATCACTTGTATATAACAATATTACCCTTATTTAATAAGTACGTAGACCAGAACGAGTAGTTGGTTGATCTTGTAACTTCTATAGGTCATTAAATATTATATCGATGACTATCAGGGGTTTGTGGGTCGCACTATAAAGCGGCAGCCGCGTCGAACTGAGTTCGACTTGCACGAATTCGAATCCCAGTTTTCCTCCTGTCCGGATGACTCAGATACTGCTCCGAATCCATAATGTGTGTGGTGAAATTATTATTTATCACACTCTCGTGCCTCGAAAAGCACTTAAAGCCTTTTTGGTGCTCTACTGATGTCTTAACACTCGGGTAAGATTGCTCACCCACCGAACTATGCAAGTGAGGGGAGTGCAGCTGTGCGTGGCCACTCGTTGTGCACTATAATTTAACACTAGCTTTCCGCCCGCGGCTTCACCCGTTTGTAATTCGGTTATATTGTGAATAATATTTTTGTTTTCCCTCAGGAATACGTTTTCCGGGATAAAAAGAACCCTATATTTAATCCGGACTTCTAATTTTATGCCTGCAAAATTTCAAAGCAATCAGTTCAGTAGTTCCGGCGTGAAAGCGGAACAAACAAATAAACAAGCTCACTTTCGGATTTATAGTATTAGAATGGATTAATATCGAATAAGAGATATGTACCGTGGCGCATGGAGGCGGCGTCAGCGTGCCGCCTACTCCGCAGCTCATAACTTGTGGTTGCTCGTGAGCCACGTGAGCCCCTCGTACAGCCCGTCGCCGGAGGTGGCGCACGACGGCTGCACGTACCAGTTGCGGTCGCGGATGCGGGTCAGGCCGAGCTTCTCTTGGATTTCGTGTGGTTTCATTGCTGGAATGTTATAATTGGTTGATTAATTTCAGTTTCAAATATTTTTTATGACTATATAAAAGCATATAAAATGTATTTTTTGCCTTAATAGCCACAAAAAACGAAATATTGAAATGATGACAACGTAAAGTCATATCAAGGTACTCCTTACGATATTGTTACGTTAGGTACGATATTCTTTAACCAGTAGGTCAAACAATTTCGTTATTTATCATCTTGATATGATATTTTTGTATTTGATAGCGAAAAAAAACATACCTTACCATTGATTTCTAACTAACATTATAATAATAGGTGTAGGTACCCTATTTCTTCCCATGGATTTCGTGTTGGCAGCAGTGTTCCCTTGTTTCAACGTACTATACTGCGTCCACTTATCTGCCTGGCAATCAGATAAGCATAACCCCCACCTGGGGAACCTATATCCATAAATTGACTGCAACAGACTACGGACAACTATAGATGCTAATGATGATCAAGCAACGTACCGTAAGGCAAGTCCTGCTTGTTCGCGAAGATGAGTATGATCGCGTCGCGCATCTTCCGGTCGTTGATGATCCGGTGCAGCTCCTGGCGCGCCTCGTCAATGCGGTCGGTGCAGTCCACCACATATACGACACACTGAGTGCCTGACAACGATGATGGTTCAGTAGCGAGCAACGTACCGTCAGGCAAGTCCTGCTTGTTCGCGAAGATGAGTATGATCGCGTCGCGCATCTCCCGGTCGTTGATGATCCGGTGCAGCTCCTGGCGCGCCTCGTCGATGCGGTCGCGGTCGGCGCAGTCCACCACGAATATTAGACCCTGAGTGCCTGGAAAACGGACAAGCGAAGGCGTTAAATTGGAAATATCTTTAAGATTATATTATTCCTAAATGTGAACAGTCCTGAACTTAGCGCACGCATTGTCTTTACCAAGAAGCAACAAATAGATGTGTTCCCCTTATATATTTTTTTTGTATGGTAGTTTCCTTGCCCAGCGAAATGTAGTTAGCGTGGAAGTACCACTTCACTTCAATTTCCAAGCAGAATTTCTCCGAAATTAGTAAACATCAATCATACATATTACGTACTATTAAACATTATGATACATCTGTGAATTTTATATTATATTTCTCAGATATCAAATACCTAACTTAAAATATAAAGCTCGTCCTTGTACGAAAATGACGGCAAAGAGTATATGTACGTCTATCGAAGCCCTAAGTAGCGATAGTGGAGGGGGCGTTGCCCTTCAATCAGGCATTGGGGGTCGAACAAATAGGGAAAAGAAATGCTGAGCTAGCGAGTGTAGGCGTATCCATTCATTTTTTATTTTACTACATATAAGATTTATACAGAAATGTAGACCATAAAACTAGGAAACTTGATCGACTTATTTCCTATATTGGTAAGTTCGATCGAAACTGGGTTCAGAATTGCATGTACGTTTATGATGTACGAGTGTTGTTTTATCGTTAGTATTTCAGTACCGCTTTATACCAAACCATTTTAAGCATAATAAAAAGTACTTTGTGTGTACACCCCATACCTTCAAATGGGTATAGAAAGAAGCGACTAAGGGCCATTCTGCAAGGACGTGTTCTAAGTCCAACATACTGCGGTCACCACACCGCTTGCCCAGTACTTTGATGATGATGATGATGACGATGATGATGATGAAGATGATGTTAATGAATATGATACGATAGTAATACTTATAATCTCACCTGTGTAGTAATGCCTCCAGAGCGGTCGTATTTTGTCCTGCCCCCCGACGTCCCACACGTTGAATTTAACATTCTTATACGTGACAGTTTCGACGTTGAAACCGACCGTAGGGATCGTTGTGACTGACTGACCTAATTTAAGTTTATATAAAATAGCTGTGATCAATGTTTAGGAAAATAATTTGGCGTATAAAACATGGATGATAAATAAACATGGCGTTATCTCACGACTGTGACGTAAGCGATTTAATAGTATGTATTACTATCTGATAATGTGTAGATAGTGTGACGATCTTTTTCACTTCTCCCGTGATTGGCAAATTTTGGCCGAATGCAGATGGAGGAATTAAGGGGAGACCTTTGCCCAGCAGTAGAACAGTAAGGGTAAAAAAATTCACTATTTTGGGAATTTCAATACTTTAGGTATATATGTCTCTCGTCAAATAAAATAATAACCTGTTAGTAGGTACAATAATATGTATAACATTTTTATGACTTGTAACATGTATATTGTTAAAAATTATATTATTCGAACATCGTGATTGATTTGTCTTGTCCAATCCTTCGCTCAAGCCTGACCCGTATCATAGATAACGATGGGTCGCCACCAAGACGAATTGGGGACATCAGGGGTGCCTACAACAATATACGAGCTAACTATAATGTTGTTGGTTCCAAACTACATAAAAGCCTCTTTTAAGGAATATAATTAAATTTTTGATTAATATTACATCCTCTGAATGAGTAGGTACCTAACAAATGATCGTATAAATTAAGTCATGCATTAATTGATGCAAGACCTGTGCATAAACCGCGTCTATGTGCAGAAACTGTGAAACGATCTCCTTAATGAACCATTAAGACCGCTACCGGAATACATGTGTTAAAATAATCTAAATTAATAACTGTAATCCTAACCAGTTCACAGCATCTAATGTGGCGAGGAGATGCAAGCAATTTAAAACGGTTAATTAACTTTTTATGAGAGATATTAGAAAGTACTGTGATTGATATTCCGGAACATTTGAAAGGAAATAGTAAGGTTTCCTGATAATACTTAAAAATACACAAGCGTGCTTATAGCATTCAAAAAATACAGGATTTTTACAATCAGGCGTACATCAACGTTATACTCCTATTACTTTGAATAAAAAATACCTACGTCCTACGCTAATTAAACGACATACGACGACAAAAATTTATAATTTAACTGATCATATAAGGCACAAAATATCGCATATTTTAATCAGATATGTCCAATAGTTCTTTTACGCTAAAATGTCAATGCTTTTATGCCGATTCTTTGTAAATCAAAGCCACTTTTTTCGATTCTAAAAGAGGAATGAATTTATTATTCTTTCTTGCGCTACGGTCAAGTCGAGGATTTCTTTAGCAACGTGCCAAGAGATCATGTCCAATTTAAACATTTTCAAGATAGATAAATTGAATGAAATTTCGAGTAACGTTCGCTGCTAATATTTTATTGCTTAAACTTACTCCACTACTCTTTTAGTTCATTTCAAAAGTGCAGACTTCTACAGCCTGCAAGAATTCAGTTGAAACCATTACGATTTATGACTTACTTACGTTATTAAAAATAAACATACCTTTTTTCTTCTATTTAACTACCTACTTCAAATAATGGTAAAAGCTATCAATTCCCACTGCTGGACTTTATCTATGCAAAAACATACCGCTATTAATTGAAATTAAACTTACTAGATAACATTTCGTTTCGAATGGTGCATGTTAACACGTTAATGCACGTAAGCATCGCTTACATCCAACATTTTGCCAATCTTACAACTTCTAAATGTTTATATGTGCTTTTTAGTTAATTTTTTATATATTTTGTAAAGGATACTAGTCTTGCCGGCAGCGTCGAGGCCCAGCATCAATATCCTCATCTCCTTGTTCCCGAAGATCTTCGAGAGTAGTTTACCCATGGTGACTAGCTCACCTCAACCGCACAACTGGAAAGAAGGAAAGGAATTTGTTAAAACTTACATATCCACACATAAAAGAGAAAAGATATTGATGAAAAAGAACTATCTCTTTTTTACTGTGGTAAAGAGGATCCTTCATAACAACCTACTAGTTACTATCTTATTCTACTGCGTCAATGCTTCTTAAAAAAAAATGAGTTTTTAAAAGGGTGATTAGTTGGTTTTAAACAGACCGAAATTAAAGGTTAACGAACTCATTCCGTGACCAATTGCTTTAATGTAACTGAAAAGAGTTCATTAGTTGAAATTCGTCGCGTACCTAAATGTTTAAAAATATTCCATAATTTTAATTTCGGTACCGATAAAACATTCCAAATTATAAAACGACGCCTTTGGTTGGCAAAAAACAAGCAAAACCGTTATCGATCATCTTCAAGCATGAAAACCAATTTGTTATAGGAGTTCTAGTCCTTGCTTAACGAAAATTGAACTGAAAAGCTCGTCGACCTATCTATCCAAATTGGCGTTTATTAAGGCGACCAGACTACCACAAATTGCTGTCTGGAAGGATGACAGTATTTCATTCGATAGTTGCCAACCTAACCCTGTAGGTATTGTGTATTATTTCTCAGATTAAACTTTCAAGATAGGTACTTTATTACTTTTTATGTCGTAAATACTTCACAAAAATTAAACATTAAATGTTATTCATAACGCCGGGCAGTCATTCTAATTTCAGTAACACGACAGTTGAATACCTACTACTCTACGTTTTCAACCTGAGGAAAAATCAAAGAAAACGAAAAATTAAATCTACTACTTATATTGTATAATAATTCATGTTTATCGCCTACATCGAATATACTGGAAAATTAGTAGGTTATACTTTGTAGTAGATTAATTTAACCTCAGAAAGTTAAACGCCATATTTTTTATTATTACGAGTACAATAACGTGAATATTGTGGAAAACAAAACAGAATAGGTAATCAATTAATCACCGGCTTGAATTGTTCCCCTTGCGCTTTCGGACCCCGTAACAGTTTTCCTTTTGTAATTGGACGTTTGTATTACAATTTGTATTTGTGCAAAATACTTTTGGGACGGTAAACGTGTATCGTTTTTAAGTTAAAAGGCACTTTACGTCCCCACGTTCTCAATTTTTTTTATTTGAAAATCATTAAAACACCCCTTCCCTTATGCTTCCCTCAAGTAACTCGAAAATAATATTCCTTTTCAAGACGAAAATACTCGTAATAATATGTTAAAATCATCCCTGTGAATCTACGCACGCGGAGAATAAATTACCTGAAATGGTAAGTAGGCTAGAATCGACACAATGTGGTCCCGTCCCTAAACGATTCATGATTCAGTAAAAGGAGATATAAAAGAACTCTTACTTGGTTGCTCAATGTAATTCCTAAACTACTAAAACGAAATATAAGTACATACCTACTTCTACAAATATATTTCTAGTCCAGTAATTTTAGCAATTTTGATGCACGATCTGCGGAATAATTCCTAGTGAGCTGAATTTTTGTATACACCTTTATTATGATATTGTTATGATGATGTGAAAAATCGACATTGATATCGTACCGGCTAAAAAAGTTATAGGGGTCCAAACGTCACGAAAATCAGTTTTTCGCAAATATCTCGCGATCTATTGCTCAGAGGTCAATAATGGTTTCCTAAAAGTTGTTCTTCGTAAAATTGTCTACAAAAAAGGTCTCTTGCAATTTTCTGTAGAATTAACCGTTTTTGAAATAGAGACTAGAATGCACTCACATATGGTATTTTATACCGTACGCCGCATACCAAGGCATAAACCCTATTGTTTGTTTTTTTCCCTTTTTAGTTTGTATGTTTTATGTTAGTATGATGTTCTACATATAAAAATATAAAGGACTTGTAATACTAGTACAGTAAGGAAAATAGGAATATCAGCTATAAAAAACTAAGTGGCAATTTTTTTTGTCACTTTATAACTCAAGAACGGGCTCACCGATCCAAACCAAATTTTCAGGGTTTGTACAGACTATTTAGTAGATGTTTTATGTGAAGTTTGAACAAAATCGGTCGTTCTTTTTATACGTAGCGAAGCACGTACCGTGCCGCTAGTAATGATATAGATATGCTATGTCCAGTGACGTTTGGACCCCTATAACTTTTTTAGCCGGCACGATATCAATGTCGATTTTTCACATCATCATCACAATATCATAATAAAGGCGTATACAAAAATTCAGCCCACTAGGATTTTTTCCGCAGATCGTGGATCAAAATTGCTAAAATTCACATTGCATTTCTATTTCATTACTAGCGGCCCGGTACGTGCTTCGCTACGTATAGAAAGAACGACCGATTTTGTTCAAACTTCACATAAAACATATAATAAATAGTCTGTACAAACCCTGAAAATTTGGTTTGGATCGATGAGCCCGTTCTTGAGTTATAAAGTGACAAAAAAAATTGCCACTTAGTTTTTTATAGTTGATATTCCTATTTTCCTGACTGTACTAGTATTACAAGTCCTTTATATTTCTATATGTAGATCATCATACTAACAAAAAACACACAAACGAAAAAGGGAAAAAAACATACAATAGGGTTTATGCCTGGGTATGCGCCGTACGTTATACAATACCATATGTTAGTGCGTTCTAGTCTCTATTTCAAAAACGGTTAATTGTACAGAAAAATGAAAGAGACCTTTTTTGTAGACAATTTTACGACGAACAACTTTTATGAAACCATTATTGACCTCTGAGCAATAGATCGCGAGATATTTGCGAAAAACTGATTTTCGTGACGTTTGGACCCCTATAACTTTTTTAGCCGGCACGATATCAATGTCGATTTTTCACATCATCATTACAATATCATAATAAAGGTGTATACAAAAATTCAGCTCACTAGGAATTATTCCGCAGATAAAATCTAAAATTCCTGGACTATTCCTTGATGTTTGATTTGACTATCCTGCTCAAAGCAATGTATGAATATTTTTTAACATTTGAAAAGCACGAAAGCAACGCCCCGACGCCCGACACTTGAAAACTGAGGCATTATTTTGATTGACGTGAAGTATTGGTTATTATGGTAATCGCAAGATTTGCAGCGATTGTCGCTTCACATTACAGAGTGTGTGTCAGAGCGGGAAGTATGGCGAGGGCACAAAATAACTTAACGATTTAAATCTCCGCCTTAACTCGTATAAAGAAGATGTTTAGAACATGAAATGTTCTGCGCACACCTACGCAAACTAAATTAATACTTTTAAAAGTCATTTACACAAGCAGTGGAACTTCAATGTATTAGTTATAATAATATTAAACCGAATAAAATTCCACCACGTGTCCACGACGTGACTTTCCGACGAGTTGAATATCATATGTCACAGTCAAACAGCTTAAAAGGTTTTACTTTGAACATTGTTATTCATAACCGCAGCTCACCGGGTGAGTAGTAAGCAAAGCACTTCTTCACATCCAAGTACTAATTGCCAATTCCGAGAGGCAGACGCGAATCTACGTGTCGGTATGTCACTCGCGAACTTGAGAACCTGTTGGTACTTCTTTTCCTAGGACACTGACGCTTCCCCTTGATGTTTTTTTCACCATTTTAGGGCATGAAATTATTGAACCCCTCTTCCTTATCGCTCCGTCGACTGGTAATTAATAAATTAAATTAAGCACAACTTGTATTTTCATTTTGTATGCGATGAGGTCACTAGCACGACTATAATGAGCTTCGCGATTCGGTAAGTTGTGACCTATTTAGGCACTGACCAAAAACATTACTTTGACCAATAACAATATTTCGTCCGTTTAAAAATTTACAATATCAAAAGTAAAATGTTGGTTATACATATAAAGAATAATTTCGTTTACCATTATTACCATATAACCATTATTATCTTACTTACATGCAAGTATTGGTCAATTTGTTTGTGTACCCACCTATTATACACGAGTAAGATAAACATATCAAAGAGACGGACTAAGGTAGACGTCATGTGTATTAAGCAAGCACTATCACTAGGGCCCATCGTAACAATTACAAGTAGGGCTTGCAATTCGAATATTCGAATATTCGAATAATTCGAATATTCGACTCATTTTACTATTCGAATATTAATTGACGCGTTATTCGAATATTCGAATATTTCATGTCCTATTGGGATTAATTAGAAAATGCAATCTCGATAGTCTCAAATCTCAAAAAATAGGTAGGTGTTTTTCGATTTTCTATCTCGATGATGATGATGATCTTGCTATATGTGATATTGATCGAAATCTCGACAATTTTGATCAAGATTGTCGAGATTTTAGCCCGATATTAAATGGCCCTAAGCAGATTTAACTTTAGCGACTTTAACTTCTTAAGTTTCATCATAAATGAATGAATATGATTGATCTCGTAAATAATAATGTCTTCGTTTAATGTTATTTCACCCCTTACAACCCTTCCTGGTAAAAAGACAATGCCGGTTTTTGTAGGGGAGGTGGGGTTTTTTATTTTCGAGCGTCTATCAACCAAGCATGGAAATATGCTTGAGGACATCACAAACGATACTTGCTTTGGCAGTGTAGTTGTAAACTAAGTCCAAACTGAGCGTGACAGGTTTAGAAATTTTTCTATGGGCAATGGCATCCTTTTTTTTCTCGCGTCTATCGGCCAACTATGGAAATATATATTTAAGAGGTCCATTACATTACAAACGCTATTTAATTTGGGAGTATATCTGCAAACTCAGTCTGAACTGAGTGAGACAGGGTTGAAACTTGACCACAATGTACCCTCGCTTCAGTATTTTTTAATGGGGAGCTCGATGGCGCAGTGTTTAGCGCACTCGACCTGCGGTTGCCAGTCATCGGATGGTTGACCGAAAAATTTCATCTCGAGCTCCTCCGAGCTTCCGAACGCACGTTAAGCCGTTGGTCCTGCGCCTGATCTCTCTACGGTCGTGTCAGATTGCTGTCCCGCCGAATTATAAGAGTGAAGGAATAGGGAGTGCACCTGTGCTTGCGCAATCACTTGTGCACTATAAAATATCCGGCCGGAGGGTATTATTATTTTTTTTTAATAGGAGAGATGGTGTCTGTATTTATGAGACTATGTATTACAAACAATATTTGCATAGACAGTATAGCTGCAAACTCTGTCTGAACTGAGTGAGACAGTTTAGAACTTAATAAAAGGGTATGAAGCGAAAGTTCAGTCAGAGTGCAAAAGTTCTATCCTGTGTTTAGCAGTTCGGTCTAAATTTTGCAGCAATACGCCTTTTACAAATATTGTTTGTAATGTTCTCAAGAATATATATTATTACATACCATGTTTGGTTGATGGCATGGGAAAAGAAAGGACACCACCGCCCATAGCAAATGTTGAAGCCAAGGTCCATAGTAAAAAAGTTCGAGCCTGTCTCACTCAGTTTGGACAGAGTTTAGAGCTAAACTGTCTTTGCAAAAATTGTTTGTGATGACCTCTAGAATATATTTTTTCCTGTTTGGTCGAAACACGCGAAATAGTAAAGACGCCACCTTCCCTAGAAAAATGTAAGTAGCGAACGCCCAGTTTTTGTGTAAAAGTTCTAACCTGTCTTACTCAGTAAGGACTGCGTTCACATCCATACTGCCTGTGCAAATATCGTTCACTGGGTTCGGTCGGAATGCAGTCATCTACCGAGAAGAAGCGGCAAGAAACTCGATAGTTGCTCTTTTCAATCGCCAAGTTTTGTTACAATATTTAATTTTGTCAAGTTTACATAATTGTACTTTTACTAGTACTAGGCCATACAGTTTCCTCTTTAAGGTACAGAATTAAAAATATTAAATACATATGAACAGATTGAGTCCCAGTCGACCAGTCCCCAAAGGTGGCACCTGTTCACAAGTATGACGTATGTGTCAGCCATCATCTCACTCAACCATTTTAGAGGGAATGAAATGACCCGCCACATAGCGCTACCACCACTGTAAAAGTTTAAACCTGTCTCACTCAGTTCGGACTGAGTTTACAGCTATACTGCCATAGCCAATATCGTTTGTGATGGCCTCAAGACTATATAATTCCATGTTTGGTTGGTGGACGCTTAAAAAAATTTTTCGAATAATATTCGAATATTTTTCGAAAAATATTCGAATATTCGAATACCTGATTTCGTCGAATATTTGCAAGCCCTAATTACAAGGAATGAGGTCAACCGAGATGATAGTAATTAATTTCAACCACACAACTTACTGTACATTAAGCTACTCGAACCCTCCCAAAAGGTCAGGCGCGAAACAAACTTATCTCATTAAACTTCCTCCACTTCTCACTACTGAAATGGTTTTTGATAGCTCTTGGCAGCATCCGCAAAATTGGACATTATCGGCACATGCTACGTGAAGGATGTCCTAGACGACTGATATTCGATTGAACGTTAGTCCATATCTAATAAAATATATTGCGTTTTACCGTTTGATAATAGGACTGATCGTTTTAAATAAATATTATCTTGTAGTAACTCAAAAATTTTAGACGCATCGAGCGTTACATTGTTTTTTTCACGGTATTCGTCATCTAGTCACTAAATGCTATTCATAAGTTAAAACCCTATGCCCTATCGTAAGGCATTATTCAAAAAAAAATCCCAAGTTCAAATATCCAAATAAGGAGTATGGCAAATACATTACATAAATATGTACAAAAATATTATGCACAAATGTGAACATTTATATTACTCGTGCCTGTTTCATACTATTTAACTTAACAAGGAAATCTTCTATTGTACAATCGTCCCACGAGCAACACCTACTGAGTCTGTCGATGGCCTAGATACTGTGTCAGCTAAATATAGATATACTAAGTGCCCTTTCCGCAGAATCTTGAGGTATTCACTGACACGAATCACGGTTTGTGACGAGTTTATTCAACTGTGTATAATTGACCGTTTGGCACGAAATATCCGGTCAAACGGTCACGCATTTTACAAGCGCTGGCTGTCTAGTATTTCATTAATAATTAAGTAGGTATAATAAAAAAACTACAAACAAAAAACAAGTTAAAACAAGGTTATTATTCCTAGTTACTCATTTAATGGATAATATGTAAGTTCGCTTACTCTATGCGGTGAGAAAACTAGTTAAGAAGTTATAATGCTCTATGTTGGAAATCTTAAATAGGATACGTGGAAATACTTTCATTCTATTGTGTACGCGGCAAGGACCTTTGAGGATTGTATTAAAATCAAGAATAAATTAGGATCTCAGATAAGATCTCATTTTATACCTAATAATAATTATGAATCTTCTCCTAAAATCTGCCTCTGAAAAGTTCCAAAATATAGAATTTTAACTAGGTGTGTTCCATCACAAATATTTCACCGTGAAATTATTTAACAATGGCCTTTTGAGTGTCAAAAACACAATGACAATGCCAGCATAATAAAACGAGCAATGAAGTATGCCAACAAATATGTCTATTCTGCACCTGCCTAACCTAGTTAGAAAAGGTCGAGTTTAGAAACAAGTTCTATTCGCGAATTAGACTGAGTTTATAACCGAGTATAGTAAGCGCTTTCTGACGAAAAGAGCATTGAACTCGATAAATGTCACCTAAGGGAAATACAGATCCATTAAACCACCATCTACTCCGTGTTTATAGAGGTCATACCACTAATAAATGTTATGTTCAAATATAATTTGACGCGGAGTATAGGTACTCGTTTATATTTACGTCGTTATTTCATTTGAGTCCCTTTTTCATCACCACTGGATATGTCTCTAATAACTGACCTTGTCAGAATTATAATCAGTCTGCCCTTTATTGTGTTTTTCAATAATACCTATGTTAAATTATAAGTTATTTGTATTGGATGTCTCTATAATAATGTAATCTAACTACCAATATTTAGACTAAAGTCAATATTGTAATCAATCTAAACACTATGCGTGATCGACTTTTGTCAAAAGCAAGCCGTTTCCAGAAATGCCGTGTCTAATTACTCTTATAACGATCATCCAAGATTTACCTTTAAGATTACAGCGTTAATTAAACAATAAGGTTACCAAAATCAAACAATAGGTCGCCGTAACAATTCCAATAGTTTAACAGAACAGAGGCATTTCGTCGCCACAGCCATTGTAACTAAGCTGTATTAGCGCAAACCTAGCAACGGAATCGATATAGTTATTTATAGAATTTACTTATAAGGCGTCAAACTAAGGACCGTAACTAAATAGGGGAAAATCAGAATGGCAGCAATTTTTCTATCGGCAGAAACCCCAAAAATATTAGCATTTTATCAGCAAACTATGAGAATAGCATCGAAAAAGAAAACACGATATTTAATATATGTGTAGCAGAATTTAATACCTTATATCACCTTATATGTATGCAGTAGGTAAGTTTTTAAGAAAGGATATCTTACACTACATACAGTTTTTAAAATGTTCATTAGAAACTTGACTTGACCTTGCCAAGCCTAAACATTGCTATTGGTAATGCAGTAGTGCCGCATCCTGACGGCGTACAAAAACATAAGCACGTGGTTTGGAAGACGTCCACACAATCCACACAACGAATCAGATACTTAAAGACAAAATAGCACCAATAGGTACATAGGTTTCGGTCGAATAAACAAAATAAAGCTTTAACGGCGTGCCAAGGTACCATAAAAGTGAAACGAGGGTATGTCACTGGTTTAAACACGGAACCTAAATTGGGTCGACGTATCCTAACGCCAGTATATTTCAAGAACATGCCACGTTTACGAATAAGTTATACAACGATAAGCGGTGAATTATAAGAAAATCATTAATTAAGTATCACATTTTATCATGTAGTAGATAGATAAAGCAATAACCGCTAAATTGATGGAGAAAAGGAAATAGATATATGTGATAAAAATAGCATAGCATTCTGGCAAAGTTATTTCTTTATATCCATCGGATTTAAATAACTTAAATATTTTGATATTACAGTTACTATTTTTAAATAGTCCCCACTTGTACCAGGGGCAAAATCAGTTAGTTACACATCAATACATAGTATAAAACAAAGTCGCTTTCGCTGTATGTCCGTATGTATGCTTAGATCTTTAAAACTACGCAACGGATTTTGACGCGGACTTAATAGACAGAGTGATTCTTAAGGAAGGTTTGTATGTATAATACATGTAAGTAAGTACCACGGGCGAAGCCGGGGCGGGCAGCTAGTTCTAAATAAAAAGATTAAAAAGCAATTGCGTTCACTGGCAAAAGTTTTTTCATAGAAACGTACGGAACGACCAATATATACTAAAAAACATAACAAAATCCAGCATACCTATACTGTTTGCATAGCAACCACTGGGGAACATTATCTCAAGTGAACGATGTAACTAGTGACGTAATCCTCCGAACACATGCAATTTGTGACGGAAAGATGCGTTTGAACAATTAGTATGCAATTGAATTGTTGACTCAGCCGACCAAACGTGAGAAGCGAGATTGAAGGTTGAATCGATAGTGATACCTAGTACCTATAGAATTTACTTTATATTTCATATGTACAAGTAAGGGTAATGTTAGTAGGTACTTGGTTGAGTATTACTTATTCATAATTTCATAATTTCATAACCGCTTTGGTTACCTAGAATCCTTCATGTTTATACAGGGTTAAGTTGAGGGGGACTGTTGAAACATCAGATTGTTAAGCAAATATAATTGTTCTTTGTGAGCAGAATATTTTGTGTATTTTTTTTTTGTTTGTTTGTTATGTACCTGCTGATGATGTAATCGAAATTTGTACGCAATATAGTAATACAATCTAAGATCAAAATAATTACTGCCTGTTGACAAAATGTATTATAGTCCCACTTATAATCTCGGATATGACGAGTTTGGTACATTCTCTTTAATTGCTTTTTCAAGACGTCATGAAAATAAGTTTGGAGATGCCGAAATTATGTTTTCGTTTGACTTCCAAAGTTCCAACAAGAGTTCTTGTGAGTACAAACGAAATGTACGAAATGTATATTTAATTCCGAGGATAAATCTCATTACTCGGATCAGCGAGGGTGGGACCACAGGCAAAACCATCGAACCCGTGTCGCCCCTTTATTTCCGTCAGGTCAACGCCTAGGGCGTTAACCATTTCCGTACCATTTCCCTCGCGAAGCCAATTGGAGTCTACAGATGAATCCATCGTAAGCGGCCATTCTTAGATTGACGCATGGAATACTACTTTCACATTTATACACTTTTGGATAGCCAATGCTACATATGTTTAACAGAGTCTGTAAAGTATTTATAAGTGAGTATAGGTTTTGGCGTGAAAAAATAAAACAATCAAGTGCGTAGAATGACCATTTGGGAATGTTTATAACCAAAGCTTCACTTTACCTTTAAAATGTCACATTGTAAAAATAAAAATGGGACTGAATGGCAATGTGAATCAAACTTTCATCTTGAATAACTATCTAAGCTACATAGGCACTTGAAACAAATGCAAACAAAATAAACTTTTATTCGCTGTCCCCGCTCAAGCGAGATCCCCTTCAAAACAATATCAGAAGTATGGTCAAAACCCCTATCGCGGTTCAATGCAGTGCCCCCGCCGCCCACGGGCATTGGATCGACGCCAATTACTCGCTGCGATACCAGTTTACAATTCATTCATCTCGTTTAGCACGGAACTGTTAGCGTGAAATGCCCTACGGTGTGTTTACTCTTTATAATTATGTTAACCAATAATACAAAGGTTATTTACACAGGCCTTTGGTCTCGACATGAGCAGTCTTTAACAATCTCCCTATCCATCTTAGGAAAGGCTCGTGTCACAGTGGTAAGGACGCGAATAGAATCTTCCTTTATTGTATTAAAGCAAACGAAGTAGGTTATGACCGCGTAGAGTTTTACTCAAAACTAACTCCTTGCAAAGAACGACCGAATAATTCGCCACTTCGTGTAATGTCGCCATAAATTGGCGAAAGACTCAAGAAACACTCTGAATGTAATCTACGTCCTACCTTTTGATTAACGATTACAAAATTTGCGTTTCATTACCGGTTGGGAACTTGCCAAGTTGCATACAAACTGCATTCTTTGTCATCTTGTAATCCACATTGAAAAGCATTATGAAATTTATCTGTTGCATTTACCTAGTTAAGTAAACGTGAGTTTGAATATGGCTTTAAAATTTTATTTTGTCTCATAAAAAATAAGAAAATACTTTCAGTGCTTGATCATGTCATGAGAGAAATTGGTCAATCAAACGTGTAAGGACGCCCTTTAGGTAAATGCTTAGTTGGATAATTTACATACATACACAAACAGCTCTAAAAACAGTATTTAGCCGTAATACATTATTTTATTATCGAGTTGACGTTTTCAACATGTTGAAAGACTAACCGCAGGGCGGCGGCCAAATATTTTAGTCTGATATGCAGGCGTACTTTTCCCGACACACATTACTTGGCCCGATATCTGTCTCACGTGCCCAACTCTCGCAAACTATCGTTGTTAATATATGTTAATCGTTAGGTATAGTACTGAGATATTTTAAGACCAGTAGTAGACTCAGTAGTTGTAAATTTGTTTGATGACAATGTCCTTTCGTCTACTTCGCAAGGCCAATTTCAACCAAACCTATTATCATATTATCTATTTGATGCACCCGTTCTATTTAAAACTAAACTAATTAACACACTTGCCAACTCTCGGTGTAATTAAATTAAAATATTGGCTCGTTAGGCGAAGACGCAATTGTCGCAAAGTTACCTACGATTCGGGCCGATCAATAATGTTAGGTACAATTGTTTTACTATGGAGGAAATTAGTGATATTTGTATAACAAGGAAGAAACGAACTCCTAAACAGCTAATACAAACACCAATGTTAATTTAAGAAAGCTTCATCAATCGAGTAATTTAACGAGTACCTAGGTACCTTTTTCAAGAAAGCACTCGTCAAAAATATTCGCAAAACTCTCAGGTACCATCTGGGTGTCCTTTATTTGTTAGAACTTTAATAACAATGACTTCAATACTGCTGTGTAGTCTAATAGCCCGAACTGCATTCGTAGAAATATCAGCAAAGAGCATCGAGTTAGCGGATACGACGTGGTACCAATAGCGCCTGCAAGCGCATTTGCCAAATGACTTTCTGGTCGATATCATACAATGCAAATACGAGCTGCATGGAAATTAGGACAGTCCAATATTGAAATGGTAATCGAATTGGTGAAAAATACATAGGTTGTTTCTACTTTTAGTTTGATTGTTCACTAGCGGCCGCCCGCGACTCCATACGCGTGGTTTTCGGTTTCCGCACACAGGTAAATACTGCCTTCTTCGCCAAATGAAATATCCAACACAAAACTATTTGTTTCAAATCGGACCAGTAGTTCCTGAGATAAGCGCGTTCAAACAAACAAACCAACCAACAAACAAACAATCAATCAATCAAAGAAGCTCTTTAGCCTAAATATACTGGTATTAATAGTTACTCAATGTTTGTATTAATTAAGTTGATAAGTAGGTACTCTACTTTAAAGCACCCTCTATACTACACTTAGCTTCCTCATGGTGGACCAAGTAAGTCGCAACGCAAGTAATGATCTAAATGGCAGTCTGATCTTCAGTAAAAATAGATCAATCGCAGATCCGCAAAGCGTAACTGCAAATAACGGTTATTTTATTCTGAAACAACCTCATTAGCGCTATCACATTTCCGCTCCAATTCGTCTATTGAATTAAAAATTGTATACACACTCAAATAATCACGCCTCTTATCAATTAATTCTAAGTATTCCAAGAGATTAAAGTAGGTACCTCCCTAATTAAGATTATTTCTATTCCACACATTATTAGGGCTGCCATCTCTTAAATTTGGAAAACAGGACAAGAGGCGAGATAACCCCGGATTTTAGAGTCGGAAAGCCGGACATGATAGCTTCACCTTCATATCATTGTCGGTTGATCGTGGCGTGCAAGCGTCTTTTTTTCTTTTTTTTTTTCGTCGGTCGTCTGAAACCTTCCCCGGACTTCTGTATCTTCCCCGGACTTCTGTATTTACTGTACCCGGACGCACCCCGGACGCCCTCTAAACTAGGACAAATCCGGGGAAACCCGGACGGATGGCAGCCCTACACATTATACAAGTATTCATAGTAGGTACCTAATAACCACTCTACATACTACCAATATCAACGGAATAAGTACCTAGTTTCTTTTTTGTTATGAGTGAAGCTCCTTAGTTACTAGTAAAGTTACATAAATATAGCAGGTATCCTAGGCGTTATGATCTAAAAGAAAATACAAAACCAATCCACTTAGTCGCACTAAATTACGCCAATTCCAAAGAGTCCTAAAAGTGCTTATAAAATAAGAAGCGAAAGCCGATACCCAATAAACATTGAGTTAGTATCTCTTCGATGTTAAACGGTGTCATCCTCCTCATTCTAGACCCGCGGAACCTGTCCTAGTGTTGCTAACACGATTTCTTTGTAGGTCAGTAAGAAAAAAAAATCGCAGACCGAGACGGCCGTAACTTGTTTCTCTAACGGTTGTTTGACGGCCAACTACAGTATTCGGAAATAGACATCATTCAAATGAATAAATTGAATAAAAAACAGATCTGGGTTCTTTCCGGCTAAAAATAATATTGCAAGAAGCAAAGTAGGTAGGTTACAAAAGTTTTGTTTACCGCATCAAATGAGATAACTGTTATGCCCATAATCGTGTGATATGAGACGATCTGTTGTCACGACACATCATCAATCATGACGATTTTCGGAAGCAATAATATAATATGTTACTCAAATTCGTTGGCAATAAACTTAACGTGAATAAAAATTCCAGTGTGCATCTAAAACAAAAATATACAAAGAGGCCGAAACACAGATGTTCCCATCGTATATCTGCACATACACATGTGAATATACTCGTAGAGTACAAAACAAATGAAGTCCGACAAACGTTTGGCTGTCTGTCTAGTCTTGATTAAGACTGGAATGGGACAGAGCAGCATGAACGAATTAATTTAGGTTAGGTCTACTAGCTAGTTATTCGGGACCCAAGTTTTATTTACTAAGATACTGCGATGGACAGCAGTGGACTGCGATAGGCTGATGATGAAGATAATGATGATGATGATTAAGTGTTAAAAACCATATTGAATATTTAGCAAAAGCTATCAGATAGTATATTTTAGCAACCTGCACTATGTTTGGAGATGATAAATAAATACGAAAGCAGAATTGTTTTACAAATACACCGGTCCAACTATGAAGTTTATTTGTCGGTAGATTAAAAAAGCAATGCCTGCTAGGCTGGCATGTTTTTATTTATCTTGGTCAGACTAGCACGACCACAGCAAAAACACTTCAACAAATAGCTGTTTTCCTGACACGAATTATGATGCCGTTGAAAATTCTAGTTCGGTACTTTTACAGTAGGTCCTACATCACAAAATAAAATATAAAAGTAGTAGGTATTCGGATAAACGATTATTAAAAACAATTCTTCCTTTTTGACGGATTGAATTTATCAATCAACTGGAGAAGTTCGGCAGATATCTGCGAAATATGGGTTCCATTTATTATTATTACATTTGTGATTGATCGAAGATGTTACCAGTATGTAGGTAATCGTTTAGTATTCTTCTATTTATGGCTGATAAATATATTTGTAGGTAATATCTTTATTACCCAATAATAACTCTTTAAAATAAGGTAAAAACACTAATAAAATTTAATAATAAATACAAAGTTAGGTAAGTAATCGATTATTTTCTGACACTATTATTATAGGTACATGAATACGAAAGTTTTTTTGTATGGTGTGCGGAACTTTTTGTATACAATTTAGTTCAAATATTGCGTAATGGCACGGAATGAAAGATAGACTGCAGCTATTCATGCGTGAACGTTGAATAAATATTCCGCGAGAATAAGACGCCCCTTATATTTAGTGTATTGATTTACGATGCACACTTAACTCATAAGCACCACATTGACACATTTCGCATTCCCAGTTAAAAATCGATAATGCAACTGCTTGAGACAGCCACAGATAGCCTACAATTCGCTTACAAATAAAACTAGTGTAGTCTCGATGCCAAGCAATCAAATAATTCTGAACGTTATTAATATTAGGAGAAGGTGCTAGTTTCATTAGCAAAATAAGGGCGTTAGTGGCTAATATCAAAGGGTCTATTTTAACTCTTGCAAGTAATAAACATTGAATGTGCTGACGCCTACCCAAACGCGCTAACCACAGCTTTGCAATATCTGTTCTGATTGCGACGGAAACGCGACATGTGGGAACTATCTAGGCCTCTTCATACGCTACGTTCAACAATAACAGAAGCTTCGAAAGAAACGTTTGATAAAATAGAACAAATAACCTTCCATACTAACGTGGCTTATTTTGAATTAATAACACAGGATTAGTTTTTACTCAATTATAAATACTTTGTAAATACGACAACAGTTGATTACATACTTGTGGTTACTTTTGGTAGGTACCCAAAAAATCATGAATGGTGAAATGTTAAATTATAATATTTAACACAAATAGCCTAAATATTAAACACTGTGTCGAGGCAGAATTTCGCTAATTGGTTCGCTAAAAGCTATTGTATTTTAACTCGAAAGAAAATGCCTAATATTGCGTATTTATAATATAAGTATAAAAAAAGAGTATAAAAAAGAGTAAGTGTTCCTGGAATACCACTTTCGTAACAAAGCATCGCATCCACTTAATGAAAGGTCGAGTACCCCGACGGAGTTCCTTATGTTTTTGTCGACGCAGCATTTTCATCTTCCGGAACGCGGCGACAACAAGTCTAGCCAGGTTGTGGCCACAATTTATCTTACAGGACATTGGAAAGCAAAATGTTATTAATCATCTCGCATTAAGATTTAAATTCAATCGTCATCCGACTATAAAAATAAAATATTAAAGATTGTCATATTCAAATTGAAAATACAATAGATTGGATATGTATCTGAGAGGGAATGCCCTAAGTTTGAGTTTATTTTTATAGAAATAAAATAAAAAAATACCATAGCAACGCGGTTTTTACTAACTTTACGGCGATGGTCATTAAATACGCCTAAGAACTCTCGCCACGCTCTCTACTTAGCAATTTTACACAATGGAATTTAATCTACGATGGCAAATACCTATATAACTTTTATATGTTTATACGAAGAAATAAAAAATAAATATAGAAACAAAAGAAAACTTCTACTTTCCTCATCCAATTTGCTCTCTGTTGAGTGTGAAGGTTTAAGTCCAAATCTGAAAGTCATATCATATCTGATTATTAACCCTTATTCGGATATAGGGAAAATAGTTCCCACTTTAAATCAAACTTTATGTCCTTGACTTAAGGTCGAAAACCAATGAAAAAATTGGTCATGTTATGTCCGATTAAGGGTTAAGCATGCTCTTAATATTTCGGTTGGTTTAAATTAGTATTCTAAAGCAAAATAATATCAGTACCTACATTGCTCTGTTCATTTGATCTGTATACACATGTAATCTAAATTGAATAGACTTACACGAAACCCATCTAAAATCAATACATCTTCGGAAGAAATGTGTCGCCGGATTAAACAGGAAGACCCTCGGATTTAGATCCCCTTCGACAATCGTACACGGTTTACGATGCAAGAACACTAATGCTGTCGACGGCCAACTGCCCTTTATGGTTTCTACGCCCTTTGAGATGACGTACCGATTGCTCAAAAGGATTTATCGTTATGGGGACGGTTGGGGAAACAACATGAAAGTTGGCAAGTGAGCGCAGCTTAGAACCGGTGTCGAAGATTCCATTTAACAATATCTTGCTACTCATATCTTGCATCGACTGTAATATCATTGAGGTATTACTACTACGTATCCTGCTACTATTATAAAGGGGGTTCAATGTCACTCGCGTCCGTAGGTCTACCCTCGAGCCCCTACACGTGACCCCCGGGTGGTGCTAAATGAGTGGCAAACTTCCCGGTGGTAGGCTGTGGCCGTGGCTGGTTACCACCCTCAAGGTTAAGTCTATCCGCCAAGCGTTGCAAGTAGGGCTTGCAAATATTCGACGAAATCAGGTATTCGAATAATTCGAATATTTTTCGAAAAATATTCGAATATTCGAATATTATTCGAAATTTTTTTCAAGCGTCCACCAACCAAACATGGAAATATCTAGTCTTGAGGCCATCACAAACGATACTGGCTATGGCAGTATAGCTGTAAACTCAGTCCGAACTGAGTGAGACAGGTTTAAACTTTTACACTTTAAGTCTACGCTTCATACATTTTCTATGGGAAAGTGCATACTTTTTTTTTCTCGCGTCTTTCGACCTATCATGAAAAATGAAAATATATATTTTTGAGGTCATTAAAATGCTATTTGATTTGGGAGTATACCTGCAAACTCAGCCCGAACTGAGTAAGACAGGCTAGAAACTTAAACACTTTGTATCCTCGCTTCCATATTTTTTTAATAGGAGGTTGTGTCCTTTATTTTCCTGCGGCCATCAACCGAACATAGAAATATATATTCTTAAGAGCCCAGTGAACGATATTTGCACAGGCAGTATGGATGTAAACGCAGTCCTTACTGAGTAAGACAGGTTAGATCATTTACACAAAAACTGGGCGTTTGCTACTTAAATTTTTCTAGGGAAGGTGGCGTCTTTATTATTTCGCGTCCATCGACCAAACAGGGAAAAACATATTATTCTAGAGATAATCACAAACAAGTTTTGCAAAGACAGTTTAGCTATAAACTCAGTCCGAACTGAGACATATCACAGGACAGCAATCTGACACGACCGTAGAGAGATCAGGAGCAGGACTAACGGCTTAACGTGCCTTCCGAAGCACGTAGGAGCTCGAGATGAAATTTTTCGGTCACCCATCCGATGACTGGCACCTGCGAACGTTGCTTAACTTTAGCAACCGCAGGCCGAGTGCGCTAACCAATGCGCTATCGAGCTTCCCATTAAAAAATATTGAAGCGAGGGTATATTGTGGGCAAGTTCCAACCCCGTCTCACTCAGTTCAGACTGAGTATGCAGATATACTACCAAATGAAATAGCGTTTGTAATGACCTCAAAAATATATATTTCCATAGTTGGCCGAAAGACGCGAGAAAAAAAAGGATGCCATTTCCCATAGAAAAATGTATGAAGCGTAGGCCTAAAGTGTAAAGTCTAAACCTGTCACACTCAGTTTGGACTGAGTTTACAGCTATACTGCCAAAGCAAGTATCGTTTGTGATGCCCTCATATTTCCATGCTTGGTTGATAGACGCTCGAAAATAAAAAACCCCACCTCTCCTACAAAAAACAGCATTGTCTTTTTACCATGAAGGGTTGTAAGGGGTGAAATAACATTAAACGAAGACTATTATTTACGAGATCAATCACATTCATTTTTGATGAAACTTAAGAAGTTAAAGTCGCTAAAGTTTAATCTGCTTAGGATCATTTAATATCGGTCCTAAAATCTCGATAATCTCGATCAAAACTGTCGAGATCTCGATCAATATCACATATAGCGAGATAATAGACCGTCGAGATAGAATATCGAAAAACACCTAGGCTATTTTTTGAGATTTGAGACTATCGAGATTGCATTTCTTAGTTAATCCCAATAGGACATAAAATATTCGAATATTCGAATAACGCGTCAATAAATATTCGAATAGTAAAATGAGTCGAATATTCGAATTATTCGAATATTCGAATATTCGAATTGCAAGCCCTAGTTGCAAGACGTGTTCCGGATTTCCACCTTGAGTAGCCATTCTGGGGGGTTGGGTCTGGGTTGTGCATGTGCATCTGCGAAACCATTTGTAGCGAACCATCCTCGTGGCGCATGGTGTCTGAATTTGGAGGGTAGCGGGATCCGAGGCACGGTTTTCCGCTGGCCGACCGCAGGTAGTAGGGGGCCCAAGTAGTTTGCTAGCCACTTACGAAAGGCTGCCCCGCCACCTTGCGAAAAATCCCGGGATGCTCCATCGTGCCGGTTGGCGACCGGATGAAAGGACCCGATGGCAACCCCCGGGGGGGCTCGGGCGTCCCCGCGCGCTCCAATTCAGCCACTCCTTTGCGCCACTTTTTGGCGATCTGCTGCCCGGGTGTCTGTGCACTATGTACAGCTCAACTGCCTTCCCCTTGCCCCTTCTTCCCCAACATGACATGAGGCATAAAAATAGGAAAGCGTCACAGCGGATGCACGTCCTTTCACTTAAAGTGCACCTCGCTAATATCAGAGGACTGCACTCAAATCTCGATTCGGTTCACCATCATCTCGAAACCGCAAAGCCTCAAATGTTGGTACTAACGGAGACGCAAATCAGATGTCCAGCTGACGCGGCCTACTTGCACTACCCAGGATATATTCTGGAGCACAAATTCAAGTCGCGTGCTGGGGTCTGTGTGTATTTGCGTGACAGCATCTGTAGTCGACGTCTCCGTGACCTTGAAGACTCCAAATTTTCAATTGTTTGGTTGCTGGTGGATACAGGGCTTAATAAAAATATTTATGCCTGTGTGTATCGTTCCCACACTGGTGATGAGGAGACAGCGAGATTTTTCGAATACCTCAGCAACGCAGCTGAAATTGCCCAACTTCGGTACCCGTCAGCACAACTTGTCCTTCTGGGGGACTTTAATGCCCACCATCAAGAGTGGTTGTTCCCGTTCCAGAAGACTGACCTTGCTGGACGAGAGGCGCGAGTTTTGGCTCTGTCTCTTGGCCTAACCCAATTGGTGGAATGTGCTACTAGGGTTCCCGATGTTGATAGCCACACAGCTAACTGCCTGGACCTCTTGCTTACTACTGAACCGGACCGTTACCAAGTGACCGTTACGGCTCCTTTAGGATCGTCTGATCATTGTCTGGTTCAGTCTGTATCTGTCTACTCGCCTCCCGACCCCAGTCCTAAAGGTAGCAGGCGTGTATGGCGGTACAAAGCGGCGGACTGGGACAGTATGAGGCATTTCTTTGCTGCGTATCCCTGGACTGCAGTATGTTTCTCTTCGAAGGACCCCAGTGTCTGTGCTGATGCCGTCAGGGAGGTGATATGTCAGGGAATGGAGTATTTTATTCCGTTCTCTGATCTACCATCCTCTTGCGTGGCTCGCCCGTGGTTCGATGCAGAGTGCGCGAGTGCTGAGGTGCTCAAGCAATCTGCTTATCGCGCTTGGGCTGAAGCTCGCAGCCACAAAGCACCTGGGGTGCATACTTTGAAGAGAGCATTCAACAAAGCTGCCAAGTCCTGCAAAAGGATATTACGACGTGCTCGCTTCAATCACAATGGCCGGATCGGGGCCAGGTTGGCTTCGTACCCTTCGGGTAGTAAGTTGTTTTGGTCACTAGCCAAATCGGTTGAAGCAAATTTCTGCAGGTCATCACTCCCGCCTTTACTTCGTCCCGATGGTTCACTCGCCCACACTGCCGAGGAAAAGGCAAATTTATTTGCCCATCTTTTTGCCAGCAATTCGCATTTGGATGCTGCTAACCATGTACCACCTAATCTTCCTCGTTGCGAATCTACTTTTAAGTTCGCTAACATTCGTCAACGAGAGGTGCTTAAGGTTCTGCGCAGTCTGGATGTGAACAAGGCGAGTGGTCCTGATGGGATATCAGCGAGAGTGTTGCGGAATTGTGCACCCGAGCTGTCTCCAATTTTGACACGCCTGTACCGTCTCTCTCTAAGGGAGGGATCAGTTCCGAAGTCCTGGAAGCTTGCCAACGTGCAGCCTGTGCCCAAAAAGGGTAGCCGTGCGGACCCCTCAAATTACCGACCAATAGCCATAACCTCCATTCTCTGTAAGGTAATGGAGCGTACAATTAATAACCGCTTGCTTGCGTATTTAGAAGGTAACGATCTCCTCAGTGATTCGCAATTCGGGTTTCGAAAAGGTAGGTCCACTGGGGACCTTCTTATATACGCAACGCATTTGTGGAGCGAGGCTATTGAAAACCATGGTGAGGCCATTGCTGTGTCCTTGGACATATCAAAGGCTTTCGACAAGGTCTGGCACGATGCCCTTATTAGCAAGCTTCCCTCCTATGGGATCCCCGCTGCAGTTTGTGCTTGGATCAAAGATTTTCTGACTGGACGTCGCATTAGAGTAGTTGTTGATGGGTTCACCTCCGACTCGCTTGAAATAAATGCTGGCGTCCCTCAAGGATCTGTTCTCTCGGCTACGCTCTTTCTGCTAAACATTAATGACTTGTTGGCTACTCCCGGAATTCTGGGGTATGCTGACGATAGTACGGTAGTCGAGAGATACTTGTCCAATGCACGTGCAGGTAGCGGTGAAACTGAGACTCTGAGATCAGATATGGTGGGCAGGATTAATCAGTCTCTCCAGATTGTCTCAGACTGGGGAGATGCCAATTTAGTCAGCTTTAACCCCACCAAAACGCAGGCGTGTCTATTTTCCACCAAAAAGAGCACATTTCGGATGACTCCCGCTTTTCGTGGCGTATCTGTTCCCCTATCTGACCGACTACAGCTCCTTGGTATGGAATTATCTTCCAACCTTAACTTTGGGAGCTACATAGAGTCTATGGCAGCATCTGCCTCTAAAAAGCTCGGGATCCTTTCCAGAGTCAGGCGCTACTTCACTGCGGAACAGCTTCTAAACCTGTACAAAGCTCAAGTTCGGTCTTGCATGGAGTATTGCTGCCATCTTTGGGATGGTTCTGCTCGATACCAGCTGGCTGCTTTGGACTCTATTGAGCGGCGTGCGATGAGGCTTATCGGTGATGATACTTTGATCGAGAGCTTGCAGAGCCTCGATCATCGTAGAAAGATTGCTTGCCTCTCCGTATTTTACAGACTCCACTTTGGTGAGTGTGCTGCTCAGCTGCACGATTTGGTTCCGCCAGCTCCGTTCCATCATCGAACTACTAGACTCGGTCAGGGACTTCATCCGTATACAGTGGAGATTCCGCGCGTACGAACGAAGCGATTTGCTTCATCCTTCTTGATACGGACTGCGCGGGAGTGGAATTCTCTGCCGAGATCTGTATTTCCTGCACATTACAACTTGGGGCTCTTCAAGGCCAGAATAAACGGGCTTTTCCTGAGCAAGCACGCTCCATCGTAGACCACATAGTTGTTTAACATCAGGCAACTTTGTGGTCAAGTGCTAGCTTAGTCTTAAATAAAAAAAAAAAAAAAAAAAAAAAAAAAAAAAAGGCGAAAGTTTGTAAGTATGGATATATGGATGTTTGTTACTCTTTCACGTAAAAACTACTGAATGGATTTGAATGAAACTTTACCACAATTTAGCTTAAAATACATCAGAATAAGACATAGGATATTAGAAATCGAAATCCACGCGGATGGAGTCGTGGGCGGCCGCTAGTAAAAAATAAATAAGATATTTTTGTCTCTTTATCTATTATTTTATAACACGCCACCATCTTTATTTTTCAGCTTAAAATGATTGTAGTACATGTTTTTTAACACAAACACGACAATTTTTTATTTAAAAAATGGTCAAAAAAAGAAAATTAGACGGCATCTTTGTGGTCCATAGACCACAATACGGGTAAGAAATTTTTGTTCGAGATGTCACCCCTATACGTAGTAGTAATACCTCAATGTGTCATATTAAAATTTAAAAGATTTTCACATTCAACTACTTTTGATGACGTATTATCTACGCATAGTAACTATTGATTTAAGAAACGTACTCGGCAAATGCCAAAGATTACTCATACAACACTCATTTAATTTAGAATTAAATGAACCTTGATACAATTTTATCAATACTGGCCTCGAAAATAATCTTTTCGGCCTACCTATAAAAGAGGAACAAAATATGATTGGTAAAATATGTGTGAACTCAATCGTACGCTACATTGCGATTTAATTATTCCAAATGTACGGGGAAGTATTATAATAATTGTCAAGTTAGCCATTAGTTGCAATCCCTACTGTAATATTATAAATGCGATAGTCTGTCTATCTGTTACGCTTTCCCGCTCAAACCTCTCAACCGCATTTGATGACATTTGGCACATGTCTGTGCCAAATGAATTAAAGACCCTGAGACGGGACATAAGCTACCTTTTATTGCGAAAAAAAAGGGATCTGAAAACCACGCGGACAAATTCGCGGGCGGGCACTAGTTAACGATAAACGAATACGCGTATCTCCGTATGACCCGTTCTTCGATAAATCTTCTCACGAAAAGCGAACGCCCTTGAAATATTCAGGGTCAAAATTGAAACCTCCGCCTTGTCTTAATAACAGAAAACGTTTATGAAAGCGCTTCAAGGGCCTTTAATAAAAGGTGCAAGCGATGAAAGTGGATTTAATAAATTTAAAGATAGCTTTCTCCACTTTATGTATGACGAGAACTTGTTTACATTTGCGTCGAAAGTGATCACCGCGTGCCGTGCGTAAAACGTAGCTACGCTAGTAATCAAAAGATTCACTGCTTTATCAGTAAATCAGTCGATAAGGAACGTCATAAATCTCGAGGACTTTTGAGTCACTATGTATGTTACGATAAGGATTATGATTTGATGATAAAATATTAGTGTTATGACTGACACAACATGTCGTACGTCACCGCAGGTTTACATAATTAAAATCATGTGAAAGAATAAGTAACAACTGTAGTATATTATATTAGTTGAGATTAAGATTTTACAGCCATCACGTAACAAAGCATTGTCGTGACTCGTGATGCGGGCTTACTTACTTTGTCAATAAAATTTCTCAAGGTAGAATATGAGAAAAAGTAAAATTCTTAAGTAATTACTGTATAGAATTTCCTACCCAATGTGTATATTAATTAATGTTCCACCAATGCCAACAATGACATTTGTTGATTTGATTAAATAATGATGCTGTCACGACATCCAAAAAAACAAACTCCGACAAAACAACTTTGTAAAGTCACAACTGAGCAAGGGTTGTTCTGTGAAAACTTTCATACTTTTTAATTATTAAAAAAACATGCCAGCGAGCCGTCCTCCGTTGAAACAGCCGCAGTAAGGCGGAAGCAACGTAACTTCCCCTAACAACCGCACACTGATAGCATTCACGGAACCGACGTTACGTAAGTCTGCAAACTTCAAACATTTTGCATAGCACCAAAGGGTTGAGGATTATTTGATTTTTCAAGCTAAACTGTTTCTGTGACTGGTTAGAAGAGATAAGACACGACAATTTAGCGCGACCCTTCTGTTATTAAGGAACTCTATGCAATGATTCATGGGTCCGATAATGCTTTTTCGTTATACATTGTTCCAACAATTAAGTCTCGTCGATTGACTGTGATGTGCGCTCATATAAAAATATTAATTTTACCCAACGCCCGCCGGCTGTGCAAATGTGTCAATGCTATCTCTCAATAACACCCCAGCTTTATATCTGACAGCTCAGTATACCACTTCATCTCCCCTCAGTCAATTAATTCAGTCATCACAGCGGCTTAGTATATAATTATAACGGCTGGGATATCAAAAATAACGAACGAAAGTCATAATGAATATTTGAAATTTTGTGTAATAGGCACTCCGTTTTTTACCGTGGACGTGGACTTCGTAATCTTAAGACGCACCTAAGGGATATTCGGGGGTATGGGCAGCAGCGTTTCCATCGAGTTACCCCTTCACCTACCAGTGGGTTAGATTGGTGGGTTAGCGGGTCATCGCCCATACTAACTACCGTTCACCTACAGAAGTCAACAACCCGCCTGCCTAGCGTGGGGACTATAACATCTGGAAGACACCAAAGTCCAACTATGGACCAAGGCTACATAACAGGCTGCTAATAAAAGCAGACGGATAGGTATTATTGTTACAGAAATATCTAAGTACGCATAGAAATACCGGCCGGTAGCTCCGGTCAGACGGAATCCGATTAGAGCACTTGATCCTTTGCACTCCCACATGTAAACGCCCTTGTTACATTGTCACAGCACGTGAAGGATAGTCTCGCCAATCATGAGTGCAGACTGCAATAACACGATACAAAAAACTAACTAACGTTGGCCAATAATATAATAAAAAATAAATAAAATGACTTCTTGATAACAATATAATTTGTTAAAAAATACAACATTGCTCTATATAACACGTCGGTTTATTATCTTCTGTTTAGCATTAGCCAAAAATGTTGTCATCAGCACACACAACATCCCAACTAATATTATAAATGCGAAAGTAACTCTGTCTGTCTGTCTAACCTCGCAACCGATTTTGATGAAATTTGGTACAGACAATCTTTAGACCCTGAGACAGAACATAGGCTACTTTTTATTTCGAAAAAAGAAATCCACGCGGACGGAGTCGCGGGCGGCCGCTAGTATACAAATAAACGTTTCAACAGTTACCGCTCTCTGCAAAAAATACTCTAGTAGTTCAATAGGATTATAATTTACGGCCTTGCCACATGAACCACTCGAATGGCAATATTTCCCGCACAAAACAGTCCAGACTTAACAACATAAGTCTCTTATGCTAGAAGTGTACGTAGAGAAGACAACAGCAACAAAAACAGAGCACTACATTACAGAAACGTCTCCTCAACAAGCCACAAAAACGTCATAACATTGCTGTCTGCCTTTGACTTGTAATGCGAAGCCCAGATGTACGGCAACGCCTATTGTTACTCGTTACGTAATCTGATTAAAGGAATTTGTGTCACGACGTTCCATGCCAGTCTTAATAAATTGATAAAACGAACGTTCACGCAAGACGGAAGATTGTAGATATTTAGGAGAATGAGAATGAAATTAGAACAGTTTTATATTATTTAAACATTTGATACAATTTAAAATTAAATTATCCTGGCATCACTATTTTTTTTAGGAAACACTACTCAGTAATTCATTATGTAGTTTCTTTCGTGTACATTTACGAGATTAATGAAATATATAACCAAAGGCTGACATAAATGATTCAACGACCCCTAGCGTAAGGGAAACGGTCAATGTCAAATACAAGCTCGATGAAACAGAATTTTCATTGTGTATTAACTCATACCTATTACCAAGCTTTGCTGCTTTTTAAATAAATATGACGATCTATAAATGTGAAAAAGCAAACATTTTGAAAAGAAAATAGGAAAAAATCCAATAGTAAATAATAAAAAGCTCTAAAAATAAAACACACGTGCTTAGGGCTAACCTATATGAAGTTCAAGGTCAGATGTAACGATCTTTGTAACTTTCAACGTGTCATCAATAAATTAGTCGCCGACTCATTAACTGTAACTTATTTATAGATAGTATTGATTTCAGATTATCTTTTTATTACAAAAAATTGTGCCTGTCTTCATTGCTGGATAACGGTTTTATTCGATCCATATAACATTTACAAAAATCGTACTAATTTGAGTTCAGATAACGGCTATTTATCTATTTAAATCTACCCGTGAAATAGTGAATAACATGATGTTAACCACATATAATCAAAACATATAATAAAAACCTCAAACATAGCTCATTATCATAATCACAATTTTCGCACGCAAAGTTTCCGTTACGATAAAAAATCGTTTCAGCATAAAATGATGATGTATTTTTTAGTACTACGATACTCGTCAGTGAGTACCTACATTTTACGAGTTAATGAAAAAAATATGACGAAGAGACTCGCTTTTTATGATTCGAATTTGGGTTTCATATGCAAGGTTTAGAAGAATGAGTCAATCAATTTAAATGTGTTACTCTTACTTTTAAATCATATGAATTAATAAAACGGATTGTATTTATTAAGGCTTACACATAGGCACACAACTATCTAAGAAAAACAAATACCCTACTTGAGAAGAATAACGATGAGCACTTTAATTTAAAACTTATTTCTTCAACTTCAGTAAAGACTTCCTATAAGACACAGGCATTAGGTAAAAATGTTATAAAATTTTCTAGCGAGAGATGTAGCCACTTTTATTTAATTAGAACAATAATGAGTCTCAGTAATAGTTAGCACGGCTTATTTTACTAATTTAGATTATCTTCCAATCTGAGTTGATTGTAGTGCAATCTAGGAAAGGCATTCCAGTTAGCGCACGAAAAGGACATAAAAAGTATGCATGTTTGTTTCAGCAGAGTATTCCTAAGAAAATAGTTACGCCATCACAAGATTCGGCAACTTGATTTTATAGACGACTTTCTCTTCGCGTTGGTAACAATACAAATATGGAAAAAAACAAATGAAATAAATTGCATCCAAAGTATTATATTATTTACCATATTACTATACCATCGCATACCGTTCAAACCACAAAACCGTATTTCAACATTCCTATTACCATGAACCGCCCTCGGGGTTTAAATATCAATATTTATTGACAACTATCTCATTACCATTCAAAGTTAAGAGGTAATAAAGTATGCATTTAATTTGTGTATTTATCAAACGTTTTGTTGTAACCATTAACTACAATTCCACCATATACCTAGTATTGTATATTGAAACCTCGTTTTTCTTCAAATAAATACTCTCACCAAATTATGTGTCTGGTAACTCAATATTATGTAATCGAACCTAATATTGCATTCCTATCCCGCTTTGAGGCTGGTCAGTGGTAAATCAATTTGAGATTTCAGTTGGATAACTAACTTAAATCTCGAGCAAATTCTGCTTTATAGCTCTGATTGCGCATAACATAATTTTGTAAGCAGGTGCATTAGAAACACAGTCGTGAATTTCGCTTATAGGTATATAAATATTGATAAGAAATGACAGATGCAAAAATAAAATAGAAATTACGAGTAATTCGACTCAGTTGGTCAATTAAATTGCACGTAACATTTCTTATTGCCTTATTGTTGATGTTAACAGGGCACCCATCAAGGCATCATTGTCCTCTCATATTCACTAAACATTAAAAAAACCAAGTGTGACAAGATAGCAACACGATCAAAAAGGTTGTTACACTACACTTGCACACACCTGCTTTAAAATTAAAATCCGACAAACGGAATGCTAATAAAGAAATTCTTTATCTCAGCTCTAAACAAGCATTTTGTTCGTTCAGATATTCGCAGTAACAAAACTTTTGCTGAACTGCAATGAATAAAAAACGGAAATTTGTCTGTTACGTGCTTAATTTACATTTACAAATGTAAATTTTGTTGCTAAAAAGAAATCATCGTGACATTTAGTTTAAAGCTTGGTGGATATGTTACGGGCCATGTGATAAGCCCGGGCCGTATTAATAATTCCCGGTCTGTATTAATAATTCCCTACTCAATTGGGCAATGTGATAAAAATAGCGAAATTAATCACTTTTCCCGGCCATTATGAATAATTCCCAACCCATATTGGGCGAAGTGATAAAATAGGTTATTTGAAGTGTTTTTGCTAATTAAATCTTATTAAACTTACAATATTAACATGAAAAGTTAAAGGACACATCAATTGAACATTTAAAAATAAACACTAAAAAAAGCAATTATTGATATAATTAACTTCCTACTTTTATTTAGATAAAAATATTACATAAGATGAAAAGTCGTTACCATGTGTTATGTTCGTGACTAGGGGAATTTTAAAAGGTCATAAAAAAAATAACCCTAACCTATATCCATCCATTAGTCTTCCGCTTCTTAGGTGGTCTAAAATAGGTTAGGGTTATTTTTTTTTTGTGACCCTTAAACATTTCTTATCATAATGCCCGGTCCAAGTGATAAATACAAGCCATCTCAAACACTGATTTATTACATGGACCAAGAGGCGTCGGGAATTATTAATACGGGCCGGTCAAAGTGATAAATTAATCACTTTGCCCAACGCTCTTGGGAATTATTAATAAAGGCCGGCCCTTATTCATAATTCCCGATTAATCACGTTGCCCGTAACAGATATACATATTATATGATGAATAAGTCAGGAGATAGGAATATGTACAGTCCAACTAAAGTGAAACTGTAGCCTGAAACTGCGACTGGGAAAAGTATGATGAACGACTATTCTTGGCTGGTTTCATGAAATATCGTAGTAACAGCTACCTAGTGAAGCTGGCCCATTCAAGATGTAAATGAAAATCTATCTTTCATCACCAGACACATTCATTTACGACACAAAAAGACCCATTACCCCATCAAAGCAGAGACCATTATTGTTTCTGCTTTGATGAGATAATGGATCTTTAGAGCAATCATAAAGACCAATTTCGTCTGTGAAAGGAATAATCATAGCTAACTTCGTCACAATTCGAGTCGCAAAGTTCGTTAGGCCGTCTAAAACAAATTCCACAAACAGGATTAAGAGTGAAAAGACAATAAATGAAGCAGTGGGAACTTATTTTTAGCGTAATCCTGTATTAAACGATTAAGTTTTACACACTCGAACGCATATTACATCGCGACGAGGTGAATAAACTTCGCAGCGTCCCCTGAAGCGTTCATGATGTAAACATCAGTTGTCCATGCGAGAACTAGGGTTGAAACTAAGTCACATTGGAATAAGATAACGATATAAAATCTATATCAATAAGCAAATCGATGTGCTCGACCAAAGTCTTTTTTACCATCCAAGAACGGCCTGCACCTGCTTTTAGTTTAAGATAAATTAAATAACGTCAGATCAATCGATCGGCCTTTTATCAAAGGTGTTCCATTATCTAAGTAAATATTTATGAACAACAGCCATTAAACGTAGTTAAAACGGAAAATGTTTACAAAACTGATTGAACCCTAAATTGATTTTATAATGGAAAGGTCTTGTTATCTGGACTAGACGATTAAAATAAATACAGCTCAGAATAACAAAAAGAAATCGTATTTTTCATAAGCTTCCAAAATAGGCGCTGCAAAAATTACATAGGTATTTTGGCCATCACATCTGCCAAAAGCGGTTGGTTATCACAACTTACATTGTTTTCGTAAAACCCACATGTAAACCCACCACGAGAGATAGCAGGGTATTTAAACCCACCACAGCGTTTTATCATCGATCGAGATGACTGGAAATATGTCATATGACCTTGTTGTAACATCGATCGAGATGACTAGAATATGTCATACGACCCTGAACAGTTGACGATGAATGAGTAACTTCCCCGTGAGTACAGAATGCGGAAGCTTCAACAAGCAGGAATGACGGATTGGATTTCAACTAGTTGCAAAAGTCCACATTACATCAGTTGCTTATAACGTACGTAGGTGCACCCATCCGGGGATAACTGTATAGACTTCCACTCAGTTGGGGCTGATAGACCACACCACAAATATTTGTAATGCAATTCTAAAGCAACCTTTGGATTATCCAATCATGCAGGTATTCTTCTAGTACACGACCAAAGAGGGTGTGTAATATTTAAAATAAAATATAGTTATTAGGATTAATGTTTTTTTCGGCACGCCAATTCTTTCAATACACTTGATATTTGAATTAAAAGTAATATTAATTAAGTTTAATGCATCTTGAATCCGCGCGCAGCTCGCGCATTCGCGGCGCATTCATCAGATGTGGACGCACACTAAAACCAGTCTAAATCAAAACCCAATGTATTGAGCAAAGTTTTCTTTTTTTACAGAAATATTACAGTTAACAGCTGATTAATTAGCTGGCAACCTTGTTCATTTGCACGGTCGAAAGGCCAACCGGTGCCGTTGACATGCCGCCGGCGTCACACGGCACTTGGTCACTTCATTAACTCTAGGTGACCCGATGTACCGCAGTGATTGTCCCGCATTGTGTGGCAAATGGGACTCTAATCGTACATGGTCCAATTGAAGATAGTTAACAGCGTAATAATCACCTGTTTCGTATGGAGTTTGGTATGGAGCGAATGGCAACCAATTGGAGTGTTGTTGGCATGCAAATAATGTTTCGTCACACAAGTGGTCTGATGAAATAAGTCGATTCCTTGCTGCATTCGTCAGGTTGTTAAATATTGCGGCTTCAATACATCCCACTACCAGAGTCTAGTAATCTTTGTCTAGCCTACATAACTCTTAGTTACTTGATACACAATCAATATAATATGCAACAAGTATTTTTCATTTTAGTGGTACTCCATAGTAACCCAATAAAGGACCGAATTTTTCATTTCCATAGACAAAGACGCGGGCAAAAACTTGTTGATAATAACATTATCTCTACCGTAGTACAGCGAGCAGAATAATGGCATCCAGCCATCCATAGGCACGTACAGACTTGAGTACATTTGAATAATTACAAACCGACAATTGTCTGATTTCAAATCACGTCTTACAAGATATTATTACCTCTCTCTGAAGTGTGATCACTCAGCAGGTTTTATGAGCCTTTCTGAGAATAGGTACATATATCTACAACATTAATTCGATTGCAACACAAATGTTTCAACACTAAGAACTATAAAACGTCTGATTTAAGCTAGATGTAAAGGTAACAATATACTTTTACGAGAATCACGTACCTACTCACTTTGTTCAGTGGTATGCAATAATTTTTATTAGGGTTCCGTAGCCAAAATGGCAAAAAAACGGAACCCTTATAGATTCGTCATGTCTGTCTGTCTGTCTGTCCGCCAGTCTGTCACAGCCACTTTTTTCCGAAACTATAAGTACTATACTGTTGAAACTTAGTGAGTGGATGTATTCTGTAAACCGCAACAAGGTTTTCACACGAAAATAGAAAAAAAATAAAAAAAGTGGGGGGTCCCCATAGTCAGAACTGAAACTCAAAATATTTTTTTTCATTGAACATATACGTGTGGGGTATCCATGGATAGGTATTTAAAAATTATATAAAGGTTTCTAATATCACTTTTTTCTAAAGTGAATACTTTGCGTGACAGACCCTTCCAAAGTGGAAAAAAGTGTGTCCCCCCCCCTCTAACTTCTAAAATAAGAGGATGATAAAACTGAAATAATTATATAATGTACATAACTATAAAAACTACCAACGAAAATTGGTTCGAACGAAATCTATTCAGTATTTTTTTTAATACATCAAAAATATAATTTGTACGGAACCCTCAGTGCGGGAGTCCGACTCGCACTTGGCCAATTTTAATCATTATTTCATACATCGTCAAGTAAACAATTAGAAAATGACAAGATAGAGAAGTCTTACACGTGTCAAGAGTAACTGGCAACCTTTTATATTCAACAAACATTAATGAGATTCAAAGAGTTCCTGGTAATTTAAGTGAACCCTTTTCGCATACAACGTTGTAAGTATTATTAGGATACACATTAAGAATTGTCTACAAAAATGACATCAAACGTTTTTAACCCTAACATGTTCACAGAAAGCTCTGATAAATCCTTAACCGAATTTTCCTAAAAGGCATTAACTAATGAAACGTTAGAGCCCCACTCAGGTATAATGCACGACAACAGTTAGCTAGAAACGTAGTGAATACAAATGTCTCCACGTCTTCGTCGGCCAGGACAAATACCCGATGGTATCCGGCGTGGTATGTATAAATTGCACAGAACAGTAGGGTAAGTATTTTTTTTTAAATTAACCTGGTTAGGCATTTGACCATCATCGTATCTGTGATGCAAACAGGATGCGCCGAAAGGCATAAATGTATATTTAAATCTTTAGATTTGCCCTCGCCATATTTCGGAATTGGCACTACACTAAGAGCGACAGTCGCTTCTTAGACCGAGAAAGAACTTTGACATTCACTCGTTTAAATCTATGGTCAACGTGGTGTCTCGCTCTCATTTTAGTGCCAGTTTCGAAGTAAGGGCAAATCTAATGATTTAAATCTGTGGGCAAAGGTGTTATGTCTATCCAGAAAAGGCCATTCACCCTTGCCTTGAAAAGACCAAGGTTATTGTGATCGGGAAAAACATTAACGTTACATTCTTAAGCGATTCGCATAAGAAATTAACTAGGGAAACGCTTGTTGCGTATGCGTGGTAGCTTTATGCCCTTTTTGACGATAGCTGTTGTTCACATTAATCATGCTACGCACGTGCCAATTCCTTTGAAGTCAATTTCAAATATTCGAGTATTAAAAAAGACCTCATACAATTTTGGAACGTGCGAGTATTGTTAAGTTAAAACAGAATGTTGAAAATTGGAAAAACAATTGAGCTAAATTTTATTTTTGTATCTTCTCTCGAAGCGTAAAGCTTACTTATGGACTTATCATCTTAAAGAGAGTTGCTCAATGCTCTGAATTGCCTGCGCATCAAGAGAATAGTGTGTAAAGATTTGTTTAAGAGGGGGTGTAAAAAATATCGCGTATTTTCAAACACATTTTAAACCTTGAAAATGAACTTCAAATAACCCGAAAAAAAAAACGTAGATATTCAAGCATCGTTCCTAAATAGTTATCACAGAAAATATTGAAAAAATTGCAATTTTCATTGATAAAAAAAATCTTGAAGTTGCGTCTGACTTGATTTTTGGTTACATTTATTTCCGAGACGATGCATTTTGGTGAACCAATATTTTGGCATATAATATCAAATTATATTATCTAAATATTTATCACAGAACATTTTGAAAAAATATCATATTTTACGAGTAATTCAAAGAAAACTAGTTTGGCGCTTACTACGTTCATATTCCGCGCAGTAAGCTATCGTCTGTCGCACCTGGCGCGTGCTCACAGGCATGTTTTGTTTCATCGGTTAGTCGCAACCTCTCCGTTGAGACGAGAAGACTATGATTCAGTGCTCTCCCGGCTCGAAAAAATATTTCGTTAAATTATTACAAGGGCTGACGTGAATGACGCAGCGGCCGTGGGTAGTATATGCAAGAAATTATTATGCTTTTGCTTGTTAGTAGACTTGGTAGCAGTTTATAAATTTAATGAAAATACAATATACATAATTACAAGTCCAACCTGAACTTATATTCTATTGTCCTTGAATTCTTTTACTGAGTATCATAAATGGAGAAATAAATTAGGTGTTGCGGCAATAGACTATTTAAAATATCTTTTGCATAAATAAGTAGATGGAAAATGTATGGTTTAGAAGTTTTCTTTCATTTTTCAATCTAAATGCATACTTCAAAGTCAAGCAAGTCCTTTCTATAAATGAAACCTTTTTCACTAAGAAAACTCACGCCTGTTGATACCTGACGTGAGTTGACAGGCTTGTTTTGTTTCATAAAATTTTCACTTCGCTGATTCGAGAAAACCGGTGTTTCTTTGCTTAGGAGTAAAAAAATCCTATTAAAATGGGGAACAAGCAGAACCAACGTAAAAAATCCAAAAAAACGGCTAACAAGAGGTTAAAAGTTCAGGTCATGGTTAAAAATCGAAGGTATGTATGTGTACATAATAACTTTAGGTACTTCATGAGATTTTATTACCTAAAAGCATTTATAAATTATACTAATTCCGTTAGCTAGTATCTTTTAATATTAGAGAGATTAGATATTCAATCAAGGAATAAGTGGAAACCAAATTGACATTTTACTATACGTATTACTTAAGCGCGTACTGTTGGTAGAACTTACTGTTCCATGGGAGACAAACATTCCCAAAGATCACGCGTTGAAAACAAATAAGAATTATGACCTAACCAACGAGATAACTAAAAATGGTTATACAGAACGGTTGTATGCTGTGGAAGTGGGTGCGACATGCAAACCAGCGAAATCTCTCCACAACCTACTGAAGGACTTAGGATTACCAAGATCTAAATTAGCTCCTTACTGAAAAGAGCAACTAAAGCCGCTTTACTCGGCTCATACCAAATATGGTTGGGAAGGGAGAGGAATGTCATCGGTGAAGGATCACACGCTGGGTCGAAAGTCCCAGGCGCCGACTGACACGCGATGGACCCGTCACCTGCATGAAGAATCCATGGATAGATAAGAAGTTCGTCTCAGTGGCGCACCAAACGGTTGCAGTAACTGCACGCGCTTAGCTCGCGTACCAGTCGCGAGCTGCACATTCTCGGCGCATTCGTCAGATACAGACGCACGATAAGGTCTGCTCATTCTTCTGGTATTAATGTAGATACAAGTGAGCATTTCTATTTATTTGGCGTTTGGTCTGTTGGGACTTTATCTTTCCATTTTTAGACTAATCAAAATAAATGTAGTAAGTGAAGATTTAAAAGAGCAGCTATCGAGTTTCCTGCCGTTTCTTCTCGATAGATTACTGCGTGGGAATCGTACACCGCCTAGTTAGTGATATTATAGGTAAGGAGAAGTTATTTTAACCGAATTGAGGTGCATGCTTATGACAAAATGAAACATGACACTGTATTTTGAAATCTAAATTGTGATTGCATTGCGTAAATATGATAACGTATTTGTTTAAGTATATCAATTTATAGGAATTGATAATTTAGGGATATCGCCCGGAATGAAATCGCATCGGAACTATTCTTTGTGGCGTTGTAGATGGGGTCTTATTTAAAGATACGTTAAAATTATCTAGGCCGTAAGTCTCATGTATCATTACTAATTGTCGAGATAATTAAAAAAATCTTGTTTCTTATAAAATGTTTTTTTATTAAGCAATTCTTTATTTTAACGTTGAATAGATGTAGGTAAAGGCAAATCACCAAGATTGTGTAGTACTCTGTGTGATAAGAAACATTTTATAGAATTAATAATTATATTACTTCCCTTATGTAATGGTACTTTTGCGTTACAACTCATTTAAAGCATTCATAAAATAATTTATTATAATTTTTGCTTTAATTATACCCTCACTTAGACTATTTTTATCTGATTTACTTTGCATACTGTGCGGAATCGCCCGAAACAAAATGAAGTGGCGACCTCTGTCTCATTGCGTTGGAGTCATAGGACGAGAGGGGGCCGAGGAAGCGCGCGGGTGCAATCCGATTGGGGTCATAATTGATGCGCCCTCTTAACCTTGACGCATGACACCACACTGAAACAGAGACGAACTTCTTAGCTATCCATGGATTCTCCGTGCGTGTGCCGGGTCCATCGCGTGGAACAGAGAGGAATGTCAGTAGGCGCCTGGGACTTTCGACCCAGCGTGTAGGTTTAAGGGCCCCCTTTATAGTATACTAACGATGTAACAAATCTGTCTGGCTGTCAACCAATTAACTCAGAATATAAACTAGATGGCCATCTGGATCTTCACGGCAATTTCTTCTATACTGTGTATCCGGGAAGGGTAGTCGGCGCGCCTTTTGTTGCCGAAAACCATAGCCATTGTGTAGGCATTCATCCCAATGACATCAATGGAGCCTCTATAAACTGGGAATGCTAATTGAGTTAGTAAGGAACTAAACTGTTAACGATATGGAAGGTAACTTGAAATAGGCAAATGTGCGTCATATTTGACGCATTATAGTTTGAAATCTAGTAAATGTGATATTTTGTATGGAAGTTGATTAGAATATGAAATGACTTATAAAAAAAAACTGTTTCAAAAGTTTTGTATCTTAAATAAAACTACTTTTAGAATTATGTGCTAGATTGTAGATGGGAATAATGCTAACGGAGCATTGTGCCAAAACAATAGAATAAATATTGCACGGTACATTATTAGAAGACATTTTGGTCGCCTTTCAAGTGGAAGTTACGCGACTTTTGACAAATATTATAGTGCAGACTTTTTGTAAGAACTGGCACATAAGAACCAGAACTTTAGTGATGTTTCACATTAACAAAAGTACAATATTAAGAAAGAGGAAAAGAGAGTTCAAAAAGATAGTTTAAATAATATTGAAATTCTGAGAAGGAAAATTTCGTATATTCTGATATTGTTTCGAAAGGATTTAGTTTGAGCTTTCCCATTTCGGCTACCACTGCCGAGGAAAGTTATACAATTTTACATACATTATTCTGGTAACAACATACATATAACGTAGCTTTTATTATAATATTTAGTAGAGTTCTATAAAAATCAATACTAATATCACATCAATAAGAAGCAATCAAAATACAACAAATCACTGGAGAATATAATACTCATAAAGGACAATCAATACACAGTCGATAGCATCACTTACTGATAAATATCTGAATATTATCTGCATTTCAAACTGTTTCTATACGCGTGCAAACAAATTAAAAATACAGTACATATGTACAAACAGATCCAACGAACGTCTTGATGAACGTATTAAATCATCATATTGTGACTAAGCAATTAACAACGTAACTAATTCTCGCAAAAAAGAAAACATCCAAATTTAAATTGACCCCAATTAGTGAGAGTTAGTGTACCAAACATAACCAATGTCATAAAATGACAAACTTTAGAAGGAACCGATAGAACCCGGCTGTAAGCTGGTATTAAAGCAACGACACGCTCTGACAACTGTCGTAGGCGGTTAGTTGAATACTAATTGGTTGAATACTAGTCGGCATAACTAAGAAGTTCTATTGAATGGTGTTACACGAGTACTAATGCCAACTAACGGTTGAAAATGTTAGTGAGAAAGCTTGAAGGTATCTTAATGTCTGTACTCAAATTCTGTTTCTAGTTGTAACATATTTCTAAGTTAACAACTTTTATTTTTATGGGTAAAATAATTTCACACTGGCCAATTTTTTGCTGCTGTAGTAAACTTTTACGATTAACGTGTGGAATGGCCCAAGCACAGGTGTACACCCTATTTCTTCGAAGGGCCGGCATACTATCAGAGGCAAATGGTTGTTAACATATCCCATATAACACCGCCAACTTAAAAATAGTCTTTATTTAAGGTTTTATTATAAATAAATATGGAGAAATGATTTTTCTGTGACATCCAAGAGTATTAAAGACCTAGAATTATCTCCTGTACAAACTTTTAAATTTATTTTTTACTAGTTTTAACAGCTAGTATCGAGTGTGAATAGAATGAATAACGACCGCGATAATAGAGACCCTTCGTTTAAAATTGAAGTGGATAATATACGTAACTATGTCAATGACAATAAAATTGACAGATACGCGCGGCTGAGAAGGGGGGAGAACAAAGGTCACGTTGATTCATTGTAATAATAAATGACAATATTATCCAAGTAAGTACCTACGAATAATTTAAAAGTTAATTATCAGTCATCATGTCTCGCACACTTCGGGGTAAACGCCTCTTTCATTGATCCCAAGTTCAATAATTTACTACATATAATAACATTTTAAATATTTCTATTATGCCAATCGACTATAATCTCAACTTTTTATGTAGAAAAAAAAATAGTTCGTATGATTACTAGCCAAATTGCGACATTCATTTGATACGGTACACTTATAAACTTAAATATCATACGATGTGTCATATTTTTGAAATAAAGAGGGGGAAAATTAAAGGGACTCTGTATGTGCAATTACGCAATTGCACGCGATTGACTCATACACGACACAACATGGCAGCTGTTGTTACAATTTGCACACATTTCCAGGACTTACATTTTACTATAACTCCCCCTTAATTTTTGAACTATTCCAATTATAAAAGAGACGAGGACGATACGTAACAAACAACTATTGCGACCTGAGCCATTGAAGATCACTTCAAAGGACAAAATATATTTTTAGCGAATTCAATTTGATGAATTTGATTGCATCCACTTTCAATCTCACTCTCTAACTTTACCTTATTACACAAAAACCAATAGCAGTGAAATTTAAATAACTGTGCATTTTTTTCAATTTTCTTTTCATAAAATAATCCTACTTTATTCCATAAATCGCTCATGTTATACATACATAATTCAGCTCAAAATTTGGTAGGAATTATACATCTATACAAATTGAGAACGCAGCGTGTCCATACATACTCGTACATAGTTACCGTTAATTTATGTTAACTGCTGTGAAATCATAATTTTGTAAGTATCCTCATTTGTAGCAATTTAACCACAAGAGATTAATTACATTGTTGTTAACACAATGATGCTATGAAAACTCACAGCAGTCGCACTTTTATTATTATCTAGCATAATTGAATCATGCGACTCATTGTGTAATTTATATGGGAAAATTAACTATTTCACAGTCTCATAGTCTGTTTGTGTGTTATTGCAAGTATTTTGCAACTAGCGGCCGCCCGCGACTCGTGGAGCCTAAAGCCTTTCTCATCAAATGGACTATCCAATAGAAAAATATTATTTTTTCAATTCTTACCAGGAGCTCCTGTGATTTGCGCGTTCAAACAATCTCTTCAGCTTTATTAGATTAGTTTAGATAGTAACCCTTTTGGTGGAAAGAAACCAAGTAGAGGTTTATTAACAGATAGTTAAAATTTCGAAATCTAAGAGACCAAGCTGCCACCAAGGATTACTAAATTCATGCAATTTGAGAGTGCATTCCGCAATTGATGCCGTTGCCTTTGCAACTGCATCATTCCTGCGGTAAAGATGTGCGTAATCTATTCGCTACGGCTGGGGAGAAAGTCCAACATGTACAATTCTGCCGCCACCTTTCTTTGGCCTTGACTATTCACATGACAGAGGCCATCTCTTAGAACTGGTATCAGTACGTCTAATTCATGTAAGTCCACGAAATATTTTATTAAAGAACTGCCTCTTCCAAAACGCAATGTACAAATTCACCGTACCGAAGAATTATGCACCTACGCCTTTTGCGGCAGCAGACGTACATTTCCCTTCGCATAAAATATTCGCATCGTATGTTCTGTTGTTATTAATTCTTCTTTTCTACCGCTTTGTAGTGTGTTTTATCTGTCAGCTTTTCGCGAAAATATTCAATATATCTCAATGAATGTGACATTCATAGTATTGCAATGCGCTAGGATAGAAAAATTGTTCACGCTTACGTAAGCATGACTTTATCGAAAAACGATACGTCGAAATCGGTTACAATCAAAAACTGACTATCCTATCAATGATAAAAACACAATGGCCGGGCATGCCCTCGTAAAATTCAAACAATTGACGAGAGACATATTCATAGAACCGAACAACTCAACACAACTTACATTAACAAGACGATACCAGCTCACCGGAACCATTCCACAGTTGGATCGTTCAACAATCCTATCACAGCACTGTTTATCTAACGACACGCGTACATAACCTGAAACAAACGAAACACAGCCATTACCGGAATGTCACCAATTAGTAGTAACACTTACAGTGCGGACATTTATCGCACACACAATACGGTTTAGAAGTAAGGGTCACCAAAGCGAAGATGTGTGCTATGTGCTGTGTCCTAAGTAGCCAATAGGATTTCAAGCTGTGATTGATCACGTGTTAAGGCCGAAATCCTATTGGCTACTTACGGCACATCCTCGCTCCACAGCACACATCTTAATAGCTCTCTTGCTTCCTTACTTTAGACTAAAATTCTGATTGTATTTAAGTGTGGTTTAGGCTGTGCGTTGACAATCACACAATTTGCTCCAGATTTGATAAAAAGGAAGATCAAGGAAGTCAAGGTTAAAAGATTGCTGGTTTCTTAGACACAAAACTATCTTGATCATAGGATTTAAGCCGTTCGATTTTTTTATCGAAAGGTTTGCTAGTGCTTATACTTCAGAAAACTGTTATTATTTTGTTTGACATGACATACGTTGTAGCTTTTAAACAAAGGGTTTAAATACTTCTAGTTGCTATAATTCGAACAAACATATTATTGCGGCTTTGTCTTGACGACCATCCCAACTTGTACAAGTGGACAATGAATGGAGTGCGGTTAATTGACGTAAGTGCTTGTAGGAAGTGGTTTACAACATGTCCAACGACGTTCAGTAACGCTACACAATATAACAAAACAAGTGTAACAATTTCTGCAACATTCTTTATCTATTGTAATGTTTATTTCTGTTCTACGACCCTGAACTAATGGCTCCATTCATTGAACCAGTGGGAGATTACAATGTTTTCTCTTTCATTCATATACATAGCTTGAATTAACAAAAGATATTCAATCATATAAAAATCTGGTAGTGGCAAGTCTAGTATATTCAGACCTGACTTCAATAGACTCTGTTATAAAGATATGACTAGAGAAAGAGAAAGCTCTATACCGAAAAATTATAGTATTATTTGGTTAACAGATTAGTCTTCGTTTTTCTTTTTGTTCAATAAGCGATTTAACTCTGGCATAATAACTCTTTTAGTAACAAAATACTCTTAACCAAAAATGTTATCAATGAGGCTAACCAAACAGCCGTAATAAAAGTTTAAGATAAGAACAATATGACGTTTGCTGTCAAGGTTAGAGCAGATACTAACAATATTTTCACAGTTTACGCGAAAACCTTACATCCAATTAGAACAATAGAAGGCCAGGCTAATTAGATATTACCGAATATTTTGCAAGAATCCATTGATGATGAGGAACATGAACTAAGATTTGATAAATCATGTTGAAGAAACACTTTAGAATGACTAAATTTTGTTCATGGTTAGATGTTGATTTGGTTATTACGGAATTGAAATCATCTTGAAATAGGTACTACCCAAGGAGCGGGATTGCTTCTGGTAGGAATCCTCTCAATTCAATTCACCTCTTTCTGTAAACACATGATTTACCTAAATGAAATCCAACCGATATCAATTTTTAAAATAAACAAAATAAAATGGAAAGCCTTTAAACGTACTTGTTTCTAAACGGTTATGTCGCTAACCACTATCTCCGCCAGACAATCTTAACTTTATGGAAGGTTCGACGAGTTGGATAAATAACATTCTAGAAATAAGATTGGTTTACAATTTTCAAATGTTCGTGGAAATAAAATATTGATTATTCATAACGTAAATACCTAAACACACATCACAAAGTTGATAATTCATCAAATTATTCAAAAGCTCTTTAAAGATTTTATTTTTCAAGTTACGGACTTACTACAACGTATTCGATGTAACAATTCGACGAAACTTAATTGCCATACAACGCAGTTTCTACTTCAAACATGTTGGTCTAACAAATATCTTCAGTTCTTTTATTCGATAGTTTTCATTCCATTGGTTTCCAAACATATTCCTATCAATATAAATCGTATCAAACATTCGAGAATCAAAGCAAAGCCAATCAATAATTCAAGCGAAGCATTTTTCGTGGCGTAAGTGCCTCCATTATGTTCAGAGGGTAACAGTCAACCGAAAATAGAAAAATCCCGTGTTGAACTTTGTTCAGACGACCTTTTCTTCAACGATATTGCCTATGCTAATACGTTATATGGTATCCTAATGTGTTAAGGGCAATGAATGACAATTTTCCAGACGGAAATTTTCTCCCTGGGAATATAATAAAAAAGATCATTTGAAAACTATAAAGAAATAAGTTATAGGTAGGTTATATTATATTTATGTAATCTATACGTAATCTTCCGTCACAAATCCATACTTTCAATTGGAACTCCCATCGCTTTTCAATTCTAACATTAATATGACCCAGTGAAATGTAAAATGGTATCCGAATAGGTACGGTTGCCATTTATAAAAGCAATAACGGGATATTTAATCTCGCCGAATCCTCTGATCTACATTTGTATGAAATGTAATAATTTCGACCTGATTAATTTTAAAACGAAATCTGTGTACCTAAATATCAATTTGACGTTTTTATTAAAAGCGATCGAAGAACTTAATACTGTTGAGAAAGTTATTGGAAATTAAATTTGCTAAAAATTTTGTGAGTCAAACAAATTAAAACGTAAAAATGTGTTGGTAAGTACTAGGTTTTACTTCTTTGGACAATTCCAAAACTTGATGGTTTTAGTCAGTTATTTATTAGACACATTCACATACAAATGGTTATCCCTTTTGCCCGTTTGGGCATGCGTGACAAAATGGTTCTTCTGTCGAAATGCCTACATTTTGTTGATTGAAGTGATTTCGGATCGGGAGTCTCATTCTTAATAATTTTGTAAGTATATTGATGGTCTGGCCGTGTTCATACTTTTGAAAAAAGTGATCGTATATTTTTATTTACCAACTTTGTGACAGTCAGACCCGTTTTTCCCACTGGGAACAATACGCACGTGCTCAGGGCCCCGCAAGCGAGTGAGGCTCCAGACCAGGTTCCTGGGGCCCCACGGTTACCAAACAAGAGGTTTAAAGGCCAATGTCCCGAGGGCTCCTAATAGGTGAAATACGGTCCTGGTGACAATATGTTTATAGCATTGGTAGTATTTGAGTTATTGATATTGTAAAACAAGATTGTTGTCAATTTTACTGAACTAAATAAAATCTACAATACACTAGGTACCTACGAGCCCTGCTCTCTATGCGACTAATATGCTAAACTACCTACAACATATAGAGATAATCCCATTAAAGAAGCTGTTTACTTGTACTACAAAATCGAACTAAAGATTACTGAACTGTCTATCTACACATTGTTGGCATAGTTTGTTACGAGTTACAACACGCATTAGGAATAAGAAATGGTTTCCTGTTTGAGTCACGGGCAAAGAATAAGATGAGAAATGTGGAATGAGATAGGCCAGAAATAAATCGTGAAGATTGTTTTCATTCTCGTGTTCTGTTAAACAAATTTATCGAGCTTTGTTCCGACTTCCTTAGCCGTTTGGACGATTGGTCAAATAATTACCAAATTCTGTATTGTAACGACAGATTTGATCAAATGTTTAAGTACTTAATGTTACTACAAGTAGTGTGTTAAGTTTGTGCACTATGATTCGACATGAGCACGATTTCTTCATTCACACTAAATAGATTGAATGCTAAAGCATCATGGTTGTCCCATGGACAATGTATATATTTTTGCGCCTCTAACGATCTTTTGCGCTACAAAACATGTAACTTACAGGTTTGGATAATATAGTGTTAGTGTGTGTGCGCTGCCACTTAACCCTTAAGCGGTCAACATTAGGCATTATATCCAAAAATACAAAACAACGTTAGTAAGTAGGCAATATTTCTGCTGGCGTCATGTTATCAGTGGTGTCGTTTCCCCTCTGTACTGTAATCTATGACGGAGCGTAATCCGTCTGCGCGAGAGCACGCGAGGCTTCCGTCCGTAACGTACACCCACCGCAGTGAGTGGTGCAAGGTACAGTCGGCCAACTGGTGTACCAGTACTAACATTCACGTGCAAGTAAAATAACAATAAGGTTGAACTTATCGACTTTTCGCATTGAGAAATGAACTCTATTGTGTTTGGTTTGACGCGCCCGTTGGTCTTTTGTGCAGAGAACCTAGCTACAAACTCGAGAGAGTAGCGGGTTCTAATCCCGGTAGGGGCAAATATTTGTGTGATGGACATCGGCACTAGTAGTCGCGCCTCGACCCATGGATGGTCATAAGTATGCCTATCCGTTCCCTAGCATCCATAGTACAAACTTCGAGCTTATGTTGGGACTAGGCAATTGGTCCGAGGTACTCATTTATTTAGATTTTAGACTAACTATTCATTGTTTTGAATTTTCGTACTTAAAAGCCGCTTTTGCAAGAGCTACCCGTCCTTTCCAGAATCAACACTATCAAAGAATAACATTAAATAGCCTTGCAAGATTACTTCCTTAGCTGTGATTCATGTCAGCATATTTTATATAGGTAATTAATGCGCGGCGTGATAAGCGTTTTATCAATCCGCTTGGCACCCGTTGCTTGCAACAGTCGTTAGAATCTGTTGCCATCCGCCAGTCGCAACGTCAGGCATGACAGACGAGAACCGATGTGCAGATCAAAACTAAAAAGTATTCCTTTTGAGTAACCTACTGCTATTATTGCTCAAATTGAAAATTTAATGATGAATTACTGATGCTAAATCAATAGGGTTTTGGCATTGATATACAAAAACCCAAGATACACAATCAACGTCTATAAACCGTCAACATCAGAAAAGTGCCCAATTTTAAATCCGGCACCTTTTTCAAATAGTCTTGCGTCACCCGCGTCATAGCAACGTTGTTGACAATGCCGAAATGCGCAATGAAAAATTGCACAAAAAGTACGACAAGAACGTTAGAAAAGGGCGGGATTTATTATTTTACGGTAAGTTAAAATGTTTAAAGATTCGTTTTAGTGGATTTTATAACTTAATAAGCAACGTAATATATTATTTCAATTTAATTTGTTTCAAAACGTCAGTCACCGGCTCCAGTCTAATACGGCAAATTCCAATGGCCGTTCTTTCATTGTCAGAACCATGCATTACAATCCCCTTTTATTTTAGTCGCATTATAAGAAGGCTCTGTTCGTATTTCAAAGGAGACGATATTTTTTTGTGATGTTTATTTTTTTTAATATGTTTTTGCACATATCGTTTTGATATTATAACAAGTAAGTATATTTATATACATCAATTGTATTTTTTGTGTTATAATATCGTTTTTAAGCGAATCCCTTAAATTGTTATGGAAATTTTTTTCAATTTTGTTTCGTCTCATCTCCAACCAATCAATTAGATTTCAGTTGGAACTTTGTTTATTAATCATATGTTCTTATTGATTTTTGTGCATCATTTTCTAATTTATGATAAACAATAAATTTAGGTGACGAAGACGAGTTCTATATTTACATAATGTATTTCTTATTCATTTCTTTTTACAGCCGCGAGCAAAAGTATTAGGCACCCTACTGAACTGTTAGTTTTAAGTGTTTGTGTAAGGTATTGTTAATAAAATGCTTTTGTTTATTTAAAAGCTTTATTAAAATGATATGTTTATTTAAATTTAGTTGGTCCACCTCTAGATTTGATCACAGAAAGTACACTTACAGGCATTGATTTAATCAACTTAAAATATTATTCAGGGGTTATTTCATTTATTATTTTTTTTATGCTTCTTGCCATTGATGTTTTATTGGTTACAGAGTGTCTACGTATCTTTTTCTTCAATTTGACCAAATATGCTCCCTTGGATTGGGGTCTGGTGATTGTGGTGGTCAGCCTAAGAGGTCCACTCTGTTTTGGTAGATCCAGGCCATGGAGTGAGCAGATTTGTGACAATTTGGCGTTGTTTTGTTGCAATTTGACGCCTTCACAGTTCATATCGCCATAAATCTTCGTTATTTATGGTGCTAGAGCTCTTACAAGGACTCTTGTGTACTTTTCACTGTTCATTCACCCCTCACACAGCAACATTTCGCCCACGCCATCGGCTGCCATGCAACCCCAAGTCATGATGGAGCTTCCATCGTGCTTAACAGTGGGTAACACACAGTCCTCGTCGTAATCTTCACCTATTCCTCGTCTTACGTAGGTTGCACCGGGAGTTCCAAACATCAGTTTGATAGGGAAAAACAGATTAATTTTTGAAACAGTACAATTTACATCAAGAAGTACATTTTCAATGGTTTTATGTTTTTTATGTAAGGTATGTAAACTTAAGAGCCGTACATTAAAGTTGAATTCGCCTGACCACCACACATTGGATCAGTCTTCCACCATCCAATTTTTATGTTTCGGGGCCCAGTCCAGCCGAATTTTCATGTCGTGTTCTGACGGCAATGGCTCCTTTTTTGCTTTGCAACCTTTTAATCCAGCTTTAAGAAGTCATCTTCTCACCGTTTGAACACTTACAGGTGTGCCTTTTGCCCCCTGAAAATTTTCAGCGAGGTCAATAGCAGTTTTTTTGGGGGTCCGCAAAGACTGTTTAATCATTAGCTGGTTATCTCGATCAGCTGCAACTCTTTTTCTGCCTGTTTTGGCCTGTTTTCGTGAGATCGGGTCTCTCTTAGCTGATTTATTGAATATTGCACTGCGCAGCGAGAACATTTCACTTCTTGGTCTATAGTCACTAGTGACATGCCGTGTTCAGACAAAAAAAAAATCTTAGGCGCTGTTCGGCACTAAGTTTCGTTTTTGTTTGGCATAACTCACGGTAAAAATGTTATTCTCCAAAAATCAGCTTAAAACACTTGCATACAGCAAGAGTATTTTCATTAAAAAAAATTAACGCAGTACAATAAAGATTTTGAAAAATAACGTATTTCGAGAAATAATTAATAATTGAACAACTGCATGTCATAAAAAATGTTTTTGATGTTTTTTCAACTTAAATGATGCCCCTCAAACAAAAGCACAGTCATTAAAAGCCTATCACTACATAAGTTTGCTGTTCCAGTGTTTTAATAGGGGTGCCTAATACTTTTGCTCGCGGCTGTAGTATTCCTTGTGGCCCAATACCATGCTGGCAATGGACATCAATCGTCAGCCAACAAAGGCGTGAAGATTCATTAAACACGTTTTAATTTTAAGTTTAAACATGTAGTTAAATAAGGTTTTGTTTTACTTTGTTAAATGACTACTTGCCATTTTTATGTTTGTATGTACATATTATTAATTTGCTTTAAAAATGCTTGTATATAATAATAAAACAAATATTCGTCTCCACTCCTAGCTTTGTTCTATCTGCGAAATTATGTCATGTCAAAGTTTGACTTTTGGTTTTGATGACACTATTTAGTGTTACTTTTGTTCGAGACTGTGCATCTTGGGTTTTTGTATATCAATGGGTTTTGGTATAAGTTTCAAATTATGGTTTGACGAGCCGTTTGGTGTAATGGTCGAGACGTCGGGTATTACACCAAAGGTCGCGGGTTCGATCCCCGCACAGGACAAACATTTGTGTGCATGAACATGTCTGTTTGTCCTGGTCTGGGTGTTATAGGTATCTATTTAAGTATATTTGTAATACCACTGTTGATTCTGATGTCTGTAACACAAGTGCTTAAGCTACATAACACGGGGTCAGATCAAAATAAATATTTCAGAATGTCGTGAAATATTTATTAATTTATTTATGGTTTAGTTTTACCACACCTAGGTACTGTTTTAGGCAGTATGGAAATCATAAGTCAGTAGCAGACTCAAACTAAACCTTTATCAGAACACAATGTAATACATGATTTTCCTGTTTCTGCATTGATGGGATGATTTATTTATTTATTTATTTATTTATAAAAACTTTATTGACCACACAAGTACGGTACAAAAGGCGGACTTAACGCTAAAAGCATTCTCTACCAGTCAACCTTTAGAAAAAACGAAATGTTTGAATGCGGTAGTGAGCAAACTTAACATAATTTAAAGATAATTAAATTTACAAAGCAAAAGATAATAAGATAATAAACATACACAAATACAATCTTATATAATAAATACATACATACATACACATAATATTGATGATGATGTCCTGTATAATGATTCAGAAACAATGTATAAAAATCAATTCCACGTCAGGCTTCTGACAGAAATTCACGAACCTGCCTTTTAAAAGAAAACTTATTTGGTGCTTTCCTAATACTGTCAGGGAGACTATTCCAGAGACGTATAGCATTAAGAGTAAAGGAGTCGGACATGAAGCCCGTATGAAAGAGGGGAGTAGAGAGTACTAATGAGCTAGCAGATCGAAGTTGACGTTCATGAGAATCGCAAAGAAATTGAAACTTACTTTTTAAATAATCGGGAGATTTAGGATTAAAAAGAATGGAAAAGAGTGTGCAGAGCAGCCTAAGCTGTCTACGCTGACGTATTGTGAGCCAGTTAAGTTGAGACCGGTAGGAAGAAACATGATCAAATTTACGGAGACAGAAAATGAAACGGATACAATTATTTAAGAGACGGTCCAACTTATTCAAAAGGTCTTCATTGAGATCAGGATAACAGACATCAGCATAATCAATGAGAGGAAAAACAAGAGAAGTGACAAGTAACACTTTAGTATTGATGGGCAAGAAATTCCTAAATCGATTTAACAATCGCAACGAGAATATTACGCGACGACTGACCTCAGCGACCTGTGAGGTCCAACTGAGAGTCGAGTCCATGAAGAGACCAAGGTTTTTAACGCTTAGGCTAAAAGGGATAATGGAGTTCCCAAACATGACAGGTGAGAGCGAACCAACCCCAATCTTGGCAATCTGCTTGGCACCACCCACAACGATTGCTTGACATTTAGTTGGATTTACAGGAATCCCAAAATTGGCAGACCACTCGCTGATACTCTGCAGATCACGATTGAGCAATGCAATAGCCGAATTAGTATTCAAAGCTGACGTCTGCGTGTAAATTTGCAAATCATCTGCGTAGAAATGGTAAGAACAGCTAAGCGAAAAAGAAAGGTAATTAATAAAAATAGAAAACAATAGTGGAGATAAGATTCCACCCTGCGGAACACCAGCAGACAAAACATTCCACTGTGACACATTGTGTCCAGCACGAACAGCCTGTCTGCGGCCACGCAGATAAGAGGAAAACCAATTCTGCGAAGATGACGAGAACTGCAAAGACATGAGGATAGCAAGCAGAATGTCATGATCAACCATATTAAAAGCATTGGAGAAGTCAATTAGAACCAATATGGTGACCATTTGACTTTCCATGCCAAGCCTTATATCCTCGGTGACCTTAAGTAGAGCTGTTGATGTACTATGTCCCGGGCGGAACCCTGACTGATAAGGAGTAACAAGGGAATGGGAGTAAATGAAAGAGGAGACTTGCTTATGTGCGACAGCTTCAAGGACTTTGGATAGGAAGGGAAGAATGGAAATTGGTCTGAAGTTTTTAAGCTCCTTGGGAGAGGACATTTTTGGCAAGGGAATAACAAATGCTTCTCGCCAACAATCAGGGAACTCACCAACAAGCAAGGAAAAGTTTACAATGTGTTCGATAACAGGCAGGACATAGTCAATCACATTGATAACCATCTGTCTACTTACATTGTCACTGCCTACAGCCTTGGATTTAACGGACTGTATGATTTTCAGTATCTCGTCACACGTCACAGGAGAGAAAGTAAAAGAACCAGAAGAAGGAAGGCCTATGGAAGATATGTATCTGATAGTCTCTGCCTTGGTAGCAGGGACCATAGGAGAAGTAGTAGAGAAGTGATTGTTTAAATCGTCAAGAGAGAAAGAAAGCGAGTGTGGCTGAGCAGAACCCTTGCCCAAACCAAGAGAACGAAGAAACTTCCATATATTAGCCGAAGAGCAATTCGAAACATTGTTATGAAAATACTGTCGCTTAGCAGCCCTTACCATCCGATTACATCGATTTCGTGATATCTTGTACAAATCCCAGTTCGCATCTGACCTGTCACGCTTAAAAACACGAAAAGCCCGATCCCGACGAGTCATAGCCATACGGATGCCTCTGCTTATCCACGGTGCAGGAGGGCGCTTCACTCGGACAGCCTTCAACGGTGCATGAACATCATACAGTTTCAATAAAAATGAATTAAAATGGGAGACTTTTTCATCCACTGTTGATGCATCAAACACCGCAGAAAAGTCTATTTCAGCAGCATCCTCTTTAAGCCGGTCAATGTTTAGGCGGGCAAAATTCAGCATCCAAACCACAGCAGGTTTGTCTCTTGGAGGCTTAAGTCTGTATTGGAGGAAAATCAGATCATGTTTAGAGAAGCCAGGAGCAAGAAACTGACCATGGTTGGTGACATTATCGGGTGAAGTAATAATAAGATCCAGCCACGTATCTTGAGAAGCAGGGTTACAGTGAGTAGGAGCCAGTGGCAAAATGGATAAGTTAACGGACTTGACAATGTTAAGTAATCTATGAGATCGAGCAGAGCTACAAGAAATATCTGTATTAAAATCTCCCATTATTATGTGATGCCTGTAGTCCGCACACAGCGGTTCAAGAACTGTCTCAAGCTGAGAGAAGTAGTCAATACAAGGTGGACAATATACAACTCCGAGAATAGCCCTAACCCCTTTGACAGTAATTTCAAGAAACAAAAACTCCGCAGATGCCGAATACACAGAGGGCGATACTGATAGCACTTTAAATGGTATGTCAGAACGCAGGTAAATAGCAACGCCTCCACCACCCTTCCCAATACGATCATTCCGCAACAAAATAAACCCAGGAAGGGAGTAAGTGGTAGACGAGAGGCTCGGCTTAAGCCAGCTCTCAGAAATTAAAATTGCATGGACAGGCGTGGAAGAAAATGTGTCAAGCAGTTCAGTATAGTGAGATGGTACACTTTGTGCGTTAATGTGACAAACGTTAAATAAATTAGGAAGATCACGCAAGACATTACTTAGTTGTATTCCCAATGTATCAGGATCTGACAGCGAGCCAGAAGTAGAGGGAGAACTTAAGTCACAAGCGGAGTAAAAAGAATCATCATCGGACATCGATAAATATATATAAGTTATAAATTTAAACTTTTTAAAATATACTTATAATATATAAACTAAGAATAAAAAAAAAAAATATTAAAATACTATCACACAAACAATTTCAACTGTCCTGCCGGCTGACATCAAGAACAAATTACAATAACATATTTTAAATAAAAATAGAAAAAACAAAACGCAAAGGCATACCAGGGCGATTATGATAGAAAAAAAGAAAAACGTCATTGTGACATGACAACAAGAATGAGTTGCACAAACACAAATTAAATTTTACAAAAGAAAGTGGGTAGGCTATGTAGGCTAACTATATAAGTGGTATTGTGCTACCCTAAAAGTAAATACATTAAAAATCATGAACATTAATGCAAAAACAACATAAAAGCATTCATAAAAACAATAAATCTACACCAAATGTAATATTTACTTTTTCGCCCTGGCTGCTCGCTTCGGTCGCGTCCGAGATTCTTGGAGTGTAGGAGCCGGTGCCGATGGTTGCTGTGGCTCATCCTCCGACGCCGCGAGGCCCAGGAGATCAGCCTCGGTGTACAGCCGCTGCTTAGAACCGTCCCGAAGCTTGACTATTACGTTGCCGTCCATAGTCCAGCACCTTCTAATGCCGACACGCTTGCGGGCCGCAATAAATACTGCTTGGCGTTGTCGAGTGAGGAACTCGGAGACAGTGTGCGGCGTCCCCTTCAATGCAGTCTTGCGTTTCCACACCTCAGCTTTAGTCGAGGCCTCAGCAAACCGGACCAACACAGGACGACATTTCTCAGCAGATACACCACCAAGGCGATGACAATTGGTTAGCGCTTGCTGTGTGAGGTCCAGACCCAGCTTCTCCTTAAATATGGAAGTGACGACTACTGGAAGGTCCACTCCATTATCCTCAGGGATGCCAGCGATGAGCAAGAACTTCCTTCGGTGCCTCATCTCAATCTCATCAACTGCCCTGCAGAGTTGAGCGATCTGTTGCCTCAGAGTCTCCAGGATGGACAGCACATGGGACTTGAAATCACTGAATTCCTCCCGTAGTTGAGCCAAGGTGTCCTCAGTCTGCGGGGCCGACTGGAAGCGGGCCTCCATCTCGTTCATCTTCTTGAGCAGTGTGGCCTCCAGTGCGTGCTGTGTCTCGAGAACTGTGCCAATATTCGCCATTTGGAAACTGGACGTCAATTAGATTTGAATATGTGGGAAATATTGGTGACCGGCAGGACAGTGCAGTGAAACACAATTAGTTGTGCATACACAGCTCTAAAAACACTTGTGCAGGATTATTGTGAATATAACAGCTGGATAAAACTAAATTTAAGTGTAGAAAGTAGCTGTAAGTATTTTTAAATAAATGTTTTTTGGGAACTGATGTTGATTGTTTCACTCCTACCCGCGAAAAAAGATGATGTCATTGATTGAACCTTGTTACTATGTATTTTAATAAATATTATGAAAACCTTGGGACATGTATGGATTACTTCAATGACATGGTGTCAGTTTTAGCAAACTGTGCTAAATAGATTTTTTTTTCACAATTATTTTTTTCTTTCAGTTTTTAGACTAAAGTGTTAATTATTCATTAAGAAATTAATGTGTTTTAACAAAATTCTACATCAACAATACAGAGAATGCTGAAGTGATTTTGTTTTTATCATGGCTAACAGACAGACAGGCTCTAAAAGTTAAAATTATCAGGTTATTTGAAAGTAGTGACGCTGACCCAACCTGTTTTTTGTAGGGTTTTAATTTAGTATACAGTCCTTAATAGTGTTAACTCATAACTTTTTACTTGCTGATCAACAATAATTTAGTTTCATAACATTAAATAGGTAAACGAAAATGTATAAATGCACATATCTAGTTTTTAAACATATTATATTCCTACAAGGGATAAAATTGCATTGTAATTAACAAAATATTATGTAAATAATAGGTTTAGTCTCATAAGAGCTGTTTTTTTTTTTTAAGACGTTGTCTAAATAGAAAAATACCCAAGTGGTACCATATTACTATTTAAATAATCTTACAAATATGACCAAGAAGCTGATACACCAAATGTGTATCTAAAATACCACTAACATGTCACCTTTATCTATTGTAAACTGTATTTTTATCAGAATGCCCTTGTGAGTAAAATAATAATTATCTCTAAAATGTAGGCACCACTTAGTTAACCCTTTCCACGCCACGAGTTTTCGTCTAAAACGTTCACCACACGCCACCGCAATATAACTGGTTGATTAACTAGTGCTGACAATGTTGAGTATCGATATTATTAATTTGTAACAAATAAATCATTTGAAAAAAATATTTATAGTTATTTTTTAAGTTTCTTGGGTTTTATTTTATTACTAGCGGCCGCCCGCGACTCCGTCCGTAGTTTTTACGTGAAAGAGTAACAAACATCCATACATACAAACTTTGGCCTTCATAATAGTAGTTATGATTTTAGTTACATGAAATAAAAATATCAATAATGACCGGTAAGTTTTTCTAATGTAAATACAATAATCCTCTAAAAAAAAAGAAAATTACAAACACTTTATTGTGTCAAAACATGGTTGCACCATTAGATTGGGACGCTTTATAGTACATATTATATTTTTTTTTAACTTACCTGTTGATTATGTAAGAACACTTCAAATTCAACATCATCAGTTCCTTCTAAAATCCTAATCAACTCCTCTGCAGTGGTCATATTTCAATAAACATTAATTTATTAACGTTATAAATCTACACAGCAACGCAAAGCATAACACAGTAAATAACATAATTTTGCAGGGTACTTCCATAATTTATCGATATCTCCAACCCTCATTGTACAACACTAAATAAGTAGTTCTAGAAACATCTATCGCCTCTGACGTCACTTCCGTGTCTGATATATCAGACGTTGGCGTACGAGACTCATGCATGATCGTGTCGCTATAGTGTTGTGACATACTATGCAATTTACTGGATTTGATCATGAAACCCAGTATCAATCAAATCCACCAAATCAAATTTTGATGCAAAACATGAATCGAAAATAAAGCGTTTATCAATGTAAACGCTTTATTTTCGATTGCATTATTATCGAGTGGATTATACAGGTTTTTGTTTTGGGCATATTTTTTGTGTGTTACGAAATCTTACCAAGTTTAACCAATGTAAAACTTGGCAAGATTTCGTAACACACAAAAAATATGCCCAAAACAAAAACCTGTATAATTTTTACATTTTTGAATGTTTCTATTTTGAGGTACCAGATTTCTGGTTTTGGTAGGAACATTGAAATGGAACATCACTAATGGAACGCCAATGTCTGATATATCAGACGTTGGCGCAGAGGGTCCAAGTAAAAAAAAAATAGTATGAGTCGATTCAACACGGTTTTGTTTTTAATAATTTATCATTAAAATAACATTATAATACTTTATGAAATTGATATTTTTGATTAACTAAAGTATAAACAGTCTGAAAATTGTATGCATATGTCGTCACGTACTATAACGATAAGAAAAAATAGAGTTAAATTGGTTAGATATTTATGTCTGATATATAAGACGTTGGCGGCGAGGGCACGAAAGTTAAATGTCTGATATATCAGACGTTGGCGTGGTAAGGGTTAAGTAGGTACTCAAGACTTAGCACTGATACTTCTTTTGTCATTTAAAGTCAATAATTAAGTTTTTAGTTAAATTAACAGAATTAAATTAAAATCAAAAAAGGCAGCAACATACAATTAAGCTTCAATATTTTAATTTCTTATGTGCCATATTAACTGAAATACTCTAATCAGAATTAATTTCAAATTCAACAAACCTACTTATTTTATTAAACTATGATTTTAGCATTGTAGTTAATTATTTGGTTGATCCATACTAAGTGGAGCAAAAACAGGTCACCTCAATTGAAAAACAATATAATTGGGGTCAATTCCCACTTCACTGACCTCTTGTTTGATCAGTAATGAATAAATTAGGAGTTTGAATCTTTAAATATCTAACCTTAATACCAACCTATTATTTTTTGTCATCACAATTCTCAAAAACTAGTGCTTAGTTATGTAAAATGGGGCTATAATTATAAAATCCGAAATAAATTGAGTGTTTTGACAAAATGATGGTTTCCAATCCGAAAGTTTCTATTTTATTTTTTGTTTGTTTGAAGTTGAGAACACATCTTAAACACAACACTGTACTTTTGGTAATTTTATTAGTTGTTTTCTGATAGCTGAGATAGAAACTAATTTTATCATCGAATTTAGTTACCTATAACCATTGGTGTAATAAAATTTGAATTGAAAACTAATTCGTTTTGATCTGCAATAACTTTTAACAATCTACTTTCGGTCATAATATTGTAATAACCTAATTTCATTAAAGGTACACGCCAGCTAATAATATCTCGTAAGATTTTAATCAAATCGGCGCAATCAGTTTCTGAATCTCGTCATACTGAAGAAAATCATAATAATTATGAATCATCAACGGAAAGGCGGCAACAATTACTTTACATGTTAAACTGGTTATAAATTGAAGGGGGCAAATGTTTGCAAGGTTAGGTCATCGTATGCCGCAAGAAATTCTCAGCTAACCCAATAACTTTGCTTATTTCTTTAGAGGAATAAAAAAGCCTAAAAAGCGTTACGTTCCGCAGAAAAGGCGGTGCCGCCGAACTTATGATCGTACCAAGCTTATGCCATGGCGGTCAACTAACGGCCGACTGATGACGTTTGATCAAAACCAACAGAGATAAAATGTTACTGATCAGACAATCATTATTTTAAAAAACTCCTTATGAAGGACATTAACACTAATATATAAAACTCACCACATGACAACTATAAATTGAAAAATTTCTACATTCACTCCACAACACAAAACACTCCACTTCCACGATTGACACACCACAGAACACTAGCGCCACGTGTTGTATGACTTTTGGAAACTAAATAACTTCGCTGACGTCTGACATGAAGTTGCAGAGTTTCATTAACAGAAAACAAGACAACCAACGTACAGACATTTAAAATGTAAAGCCTACTAGCACGATATGGGAAAAGAGCGTTCCACTTGGATAATGGATATGTTAACCAAACATTCAATTGCCAAGAGCAATTTCGCCCTACTCAAACTTATCGAAATATCTGCAAACAAAAAATGTCGGGCCGTGTTATAGACATCATTTGAGGTGGAGCAGTCGTGCGTGCATGCTATGTGTAATTAATTTAATCGTTTTTGTTTCTTTTCCTTAGTTAATATTATTTAAATAAAAGAAATATGTTACTTAACCTAATACATGTTACTTTCTATGTTACAGTATAGTTCGTGCAGGAGAACAAAAAATGTGAAACAGCTTCAACTTGCTCCACATTACACAACTTTCATATTCATATTCATATTCTTTAATGTTGGCATTGATAAATTGAGTATTTACAAAAGGTTTTTTTTTACTTGTAGTACGTGTGACTTCTCGTAAAGTGTCGGCAGGCAGGCTTAAAACGGGGCGGCACCAGCACTGAGGAACATTAAAAAAATATTGTCATCATTACTGTCAATGTCAGTGTATTGTCAAATAATTCAATTTTGTTTTGTTGTTGGTTCATAATTTTGATTTTTCTAAAATGTTCCTTACGCGACATTGTGCAAAATTTACAAATTCATCAAGAGTGCTGTTCTCTAAAAATGTCCTATTTCAAGAAAAGTTCCATGGGTTATCATCTTCTTGTCAATGCCTTTACAATCAACGGACGGCTAGGTTAGAATTTTAACACACATTTGTACTTTCATAAAAAAAACTACAGTTAATCTGATAAAAGTAAGAATTTGAACATTAAAATTGTTTTCAGGTCTTTCACAGACACACCTGGTTTATATGATAGAAACACCAACAGGAGTCTATCCTCTAAAGTTAATGGGGACCCTTTTTCTAAGACCATAAGAAAATCATCTAATGGTGATTTAAAACCACAAGACACTTTCAAAAAATCTCCAAACGAACTATTAGAGAAATTAATAGCAGGTCTTTCTTCTGATATTCACCAGAAGAATAGAGTGTATAAAAATGATTTATCCCGAGTAATGAATAAAATACAAGAAATAGAATTTTGTACAAAGAAGCAGGGTTTGTTGCTAATTCGATGCTGCACTGAACTTCTGCCGGACGAGTCACCTGCAACTAGAATGGAATTTGTAGAGTTAATATGGAAACTTATCACGTAAGTTTACTTAGTAGCATTTATTATTATTTTCAATGAAATTATTTTCTGTACACAGCTTTAACCACTTTAAGACATATCCTGCTCTATTTACCAGTTGATCCTTCTTACCTTTCTTCAATAATAATATGCACTTAAACTAAAAGTAGGCCAAACAGGCTAAAAATAGGCAATTTTCTAGACCAGAATGGTTATCTAGAAAATGAAGTCCAAAACCAATAAACTTAAAATGTTATTGGTGTATAAAATGTTACTGGTGTATAACATGTTATTGGTTGAATTTAGTTCCACAGACACAATTAATAAATTAAATAAATAATAAATTCATTGGACTAACACACCAATTGCCTAGCCCCAAACTAAGCTCGAAGCTTGTACTTTGGATGCTAGGGAATGGTTAGATATACTTAAATACATTTATAAACATCCATGACTCGAGTACAAATGCCGATGTTCATCACACAAACATTTGCCCCTAGCGGGATTCGAACCCGCAACCTTTGGTTTTGTAGCCAGGGTCTCTAGCCACTCGACCAACAGGCCTGTCGTTTAAACATGATTTCAACATTATTTCTAAACATTCGATTTAAACATGATTTCTAATGGCATGTAAATAATTATCTAATGTGCCTCATTGAAGTAAACTAACATTTTCCAGACCTCTCATAGACTTTGAAGTGGATCATTACAACGAGCTGCTGAGGGTGTACATAGCTAATAACCGGACACTAACAGTTAGCACATTTATGCAGCAAATGGCTCCGGTCAAGCCCAATATTACGACTTATGAACTGATACTAAGGGCACTTGCTGAGGTAAGTTTAAGTTAAAGTAATTTCTGGCTTCTTTAAATTACCTAGTTATGCAATATTCTTTGCTTGATTTTATCTGTAACTAAAAAATAGGTAGTAACAAGACAACAGACATCATTTTGAAGAGAACTTGAAGACCACCAGTAGGTTAGCAATGGGAATATTTTATTTGACATTGACCAATGTAGTGGTAGTATGAATCAAGTTCATAATACTATTGACCAAATAACACATAACTAAGGGTTGTTTTGAAAATCAGTCTGAGAACATGAATGAGACTGTAAACAGTATTAGTTAGACAATTACATCTTTAATAATAAAATAAAATAAGTAAGTTTGACTATATTCTGATTGTTATATTATAACGAATATAATAAATTACATCATTATTTTTCTTATTTAGGTTGGTGATTTGAATCAATGTACTGAAGTAATCTCCAATATGAAGTCACAGAATTTGCCAGCTACTGAAAATATTTTCAATTCTCTAATACTATGCCAAGGAATAGCTGGGTAAGTCTTATCTTTGAATAAACCAGGAAAATCGAGTTGTTATTTATAGTGCAGTAGATAAGTTAAGAAAATATATAGTCCCGCTTGGGTAGCAAACAGGGACCGCTATAATTAAGAAAGTAAAACTAATATTATAAATGCGAAAGTAACTCTGTCTGTCTGTCTGTTACGCTTTCCCGCTTAAACCTCGCAACCAATTTTGATGAAATTTGGTACAGACAATCTTTAGACCCTGAGACAGAACATAGGCTACTTTTTATTTCGAAAAAAAGAAATCCACGCGGACGGAGTCGCGGGCGGCCGCTAGTCTTTGAATAAACCAGGTAAATCGAGTTGTTATTTATAGTGCAGTAGATAAGTTAAGAAAATATATAGTCCCGCTTGGGTAGCAAACAGGGACCGCTATAATTAAGAAAGTAATGAGTTGTTTCTAAAAAAATACTATAATTACTATAATTGATGACCTTTTCTGACAGAAACCTTCAAAACATTGATGAAGTATTGCTAATGATGAAATCGTTAAAACTCGAGATGTCAATAGATACCTATGTAGCAAAGGCTAGAGCGTTTGCTTGGAATAAGAAGCCAAATAGAATACTGGAAGAATTGAGTAAGGCTCAACGCAGTGGTTTGGTGTTCACTGAGCCACCGATAATGGAGGTTGTTAAAACATTGGCAGCTGTTGGGACATACGAGATTATTCCACAGGTAAATAACCAAATGTAGAATACAATATGATAGTTAAAGTAAATAAATAATACTAAAAAGTTGACTAAACTGATTGAAAATTAATTGTTTTTAAAGGTTTAATATTTTGTTTTATTATTTTAATGTATGATCACACTAGATAAAAGGCATGGAGAAGTCGCTTGTTCAAGTCAAGGTTTTCAGTTACCAATAAAACTTGTCCCACCACATTTAAAAGACAAAAAACCTTACAAACACACTTATTAATTATTATTACTCTTATTTTATTTTTATTACAGGTTCTTCAATATTTACCTGCCGAAACACTGACTCAACCGTCAATATCGCCGTATATGCAGAGTGTTACCACTTCGTTAGTTTTTCAAAATCAACCTATAGTGGCTTTGGAGATATACAAGTGTTTGCCTTTGCCTTCATTTGGGCCTAAAGATGACCAGGCATTGCATGGGAGAAGTTTAGTCCGAGATTGTGTTAAAGCTGCGATGGTAAGTTTATTGTCTTATCTTTTTTAATAATTTAATCTGCCGTACTTACTTGCCTACTTTAAAATTTTACCTAAGCCCTTGATTGGAATTATTACAAGTTTGCCCAAGCTTTGATGAAATTGTAAGTTCTCAAGCTAATATTATAATTTGCGTTATGTTAATAACAGCGATGGAACTCGTGTTTTCTGAGTAAAATATATTTCTTAGGGTGAAAATCTGAAATTCTAATGCTAAAGAGATGACGGATTTATCTAAATTCTGCAAAGATAGTCATAAATTGAAATCAATACTGGAAAAAATACATTTCCTATAGTGGTTAAACTTACATATGAGCTGTCTTAGTGCATCAATTTCATTTGTAAATAAGCAATTTACTCTCTTTCAGCCTTCAAGCGTCATAGCCCTCGTAACTCAAGAGCTGATGTCGACTGGCAGGAACCCTATAGCACTCCACAACGCAGCCGAAGCGGCGCTCCAGCTCGGTAAAGTGCCTCTCGCGTTGGACATCTTCACACGCATGCAGCAACTTGGCTTGCCTATCAGACCTCACTACTTTTGGCCTATACTGCTGCATAGCTCTAGGAGTTATGGGGAGAAAGGTAAGTTATTTTACATATATTAATATATTAAAACACATAAAAAAATGTATGGTCATTATACCTACCTTTTAAAATTGGTTGAGATTTTTTTAGCTGCAGCCTCGGAGCCCAGGGTACCCTACAACTATGATCTTGAATTGATCAAGTAAGCCTTGTTATTAGGAAGGAGCGACTGTCTTTTGACTTCCGCAATCCACAGAATGGAAACTAGACAATTACGATTATAGTCTGGACCGACGGCTTAACGTGGCTTCCGAAGCACGAAACCATCATTCTTATCGGACAGCCAGGTGATTCAAGCCTGCAATGTCTTTACCAAACTGAAAACCTTCACAAAATGGTTATCCCAGCAGGATTCGAACCCACGACCTCCGCGGTTTATTAACCCAGCGCTCTAACCACTACACCACAAAAGGCAGTCGGGCAACTGGAAATAACAGACTACAGTTCCTAATTATCATTGCCTTAATTCCAGGTATAATGAACACGCTCTCCACAATGGTGAAAATGGACGTGAAACCAGATTACGCGACCATAATGGAGTACACCCTTCCGTACGTCAGCTTCACATCACCACAGAATCTGATGAAGAAGTTCCAAGGAGCTGGTCTGACTATTTCGACAGTACTAACGCCTATGATGGAAACGCTTTTGACTACGGGCCAAGTTAGGGCGGCTAGTGAAATATGTATGTAGAAATATATTACTTTTAGTAGTCAAGCACGAAAGAGTTAGCTTTTACGAAAATATTTCATCATTATTTAAATTAAGTATAGTATTTTCATTTAATTCCAATGTTGGAACTGGTATCCATAACGTTAAAGCAAGTACTTAAGCTATTTACAAGAGTCAGAACAGTATAATTTAATGGTGTTAGATTAAAATAAATACTTTTACTTTTAACAAATACGTTCTTTGTTGAATTATTTGCTACACGTGGATATTTAAAAATGTGTCTTTGAGATTGAGGTTTCCACAATAGTAATCCATTGCAAGGCTTAAAGATCTTATAAGAAAAACTGTTTCTTTACAGGTGAACTATTCCAAGGGAAAATAGACGCAGAGAAAATTCTGAAGCCCCTGCTAAAAGGCTACTTAATAAGTTTGGATGTAAAGTCAACAGTTTACATATTAGAAGATATTGTAAAGAATGCGGCTGATAAAAACAAGGATTGGGTTGGCAGGTTTCTCTGTGTCTTCATGCAGCATAGGAAAGTAAGGGAGGATTTACTGGATATGTTGACTCTAGTCAAGGTAAGTCATTGTGTCCAAGCAGGTACCAAATGAATGAACGAAAACATGTTTTGGTATTGACTTCCGAATGACGATCATGGTCTCAGATTTGTTTCAACTGTAAATTCTTATAATTAGCACAAGTAGCTGTTTATTATTTGATTAAGTAGGTAGGTAAGCCGGATGAATACAAAACATACAAAACATATCTATAGTTTCCCATATACAGTAAACCACTTATCTAACTAACACCTAATTTTATCCAACTCTTTCCATGATTTATTCCATCTAATAAATTGCTCTAGCTAACAGACTATCTATCTATACTATCTTTCCCACTGGCAAAATGGGCACGTGCCCAGGGCCCCAGACCAGAGTCATAGTGCCCCACGCTTACCAAACAAGAGGTTTAAAAGCCCATGTGCCCAGTGCCGGTAATAGGTGAAAGACGGTCCTGCTTGTTATAAAAAAATATTGTATGTATTAATTTTAAGAGCTGCAGTTTTTGTGTGTATAAAAAACATTCCCATAGGCATTGAAAACAGCGAACATCAAAGTGTCGACCGCAGCATCCGACTACTGCCTGAGCCGTGTTCCTGAGCATCATGACAAGAATGTGGCGGAACAATTCCGGGACGCTCTCATCGAGATAACGGATGACACGCTGTTGGACAACGGGGATATGTTCACGCAGCAGATGCCGCATCCGGTGAGATTATTTGATTCACTGATGATATTAGAAGCATGAAAAATATTATGTAGGTTTATTTAATTTTTTTATATAAATTTTGTAATCAATGTTTGAAAGTATAGGTTCAATATATAACTTTCAACTTTCGCGTTGCATTATAATTATTTAACACTAGCGACCGTCCGCGACTCCGTCCTCTCGGATCTCGATTTCCAATAGCCTAAAGCCTTCCTCGTAAAATGGACTATCCAACACAAAAATATTTTTTCAAATCGGTCCAGTATTAACAGAGATTAGCGCGTTCAAACAAACAAACAAACTCTTCAGCTTTATATATTAGTATAGATTACAACAGGATTACTTATCAAAATAATATCGCGTTTAGTCTCGTTTTAATGTTAAATAGGTTCTATTTATTATTTATTTTATATTTATTTATTTATTAATATAAAAAATAATGCTTAATTTAATAGACCAATCTATTAAAAAACTGCATTATTTGACGTTATAACTTTGGCCCTATCCTAATTTTTTTGATGTTACGCCATCTAGTCGAAATAAAATTCACAAACTGCCCCATTCTAATTTTAGAATGGGGATTAGACTTAGATTTCTAAGCAATATTTTTATTCATCATCTTTTAGAAACAAATGAACGAAGAAGCTCTCCGCGCTCATTTAAATGAACTGGAAGCTAAGGGCATGAACACACGCGGCGTTCTGAGGAAGTTACTGCAACAGTACTGCAGAGACGGTAACTTGGCTGCTGCTAGACAGATTGCGGACAGATGCCAGAAAGAAGGGGTAAGCTTAAGAGTAAGGATTTACTATATCTTATTTTGAAACAGCCGATATTTTCCCTGCGTTAGGGCAAATGCCTCAATCATTTGAAATCATGTTCTCGTTTCAAGTAAGGTTTTGCTTGTCAAATGCGGATTGGTGATCACAAAACCGGGCTGTCTTTTTAAAAATCGATACAAATTTTCCCGACCCGTCAATCGAACCCAGGACCTCGAGACCACGGCCCGGTATTTAACGCGAAGAACGAATAGAGTAAGTGCCTACTTACATAGGCCTCTATGAGGGGGTATGCCATATTCGGCCCTTAAATATTTGCAGTATACATATGTTACACCTTATGTATTATTTTTTCTTACATAGAATAGTAAGCAACTATTTTTATGACTGACCGTTTCATTTCACTTTATCAGGTCTTCCTCTCAGCCGGTATGAAAGCATCCATCTTCGATCTTCACGTGAAACTCGGCGAACTCGACTTAGCCGAGCTGGCTCTAGCGGATTTGAACAAGTCCTCTCCCAACTTCTGCCTTGACGAGTTCAAAGTGATCGACTTCGCGACCCTCATGGTGTATCGGAAGAAGATCGACCAGGCGTTCGACCTGATCAGTGAGCAGTCGAAGAGGGGGTATGTAGTTTTTGTTATATTAAGTTGCCTTTTTAACGTTGCCTTGGGAATATGAATTCAAACAAAGCTGCGTACCCATCGCGTTAAAGGTTAAATTAGATACTTGGAGATAGGTTTCTAATAACTTTTACAACGTGAAAGTTAGAATAATAATATAGAACTCTCCATCTAGTTACAAATTGATGTAACCTGCACTTCATAAATAAATCAGGGAACTTTATTTCTAAAAACTTTAAGAATAGAGTCTAATCCCCGAATGTTATTCGTCAGTATGATGATAGTTTTATATTCACTGTCTAAATAGACTTACCAAACTTTCGCTCTTTATATAACGCCATCTGCCGGATATGTAATGAATTTACTTACACTCCAAAATCTGGTGACATGGTCATGTTCTATTTTGTCCTTCTCTTCTTCTTCGTCCTGTCGTTTTCCAGCCTAGTGCCGGAGTCCGCTACCCTGCCTAACTTCCTCCACTTTGCCAAGCTTTCTGCGTCTTCAGGAGTGACATCATGCTCTGCTATGTCGGCCTTGACGACATCCAGACAGCTCCTGGGCCTACCGCGTGGTCTAGGGCCTTGTTCATGTTCTATTTTGTGACTTCAACTTACTGTCGTCCCCAGCCGAGTCTCCGGCGGTCGCAGTATAGCCATGAACTGCTGGCGCCTACTGGACGCGACGGCGGCGCACGGCTCGCACCAGCAGACGCGGCAGATGTTCGACCTGCTCACCTCGCTGCGGTACTGCAAGCCGTCCAACACGCTGCTGGGGCCGCTGATACGCGTGCACTTGAAGAAGTGAGTACACTTACTAACTGGTTAAGTCATCATCAGCTACCTGTAGTTCACTGCTGGATGAAGGTCTCCCCTAGGGGTTATGATGTCTATGCTACTGGACGCGACGGCGGCGCACGGCTCGCACCAGCAGACGCGGCAGATGTTCGACCTGCTCACCTCGCTGCGGTACTGCAAGCCGTCCAACACGCTGCTGGGGCCGCTGATACGCGTGCATTTGAAGAAGTGAGTTCACTTACTTACTGGTTTTAGTCATCATCAGCTACCTGTAGGTCACTGCTGGAAGAAGGTCTCCCCTAGGGGTTATGATGTCTATGCTACTCGACGCGACGGCGGCGCACGGCTCGCACCAGCAGACGCGGCAGATGTTCGACCTGCTCACCTCGCTGCGGTACTGCAAGCCGTCCAACACGCTGCTGGGGCCGCTGATACGAGTTCATTTGAAGAAGTGAGTTCACTTACTAACTGGTTTTAGTCAACATCAGCTACTTGTCCTTCACTGCCGGACGAAAGTCTCCCCTAGGGGTTATGATGTCTATGCTACTCGACGCGACGGCGGCGCACGGCTCGCACCAGCAGACGCGGCAGATGTTCGACCTGCTCACCTCGCTGCGCTACTGCAAGCCCTCCAACACGCTGCTGGGGCCGCTGATACGCGTGCACTTGAAGAAGTGAGTTCACTTACTAACTGGTTTTAGTCAACATCAGCTACTTGTCCTTCACTGCCGGACGAAAGTCTCCCCTAGGGGTTATGATGTCTATGCTACTCGACGCGACGGCGGCGCACGGCTCGCACCAGCAGACGCGGCAGATGTTCGACCTGCTCACCTCGCTGCGCTACTGCAAGCCGTCCAACACGCTGCTGGGGCCGCTGATACGCGTGCACTTGAAGAAGTGAGTACACTTACTAACTGGTTAAGTCATCATCAGCTACCTGTAGTTCACTGCTGGATGAAGGTCTCCCCTAGGGGTTATGATGTCTATGCTACTGGACGCGACGGCGGCGCACGGCTCGCACCAGCAGACGCGGCAGATGTTCGACCTGCTCACCTCGCTGCGGTACTGCAAGCCGTCCAACACGCTGCTGGGGCCGCTGATACGCGTGCATTTGAAGAAGTGAGTTCACTTACTTACTGGTTTTAGTCATCATCAGCTACCTGTAGGTCACTGCTGGAAGAAGGTCTCCCCTAGGGGTTATGATGTCTATGCTACTCGACGCGACGGCGGCGCACGGCTCGCACCAGCAGACGCGGCAGATGTTCGACCTGCTCACCTCGCTGCGGTACTGCAAGCCGTCCAACACGCTGCTGGGGCCGCTGATACGAGTTCATTTGAAGAAGTGAGTTCACTTACTAACTGGTTTTAGTCAACATCAGCTACTTGTCCTTCACTGCCGGACGAAAGTCTCCCCTAGGGGTTATGATGTCTATGCTACTCGACGCGACGGCGGCGCACGGCTCGCACCAGCAGACGCGGCAGATGTTCGACCTGCTCACCTCGCTGCGCTACTGCAAGCCCTCCAACACGCTGCTGGGGCCGCTGATACGCGTGCACTTGAAGAAGTGAGTTCACTTACTAACTGGTTTTAGTCAACATCAGCTACTTGTCCTTCACTGCCGGACGAAAGTCTCCCCTAGGGGTTATGATGTCTATGCTACTCGACGCGACGGCGGCGCACGGCTCGCACCAGCAGACGCGGCAGATGTTCGACCTGCTCACCTCGCTGCGCTACTGCAAGCCGTCCAACACGCTGCTGGGGCCGCTGATACGCGTGCACTTGAAGAAGTGAGTACACTTACTAACTGGTTAAGTCATCATCAGCTACCTGTAGTTCACTGCTGGATGAAGGTCTCCCCTAGGGGTTATGATGTCTATGCTACTGGACGCGACGGCGGCGCACGGCTCGCACCAGCAGACGCGGCAGATGTTCGACCTGCTCACCTCGCTGCGGTACTGCAAGCCGTCCAACACGCTGCTGGGGCCGCTGATACGCGTGCATTTAAAGAAGTGAGTGCATTTACTTGTTATCATCATCATCTCCTGTTAACTTGTTGCAGATTATTGCTGGACGTAGGCCTTCCTAGGTGGGGGTAATAAACAGTGACCACGGCCCAATGGCCAATATGGCTTCGAGAGAGGAAGTAGTGGAAGTTTTTAGTGGGTAGTCTATCGTCTTGAATGGAAGTATATAGTCCCACAGACCCCGCCTGATTCACCTATGCGGCGGGACATGCATAACGCATTTTCTTCCACTATAAAAAAGGCAGTATTTTAGACAATAAATCGCAGAGATGCTATCCACATTCCAGATTTGATCATCGTCAGCCTATAACAACTTCGTTAGATAAAGATAAAGATAAAGATTAATATTTACCAATTTAGATCTTTCAGAAAAAATACGAGTCTAAAACTTGTTCTTCTTATATCTTAGAAAATAAAGTCCTCCCCTACAAAGCCGACAGTAACAGATAAACCTTTTCCAGTGACAACATCCAAGAAGCAGTGAAAGAGTTCGTCTACCTCTCGAACAAGTACAACAAGACGCCCTTGAAGCATGAACTCCTCTGCCGCATCCTCACGCAGATGGGCGAGGGCAACTGCGAGGAGAAGTTCACCGTCAACGAGAAGGCTGACGGTCGACTCAACAAGCTAGCGCAGGCGGTACTCAATCAAGGGAAGAAGGTGCACGGGGCTGGCGACGTCCAGGTATGTACCAGAGCATAACAGACAACAACAAGTCAGACGAAACACTTACCTTATGCGAGGGGCATAAGAGCTACTATTTAATGTACTACAAGATCTGAGTATGCTCCTTTGCCGCAACTTGGCGCTGCGAGGAGAAGTTTACCGTCAACGAGAAGAATGGCTGTATTGAGTCAAGGGTAGAAGGTGCACGGGGCTGTTAGCGTCCAGGTGCTTTAAAACTCCAAACTATCGCAGAATTACAGTGGTCTTCGTACCGCAATTACATCAGGGGCATAAAGTCTACTCTGGAAACTACAAGTGTTTACCATGCAGCATGGCTGATCGTGCCACAAGACTGGTACACTCTCCACTGGGTCCTGACGTAGTTTACGAATAGTTTCTAAGAAGTATGCTGTTAACGAGATTGCCTGCCGGCAATATCTGGCACAAGCCCCCCGCGCCTACAATATAGTAAATCGCAAACTAAATGTTTATACAATGCAACTGTACGAGTGTAAGAAGGTTATTACGGAGTGGCTTTCTACTCTCAACTACGCTGAGGTAGAAGATATCCTGGCAAGAACAACATGAAGACAGACGTGCACACACTCACACTCACACACCCACATGCGCTCACACACACACACACGCACACACACACACACACACACACACACACACACACACACACACACACACACACAAACACACACACACACAAACACACACACACACACACATGCACACGCATACACTCATATTGTTATTTTACTAAAATTTTAATTATTAGGAAATTGTGTTTAAAAAGTAATAATGTAAATCCAAATTGTTACAACGTTACGCGGAAGAGCGAGGCATTCCCTACACAAGTATCATCTGATTACTTTCTGGGAAGCCCCAGCAATGTTTTGTAAATGATTTACAGAAATAAAGCATATTTTATTTTATTTATTTTTTATAACGAGATGACCGATGTACGGCTCAACAATCTTGCTGAGTCTACACTGAATAGTCGGTAAAATATGTACAAAAATTTACCTTGGCAATGTCCTTCTAGCTGACCCTCATAGCAGCGTTCGCCGAAGTCGGCTACAAGAAGACGCTTCGCAAGCTCCTCCTGGATCCAACAGTGAAGTTCCACCCGTCGGCCCTTCTTCGTCGCTGCGAGCGGTTCGCAGAGGAACGCAAAGTGAAGGCTTTAGCTGCGCTGGCCGAGTGCGCGCACGGACTGAGGCACGTCGACGTGGCGGAGATATACGACTTGATGCTGGACGTCTGCCGTGAGTTTGTCATGCTATCCTTTTTCTCCTTATTATGAATCACGTGTGATGGAGCAAGATAGCAGACACATGTACTCTAACCGTCTAAACGGGATGACGAGGTCGGTCGCCTTCTGTTGAGAGAAACAGGCTTAGGTGTAAAGTAAGGTGATTTTCTGACGTTTTGGTGGTTACACAATCAAATGTGACATAGAGATTATCTATGGTATTCTTAATCTGAGGTTTGCACACTAGTAGTTTGTTACAAGGAGACTCTTTCTGAGGAGTTACAGAAGAACCAGAAAGAGAAGTAGAGCTTATTGAAACTTCCACTAGAACGAGCCGCTCGTCTGGGGAAAGACCTCGACCTTACAGAAGACCAGTGAAGTAGCACGTCGCAAATTTTGTGCTATGTTTCTGCTGGTGAGTAAGGTCGCCAGAGCTCAGTAGGGGAGGGATGTCCATAGGCAGCGGTGATCACTTACCATCAGGTGACTAGCTTGTTTGTTTGCCTCCCTACCTCATAAAAATATCTCAAGCCGTTTCTTCCCGTAGGTGTCATAAATAGCCTGTCCAATCTGCCTGCCCGGTGTGGTAACTATGAACATGACCCCTCATCTAGGGGAGACATGCGACCAGCATTGAACTACACACAGGCTGTTGAAGTTTCACCCCTACTGATTAATGTAGTACTGATTAACTTGACGTTGATTTTTTTTATAAAACATTTCTGCGATTGTTTTAGAATTTTCCTAATTACATTTAATTTATGTTTGTCAGAACGCGATGACGACCACGAAGGCGCCCTCTCCCTATGGACCAAGCTGCAAGAAGCCGACATGGTTCCCTCCCAGAAGTTCGTACGTAACATCTGCTCGCTCCTGCAGGCTAACAACAAGCCGATACCAGCAGAGCTAGCGGGATTACTAGATAGACAGCAACAAGCTGAAAGTGTGTAAGGTGAAATAGACCGTATTGTTTGACTGTTAAGACTCGGTTTACAAATGTAGCAGACGTGTTTGTGACATGACTGATATAATTCCATTTTGTTTTTGGTGAAACGCAACATTGATATAATCATTAACGGATTTCTTCCTTCATATGACAATGATGCAAAATGATGTTATTGTAAAAAGTACAGTTTAACATTTAGTTATTTCCGATCGCCAGTAGTAGCTACTGCTTTGTATTGTATTTACTTTGTTACTTGCTTATCAGCAGACGAAAAATATTGTTATGTTTGGAATTCACGAGTATGTTTTATTTTACGAGTTGTACAAATTGTTGACTTATTAATGTACATATTTGACGTGCTTGCAAAAGTAATATTTTAAGTGAAATATCTGTGATAATAATAAATTATTATAGTAATAAAATTGTCAGTTGAATTTAGCAGTTTTATTTTAATGACTAGAATGCAAATCTAAAGGTAGTTAAACTTATACGTGGAATAAAACTTTAAATGCACATAAGTTCCAAAAAAGGTACTTAAAATAAGAAAAAAAATTTTTTTGACATTTGGAACAAAAGAAAATGTTGTCGTAAAAAAGCCAGTGGCGATATTATTTGCTATACGTCACTACCGGTAACAATGGGATTATTTTTCCCATGCATCCACAGTGGTGACAAAGCCAGTGGTGATGACTGAATATAGAGGCTTTGAGGACGGCTTAAAATGACCCATTTCACCCTTTAAAACACGGTCTAGTAAATGAAGAGTCAAACTATGCTGATATCACTAGACTGTATCAATACGATTTAGCGCTATCCAGATCCTCAATAATCTTCTTATTAAGATTCGCTAGCTCTTCAAAAGCCTGTTTCTTTATCGGCTCATAATCAGCTTTGAGGGTTATCGAAGCGATATCCTCTTTCAGCACAGTCTTCCTGGTCTCCAACTGTGCCAACTGTTCTTCCAGGTTGTTCAGTTTGGTGTACATCTCGTTCCCGTCTAAGCTTTCCTGTTGGGGAGAATTAATGATTTGAAAAATGCTTGCTAGATTTGGGCTAAGGATGAGACTCCACCAAAGCTAAGATGTGTGCTGTGAGTAAGTAGCCAATAGGATTTCAAGCTGTGATTGATCGTGTTAGGCCAAAAAAAATCCTATTGACTGCTTACGATTACGACACACCTTAGATTTGGTGGAGTCTCACCGTAATGTGACTAAGCTGGCACAATCAACAAAAATATATTGCAAGCTATTTAAACAATAGTATTTATTGACAGATTCGACAGTAACTTTTTTATTAATTGAATCAACATTCAAGATTTGAACTAAGGAGATAAGTTGAGTTCCTGTATGAAATTTTCTAACCTGTAACTTCCTCAATTTACTGGAAGCTTCAACGACCGCGCTCTCTGTGGGTGCTAATTTCTCCCTTAGCAATTGAAGCTCTGTCTCTAACGCCTTCTTTTGTCCTTCCCCTAACAAGAACAAATCCATTATTTTAAAATTAATCTTTCACTTCAGCTTTCCTATCAATGACAACTAAAATGTTTTTATACCTTCATCCCTTAATCGCTCGAGATCGGACAAAGTAATCAACTCGTCTTTCATAGCCCGAGTCTTTTCTGGTAAAGCTTGTAATTCGGTTGCGAGGCGCTCCCTTGTTGACTCTGCCTGTAACATGTCAAATATTGCCCTTAAAATGTGCTGCTTTTTGATTGGAGCAAAATGGAATTTGTTTTGGGATATTTCAACTTTGGAAGATTAAAGAGTGTTGATTCAAAATTTCACTTAAACCAAAATCATATAGAATCTTCTTGAACAGTCAATCAGTGTAAGGGACTTACAAAAATGTGTCTCGAAAATAACTAACTTACCTTCTTTAAGTTAGCTTGGAACCTTTCATACTCCTTCATAAGAGTATCAACAGATTTTTTGCTATCATCGTTCCCTGGGGTATACCCCTCTTTCTGCTTCAAATTATCAATTTCACTCAAGTCCAAATCAATGTTTGAACTGCTATGGTCTAACGCGAATACGATATCTTTTTCCAACTGCGCAATCTTTTCCTGTTCCTTCTTTAAGTTTTCTTCGTATGTTTCCATGAATGCGTCCATTGTCTCTTCTCGTTTCTTTAGTTCGCGGTATTTCTGGTGTCGTTCTGAATTGCCTTCTTCTAAGTCCTGTAAATTAATAATGGTTTGGATTCTTCTGTGATAAAAGTCGCTGTTATTTATATTATTTATATTTTATGCTCCTTGACACACGTGTTTTCAGACTTACCTGTTCTGCTTGTTCAATGAGCTCCTGAACCTTTTTCATCTGCTCTTTTAAATTCGCTGCGTTACTGTCTAAAGAAGCGATTGCTGTGTTGTCTTCACGAACCTAGGAAAATAATAAAGAATTTAGTAAAATTTAAAAAGTTTTTTTTATATTTTACAAGTACGTACATAGAACCAGAAGTATCTTACTTGCAGTAGAAGTTTCTCTCTTTCCTCTTGAGGGTCCAGGCGGTTGTTGATTTCGTTCTTCAAATTGTCTCGTTTCTCTTCAGCGGCCACCAATCGCCGATTCAGTTCCAGGAGGTGTACTTTAATCTTTAAAGCAAACGCTATCATTATAAAATTATTGAAGTAGAAATACTGTGTCTTTTATTTTACTGATAACACAAGTTCATTTTATATTTCGACAAGTTCATTTTATATTTCGATTGATTTGACTGAAATGTAATTGGCTAGAACACGTTGGATATATGTAGCTATTGGTAGTAATCTCAATCTCATAGATAATGTAAATACCTGCGACCCCGATATCTCCCTTGAGAACTCCTCTTTCTCTCGGTTGAGGTGGTCAATCTGAGACCGAGACTGTTCTACCTCCTCCCTTAAGGCGGCTGCTGTGGTTTCCAGCTCGTTGAATTCGTCCTTCTGGTCTTGCGTCATTTCTGCTAACAGTTTGGTGATAGTAGATTGTTCCTGGAAATTAATAAAAAAGGAGTAAGCTATACGATCTACCTCGATCCTTGTAGCCTTTCATTTGATGAATAAATTGTCTATTAGTTTATCTTTTCTAAATTCGCGTACTACTCCTTCATGAACTTTTGAATGTGCAGGAAGACCGAAACCAACGGCACACATTTATGTAATTGTATGTGTGCCGATAATTACGAGTTAGATTAGGCACTGCATGTATGCAGAGCCTATTCTAACTCGTAATTATTATTATTCAAAATAAATGTTATCTTTCCATAAAATATCATAACTTATGTATATTGTCAGTCCGTATGGCAAGACCGTGGAACGCTTGATCATTTGATTCATGGAATAAAATCTTTTTCTTCCGCGCTTCGACTTTAATCTTAAAATGCTTTTTATCGTAGTCTAGGGCTATCGAAGCTCGTACCTTATCCATTTGCTCTCTCAACTGCCTCAGTTGATTTTCCTTTCTCTGCTTCTCCAAGAATACTTGTTCCACTTCTTCCTGCAGTTTCTTGTTATTCGCTTCCAGGTCTCGAGTCTGTTCTTCAACAGAGTGCTTCGTGGCTTCTCCGTTGGCAATACGAATTGCAGTGTTGTAGTCGGCTAAGCGACCTTGTAAATCTGTGGATATGAACTATTGGTAAGACTAGACAAGAGTAAGAAGGTTCGTATTAATAAATCGCTCTCAACTCTGAGATCGATCTTGACAACGAACTTGATAAGCTATAGCTATAGATCTCAGAGTTGAGAGCGATTTATTAATAGGAGCCTTAGGCTCGTATTAATAAATCGCTCTCAACTCTGAACTCGAACTTGAGCGCGAATTTGAGATGCTGTTTTGTATGGAAATGACATATCTAGGATCGAGCTCAGATTTGAGTGCGATTTATTAATACGAGCTCAGTCTTTTTTACATATTATTTGAGTACAAAAATCAAATCAGAACCAGTAGTAGGTAAGCTTTCAAAAATAACCCTGAACTAGAGGGTTTTCCAGAATTTTCCAGAAGTTTTTTAAACGCGCTTGCAAAATCCTGTAGGTACCTACAGAATAATATTATGTAAGTTCTAGCGGCCGCCCGCGACCGCGTGGAACTCGATTTTTAATAGCCTAAAACCTTCCTCGTCAAATGGACTATCCAACACAAAACTAAAAATTAAAAAATAATTCCTAATATCTATTACCTAACACTATAATTTTCCTTAACTATGTCAAAGTAATCTTAAACAAACTAAATGAAGTCGGTGCCTGCCCAAAAGCAGAAGAGAAATAGCACCGAATTATTTTTTAATTTTTAGTTTTTTGTGTTTACGATTTTGAAGTCGGTTTTATTTTTTAAAAAAAAATCAGTTATTTTATTTTATAATTTTTAGTGTTACTTTTTTGTAGATACCCTTAGTCAATAAAACAAAAAGAATCGTTCAAATTGGTTCATAATCGGCGGAGATATTGCGTATAAAAAAGTTCATCCCCAATTTTCCACCCTTGGGGGTGAAATATTTTCTTCAAATTCGCATGAAACCACCCTTTTGATAATACCTATTCAACAAAACAATAATCGTTCAAATTGGTTCATAATCGGCGGAGATATTGCGTATTAAAAAGTTCATCCCCAATTTTCCACCCCTGGGGGTTGTTTTTTATTATAAAATTTGAATGGGACCACCCTTGAGGTATTACCTATACGCCGAAAAAAGAATTGTTCAAATCGGTTCATAATTGGCGGAGATATCGCGTAACAAACATAGAAAAAAAACATACGGGTCGAATTGAGAACCTCCTCCTTTTTTTGAAGTCGGTTGAAAAAAAATTTTTCAAACCGGTCCAGTAGTTTTTGAGATTAGTGCGTTTAAACAAACAAACAAACAAACAAACTCTTCAGCTTTATATATAAGTATAGAGTAGTTTCGATTTATCGAGTTAATTATTACGGTGTCTTTTTTCAATCAAATCAAATCAATTACAAGCACAAATGTGGGTTTCGTAAAATGTCCAGAATAAATGAAAACTTGCCTGTCAACTCCTGAGCCAACTCCCTCACTCTCTTCTCATAATGTTTCTTCGCTGACTTCTCTCTCTCCCCAGCGTCGGCCTGCTCGCTTAGTCTTGCTATCTCCGCCTTCATCTCTCTTATCTTGACCTGCATCAGTTCCTCCCAGTATCTCTTGTCTTGCAACTGTCTGGTACGGAAACCTCGGGCAGTACCGGTGCGCAGGCCTGATATTCCTTGCTGCGTTATTGGCCTGTCGATCTGTGATGGGTAAGAATTGAGATGGATAAGTAAGGAAATACTAATATACTAAGGTATAGCGAATCAAGACAATGTTTTTTGGGAATTTTCAGGTAGTTCGTTTAGTCAGTGTTTCATAAAAATGTTGTTGAACTGATGGTTTTTGTCATGGGTTCTTATACCGGTATTTTTTCGTAAATGCAATGAAAGAACACAGAACCAACTTAGGTAGGAAATCCATTCCATATGTATGTGGCTACATACGTATCCCTACTAATATTATAAATGCGCAAGTAACACTCGTTTGTTTTCTTTTATTGTAGCTTGGTTTGGCTCCGCTCTGCCCTGGCAAAAGCGGAGCCCTAATTGCCATGACAGCGGATGCGGTACCAAAGAGGTATCCTATCCGCTGGCATGCCATACCGGCCCGCGAGGTACTTCTTCACGCTTGTCTGTCTGTCTGTCTGTCTTTACGCATTCCTGCTTAAACGCTTGACGTGCAAAATAACTTCCTAATTGAATCAAATTGCTGATGAACTTTGGCACAGACAATTTTTGGGCCCTGAGAAAGTACATAGGCTACCTTTTATTGCAACAATAGGGATGAGAAATCCACGCGGACGAAGTCGCGGGCAGCCGCTCCTTAAAAATTACCTACCATTGAGAATCCTGTCATAGCAGTTTGTTGCCTCCCAGCGGTGGGCGGCGCTGGCCCAAACCCTGCCGTGGCCAGGCGCGAAGCAGTGCTGCCTGCTGGCCTGTACGCTGAAGTAGGCCTCATAGTGCTGCTTCTGAAAGGGGCATCCTGCTAAGTCGTACTTGATACTATGGATTATGTTTCGATAGCTCAGTTTGAACTAGGTTGCACTGGGAACTACGAGTGAAATAAAACACCGTAGTTGATCTGGTTGAACTGATTGTACTAGATTGAACTATGATCTAAGTATTAACAGATTGACCTTATCAGATAACGATAGATGATCTTAGACAGTTATATAACAATAAATTCCGTTGACCTATATAATCTACGAAAATCAAAACGCTACCGCGTAGTAAGTCGGCATAGCGACATCTAGCGGATTTGAACTGAACTACTTTGACCTATGCTTTGATGTGCTAAAATTGTGACTATTGACATTTTGTGAAAAGTTTACTTAAATGAACTATAGAGGGAGTCACTGTCATAAACAGATTATTTTAATTTAAATCGTAAGATTTGGCCACGCTGTACTTCTAAATTGGCACTAAAAATAAGTCTCTAACGATTTTAATGTATGCTTCATACCATATCTTTTTATTATTGTGTCTTTATTTACAAATCTTAACGGTAAATGAAAAGCCACCCGATGCTTTTCGGTTCCAGAACTTTGTATCTATCGTTTTAATGGAAATGGAAATAAGGATAAAAATTAGAAGCGACATTATTTAGAAGAGATTTTATCTCTTCTGATCTTTTTCTTATAAATTTATCATTATTACCAATGAAATAGACTGCCCGATTCAAATGAAATCAATCCAACCAAACATTCGATGAACATTGGTAGGTACGACGGAATAGTCGTAATAAAAAACCCTCACCGCGGATACATTTTTTGTTTTATTAAAAACACACTTTTACACAAAATTACTGTTTAAATTACATCATCCGTGAATACAAACTATTAGATATGTTCCATTAACTAATACGAATCAATGACTGTCAATGAAATGTAAAAAAGATAACGAACTACCCACTGGTACCGTACCCACTAAATAATAACTAGGTTCCTACCTAGAACAAAAGCACTTACGGAAGAAGCTTTAAAATACTTAAAACTTTCACAATACACTGGGTACAAGTAACAACGCAGCAACCATCTAAAATGGATTTAACAACATTATCGCCTTAAACACCATACTCGCACTTACCTAGACACAGCAGACCCAGTATTTGTGTATTCACGGAACCCCCTCCTAGAAACCGGCCGTGGTGCGTCCGGCCGTCTAACCCCGCTCTCTCGGCCCACAACACTGTCCTCGGAAAAATCCACCATAATTACAGTTCAAACACTTATCACCTCATGTAGGTCGACAATCTTAATTGGAGCCGTATGATGTGTTGTTATGCGTTGCCATGGTTACTGGTACGTTCCGTTCTGCGCGATGAGGTTGGAAAATAAAATATTACTTATAAATAGTGTGTCTATAAAATTAAAACTTTTTATTTATGTAGTAACATGTTTTTTACTTACCAACTGTATTTCGTTTTGGCTGTGTTGCAAAAGCCAAGCTCACAAGTGGACTGGTCGTCTGCCCGGGCTTGGTTGAATTGAAACACTTCCATCACCCTCAAATTGTTATTTTTTAAATTGTCACCCACATTGATTTACACTGATTTACATGTAATTTTTGCACGACTTTTCTTTTTTTCCTATAACCACGACACTTGATATATACAACTTTTAAATGCAATGCGAAACTATGGTAAGCCAAGCTTGAATTTAAATCGTCCAAGACAAAACTTAACCGGCAACCGTCCCCGTCCATATTGCCCGACCTGTCAAAAGTTTTCCCGCCTCATGCTCCTTTCCTCACACAATACGGAACGTCGGTAAAACAGTCGCAGCGCCATCTTTGTTTTCATCTTCTTTATACTTACATGAACGACCAATGATGATTGTGATTGAAGTGTTGGTTTGGCAAAATATAAAACTTTTTGTCATGATAATTTTTAAGGTACTTCCATATTTTTCTCATATTTTAAGAACCTTATTGGGTACCTATTTAAAGCTGTGTTGTGTGTGATAACTATGTATATATTTTTTTTGATTCAAGCTTTAATTACTGACAAACCTACATAACGTTTGAGCAATCTCTTGACATGGTACGAGTAAGAGAGCGTTTCCACATAAGCTTAGCTGCGCGGAGCTGAGCAGAGACGTATTAAAATTGACCAATCACATTGCTCAAAATACACATCCTCACCTCCGGTCCGATTCTGATTGGTCAATTTTTACACGTCTCTGCTCAGCTCCGCGCAGGTCAGCTAATGTCTAAACGCACCCTTATTCTAGAGTCTTGTTCCACACACGTAAATGAGTATTTTCCATTATTTATAGTTGTAACCGATTTTGAGTGATGATCGTTTAGCAATGGTAATCATTTGCATACTTACTGTAGTTCAAATACTCTCAACGCAGGCGCGCCCGCATCCAGGAAGAATATAAAGCAGTACAACTTTGTTCGGGATCCTATCACACTGAAATGCGAAGTGTTTATTCTACCTATTTAACTATAAAATTGGCAGCTTTGTTGTAAAATTTCGACATAAGTTTTCGTTCTGACGTGGGATTTGAACCCAGGCTCCGCGGGTTTAAAGTGTAGTGTCATTAAAAATACTTAAAATAAAATTAGAAACTAGAACGCTACTGCGGATATTGCTATGCAGGCACTATCACTCATTTTCATTCTATTAGCTGCAATAATTATTTATATTTTATCAGTTAAATAAAAATACCGGACGATTTAAATTATATTCAATTATAGTATAGCAGTAGAAACGTGACCAAAGATAATAATTATTTATGTATTTTTTAACTCCCGATCTAATAGTTGCTTTTCGAATAATGACGCCTTATAATGAAACAGTAGCCAAGTGTTTAACATACCTAGAAATGATAACAGTCTGTCAATTATTCAACTCAACAGGTTAAATATCGCAGCGATAGCCACTAGTCATCATTCCAACGTCAATACAATTACGAAACCATGTGGTTTCTAAGCGTCTGCCTGTTTTTTACATTCCACTTAGTGAATAGTCTTTATTTTAATTATTTCGGCAGTGAATTCGAGTATTTTGCAAAGGAAATGAATGAAACGCTAGATACTTTTGATGAGTCTCCTGTGAAAACAAGTTGGATTGAACAACCGTTAGATCACTTCGATTCTAATGAAACGCGAACTTGGAAAATGAGATACTTTGAAAGGCACGATCTCTGGAAGCCAGATAAGCCTATTTACCTATTCTTGGGAGGTGAAGGTCCTGCTAGTCCGGCGTTTATCAAGACAGGAACGATGTTTGATTTGGCAGAGGAAACTGGTGGGGCGTTGTATGCAGCAGAACATAGATATTACGGCAAGAGCAAACCTTTCGAGGACTTCACGGCAGAGACGTTAAAATATTTGAGTTCAAGGCAAGCGTTAGCAGACTTTGCAACATTATTGGAGTCCTTAAAATCAATCCCGAAATTTAAGTCGTCTAAAGTAGTCGTGGTTGGCGGATCGTATTCCGGTAATTTAGCTGCATGGATGAAGGTTCTCTATCCAGACTTAGTGGACGCTGCTATAGCAAGCAGTGCGCCAGTGCTAGCGAAAAAAGACTTCTACGAATATCTCGAAGTCGTCAGTTCTGATTTCGAAGAGTACGGACCACCAGGATGTTGGGATCAAATAACACTAATGTTTTCGGAATACGAACGGTACTTTAAAAATGAAAGAGGAATTCAAATATTAAAGGACGAAGAAAATATTTGTGATAGGTAGTTGTGATATGCGTAAACCAGAAAACCAACAAGTCTTCTTTTTGGATAAAGCTTCAGAGTTTATGAATAGAGCACAATATGGAAACCCTAAAGTTATAAGAGAATATTGTGAGAGCAACTTCACATCTATATTCAGAAACTTAGATAATCGCAATTTACTTTGGAACGAGAGAAGTGAATGTTACTCTTACGATTTTGATTATATGATTACCAGCATCAGGAGAATCGATTGGTCTGTTGCCTGGATATACCAGACTTGTACAGAGTTTGGTTATTTCCAGACAAGTAATTCTGATAACCAACCTTTTACTAAGAATATACCTATTGATTTATATTATCTGATGTGTACAAAGTTGTTTGGACCAGAATTTGATGAAGGACGAGTCCAGAAAGGGGTTGAAGATAGCAATATGTTATATGGTGGATTGAAACCTAACGTTACAAATGTAGTATTTGTGAACGGTGATATGGATCCGTGGAGCGCTTTGAGTGTTTTAGAAGATATTTCCTATAATTCACCGGCTAAGATCATAAGTCAAGCGTCACACTGTAGAGACTTGTTCTCTGATAGAGATTCTGATCCAGAAGAACTGAAAGAAGCTAGGAAATACATACGATACTTGATCAAATGCTGGATTGGAGAAGGTAAATACAAGAAACCATAGATATCGTACGAATTCAATACATACATTTGTGACAATTTGATAAACGTAAATGTTTCAGTTGTTTTATTTGAATAAGTTGTAAAGTAATAATTAAAACGATCCTTTACTAAAAAATAATTGTATATTTACTCATACACATGTTTCCTTAAAATAGGTTACTCATTAACCAACACCCTGCGTTACAAATACATTTCGGATGTTGATAACTATTATGCTAGAATTCGTTACGTATTCTATAGTTGCTAATATCGTCTAAATAATAGAAATAATTACATAATTTAACCATGTTTCTTTACAGAAGCTATGTAGGTATTATTGTCACAGAACAATCGGGTTTATTGTATATCAACCAACTTCTAAGTTTTCAAATGTACGAGTATGTATACCTAAATAATTCAAAATTTATTAACAACTTTTGTGGCAAACATATCAAAAATTTACAATTTTTATAACAACGTTATGAACCAAAAGTCTGCCACGTCCCTGTATTATGTTATTATTTCCATTTCCTTGTAATTCACAAACACATTTTCATTAAAAACTCTATTGAAATTATTTGATAACATATACATCCAAGTGTCATATTGATAAAAGATACTACTGAAAATAGAAACGTCAACAATGTAAAACATAAATTGATCATTGGTTCAAGCACAAAACAGCAATCTGTTGAAATGTTGTCTTGCTGCTATAATGATGTAAATTTTTGAGATAGTGTATTAACTTTTCATCAAATTATTGTTCCCTGCTTAACTTGGTCCGTTTTCTTTGCGTTTATTCCTGAAAGTAGGTAATTTGTTTGACGTATTTGCAGAGTACCATATTATCATTACTATAAAAATTTTGCCTATTGCTGATTCTCCATACTCAAAGCAATGGTTATAGCATTCTTTATATATCTTAATCTACAAGTAATATACCGTATATGTAATAGAAGACACAAAATGGTAACCTGTGTAGCACCTCCAAAAATATAATTTTGAATATTACTTTATTTTGATTACATATTTTTTCTTACATAAATTATATGAGTATCTAAAAAGGACTTTTAATGAAACATAATATAAAGTCCTTTTAAGAGACAATTGGTTATTTAATAAAAATACAAAAAGCCACTGAAGTGGCAAAATACCTCATATGAATAATGTTAAAGTAGTATCGTATAAAAAACTTTTACAATAAATTACAATTCGAAACATCTTAATTTACACACTTAACAATTATTAAACATTATTGAGTATTGTAAGATATTGTAGAATAAGAGTGATATAAACTGTATTTCAATCTAAACTGATTTGATTACAAATGGGAAAGAATATTTACAACAGATCCTAATAAGCTTATAACTACTCTATCTCCTATAAACAAATACGCTTAAATTGAAAGTAAAATTGTATTATGATTAAATTGTGACATTGTAAAGACTTGCACGCAATTATTTTAAAACAAATTAATCATCTTAATGTAATATATGAAAATACGTAAATATGTACATTTAGTATAAAAACGGTAAACCAAAGTTAAGTAGCCAGTAAATTCAAAATACTATTAAACATAAATTAAGATATTTATGTCACAAGAAATATGTCTACGTGATGTTTCAGTATTTGATTTTAAAATGCATATCGTCTCTTACATCTTTAATTTCTTTTCAGTAAATGAGCAAAAGAAAAAGAAGTTCGAGATTACTGCATTAGCAGTATTAAAAAATCCCTAATTGGTCATATTCCCAACCCTGGTTTGACTAGGATTGACACCTTAAAATAAGAAGAAAGAAACTTTAAAAATAAAAATTATAACATTTGCGTTGAACACACCGATATCGTGAACTCAAATTAAGTGGCAGTGATTGTTTTTATAAAACATAAAACGTTTCTTAAATAACTAAATATAACCAGTTAATGTGGTACATCACCTTTTCCGAACGTCAAATCTTACTTAATATAACAAAAAAGTAAATAAGTCTGCAATATTCATCTAAAAACTAAATTCGTAAATATACATACAGCATTGCCCAAATCAATTCGTTTTCCATCGTCTCAAAATTGGTTCCAAAGACTACGGAATGCATCTCTTTGCTTTCAACATTGAGACCGATATGAGAAAACGATTTGACTGATACATGGAATCATAATTTACAACCGTTATTTACATGTTTCAGGACTGTGGTTGAATGTGGTCGCATCGATATTGCTTTTGAAAGACTTGAGTCTTTGGTTTTCGGAAGCATTTGTTAAGTTGGGTATCGATGCGACGATATTCTTTCGTTAAGTCTAAGGTTATCCTCCATCGCGAGTGTTGCGGGATCTAGTCCCACTCTCCGATGAACATGTGGCGAGCGTTAGGAGCAGGCGGAGGCGGGAAGCCGCGCCCTGGCATGGGAAGCCTGCCGTATATCGCGTATGGGTCATAGTGATCTCCATCTGTAAGTACGTGTTAGTTAGTTGTGCCTTGAGTGATGCTTGCTAAAACTCGTGTACGCCTGCGGGCTCATTCGCGTTGGCTTAGCAGCGATTGTTTTTACAATTCCAATGCTCAATTCAATAAGAACAATTGAATTTCCTCTTAAGCCCTCTTTTACTTTTGAGGATTGTGATTATTATCGTGAAAACACACTTGTATTTGGCATGTTGTAGTGAATTATACTATTGCTTTCTCATTTTAAAGGAAAGATGATCCTACCGAAAGTTCGATAGAATTTGAAGAAAAAACAGTACTAATACTACCATACACAGCAAAGCTTGCGATGCTGAAAGATTAGTTCAAATTGCAAAGAAGACCAATTTTTAAGAAAATTGAAAAACAGAAAGTGGACACACAAGTGTAGAAGTGACTAGTAGTGAAGTGAGTTAACCACAGCTAAAAGCCGATAGTGCGACCAAGCGAAGCGTTTGAAATAAACGGAAAGTTTAAATACCAAGATTGGAGCGGAGATTCCGCGTCGAGGCGGTGTAATGTTTTAGTGCGGGGTTAATCTATCACCTAGCGCGGCTGCTGGATGACGAGAGGTCGCAGCCGTTGGTCCCTGTTAGGATAGAATTGGTACATGAGCTTTTCCTTTCTGGGGGGACGTTCGTACGCACCAATTCCGCTCTCGTAGGAGCGAGCGTGCCAGAGGGCGGCTGGCGGCATGGGCGCGTGAGCGAACGGCGGCATGACGTGCGGCGGGAACGGCCCCGGGTGGGCGTGGGCCACGCTGTAGCGCTTGCTGGGCACCGGCATCGGCGTCTCCTTCAGAGTCAGCCGCTCCGCCATCGCTGGGAGCACTTTAGCTCCGTTCTGCTTCACGAAGTTGGGCACGCGAGCTCGCAGCCCGCAGTAGTACGGGTCATCTGGAATGAATTTGATTTTTACATTATTTAGTGTTATGTTATTCGGCATGATAGTTGTGGTATGCTTCTCTACTATTGCAATGAATAGGAATGTATATGTTTCAGTTTGGGTCATGATTGATCTGCTCTTTACTCATCTTAATGAAAGGGAAGAATATTATAGAAGCGTTTATTGTAAAGCATTATGATTTACGATAGATAGCCAGCTATATGGAAATATTTTTTTTTATCGAAAAGATGTTTGTAGTTGAAAATATTCACATCGATCCGTTCTAACACTAAACCTCCAATCCTCTAAGCTTGCAAAACATTTCCGTAAATGTTAATCGTGCAGATGCTCGCTGACTGGCATGCGTGCACGTTCCGTCGCCTGCTCTCGTCCTACGTAGCAAATGCCGCGCCAAATATCAAGGATATGCCGAAATGCCAGCGAGAGGTTGCGACACCGCTGCATAGGGGCATTGTCTCGCCGTAACCTCTACTGCGGTGGTTCTTTACATCATAATTCAGTTTACTCTAAATTAATGATAATGTTATGTATAATTATGATTAATTATTTTAAATGGACAACCCACCAACTTAAATTAAAAAAAATAGAGGACATTTTACTAAAGACTGAGACTAAATTTGTGCTTTTGATTGCAGAAGCCCTTATTGAATGTTTATATTGTTTAATTTAGATATCTGTACCGGTAATGTAATCTTAAAAGAAAAAGTTAATTAGATTTGAGTATTCAGTGTTGTAACTAAAACGAATTGAGTCTTACTGGCAACTGGTCTTCTAACGATAATTACTATTTTTAGAAAAACCCTTTCCCTAACTAATTGTGTTGTAATAAACATTTATAGAAGTTAGTGGCAACACTATGTATGACCCTATTATACTTTTTGACGAATTGAACAAGACAGCCGGTTACAATATCGTGCTGGTTCGAACCAGAAATGTCAAAAGTGATCAAATATGGTCGTACGTGCATGATCGATCTAGCTAGATTGAATTACCCTTGTTTTTACGGATCCGGTTTGTGGCAATTGTTTTTAATACACTTTAGATCCTTTGTTCAAATGCAAGGCAGTAATTCCACGAACGCAGACATAAGTTTCATGAGGCAACAATTTTTGAGAATTTGCCAAAAATATAAATGGAATGTACGGGTGCTGTAAAACTGGGCTAGCTAAAAGTGGATTATGTCAATGTAAAACAATTGTCAATTTATTTTTAATTTTTGAATCAAATGTCATTCGATCACGTATCTTTGGAGCCCTCTTTGGAGGAGGAAGAAAAGAAAGGTTTTGTTTTCAAATGAATTAAAAGCAAGTTTAACTGTATTTAATAAACTTTCTTCGGTAATTAAAATTATATTAAGGTTCTCAATTTAGAGCGTTTTATGTTTTTGTCATTTAACATATGCAAAAGTTTATTTTAATTTTAAAAGATTAAAGTGTTCACGATTGCAGATAACTATTACAAACTTTAAGGTCTTGTCAACTTATTGTAAGTAAAATCAAACACTTGATTATCAGCCGCAGGAGGTACTTTAAAACAATTTATAGTAAATACTGAACCTTTTGTGGTCTTATCAACCCGCTTAAAAGCTTTTGTGGCCCTAGTTGTGTATTTCGCGTTTAAGTGAAGCGTATGGGTTCAATATTTTACTGGGACGGCGGTAAATTTCAATGTTGGACATGTATTTATAAATGATGATCTGTCTCGGGTGTGCTGATATTGATATAATGTTCACACTTGGGTCGTTGTTCCTTGGACCGTTGGCGTATAAATCGTACAAGGTGTCAGATGTGACAGGTAACACGCGCTATAAGGGTTAATACGCGACAGAAACAGATAATTCTGGGGAAACTTTTTTTTTAAATCGCATAAAACCTCTTTCGGTTAAATGCGGGCAGTGTAAATGGAATCAAATATGGTGTATTTATTTTATTTAAATAGACATCTTGGGCTATAAATCGCGGGAGGTGTCGACGGTGACACGTAACATGCTCTCGGGCGGAGATAGCAACATTGTGAGAATTTCAGAATCTCTATCAGCCTAGTGTTTTCTACATGCTTTGATTTATAAGGATAAGCGTGGTCTTTAAAGATGATGAGAAAGCAGAAATGCGAGTTTATTTTAACTAAAACAAACATTTATAAAAAAGAAATATTGTAAACAATTTATAAACTGAATTTTCTAGATACTTAAACATAATTGATATTTTATAATTTTATTCAATGAAGCGGGAATTTAATAAAAAAATCTTCCATTTTACTGTCTTTCTTTGCAATTATCGAAGCCAAGGTTAAAATTCTGTTGCTAAATAAGGTTGCGTATGTTTCTAAAACATTAATCCGATCGAACAAACCCAGCATCGGATGCCGCGAATCCTTTTACTTTTTCTTCTATGCCCCCGTAATTAATGCGACTTGAATTAATTATGTACTAATTCTATTCAGCATTTTTTAAATACTGTGGTTTCATTAAGTAAGGTATTTGACCTGTTAATTTATTAAGGCGTAATGCCCAAACATAGGTGGTGTCCATTTTAGACGCAAGGCCAGTTTTAAATATACTGTAATAGCCGACGCCGGCAGAATGTACAGAGTTCGACTCCTGTTCGGTGATATTTATTGCCTCGATGTAATTAATGTTGTGATTGTTTTACGTACGTTTTGAGTTTTTTGGGTTCCGTTTTCTACTTTCGCTTTCGTCGGATAGCGTTTGTATTGTGGCGATGGCGCCGCGGGAACGCCGTTTTCTTTATGGTAGTCGTTTAGTCAAGGGGTCCACATTAATCCTTAAGAGTGAGAGTCTTAGCACTCCATTGATTGTGAGAATTCCTTGTAGTAGTGTTTTTTTATAGTTTCTTAGCATAACTGAACAATTTTCGATTTGATGATACTTACGGACTACTACCGATATACATATGTAGTTTTTAACAATTGCTCCGACAGTCATATTATGATGAAGTTTTATTTTATTTGCTTCATTGACAGTTTTTTTTTTATTTTTTTTTTGTCGTGCTTTTATGCCTTTATATACCTTTTTGTATATATTTGGATATGATAACGCTGTTATAATAATATATATGATTTTTGGTGTATTTAGTGGGTCAAAACAATTTCTACATAATGTATTGTATACGTAGGAAAAGAAATCTAATGGCCACAACTGCTTTCGCTAGTTCGAATTGAACTAGGTTTATCTAAAAATAGATAAACCCTTTAGATACAACACCCCTAAATTAAACTGGCGCATGGCGCACAGAATTTCTCTTTTACGTTGTTAGATGCAAATGCACTTCGGACTCCGGACGATTATTACTTAGACATTAAGGTTGGAAATCGAATAGCCTTCGTGTACGTACACTGCACTCTGTAAACGTTGTAAGTGAAGCCTTAATCATTATTGCCAGTACGTTAAGGTTGAAAATCGAATGCCTTGTACATGTTGTTTAATCGTGTTGTTACAGAGTAGTAATTAGGGCGAGTTATTGAGCCTCTATCGGTTGCTTACCGTATTTCTTGTTGTCTTTGCCCTTGTCGGATTTGCCTCTGGGGAACTGGGTTGGTACACGGCCGTTTTCCTCTATGTCGTCGTAGTCGGGCTGGAAAAGAAACAAAAATAAATACAGTTACCATTCATCTTATTACTCATAAAATGTAATAAATATTTTTTTCTTCCGATTTCGGATAATATAGATTTAGTGTCATAAACTAATCCGAGTTGGAGTCTGAAGTAAATCACGCTGAAGTAAAATTATATATACTTAGATACATTGGAAATACGATTTTGTATATCAGCAACTTTAACATCATTTTTTTGCTATATGACTACATCATTGCTATTGCATCCCGACTTCGATATTTTTACAGATAACGTAAAATGCATGTTAAACCAAGTTAATGTGAGCTTGTAAGATAATTTAGCTGATAAGTGTGTATTGAGTAATTATGTTTAATTATTTTCCACATAAATAAATATTAAATAAATAAATAAATATCATATTTATAATTAAAATTATTATATTATGAATCCCGAAGGAAAAGGAAAGCATTAGACGAAATAAAGTCACTTAAAATCCTGAATCACTTGACTCCCCAACTTGTCTAAAACAAAGGAAACACGAAAAAAACGAACACAATAAACTAACCGCGTGGGCACATAACAATCTTTTAGCGCGATCCGATCAGGACGAAGCTCATATAGTAAGGAGATCTTATCAGACTAGGCCGAGTTATGAACGCCACCCTGATTCTCACTTTCATTTTCTTTATTTAAATTAAGTACACTGATACGTAGAAGTGAGATTGAGTGCACTATTGGATTGCACTTGTGCCGTAGTCGAGTGAAACTATATGAATGTTTTTGATAACGAGGTATTCTTATGGATTTGAAAATTTAAAACTATGGCAATGTCTTGTTATATCAGAAATATTAATGAGTTTTGATTTTGTGCTTGAATTTTGAGACTGATTTTCAATCATGTGATTACGAGTCAATAAATTATTGTTCACGGACTTCTTGTTAAGAAATTGCGCTATGAAAATAAAAACAGTTTAAAATATTTTATTAGTCCTGAATGTGAACCCAGATCGCTGGTTTCAAATTGCTTACCAATTAAACAGTAAGCCATTGGAGTAAAAGACAGCACAACTATTTCTTAAAACATCAGTGAAATCATATTATTTCATTTTACTAATTGAAAAAAATTGGTAAATGTGTAGATTTAATTAAAACGCAATTTTATTAGTTTTAAAGTATGTAGTTCTATTTAAAAAAACCTTTTGATTGACTTCAAAATTGGAGCGACGGACGCTTTACCAAATGAAGATGACAAACCAATTCATTTTCAATACCGAAATCCTTATTAGTCACGTTACATTTTCTTCTTTTATGCTCCGAGGGGACCAAATACTACCGTCAAAGATTACTGCTTGGTCACTAAATTACGTTTATTGACTGATTTCATTATAATATTTTTTTTTAATCGCTTGCTGTGGTTGATTGTTAATCTTGAGGAATTTTAAAAGTGGAACGGGATATAAACCAGTCAATTATTTGTTTGAAACATGACAGTCGTTACACTACGTTCGTAATTCGTAACATTTTTTCGCTTATTCTGCCAAAATTAACATTTGAAATGTCATTCAACCATTTTAGAGTGACCGAAGTGACATAATAATTTATTGCATTGCTTTATTTGTTACCGTTACGTGTTTCGATCCATTTGATATCGAATCTACATTTATGATTCGAAACTTTTGATGGTTTAACAAAACGGTTTGATAGGACATCAAAGGTATATCACGAATACAATTTCAGTTGCGTAAAATTAATAGACATTCATTTCTGATTAACTTGATTACTAAAGTATGAATTTTAAACTGATTACCGACGCCAAATTTTATATAACAGCATAACTTTACTTTACTTTCTAATCATAATATGTATGTATTTTTTAGATTGGAATGGTATAGAACGGCAGTAAGTAGAACACAATTTTTACCGTGGGTACCTGGTATCATACGGTAAGTGGGGCCACGATAGCTGTATGTAAACAGTATCTTTATGGATGGCATTTTATAGCTGAGAAAAATATATTACGACAGCACCATTTAATAACGCTAACTAGCATGTTTTATCTATTTGGAATAGACCGCACTTGTTGTTCACAATCAGAACTTTTGCGTACTTTTCTGCTGACTAAGTAAATTGACATGCAAACTGTTGAAATATATTTTATTAATAAAGCAACAAATACGGAAAATGTTTTGTTTGAGAGATTCTACCAAAGACAAAGAGGAAACTGAGCCGGTGCACTAGAACGAGTTAAGGTTAAAATATTTAATATACTCACAACCAAACAAAACTAAACTCTGGTGCAACTAAAATTTAATTTCCAATACTTTTCACAAAATGTCTGATCAGTACAACGAAAGCAAACGTGACGAGAATTATCTCGTATCAATCTATAGGAGATAAATCTAAATTCCTCATTGCTTGCTCAAAGGCGGCTGTTCTCATACAAAATGGACAATGTCTTTTGTGTGCCACTTAACTTTCAGTTTTAATATCGGCAGATTTACCTGTGCACGCTGTTGGTAGATCGGATATTTTTAGACCTATTGAATAATATACACTTTCATATTTTCAAAAGAGGAGACCTTTGATATTTTGTAAATATCAAAGATTAGCGTTCTAGAAATCATCTGTATTGAGGATTTGACGGATATCTGGCATGTTGGAATAATAAAAGGTCGAATAAAAAAGTCATCAACATCAACCGTAAATCCTTTCATCAACGATGGATCGAACATTAAAACCCTTTTTCGCCTGAACAACTTACGGATGAAAAAATTTAAGTAATCGGATAATATTTTAGGGATTCAATCTGCATAAATTTCCTTTATCATTAAGACTGAGGTTATAATACTTTATCAAATGCGGTTTGCGTTGCATTAAGAACCGTTTGATTCATGAGCAATGATTGGGACATCTTTATCTGAAGCTTATTTTGGATTATATTTCACGAGTATATTTTTAAATTTATCAGTTTGCGGTGTCTTAACCGCAACTTTTTTCATACATCAACCGGTTAAATCCTTTCACGTCGTATAATGCTATTATTTCCAAATCACGAATTATTTTTATTCATTCTTCTTTCTCATTTCAATTTGCTTCATTGTCGAAGTTTAGTTTTATTTTGATCAAATTATGTTGATGAAAAAGACATGAGAGGCGGCATGCTATTATTTTTAAAATTACATCAATTATAGTTGGCATATGAAAAAGTGAAACGTAATTTGCAGCAAAAATATCTGGATATGAGTCTCCGAGAGGTGAAATTTTAGCTCCACTTATTGTCGTCTTTGAGTTTGAAACGTCGGTGTATGGAAAGTTATAATGACAAGTTTTTGTTTCTCCAAACCAAACGTAGGCTGATGATAATGGTTTTGGAATTAGCGTGGACGAACAAAGAGTTTTGACAAAACTCAAATACGATTTAAACACTCCACGAAAGTTTAGTTTTGGAAAGTCTTATTTTTATCACGTTGATTATTTTACTTTTATTCTAAAGGTGATTGATTATTTCTTATCATTGTCATTTTGTACCGTCTATTGAAATACTAGATATTGGAATTGAAATTATAGTGACATTTACTTATTGTTCATACATATCTCTGCACTGTTATTATTTTTCTTAGTCTGTTTATTTAAGTTACATGTTCGCAATTTTATTAACATTGTGGTTTTTCATTTGAATTTAATTTGGTAGATTAACGTGATGGTACAAGAATCCGAACAATAGAGTTACTTTTTTTATTCCAATTACGTGTATTTCCTTAATTTAGAATCAGCTGGACCTCGACCATTTCAATGCCCAGTAGCCATGTGGTTCGATAATGACTGTATGATTCGCAATGCAATTTTCACCTGCAACAAATTACTTGGTCGATTCCTAACCGCATCCGAAGTGTATCGAATTGTTGAGCTTATATGAAAACAAGTTTATATTGTTCAAACGCGAGTTGTGAGTGGCGTAAATCAGATGTCATTAAATTAAATCGCATGAAGGGCACGTTCGTTTGATGTTGAAAATTGAATTACAGTGTTGCTCGCGGAATTGTTTTATGATTAGTTCGCTATTGTTCGTGTAATTTAAAAATGGTCCGTTCTATTTACACTATATGCGTCTAATGATGTATATTTATAACGATATTATAGTTTTATGCTTTTAGGCTAAATTTTATTGTTTATTTTAACAATTTAGTGTGTGTAAATCGTTATTTTATGAATAGTAATTTAATGTGCTTTTAAAGTTGAATAGGTTGTGAAATCAACATGTTTATGAATCTGTCCGTAATTTTATTTCAAACAAACGCTGTTGAAATGGCGCACTCCTATTTCTTTTTCTTCTTTTGTCATTGCCATTATAGCTTTGAATTTGAAGATATTGATTGTAAAGACTAACTTTTTAGCTATCCATGTATTTTCCGTGCGGGTGCCGGGTCCATCGCATGGAACAGAGAGGAATGTCAGTCGATAGGGACATTCGACCCAGCGTGTAGGTTCAAGGAGCCCCTTTATAGTTTACTAACGATCACCTCCACCGAAGAATATGAAAACAGAATTAAAATCATAAAACCAACCTTGGGAATATCAGCAGGGCCGTAGCCGTTCTCCCTTGGCGGCAATTTGGGGGGCTTGTCGCCCCTCCTCTGGCCCATCTGCATCATCAGCTGTTCCCTCGTAGCCGCGACCACGCCGTGGCCGTTGTGGCCGTAGCCGGAGCTGCCGCTTGATCCCGATCCATTCGCGTTGGAGCTTGCGATGCTGTAGGGATCCTCGTCTGGGATCGGGATGCGCGGACGGTTCTTGATGTCCATCGGTCTTTGAACTGTTGGAGAAGGTTGTTGTTGGTTTGTACATTGGTAATATAGTTTAGCTTATTACACTAGCCCTACTGATCTATGGGATTGGGAGAAGAGAAAGACCTTTGCTGGTGCACTAACTTGGGCATTATAAGATATCCTGCGTGTTGACTGCGTGTTGAAATGTAAATCTTTACTATAGTAAAGATTTACATTTGAAATGTAAATCTTTACTATAGTAAAGATTTACATTTCAATTTGAATAAAACCGGCCAAGAGCGTGTCGGACACGCCCATGAAAGGGTTCCGTAGCTAAAAGATGGCCCGACCGCTTAAGACACCATTTAGTAAGGGCAACTGCACGTCATAAGTTGGTCGAGTTGTAAAAATAACTATGTATGATACAGAGTTCGCTATAGTTTTCGTTGAAAGTACTTACTTGGAGGTATACCGGACATTTTTTTCAGAATTATTGTAATAGTATTTCAAAAGTTAAGGGGGGGGGACGCTCTAATTTTAACTTTGTATTAATATATCTCGAGACTGGGGTGTTTGATCCACATGGTTTCAAGGCAAGTTTTATTGTATTTAAAAATACCTTTTTAACGATACTCCACACGGTGGGGTAAGTCAAATTTTTTTTTTCGAATTTACTTTTCGATGTATGGGAGGGGGGGTAAAAATAATTATTTTTCGATTATTTTAAAAACCAATTCTTGAATTATCACTATAAATCTCTCCACCAATTTTCGTGGCAATCGGTTCAGAAACGGCGGAGAACGAGCCAGGACAGACAGACAGACAGACAGACAGACATGACGAAACTATAAGGGTTCCGTTTTTTGCCATTTGGCTACGGAACCCTAAAAATGCTAACATCATTGCCTGCTAATTATCTACTTTATTTACTTTTGTTGACTGTACACATTTTCGATTGTAATAAAAAGTAACAAAATTAATACAACTAAACGTTTTAACAAACCGCTAACACTTTGTTCTACATTCAACAAACACAACACATTGCGAAAAGCACACACGTCAAAATAATTGTCTAAAATCACAATTAATGTTTACAAAACGTTCGCATATTACAATTGGAAACATTTAGCGTGGTTGCGCAACAAGTGGCGTGTCGTGGCATGTCGTGAATAGTCGTGATCCACCGTGGATGGCAATCAGCCCTCTTCACGACTCTCAACCTATGGTTATTAGTGTAAAGGTTGAGTGGAGCGAGTGTTATTACGGACCTTTAACGCTAAACGCTGGATCAGTACAGATGACATAATTAGGGGAGTGTTCGTTGTTCTGAGAGTTAGCTGTTTATAATTGTAATTGTAAAAAATATTTGAAAAATGTATTATTTTAAGGTAATTTTTAACCTAAGAAAGATTCAAGAGAATCGTTGAAGGGAGGCTGATATGTTTCATAAAAAGTTATTGGATTCACGTCAATAATAGAGTACCTACGAATCATCAAGAATATGATGTGACCAATGTCTGCTAAACTTATATAATTAAATAAAAACGGTTTATTTTATGATAACATAAAACGAATGGCTGATAAATATATCTAAGCTATCCTCATGGTCGCGCCAAAACGAGTCGTGACTCAGAAGAACTATGAAAATATTAACAGAGATTTTATTGTCACAGGTCTATTGTGAATCCCATAAAAAGCTGAATAATAAAAAGATACTAAAAGATTATAGAATCACCGACATTTACTGTAAATGGCAATTGCAGCCTATCATTGCAAATTCGACTTCAATAAACTCAAAACTGAATCTCGTGGAATCTTATTTAATATACGAAAAAAATATTTTATTTTATTGTTGGTATCATCGCGATCGTTCTAGATTATCGACTGATCACCAAAAAATTCCTCGCTCCCAATCATCCTCGAGAGTAGCATAAAACCATTATTTTAACTAAGACAGATTACGAATAAAAAAAATTGGATGTCACAAGGAACTTTCTTAAGCTACATCATATTAAAAGCGACCTGAATAACTTAATAAACGTCCAACCTCCGTCAATTATCGAGGATGATCGAGCGGAAATCATTACAAACAGTTCAAATGCACGCAGTAATAGCCAATAACTATATGCACTCCTAATTATAAACCTCTTTGGTTGTAATTATCCAAGTGGCTTGAATGGTTATGAAGGTGATCATTATTATAATCCACCTATAAATTAACGGAATACAATTTAAACAATTGAACTAAGCGATTGGATTTGAGCAGGAAGTGTCGGTAAAAGTGTTATTGAGTTAGGCCTACCGGCTTTTTGAAGGTTTGATTATACATATAAGTATTAAAGTTAAATAATTTAATTTATCACCATACACATTGATAGTTAGATTTCAGATGGTAATTATGTGTTATTACTATGTGGAATCCATCTTTGTAACGAAGACATGAATTCAAGATGGAAGCCTTTTCCTTGCAGTAGGAAATTAATAGGCTAATACTTTAATGTGTTACCTACTTTTATCAAAAAATTTGAGATATTTGAAAGCAGTTGATGAGATTTTTGACTTTTGCGTTTCATTATTAATTGTTATGTTACTGTTCTTATCGCATCTTAGTCCTAAACATATAAGATTTGGAGAAATTCAATACGATACTTTCTAGCCAAAAAGCTCACTACCAAAAGTCTCTTAATAAGTACACGTCTATATCACATCAAGAACTACAACTTCGTTCATTGAACTTCTTCACACCAACCTACTTTGCAAATAGTACCACGTAAATATCACAACATAGAAAAATAATCGCCAAAGCTATCTGGACACTTTGAATTAGTATTCCGGTCATCGGTTGAACTAATCTGGATTCTAATCCCGTTGCGACGCGGCGTCTGAGGTATTTCCAGACAACACATCTTTTAAAGCCTAGATATATGTTTATCTTGCTGACTACAACACTTAAGTTTGTAAGTTTTAGTCCAAAAGTCAATGATCTCCTTATACATATATCATTGAGAAACTTGCGGCCTCAACTGACTTTGTCCGTGACTGTGGATTTAGGTGTCCGCACACGTAGTGTTATATTAAAGCTAAAAACCTTTCTCGACAAATGGACTATCCAATACAAAAAGAGTTTTTCAATTCGAACTAGCAGTTCCTGAGATTAGCGCGTTGAAAGAAGCAAATAAACTCTTCAGATTTATTATGTTATTGTAGAAAACCATATATGGGCTAATAACGTTTATTAGTAAGCAATATTATCAAAAAACCAGAATATAAAAAAATAAACATCATAAAAAAAACATCATTTTGATGTGAAGAGTGTAAATTCTGTGGTAAATTAAGGTAAAACTATTTGATAGAAGCGTACACTTTATAAGGTAATATTGTCATAATTTTGCAAAGGATCATCAAAGGTAACTGCAAAATATTTCGAATGTTAAGGCCGCATCAAACCATTTACTATTTGGCAATAACTTTACCAAAATATCGCAAGCAGCAGCAATAAAAACCATAGCGTCCCTGCCCTAATTTGGGACTTGTGTAACATTAAGATCACTTTCGTCTACAGCTTGCTTCCTATTGTCACTGGCTCGCGCTATTTTGCATAACAACAGTCACGATCTATCTGCCCATCTCTTTAAGCCCCAATTGCCTCTCGTTTCGAATTCAAAGTGAATTCAGTAATGGGATATAGCCAAATTGTGCCGTTCGAACGACTGATCCGATTATGACACAGCCAGTCACGAATGTATCGGGCGACCTTCAGTTCGAAATCGAAATTGGGTGCAATGGTATGCAATGTGTTAACAATACAACTACGAGTGATATATGTGCATGCTTGATTCGATTCGATAGCGCGTTAAATACTAGTAGTAGGTACTCGTTATACCGATCTTATCGCTACAAATGTTATAAGCCTTTGGCACTATGATTCAATAATGACTACTTAAACGCAATTACAATAATTCATCCAATATTTTATCGGATAGGATACGGCGAAGGTCAAGGGACCAGCCGCAGTGAAAATAACAAATCAGGCGATAATACTGGTCAGTGACACGTATAAACGTTTTGAGTTAATATCTAACCAACAGTCCCCACGGTAACTGTCACGATTCCTACACAGAAAACATTAGCTTTGTTGCCAATAGATTTATTTTAGTTCCTCATAGCGATAAACAGTGACCAGACCGCGAAACCACCGTAGAAAATCTAGGAACGCATCTTATCCGGCCTGGAAAATCACGGGAATCTCGCAATGCGGTTTCTTTCCCATGATTTGAACAAAACCAATATTGGATGTTGAATTGTTGCTAAGTCGGCAATATGGTTTGGATTAGAAAATTTCTGTATAGTTTGAGTGAAATGAGGTGCAATACATCGGGAGATCGAAGGGAGATTGCATTGTTGCACAACAACAAATGAGACTACTGAGAAGCGAGGCTTTGCATAGATGATGTGATGCGATGTGGTTGCGTGCTATGAGAACTAAATCAGATTTGTAATTTGATATAGAACTCTAATGCACTCATCATTTCTATAACTTCAAAACAATAAAAAAAGTGTCACAAAGTTACAATATTGTGGTTCATTTAAAGCGTAAAATAAGCTATCAAGTCGTCAAAAAAAAAATGTCGTTTTGTTCAAATCGACGCTAGCATACACAAAAAGAATGCAATGAGATTAACCTTTTCAATATCATCAAATGCTCAGCTGTTGCCAAGTAATTAATGTTGAATTAAAAATTTTTTCGTCTTCAGATGTTCCGATATCCATCCAAAATATCATCACCAGCTGTCACAAGATGGCAAAGCGAGTTGCTTCCGGGACTCGATCGTTACTCCTAGTCCGACCGAGTCACCTTGCAATGAAACCAGTTCAGCATCGCACTACTCCTTTAAATTATCTCGAGGAAATTACTCCAATGATCCTGCTTTTAGGTCGTTCAAATTATCGGCCTGCATCAATATTTTTTACTATTTCAACCAAAAACGATGGAATCGATATGCAATTAACGTAATTGTTCATTATGACTATCTGTGTAGCATTGTGGTGTTGGCGAGACGTGAGTATTTTGTGCGTCATAAGACGCTCTAACTTATTGAGTTTTCATTGTTGATGTTTTGACACATTATATAATGTAGAAAGATACTTTCGAATTTGTTGGCTCGTTTTTTCAAAATTCGATTGATTGTTTCGGATATTGAAACTATCAGTTCGACCTACAATCAATAAATCTAATTACTGTCGGTTTTCTTGCAAAAGTTTTTTTTGCGGATTAAGATAGTGTTCAATTATTCAAAACTGCAAACGTCTTTGACTCTATCCAACGACTGCAGCTTTGCGTGAGAACTGTGTATTGTAAAAAAATAATTTCTTACATTCGTTAGTGTGTTAATGATAATTTTGGAGGTCGTCTTATTGTTAGGCGTCATAGCGGGGGCTGGCTTGATACAAGGCAACTGTAACACTGAGTGTGCAGTAATCCTTTAGGCATGCGTACACTCCCATTCAATGTTAATTATTGTTGACACTGGTTGATACCGTTGACGGTTCACAGATGCTAGGCGCTTGCACTATTGGAATTAAAGATGTTTGATCTTCTATTGGTTTTGGTTACCTGACATGGAAAAACCAGTGGAGATTTTTATAGTGCATAATAATATGCTTTGGTTGTTGCAAATAATAATAAATGTGCCTATAAAGTAGGAAAAGATAATGTTTATTTGTAAGAGAAATTGCTAAAATCTGAGAGACAAAATGGTGACTATCCTTTACATATACAACCTCAACGAACGGAAGTAGAAAAACGACACTTATTAAAATTCACTGTTTGATGCATCAGTAATTTAAAATGTGTTGCTGTTTTTGCCCTTGGTTAGTCTTGCAATATTTTGTCTTGATAATTAAAACTATTGTGTTCTTACAAATTGCAGCAAGAAGTGTTGGTTCATGTTTTAAAGAATATAAGTGTTGAAAGTAGTTGAAATGAAGTGATAAAGTGACAAAGTGAAAATAAAACTCTTTATAAATACGGGCTCAAAGGGGCAGGCACAAAGAGCCGTAAAAGGCATTTAAAAAATCAATCAACAGTCAGTCTTTCAAGTCCTATTTAAGGTGCAGGGCTAGAGATTTATACTCGACTATCAGTCCGGTGATCAGTCATAGACTTTGTAACATAGACCAAAGTAATGATATGAACTCTAATACTACTGACAGTCGCACCCAATGCAGGCGTGTTCTGACAAATACCGCGGTGCACTAATGGACCATTTTTCTGTTCAGATAAACTGCAGCTAAACGATGCCAGTTGCTATACTCGTATTTCTCCGTCCACGTCTCGCGTTAGGCAATTTATTCGCTATGACAAGTATTGTGCGTCCGCGCATAGATTTAAATCGCTGGATATGCCCTAACATCAGAAAACTGTGGCATTATTTTGAATGACGTCACGTACTTTGGTTACTTACTGTCACTGCGATAAGAAGCGGCAGTCGCTTCAAATTATAGTGTCAATTTCAGAGCGGGTGGATGTATGGCGAGGGCATATCTATCTGTTTAAATCTTTGCGTCCGCGCCTGTTTCTGATTTTTCCACTGATCTCTCGTTTTCTACGCCATTGTGGGATGGTGGCGGTGTGAAATGCGTTTTGTTCCCATTGTCAAGCTTAATGATGCTGCGGATTTGAATCCAGTCCGATAGTTTGACAGAGTATGATCCCATAAATTCATGCGATCGCAGGGAATTTATCAAATTGTTTCGTGCTTGGACTTTGTACGCTCGAGTTCATGTAATGTTATCAGGATCTTTTAGGGAGAATCAACTTGCAAAATCAGCACAGGTATTATTATGGTTACTTCTTTTTAAATGAGTTTAGCTGCTCCTATGTAATTCCTACTACTATTAGAAAGTTTGTAAGTATGGATGAATGGATGTTTGTTACTCTTTACGTAAAACTACTGAATGGATTTAAATGAAACTTAACCACAATATAGCTTATACATCAGAATAACACATAGGCTATAGAGTCCACGCGAACGAAGTCGCGGGCAAAAGCTAGTATGAAAATATATGTATTTTGTTGTAGATAGCAGTGTGATTTAATGTAAACAAATGCTTTTTACTCGTATGTGTAAAATAAAAATATGAATCTAGACGTATTTATTGCTTGATGAATTACTGACTAAAATAAATTAAATAAAAAGTGCTGAGGATCGCCCAAAAACGAATAATACCTACAATATGTATAAGTTGTATAATATTTATCTTTTTACTTTCAGTTAGCTTTTCTGTTGAAGTATAAATTATGTTATATTCAATAACATAAACAGTAAACAATGCAACTATGTGCTGCAGATTTTATCGTAGCGTTGTGACGAAGAGGGAATACTTTTATTTCATTTCAGTATTTCTCCTTTGAGAATTATTTGTGTCATGGAGACAATAGTCGATGGTAGAATAAATGATGATTGCAATCGTACAGTCATGCGCACTAAAATGTATACAAACACATTGCAATATGAACTTTACTGCTTTGACAGGAGAGTCGAGGTGTATTCATGTAATTGCTCGTGACTGTACATGTGAGCACAATCTGTAAACACGATTCGTGACAATGTTGCCAATAATGATTGATGGTAGATAAAATAAAACAAAGAAAAAGAAACATATCGTCATTCGCTAACCAATTATACAATCTATCTTGGATGTTGTAACTAGGGTTGCCAACTTTCTTTACAAGAAATAATGAATATTCAGGTCTATGAAGATAACTAAACATTAATTTTATTTTGAAGACTAAGCGTCTAAATGTAACACATAATAATTTGTCTGCATTTTGAGCTGAAATCAGTATTTTGTACACTTTTTAGGGTTCCGTAGCCAACATGGCATAAAAACGGAACCCTTACGGATTCGTCATGTCTGTCTGTCTGTCTGTCTGTCTGTCCGCCAGTCTGTCACAGCCACTTTTTTCTGAAACTATAAGTCCTACCCTGTTGAAACTTGGTGAGTGGATGTCTTCTGTGAACCGCAACAAGGTTTTCACACGAAAATAGAAAAAAAAATAAAAAAAGTGGGGGGTCCCCATAGTCAGAACTGAAACTCGAAATTTTTTTTTTCATTGAACATATACGTGTTGGGTATCTATGGATAGGTCTTTAAAAATATATTAAGGTTCCTAATATCACTTTTCTTTAAAGTAAATACTTTGCGTGACAGACACTTCCAAAGTGGAAAAAAGTGTGTCCGCCCCCCCTCTAACTTCTAAAATAGGAGGATGATAAAACTGAAATAATTATATAATGTACATTACCATAAAAACTACCAACGAAAATTGGTTCGAACGAAATCTATTCAGGAGTTATTTTAATACGTCAAAAATAGAATTTGTACGAACCCTCAGTGCGGGAGTCCGACTCGCACTTGGCCAACAGACATGGATAAACGTTAAAAAATATACACACAAGGTGCATAAAAATAAAAAAGGTTGTTTTTATACTATTGCAGTCTTCACCAAATACGTAGCCGATAATATGAGCTATTAGAGTTGATTATCGCATACATTTGAACCCACGCGCATACAAATTTGGTGTTTGAGGAAAAAAATTAAACATCAATTACTACTCTGTATAGAGATTTCAAACCAATTACCAAAACACGCGGAACAACTATGATTCGTCAACTTACAACGCGCGGATTTAATTTAAAAGCAATATTACTTGGACAGTGTTATATTTCCTGGTCCTATTTTTTGCTTTACGTGTCTACGAACTTAGTAGTATAGGTTTAATTTAATTTTATTATGTTTTTAATTTGCATACACGCACGGGTTCATTAAACGTGTTAACTACATTTTTTGAGTACAGTTTTTTATTTTATAGGTAGACTAGATATCTATAAACCCTCGTACTTACCTACTTTTTTTAAATGTAATTGATATTTAATGTCGGAGCAAGTATTTTTTGGTGTTTGATGATTTTAATGTTTATAATCTGAATATAAATGATTTAAAAGTTGTGTTACGATCATACTGATATCAACTGACGTCTTGTGAAGTGTGAGTTTGACAAAGTTCTCGATTTCTTGTTTTAATTTGTCATAATTTTGAACACTTATCCCACACGACCTTTTGAAATCGTTTAAAACCTTTTTACACTTTTAAATATAGGCATTGGACGGATAGTCATTATTCTTACTCAAGGCCAATAAAGTGTAGACAATATTACACGCGGTGCCAATGTGCTGTGACTGTGAACAATACATCTTCTCCCATAATGTCCTTAGGCAAATTATCATGCGGTAAAATAAATGTTTAATCTGCTGGTCTGGAATAGTTTTTAATGAAAATAAATAATATTTACAACGAATAATTTATAGAAAACATTGGTGATATTGAAATGAATTAGTTATAATAATTGTTCTAAATTACAATATCCCACCATCTGCACCCCAACAGAGCCGACACTTAGTGGCTCAAAAAGGAACTCTCTTCTTCATCTTAGCGTTTATCCCGTTTCTATACGGGGTCCGCTTTGACCATGATCCAGGATTTGGCAAGTCTGGTTATTACAGTGAAGCGACTGCCATCAGACCTTCGTAACCCATAGAGGGAACCAGACAGATTGGATCATGGTTACACATTCAGATCTAACTGAACTCAATTCAGAAATCACTGAATGTGCAGGTTTCCTCACGGTGTTTTCCCTCACCGCCGAGCTAATGGCACAAATCCACACACAGATTTTGAAAAATCCAGTGGTGTGGGCCCGGACTCGAACCGCGGACCTCACGTATGTGAGGCGCCGCCGTCCGTACCACTAGGCCACCATCGCTCTAACTATGTATGAAATATGTATAAAAAATGCAAATAACTCACAATACATACAGCCAATTATCACACTCCACTATTTACTGGCTCAATCACGTTTACTAATTAATTCGATACGGTGCTTGCAAGCTTGAAGTTTGTTTGGATTTTTCATACACGGGCATAAAACTAAGGTTCTCAAATCCCCATGTGATGATTTAACCATTAGTCTAATGAGGCCTCATCATCACAATCAAATAGCCAAACCGACCAGGCCGATATTGACTGATAAGGATATCGAAACTAATGAAGGATAATGAGCTATAAAAAAACCATAGATCATATCACTTTGAACTTAGAACGATGATCAAACTGAGTTTTTAGTACGGATGTTTTTGCTTCGTTCACGAATTATGAAGTAATCTATTTATCATCCTACGGTTTAACAATTTGTTAAACATACTGAATTTGTATGTTGTAAATATGATAATTCGTTATACACGGACGTATATATTTGAAGCATTCCATTTCGATAATGTTGTTGTAATCTTGGGTAAATAGGATAATAATAGTGTCCAATTAAAATTAATGTGAATTATATGCATACCATATTCAGTAATGTTTTAATATTAATGTTGATATTTTAAACAATAGATTTGTTCTATCCACGATAATTGGACACATTATTGTTTCACATTATGTTTGACACATTACAGAGAGATGTGTTTCTTAGGACCGTAGGAAAATTATATATATATATATATATATATATATATATATATTTAGGAGGGAAATTATGGCAAACCAACAAAACAAAATAAAAATACAAAAAAAAATGATTTCTTTTGAAACATAAATTCCTTTGTTCGTACGAGGATTGATATATGCTAAAGCTTCAAAGCTAACAGTCAAGCAAATCATATTAAAATGAATAAGACATTAACACGTGAACCGTAGAAAGCAAGTTACCGAGATTGTTCCCAAGCCAAGGCCGATTATGACGCGACAACCGGATACCGTCAGTCCCTAAGTTCACTTATGTAGACAAGTTGACACTTAGAGCATTAACAAACTTCGTTATCGTTTCCACTAGTATTATAAATTATCAATCAACAAATTCTTTCTACTAACACACCAATTCTCTAGTCCCAAATGAAGCTTGAAGCTTTTACTATGGATGCTAATCCATAGTAAAAGCTTCATCTAATCTATGCATCATCCATGACTCAAGAAAAAAAAGGTCGATGTTCATCATCAAACATTTTCCCCTAACAGGATTTGAACCGTAGACCCTTGGTTTTGAAGCCGGGGCCAATTGCCATTCCGTTCACTCAGATACCACTGCTGAGTGGTAGTATTAGTAGTATGCTACTTCTCTAGAGGCCCTGTTTAGAGTAGCTAGTAATTGGTTTATTAATGACTTCTCGTATTGACGGTGACGGTAATGGTTAATTTTAAATCCCATTTTGCCATCCATCTTTATGTAACAACAAATTATGACTTTTTTAATTTATCATAGATCTCGCAAGCCACGTCGATAAACAGTCACCAGAGCAGTAAAATATTAGAACGGCATGTTTTAAACTTTTATAAGGCAATTTATAAACTCATTAATCTTAGTTTTAATCTTTAAGACGTCTTGACGAAGACTGATCGCTTAATTAATTTGAAACCAAACCTTGTACAGTTTATATCTAACAGGGATAAACTGTTTTAGTCTACTTATTAGGTAACATTGGATATTAATTAACTTGTTATATGCTATTACAAATTATATATGACTAATACTACGAGTATCCATCTCAGCCGTTTTTTTAACACGAAGGATATATTAAAGTGCAAAAGTGAATGAGCAGGCACAGATACAATCCCTTTTCCCTCACTCTCATTGTTCGATGGAGAAATCTGATCCATGTCTACATATTAATAAATATGTTGTGCACTTACCTGGAGGCAGTTTCGACTTGAGCATATCCATGGCGACTACGTTGATGACCAGCACCCATATCGGGCACTCCAGTAGATCACCCTCTGACTTGACAAAGGCCACAGCACTGAGGCACTGAGTCTCCAATCTCCTCCGATCAGGATACGCACGCCTTAATTCACGGTTCACATTTGATTGGAACTTCTTCATGTCGAATAACTGTGAACAAAACATTCAATCCTTAAAAACATTTCCTAGAACAAAATAAATACAAGTGTAAAACTAAATCTTACTTAATAACCGAATCAAAAGGTAGCCGGTTATGCATTGTTAAGATTGTATTACAAAAACTGATTGCTGCAGTTATATCTTTATTAAACAATTTAATCATACACGCGATGATTATCTGAACAAACAATCTAATAAACGAATCAATGCATTTGAAGATGCTATCGAATTATTATTACATCACAAAGGTTCGGTCGACAGTGAAAAGACAATCAGCTCGATCATCCAACATTGCGCCCGTCATTCCCTGACGCACGCCCCCTAAAATTAAAACTCGATGAAGCATAACATTCTCAATTTGTAAACCAAAATCTGAATTAATTAATCTTTTTGCCGATACTGCCAGAACTGATGAGATTTTTTCTTCCAAAAACTTATATCTCTTTGTATAAAAACAAAGACGTTCTTAGAACTACTTGTATTTAGGCGAGTCAAAACAGTTTTACTTCAGTAATAAAGACTTTTTGCCGTTTAATAGGCGGCAGCGGCAAACAATGCTGAAAGTGCTTCGTCAGATGCATCGACGAAATTGAATGAGGCTTATGAAGTTGTTACATAATCGCTGCACTTTCGAGACATCACCGTTGTTGCATCAAGGCGTGCGCCTGTCAGGGTACAAGATTCGATGCTATCTATAAAAAGTCGCCGCCTACAGTTTTTCTTAACTCATCATTCGGCCTTCATGGTACGTATGTTGATGCGTTTTTGAGAATCTTAATTATTGCTGGAATGTTTCTTGTAGCGCCATTGTATTACGAAAGATTGACTTCCCCGGTTAATTGAGGTTCCTCGTGCATGTGATGAATTGTTTAAGAAATTTCTTCTAACGAACCAACATGTTGTACTAATAGTTAAGCAGAGACCAGTTTGACATGACTTGCGATGATAACATTGTGCATACCGATCTCAATTTTAGTCACAAGGGAATTCTTTGTGGGAAAATGGATTGCATTGAAAAAATCTGAGCTACCAAAAAATTACAACATAGCTGCTGCATTGTTTCAAAGAAAGATGATTTATTTTAGCCCACGGAACTAGTTTCGTGCAAAAATCTTATGATGCAGCTTTAGATTAGTGGTTATTTTGTTTAAAATGAGGCGATCGCGATTAAAACTATTCAAATGGAACAATTATAACATTAACCACATCATCATACTCGCCTGGACCATGCGTAAAATTCTACAACAAACGTACATATGTTAGCCAATAAAGGTAATAAACTCAGATGTAACTTTAACTGTTAATAACCTTGTTAGACTAATTTGTCCGACAATGTTTTAGACCAAGAACAATAGTGGTTCCTTTCTGCGAATTTGCTTTCGTGACTCCCAAGGAAATAGAATAAAATCCAAACAAATAAGTGTGGCAATGACCATTCTTTTCCTTGCTTAATGCTGCTATCTTCTCTCATTGTTCATGCAACCGACTTACGTAAAACATTGTAGGTAATGGCGTATGAACCAGTGATGTATCTCGGCTTGTTCACTAGGAAGTGAATCTTCTATTGTTCGATAACATGTCCCTATTTCGGACATGGTATCTTGTAGTACATTTGCTTCAATTAATTAAAACAGGAATGTGTTTGGTTTCGAAATTAATTGGAACTTTTCTTAATGATTTCTGTACATCTATCTGAATATTTGATTTTATTTCCTTCATCAATGTCTTAGGCTCGTATTAATAAATCACACGCAACTCTGAGATCGAACTTGAGTGCGAATTTGATATGTCATAATCATATAAAACTTCACTTCAAGTTCGCGCTCAAGATCGATCTCAGAGTTGAGAGCGATTTATGAATACGAGCCTTAAACAAGAACTTGCTTGTCAATACCTCTTAAACTTTTTACTGTTGAAGTTTATCTGCCCTTTGTTTCAGATGTATCCAGAGCAAAAAGTAAGCCCCAATGTGAGTCATTACCAATGTGTACTTTTTAAGATTAAGCAATTTTCTACTGCGGTCTATAAAGAAATTATGTGGCAATGTCATGGTCGTCTTGCCCCGAACACTCAACTCGTGATGCGTTCTAAATGACCGCTGCACTACAATGCATGTCACATTAGAGTAATGTTCGGTTAACACCGATCGTTGTCTTCAATGATGGGAGAGAGGGCATTGTGAAACCCCAAATTGTGAATATCAGATTCTGTGTGAGATGGTTTTCAAAGATAAGGTGATTCGGCATTATTTTATAAAGAAAATTAGAAAAGGATATTTGCCACTTTGTGTTTTATTAAGGGCAAAGTATAACTTGTTGAATGCAATTATTTCTGAAATTTACTTCATACTAATATAATAACGGGTTACATATTCGCAGAAAGATTTCCTTAATCGTAACTGTATAATTCTGTACGATTAATTTACGTTACTTCCTCTCGAATTCTGCTATAATCCTTATCCCCTATGTTACTGACCTAATTATTGGTTATTACGATTGAAATTCAAATTTGAATATCATTACAAAATAAACAAATTTACTGCATCAAATTAAATTGTTCTGACATTACCATATATCGTACATTAGCAGCATAGGTCATTACGGCAGGTATTATAAAGCTCAGTTTCGTAATGTTTCTTAGTAAATGCTCACATCTCAACGGAAATGATTGCTGGTAAATATCCATGCGGTGGGATTGAAGCAAACTAATGCATTTTGGAGGTAAAATTAATAGCTTCTTTGGGTTCCGTAATGGTTACGATGGATGCATCAGTTCGGAATGGGAAAATCTCAGATTTCGTATATTAAATTAAATGAACACAAATGCGTGAGGACCTCGGTGGCGCAGTGGTTAACGGGCGCGGTCTCCGATTCTTGGGATTAAGTAACTCTCGCAAAGGCTGTCATTGGATGGGTGACCAAATATTTTTCATCCCGTGCTTTCCCTACCTGCTTAACTGTTTCTTCTGAATTAACTTCGAAGTCTAATGCAAGAACTTAAATCAATTTTTTATGTATTTTATTAATTACAAAGAAATTGGGTTACCTTAAATATTTTTTCCTGCTCCAACGAATAACCAGGTAACTTCAATATGTCCTGTCCTATAGCTGTCTCTTCGTTGCTTGTGGCTGCTGTACTCTTCACAAACACACTACTCTTGGAGTAGCGCCTGATGAGTATATTACCGGCGTCGTCCATTTTTATTTTGACCCCCTGTGACAAAAAAAATAAAATTAATCAGTCGATAAAGTTTAACTTTAGATCTAAATCGGGTTAAAACATTCTGTAGAGTATGGCGAAGAATCTATAAATTGTTAGTTTGATCTTTGCCCTGGTGTTGCTATAAAACATTGTTCAAACAAACAAAACTGTTGTAATAAATGCAGTTATAAGTAAGGGGACAATCACCTCCATGTTTTTCTCATGAGCCGTTACATTGATGACATCACAACCATGTCCTTATATTAACTAACACGAAACTACAAGGTCAATGGCTCAAGACGGTATAGTTTTTTATTGACACAACACATTCGTCTTTTTATGATTTACGACATGACAGCACATCTCAACAATAGTACGGGCGTATTTCACCGAGACACTTTGGTACAATCGTAGATAACTCTATGTGGACATTGGACATGTTAACATGCATTTAGACTTCGCGTAAAATCTTTTCACCCAAATAAATAACAAATGCCTTGGACTAACACCTATTTCCTAGCCCCACACTAAGCTCGAAGCTTTTACTATGGATGCTAAGGGTACGGATAGACATACTTAAATAACTTTATAAACATCCATGAATCGAGTACAAATGCCGATGTTCATCACACAAACATTTGCCCCTAATCGGATTCAAACCCGCGACTCTTGGTTTTGTAGCCAGGGTCTCTGAACGCTAGACCAACGGGCCCGTCAAATCGAATCTATTCATCCATCTGAGTGTAATATATTTTCGATGATTTAATTTTACCTATTACTAAATGTACCCTCTAACTAACGTTTGAGAGAGAATACACTTCCATGAATGTTTTAACAAGAAAACACAGCAAACCATGTTATGATAATTGAAGAAAAATAAGAATCAGGTAGTTCTTTTTAAATGCCATCTACATACCTATTTATAACGGATACAAATACATACTCACAATCTTCGGAGTTTCTTTGTAATGCAGTAACCCGCATTCTTCTAGTGCGTGGGTGTTATATGGCCCTAACTTCCAATAATCACATGACCTATGAAATCATCGACCTTTACACCTCAATTCATGTCAAAGTACAGGCATTGTTTTCATTGTTTTGGATGCGAGCAAAATGTTTTACCTGAATTTAGGATTGAATGTGAATAATGCAGGTTGTTTTTAGATTTAATTCAAATTCAACTTCAAACGATTATTGCTTACTAAGTGTACAATACATACAGCTTCTTAAAATCAAAGGTTAAGAACTCAATCGATGCATCGATTGAGTTCTTAATCAAGAAAAAAATTAGTTTCTTATCTTAAGGATTCACTGAAATATAAGCAAATCCATCCATCCATCATTATTTCTTAGTGCACAATTCAAAACTCCTAATGGTTGGCACGCTGCAATAAGAAACAAATTACGAATGTTTGTAATAGTGCAAATGATCTGTCAATAATCTCTTATAGATAATGTTTCACTAATAGAAACCAATTTTGAGATGTAACAGTATCTTCAGACGTTATTTGTTTAGGTATGACAGGTAACCTTTGTCTATTTGGTACAGCGTCCTTGTCATTTAGATATAAACTGGTTAGTATTCATATCAGGTATCCGATCTGTGTGCATCTTGTTTTTTGACGGGAGCTTTAAATACGATAAACTTAAAATGTATTTCTCCAAATTGTCTGGTAAAGAAACATCTTTTTAATTTTAATATTTAATCAATCTAAGATATTTTTTGTCACTTTCGATTATTTCTAAAAGAGTTTGCTGGTTAATAAATGCATTTCAAATTCCATCTACATCAATAGATACTTACAAAGTCATATTAATAAATCGAGAAAATCATAAACTAATCAATACAAGTCGAACTAAACTCAGTTATGATTACCGCGATTAAATACAATTTTACTTAGTAATATCCGGAATTGCTTATGGGTGCCGGCATCAGTAGAGGGAAGTGAAGCAAGCAACTTGACGAAACGGCGGTTAATTGTCGCACGTCAGTTTCGAATACCACCCGCTCACCGGCCCGTCGATAATTAAATCCAATAAAGGCGGTTTTGGATTAGGGAAACCCACTTTTATTGGAAGAAAGAGAGATCTGATTTCAAAACAGGTAAATAAAGAGTACTAACAAATGTTTTTATTTTAAGAATAGTTGTGGTTGCCAGTTCAGTGATATCGTGTAACAGTAAATAAGAAGACGATTTTTGGTTCGAAAATAGGTAGAAGGTAAAAAAATATTTATTTAATTGTGCTCGATTAGTGTTATAGATTTTATAAAACATGCTTACAGCATTAAGAGTATAATACTCTTTTTTTAATTAAGACTGGCAACCTTATTTTGAACTTGATCTACAAACGGACCGGTCGCATTATTTTCTTCAATACGGACATATCTGTAGTCCAAACCAATTTCGTTTCCAAAAACATTCATTTCTTGTTTCCAATTTATGTATTCATTAGCCTGCTTGATTGTTAATTACTATTTTTGTAGCCATAAAAATCTTTTTTATTTTAATGACAATGTTAACACGGAAAAGGCTGTTATTGAAAAAGGTAACGATGAAATTGACTGTCGAAATCACAGGAAGGAATAAAATTGGACCTAGAGTAAGCCTTGTGTGACTCAAAATGACCATGAAAATGCTTTATAATATAAATCGTTTTTTATGCTCAGGCACGAATAGGTTTTATAATATTGACAACTGTTCCGTAAAAAATCGTGCTACTCTTAGAATGTTTTATAGCACCGGAAGTCAGGCTACATTACTCTTTATATGAAATATATTTTGACCTATCCAACCTATGATATTTAGATTCGTCTCAAGAACACAAATATTAGGCATGGTAATAAAATTAAATCACTACTCTCATTATGCTCCTGGCCTTACGTATTATAATAAACCTACATCCGTATTACATGATTTAGTTATGGTAAATTTGTAATACAGAATATTTTCTATGACCTTCAATTCAAGTGTTGCGTACTAGTTTGATTACAAATAATTTGCATTAAATTTGGACATTAACTTTGCCTTTAGAGTAATCTACTACAGGCTTATGATTAAAGCTTGCTAATGATTAAAAATAATAGGTCGTTTATTATTTGACCTTGCAATGTAGCTTATTACCGCATCTCATTTGAATGTCAAAAGTATTTTGCCTCTATTGTTCGTATAGTATATTTTCAATGAACTGTACCGAGATACAAGTTTGATATGATAACGAGATTCTATGTATATAGTTCTACACTTCCTCGTACAAATTATTCAATATCGCCTATTGTTTTTTTATCTCAGGTTTCTCTAATAGTGTTTGCTGTGCAAATTTGCAAGTATGATTGTAGGAATGCTGTATTGGTAGGAACGTCATTATAAGTTATTCTTAAATCACCATCAAATCCGGTTTTCGTTCAAGTTATTTTTTTTGTTCCCAACGCTATTGTAGTGACTGGTACAGAAGTGGGTGTTTTTGATTAATATTTTGAAATACAGTGAGAACCACTATCTTAGCAAAAAGTTTTAAGCGTTGCCTCATACTATTAATAAAAACTTATAAACTTCTTCTGTGGAAAACGATTTATAAACTGAGTCTAAATATATGTATTTGATTTCATTTGTCTTACTAGTCATGACCTCATCAATATTTTTAGCTTCATGCCATCAGTGAATACATGGTGGATCGATTCTGCCCTTGCAAAAGTATTAACATTATTGGTCTGAAATTTACAGAATTTTATGTCTATCTTCATAATTTCAAATGCATATGAATCATTTTAAGTACTTACAGAGTACAGAAATATTGGGGTGCCGGAATTTGATAACTAATTTATTATTTTACAAATTAATTACGTTTTTCACACTCACCTGCCCTATATGCCTTTTGACTTCTTCTGTTTTCTGATCTCTGTGTGGATTGTTGAACCCGCAAAGGCCAATTCTGTAAAGATGAAAAACAAAACATTAGTCAAATGCAAAATAGCTAACATTGCTTGCGAATTCTAGTAGCGTTGAACATATTTTTTGATGCGATGATTTCTGCATTGTTTGGATCTGAGCCAAAAGAATTTATATTAGAATGAGTAAAGTGCGAAAAAACCCTTTTAAGACATCCATCCTATTGTTTGTTAGCATTGCAGCCACAGATTTGCATACAGCCATTCACTGCCTTGCCTCCGAACTATCAATGGGCATGTTATTTTTAGACTCGGTGGATCCTCCGCGTCTCTGTTTGAAATATACATTAATTTTCTTAAAACTAGTTCAATATTCGGTTCTCATGTAACAAATTGAAGAATGACGACATTGGAATTTGTGATGCATTAGTATTTCGTCGTCGTACTGTATCGGAATATTGTTTTCTCAAAACCGTTCCTTGGCATTGGTCGAGAATGCACCTTCATTGGCATTCAGATGTGGTGTGAAGGCTCGTCTGTGCCTACCGATTGGAAATTTTCTATTGGATTCAAATACCGTAAAACAATACTTTTCTATTCGACACGTGAAACAATTAAAGATTGACAGTGATGTGAATATTGTGGTTCAAACGAAAGTTAGCTGTCGTGCAGGATGAATATCAAATCATGTCATGGGAATAGTTTGTTTGCCATTAAAATGTAAAACTACAGACAAAATTTTTATTTATACATCTTCTTCTGAAAATGTGCATACGATTTCAATTGATATTAATTTTAACGATACCAATAATTATTGACTACCGCCTACACACGCATCTTAATTTGTTCATACTTGAAACGATAATCAATAGATCAAAAAGATTAAACAAATCCACCTGAATTGCAAAATAATTGTTTGTAAAACTCAATCGTGTTGCGAATTCTTGTTCAACCGTCAATTACTCAAAGTGATACCGTAATTGAAACCAACTACAATGAAGAACAGACTACGTGCCCACGTAATACTAAATTATATATCTATAGTCATACATTTAGTTTGACCTCTGGCGCATAGCGTGTTTTATAGAAAAGGAAAATTTGGGTCAAGTTTCATTGTGTTTGGAAAAGCAATATGTGACTTTTATTCTTTGGGCTAAATGAATTTGTGCAACAGTCAAAAGTTTTAATAAAGATTTGAAAAATCAAGGTCATTTACGTGGAAATGGTATTGTATGTTTTTAAGTTATTTAATAAAAGTTAATATCTTAGATTTGTTTTTTTACTTTTTTGTTGGATTCTCTGGTATATAAGGAGGTTAAAGAACGAGACAAAATAGATCAGACCAGTTAGTTGACCGCTAGATAGTTGAAAGAAGTCATTTGATTTTGCAATCATCTCATTTCATTGCGTTTTATTATAATTGGAAAATGTATACCAATAAGTTTACAAGGTTAAGTTTATAAATTGTCCATGTCAATGCGATATGGGTGCAGCAGCTACGGATAACTAATAGTTTTTGTTGAAGTCTAAGCAATTGTTATAATAGGTACTTTTAATTGTTATAGCGTTTTGACAATGTCGACCTTTTACAATAATAATTAATGGTATACACAACTTTGGACAGTCTATCAGTCAAACGTACGATAATTGCTTAGTCACAGATAAACTTATTGGGTTAGTAGTAATTTATATACGTCTTTGTTCGCTAACCAACATAACCTTTTCTATGTCATTAATCAGCATAGGCTAAATTATTAAATCACGCAGTATGGAATGTTTTGACTTCTAACTAATTTCGATACTAATCGAATTTTTGAACAGATAATAGTAATTTTAATTTGCAATGTCATTGGCATAATTTACATGTTGGTTCTTTCTAATCAAACTTATCCCTAATATACTTTCTTCATCAATCTTTATGATATCGGTTCTCGTAAATAACACATTTTGGAAGGAAAAGCTAACTTCTGTGAAGGATACTTCAGTGATGTTACTTTAGAAAAACTAGTTTTGGTTAACCTTAAAACACTTTTAATGACCGTAAATCAATTGATGAGATGCTTAGCCTTAATTACCATAAAAAATAGGATGAGCCAAATAGTAGTTCTATAAAAGGCGAACAAGCCTACTTTCGATACAAAACCTTTGGTTGAGTTAATTGAGTGGCTATTTTATCAAATGGTCGTCGAACCAGCGCTGGTGAGCGGTGGCCTTGCGTATGCGCAGCTACTGTCATTTTGCGCACGTGGCGCCCTCTACATGGATAAAGCGCTTTATTTTAATTTTAGAATTTTATGATTTAATTACGACGGCAAATATTTAAATGAATACTGTTATTCCTTGCCCTTCTGTAGCTGTCTGTGTGTTATGTAAAAAAAATTGTTTGTTTCAAAAAGGAATTTGACTTTTATTTTAAATTTGAACACATTTTCTGAAGATTGCAATAGTTGTCGAATTTGAAGGCCGTCAAATTAAAACATACGAAGATTATCTCCTAAGAAACTTTAAAGTCAGCATCAATATTAATTTATGTTACAAGTTACAATCGAATATAAGTGCTTGAAATATTTGAATGAGTTTACGAGTATAATATTTCAAAACTGAATATTTGCAGGTATAATCCAATATTAGTATGTGAAGTTGTAAAATCTTTACGACGATGCAGATAAATATACATTTTACTGTGATTATACCTGTAGTAATAACCTAAATACTTGAATACTTCTACGTCAAGAATAAAATGGAAGTGCTCGTTAAGTATCTAAAAATTGCTGGTTTTTACTAAAGTGAGGTGTATTTATTATGTAAGAACTTAAATAGTGACATTAAAGAAATTTATTTCAGGAATGATAACAAAATAGCATGTCTGTTTCCGTCTTATTTATTCCACGATCGTGTCTGTTTGTACTGGTGGTCTGTATCTATTGAGTACATTACATTATGTATCTCTTAAGTATTTATGAAGTTTCACTAATGTTACATATCCGTTTCTTAACATTGAGTCAGATCAATATTATGAGACGCTGTCAGATATTATTTATTTATTATATCTAATACTTGACTCGTTGAATTCAATGATAAAGCTTTTAAAGGCACATTTAACCGGAGAAACCAAAATGGCGGTAGCCCTACTCTACTCAATGCTGCGCATGCGTGACTAGTTCAAGAATGTGTCAAGCTGAAATACAATAGTTGTTTTAATTCGATATTGTTCCGTTATCTAATTCAATAATATGTTATTTTGCCATCAAACTGCAGTCACGACTGCCCAACGAGACTATGCCGGGAATGTAAATTATTGGCGATTTTGATTAAAAGATAATACGTACGTGTCCACGTCGCTTTGTTTTGTTTATCCTTGATTGGGAAGTTAGAAGGGACCTGATAATTAGTTGATTATACTAAGCTAAAACCATTGTAACACCACTGTAGTAACTAGCTTAAACCATTGTGCAGTTTTGATTTTACATAGTTTATTATACTTAATGTTCATTTTGATAAGTTCATTGGTGTAGTGGATAGGTTTTCATAGATCCGAATAGTTTTTTAATGTAGATGGTTAAAGTTAAAGTTATCTTAAAATGCCTCCCAGAAATTTCTAGATTTTATGATCACACAGGTATGCAGGATATATAAATATGCTACAAGCGCATGTGCAAGTATGGGTGCACTCTGTTTTGCCACACTCCCATAGTTTGGTGGGACTGGGAGAGATCGGTAGCAGGACCAACGGCTTGAGCCCGGAGTTTTGAAGATGGCGTTGTAATAACTTCACAACAGTGCCTCGGAAATCACGTTAACCCGTTGATCACTTTAAAACAATCCACTTGAATACAGCTGAACTTAAACAATAAACTTTTACCAATTTCCCCCACAACAATGGATCATCCGGGAAAGTTCACGTCAGTCCTCAGGTTCAAGGGTAGCTGGACGGAACTGTATCTTCGCCCGTGAAATTTGCAAATAGCCATTGTTTAGCTGGACGATGTCTTGGTTCATTAGCCACTAATTCTGGGCCGTGTGATTGCAAACTAATGCTATTAGTTTTACTGTTACTTGATGCTTAAAGGCACAGTAATGTTAGGTTCTTTAAAATATTTAAATTTTTTTATTTTAGAATGGAGATGAATTTTCTAAAAAAAATTGGATATTTTAGAAAATGTTGCGCCAAGCACACTTAGTATGGGACCAGGGCGAGAAAATAATGATGTTGATAGATCTTCTGGTAGGTATTTGAGAGAACTATTGATTTAACTAGTATTCTAATCCGATCTTAAACAAACGATGGCTCCTTTGTTCTATGATGCCAGTAGCTCTAAAACCTTAAGTAAACTGGCTGAATGCATTGACTCGCCTAGTGATGTAGTAGTCCATATTCTTCTAAGCGACTGACCGATTGACCATAGGTGAATACAGTTGCCGTTATTCAAGTTACCTTGGTTGGAATAGTTAGCTACCTACAAGATAATTTACTCCACGAGATTACCCTTTTAGTTTTTACACCCAAGTGACATAACCACTTTTCCACTTAAGTGGTAAAATTATAGGTAAGGCCTCTGAAGAACGTAGCGTCATTCTACTGTGGGTGTTTATTAAATAATTTGAAAGTATGCCCTTAGGTAAACGAAAGTTTCTTTTCTGTAATGTCTCCATAAGTTAATAGTCCGACTAAATTAGTATTCTAGTAGTTACACATGATTGCCCGTAGAGAAAGGGGTTTCGAGACATTATTTGTAATTTACATAAGCCAACGATTTCCCCATCCTATGAATATTATGGTGTTTCTGTTTAGAAACTGTCTTTGTTTTGTTTCCTATGTATTTTGTCGCAAATTACTTATTTATTTATTTATTCATTATTTGCTTTAGGCATCAAAAGGCTCAAACTGTTTTAATCATAACGGGCCTTTAAACAAAACAATGGCTAAAGACAATATTTTTGTTCTTTTTACTAATACAGGGCCACTGAACCAGTAATTAATAGTTTTTGTGTTGAGTTATTTTTCTTCTACTGTGATTTATCCACTCGTTTTACGTAAAACTAAACGCGGAACTAGACAAGACTGCAGCAAAAAAACATCGTGATCAATTATTTATAGAATATCTCTCGGGTGCACAAGTTCTGCTAAAGTTTTTGTCAATTGATGCGAAACGTTGTGAATTTATGTTTAGTTATCGACTCTTAACAAAGACTATATTAAACGTACTGTAATACAAATTTCATGTTGCCTGTCTGTTCATTTGTTTTCATTTGTCTATGGTAAATATGGGTTTGGGTGATGTTCGCGGGTGTGTGAAGTCATTTCTGTACAAATAACAAATGACGAAATGTGAATTTATCAATGTTCTTCTAATCTTTGGCATAGGCTTAAAATCTTTGGATCCGAATACTGAACTATCTCTAAAGCTTTCGGCGAAGCATTAAGATTTTATAAATTAATGTGCCCTTCAATTAATCTTCTATATTCAAATTAAGGCTGCATGCTAACTTTCCTTGGGTATCACCGCGCAGATAAATCTAAAACAGCGCGTGCGCACCGCGGAAAACACTTTCGTTCGCGGAAGCGGCCGGCTGCCTCATCGAAAGTAAAAGCTGACTGGTGGGTACCGGCGTGCCGGGTGTGCCTGCCGCGGTTCGCAGACTACCATTATGCTGTGATTAGGGCTCCCAACGAAGAGTAAGCAAATATATAAACTCCTAGGACTACTACACTAATTGCCTAGCGCCAAAATAAGTGTTATAGTAACTCTGTCTGTCTGTCTGTTACGCTTTCCCTCAACCGATTTTTAGACTCTGCGAGAGAACATAGGCTTCCCTTTATTGCGAAAAAGGGGATCTGAAATCCACGCAGACGAAGTCGCGGGGGCCGCTAAGAATTATATAATAATAGCATAATAACTGCTGGATCGACTTCATGTATTTCTAATAATCCGATGAGTCGTTGAAGAATTGTTTATTTTTGATTCCACAACCGACAGTGGTTGTGAAAAAAACAAATGTCAAATAAGGATTAAAATGGGAAACATAATATGATATTATCATTCTGAAATACTGTTACTAAATCGATTGAGTTATCGTAAACCCTATTTTGATTATAATGTGTCTGGGAAATTCTTTCCGGCGTGTCGACGCGATTGTTGCTTTTTACTGAGCTAATCCGATTGAATAATAATGACAAACAGTGTAGTAGGTATCTACAAAACGTCATTATGGCTTATTTACGTGATTTAGATAGAGATATAGAGAAATCTGTATACTTACTACTGGGTATGTGACAATTATTGACATCTACATTTTAACCGCCTATGATTTTTATGTTGATGACTTTTAATGATATTAATACAAAAATCAGCAAACACATAATCAACGCACGGACTGAAATACCTACGATGGAAAAAGATTTATTAATAAAAAAGTAGTAAACCTTTTTAAAGTCAAAGGTTCTAAGGTAAGTGCTTCCCTTCAAGATATAACATAAATACTCGTAATGAACTTACGACTCTAAGATCAAATGTTACTTGACCTATCGCTTTTAATAGCATCCGATTTAATCAAAGCATTTAATAGGTAAGCAGGGTTCACTATAATATTTGCAGCCTTATAAGGTGCACAATATACGTGTATGTTTGATTGACAGACTAATTTTATTTACATAGATATCAAGATTGGCTTCTGGCTGACACACTCAAACTAAGGTTTGGTCACTACAGACCTAAATCCCAACCGTTGAGGGATTGTACCCTGACGGTAAATATCCAAAATGAATTATCTTCTAAACACAATAAGTTGGTTTTATCATTGTAAAGAGGATATAAATATTCATCTAGGAAAATTGTTAAATAATTATATATTATAGTTAACTTTACTTTGCTCCATAATATATTTTTAAAATTATCTAGTCTGTAATAACAACATAATCGTAACTCCTTGGAATATGTATTTTGTTTTAAAGATTGGAAATTGTTTTGTCTTTATAGTCCGTCAGTTGTTATTGAACTTATAAAGTTGTTTTTATGTTTACCCATATTGACGATAATCATATGCTCCCATAATAATATTGGTCGTAGAGAAAGTAAAGTTAGTTATTAAAGATCATAAAAACTAGGATACCTATGCCTTTTAAAAAATGTGTCATTATCTCATGAATCTCAAGAATTTATACATACATTATAGGTTTGTATTGTTGCCAGTAGCGTTTTATATGAATAAATAATATTTTGAATAACGTCATACTTTCGAAGTGTTCCGTATTTAAAATGATAATTTTATACCATCTTTCATACAATTAATAAAGTATTTTTAAAATAACAAGACTTAAATCACGTCTTTTGGCGAAAACTGCTCCTTTTCATGTATTTTTCCTTTACAGTCTGCATCCGCTTGTGGTTCGGGACTAAAGGCTTTTGTGTCACTACCCATTAAACACATACATAGTTGTTTAACATCAGGCAACTTTGTGGTCAAGTGCTGGCTTAGTCGTAAATAAAAAAAAAAAAAAAAAACAAATCCAGTTTTTAGCACCTACTCGTAAGTATTTATAAATGTTGTCAAAAATGTATTAGTGTTGTTTTTGGCTGAGAATGGCTTAGTTTTAATTGAACCCTTATTTCAACTAACACAAGTATTCGGAGAAAGCGGCTGTCATCTAGCAAGTATTTGGCTGTCATCACTTTAATGTCGTTGATAGTAATTGATTTGATGAGTGCTCAGTCGAGTAGATGATGACGGGTTCCTCTTTCTTATCAGATCTATAATTAGTTGTAACTGACAGATTTGTAGTGCACTCATTGTATAATAGGACGTTGTTTGTATGTAAATACCAGTAAACAGACTTGGTATTTGCATTGTATGTATGTATTTAGTAAGTGTTGTACTAAACTGTTAATTAATTAGCTTTTGTTTACGTTTATTAGCTTGAGAATATGTCGATTATCTATTTCTCAAAGATAGTTATCTTACTTTCGTTTGATGACTCTCAAAGTCGCTTTGTACATCTCAAGTGTCTAACATATATTTTCTTATCTTTAGAATAAATAATACAAACACCCTGCGGCCGATTTTCGGCCATAGCGGCCAATTTACGATCAGCCACGTACGCAGGGTATATTATAGTGCACAAGTGCGCCCCAGCACATGTGCACTCTCTATTCCTCACTCTCATTGTTCGGTGGTACAGCAATCTAACACGACCGTAGAGATATCAGGCGCAGGACCAATGGCTTACTGTGTCTTCCGAAGTTCGGAAGCACCATTGAGTTCCTCAATCGAATAAATACGTATCATATAGCACATCCAATTTGGAGTTGAATATAAGTAAAAGTGTCATTACTAAAATAATTGAAATGTCAAATATACTAACACAGTTTATCCCACGCCTTGGCACTAACGTACTTAGCATTATGCGAGTAACGGGGTTAATCTTCATCTCCGTATCGATAGTTAATTGCGACGATCGAATTTTATCGATGTCTCGAGTCGTGACCCAGTTCCTATCGCAAGGTGACAGAGAGGCGCGAGCGCATCCGCGGACAATCTCCGGTCCTTGGGAACAACACACGAAGTACAAATTCAAATTTCGACCTTATTACGATGCCTTAAAAACCGAAGATTGAAGACATCCCATCGGTTTCACGGATCACATCTCCGGCCTATTGTATTGTTAATAACGTGTGTTGTTGACCTACAACGGACAAGTTTATGATGTGTTAAATTGGATTTGTGGAGGGCGTTTGTTTGAATGGAGTGAAAATCGTTAAATAGTGATGACCTTTGCGTCGGTATATTCAGTTCTAATTGGATTGATCACTATTATACTGTGATAAATGATTGTAAATTGATATAGTATCTTCATTGTTAAATCTATTAGGATACGTGACTAAAGTTGGATAAGTACTTTTGTCATCACAACATTAGAGCTTATCAAAGTCGCCAGATCATTCTAGTACTATTTTATCGCTTAATCGCTTTCTCGAAGAAAATTTTGAAAAACCTTTCCTGACAAGAAGTTGGACTATTTAACCTTGTCACAACTAGCCGGCTTTCTAACCATGAGACAAGTGACTCAGTGGTATTTCGACCTTTATCCTATGTTATTTGAAGCAAAAAGCAACATAGTATTTGATTTCAACATTGGTCTAACGAGCGTTATTATGTACATAATAATATACTAAGTAGTTACACAAGTACCGAGGTGCAAACGCGCTAAACAAACACTAATAACAAAAATTTGCAATGCAAATAGAGGAAGCAAGAAAGTACAGCTAATTAAGGAATTAGACAGACCTTCCGTGAAGTTAATGACCTCATTTTGTCTATGCATAATGAAATCGTGACCGAATTTCTCTAATTTTGGACTGGTTTTCCAGGCAGCTTTATTGTAATTGATTAAAGTTCACAATTGCTTGACTTAACTAAAAACGTTAAGGCTAACATTCTGTTTACAAATAAAATGTTTCCGCGGCTATTCGCTTTCCGTATTGTGATCGATAACCAATAGTACGATGCGTTAAATCAGTTTATCGTGCTTCAGTTGATTTACTTTCTTTTCATCAACACCTAACCATTACTTTATTTATGCTCTATTTTCCAGCTATAACACTTATATCAAGTAAGGTATTGATACAGAATAACTAACGGAAAATATTTCTTGCTCAGCATGGGATTAGTATTATTTCTTTACAGAATTTGTAAGATTAAAACCAACATAATCTATGTCTAAACTGCCTCCGCGGAGTAGTGGTAAGAGGGCTGTGCTCAGAAACCGCGGAGTTCGTGGATACGAAACTCGCGAGGGATGCGACTTTGTGTCAGTTAGTAAGGACATTTCAGGCTTGAGTCACCTGATTGTCCAATAAGAAGAACGATTCCGTACTTCGGAGGGCACGTTAAGCTATTGGTCCCGACTATGATCCAAATTGTCTGGTTTCCCTGGTGTGGGTTGCGGAGGTCAGACGACAGTCGCTCCAATTTAATCGGTTCCAGGCTCCAGGCTTGCCAATTCAGGATCATAGTCGTAGCGTACCCTGTGCTCTGAAGCAATGGCTGAGGATGCAACCGGGAGAAGCGTTAAGATGATGATGATAATCTCTCACGAAACATCAAATTGTGTTAGTAATTAAATTTTCTTAAGCATGCAAATTATAGCACGGTCCTAATTGTTTCTATTCTTTCATAATGTTATCTCTATTATTTGCCCTCGCATTCGAAGGATCAATATCAAACCACAAACTCAATCCATCATCTATCTTGACATTTGCTTCATTAAGTGAGTTGCTAGGTTTCTCAACATGATCATTACCGTTCGTTCTAGGTTTCGCAGGTTTTGTAACTAGACATTTACCAGACTGGCACAAGCCTAAGATGGTTGGCTGGAGGGCGATATGGAAGCTTGAGGCACGGTGTTGTTTCAAACGAAATTGACTAGAATTTATGTATTTGCACTCTGAATGGCTTATTGTAGTAGAATCGTGATTGTTTTGACCTATTAGTTGGTAACAATTTCATTTCGAACACATATATTTTTTAGGTCCGATCTGATACGGTTAAATATAGATAAGGAAGTTAGTGCAATAAAATACTCATATTATCAATTTATGAAATGTAAACAAAAATAACGTCTTTCACTTTCAGGTCAATAAAAAGAGCGTCAGTAATTGGTTAGATTTACGAGTAATATACATTTTGAAGCAGTAAATTTAGTTCGAAACAACTCTGAATCGTATATTAACCTTTTCTAAGTAGAGAGGAATCCTCATTTTGCCGTAGGAGGATCTCAGTTGATTGTTATTACATTTCGAATACCCATTAATGAGTTATTCAACTCTAGCGTGTTTGAAGTGGTTGAGCTGTGAATAATGTGCAATAGATCATTGTTTACCATAATTTTGTCGATGTTGCATTTCGATTTCTAAAGCGGCAAAGTTCAGGACAGGCATAAATTTCCCAAACTGCAAACTGCACCCAGTTATATTTGATTTATCTACTCTTTTGATATTTTGATTCAACGAGGTATTTTGTACATTATATTTGAAGACAAGAACAAACAAGATAATAAGCTTCTCTGGAAACACTTATATTTTCTGGAATTCTTGAGAAAAATTACAGCAATATCTCGTAAAAAGTTATATCAAGAAGGAGTTTTAGCTTACATGCAAATAAAGTACTTATTATGAGCTATAAAAACAGTAGCTTTGTTGTAAATATTTTTCTAGCAAAAGCGAAAAATGTTCTTACAAACTCATGTAGATGTTTTGTTAGTTCTCTTGCATCAACATTTAGAAAAGTCATAAATACTATTCGCAACAAACGCAGGCATAATTTATAATAACTTGTTACAACTAAGCGCTTTGATACGTACTGTCAACGTGATCATAATTATAACACTCTTAAGTCCTCCACATAAAGCTTGCTATCCCACCAGACATAGTCAAGTCACATACGTCATCTAAGATCACAATGAGCACACAAACACCGCTAATGCATGAAGTACAAATCTTGACTTACAACGCGTCACATAAACTCACACAGAAAGTGAAACCGTTGGATTTATTAAATTAAACCAGTCATAGCAGAAACTAACGATCACTTTCAAGTGACAAGTTACTGCGCGTGCAAATAAAAAAACTATATACCACATCTCTGATTATAACAATTTTAAAGCAGATCTTGAAAGCGATAAGTAAAGTCGAGAATTGAATGTAAACAACAAAAGTAAAACTGATTTTTAAGTAAACGTAGTATCCATAAAATCAGCAATGTAGTAATTTATTAAAAGAATAAAATTAATTTATGTGAATATAAAAGTTAAGGATATAGATATCGAAAGTTGAACAGAAACATTCATAGCGGTCCCATATGTTAAAAGTAAAGTTCCTTTGTTGTAAAAAAGTTGTAAGAAATTACCATATTTATGAAGTATATGACGGTAATATATTTTAACAAAATGGCATCTGAACCATCTTTGAAAAAAGTGGAAGAAGATATTTCCATGAATTAGTTTTATTTAACTCGTAAAATGTAAGTACTAGAGTAATTTTAAATTCGCGTGCAATTTTTGAATATTCTTCTGCTTGGTGGAAAGAATAGTGCTATCAAAAGTAGGTATTATTGCATGATCTATTTACTGTAGTTCGAGCTGTTAGTTCACCAGTTCAGTATTCAACTTGACGACCTTCATAACACCTACTGAAAACATTCCAGTTTGAGAACAGGATATTGTCGTCACGACATTTTTGTTTCTCATTATTTCAAGATGCTTAAGCTCTTATGCTACCAGATATAATTATTCCAAGTAGCCATGTCTCCTATTGTTAACTTTTTGTAGACGTTGTCAGATTTTGTTTTTGCAATTTGAGTAACCCTATCTCTTCGTCTTATATTTATGCGATATAATCTTTATTTTTTACGTTTAGTTATAATTGAGACGTCGTGATGTATCGAACTGTGTTTAAATTCGTTTAGTATCATTTGTATTCATCCTTTTGAACTACCAAGCATTATATTTAGTTTGTTGATTTAATTTAATCTGATAATCCCTATTTGAATTCAAATACTATTAGTTTTTTGTAACTGGAGTTCATTACTTTGTTATTTATAGCTGTTAAAACATTGATGTTTTTGTTACACTTGTGTTAAGAGTTAGCTGTTACAATTAAAGCATTCAGCGCATTCCCCCCCTCAGCTTAATTATATTAGTTATAAGATTCTTACAATGACTATTCACTAAGTTACTTTATTTTTTTTATTACTGTGATTTTAATACAAAACTGATCTATAAATGTTATAATACACGTAGCAGTTTAACTGCTGAGATTAACCCAGTTTGCGACATATCAATTAATGCGTTAATACCGACAAAAAGTTTGTTGCAAAACACTTGTGTGCAATCGATCATTCGAAGCATACGAATATGATCACAGTCTGGTTTTTATGCGATGCGTTATGGCGCGGACCTGACACACAAGATTCTTAATGTAAGTGTAACTCCTGATTTAATGTGTACTAGGTTTTTGTACGAGACTGGTCGTAATATAAACCTACCGAGACCAACACCCAAGGTTGTTCCCATAATAAATGTTGACGACCCGTGCGGATTAATGGTCAAGAAGTCGACTATTAGACCAAGTGGTAACGGGTTCGATCCCCGCAGAGGACAAACATTTGTGTGCATGAATATGTCTCTTTGTCCTAGTTTGGGTTTAATATGTATCTGTTTAAGTATTTTTGTAATACCTCTGTTGATTCTGATGTTTGTAACACAAGTGCTGAAGATACTTAACAGGGAGTCAGATTAATGTACCTATGTGATGTTGTGAAATATAAAAAAAAGGAAAATAATTTTAACAGAGACGACTGGTCGTTATATAAACCTACCGAGACTAACACCCAAGGTTGTTCCCATAATAAATGTTAAAACAGAGTCACTACTTGAAAGTCCTAAATTGTATGTACGAGTAGTACTGTATTGTATTTTTCAGCAGAGTAATAAGCATATTCTTTCGAAAACTGTACAGTCCGTTCTCGGTTTGTACTTGGTAATTTATTTGGCAAGGTTCGACGGTAATTAAGGTTAACGAGCTAATAAAACCCGTGTATTAATTATATTTATACGGTGGAGTACGATTGAATATGTGGCGAGTATATTTTGTGCAATAAATAATAATAACGTATACGAAATCAATAATGATTATTTTATTGGCATATCGAGCAGGAATTCTTTCGGAACACATGAATTATAAGACGGGTTTTTATAAAGTGCCCTAAATTGCTATCTAGTGCTCCTGTTTGTAGAAGTTATACTTATTTAAAGATTGTATACATAGTGAAGATATACGAAAAACGATTTTTTATGTTATGGAGAGGCAAATAAACAAAAATCACCTGATTGTACGAGTAAGTGTTACCCATGGACATCAACAACCACTCAAGGGTCGCAGATGTGTTGTCGGCTTTTAAGACCCCATACTCTCCCCAACTGAGCTCTGGTGACATTACTCACCAGCAGAAACACAGTTCAACATTATATTAATTTGATGTTTAGTAAGTTATTAAACCTAACATCGCGCAATTCTAAAGTATACATTTATATAACCTTTATAAAGTTACTTTGATTGATAACTGCTACATTTGAGCCAATTTAGTTTAAGTAAGTTTATTTAGCAAATTGATGCATTAAATAATCCATAATAAACCTAATGAATGTTATACTCATAAATAACTTATTAAAAATCAATTAAAGTATGATTTCGAAATAACCTGTTCTTGCTATCCGAAAGCGTTGCACTAGTTTATGTATATTTGTAAAAGATTTTATGATTTTATTAATACAACACGGGTGCAAGCCTATGTGTATTTTCAATAGAAAAATATTTAGACTCAACTATATGTAAATAAATAAATATTTCACAACATCACATACATTGATCTGACTCCGTGTTAATGTATTACTCGGACGAAAACGCTTGCTTTAGCAGACCTAAAACCTTCGAACACAAGAAGCCTTCATTTATTTTGTTAAAAACATAAATAAATATCCCGAAAGCCGACAACATAACAAAATTATTTTTTCGAGACAAGTCATTGTCCACCAAAATGACAAATTTTACACCAACAATGCAGAAGTGTACACTTTAGTTGCTACTCAAAGCGGATACAGACGGTATTACGATGATTGATTTTAAAGCTCGCCTTGAATGCGACAATTAATCATTTAAATCCATCCCTTTTAACGTTAGGCCCGTGTTGAATGTTATCGGAAAGGACTGTCGATATGACTTTAAAATGTATGTGCGTATCTTCATCTCAGTTTAGGGTAAATTTAAGAAGGAGCAAGGGTATTGAACTGTGTCCTCCTTCAATATTATTAATTGCCTTTATATTTAAACTAACATGACATAACTAATGAATTTTATAATATTCACCACCGCATTTTCGGTCCCTCTTGATGTGCGTTATTGTGAGACACACAAAATTCGTCAAAATCGGTGCAATAATTTCACACAATTCACCAACAATTTTTTTTTGTTATCCTCATGATATATGGAGTAAACGTGCGCAAACAGTTGTCATTTTGGTCTTCTTTTCGTGAATATTACTATGACTAAACTACATTTTTTTTTCAAATATGTCAAACAAAAAAACACAAAATCCAAGCGGCAGCAGATTTCCTTAGACATTCACACAAGTGAGTCCTAGCTTTGATAAATGAACGGTGTGAATGAACCTTGCAATTTCGCAACTCGGAGGTTAGAAGCGATTGCTTATTTATTAACTATTCATCTTTATTTAGCATCCTGCTTCGCAAATTAAAGTCGCACACCGCCAGAAGACGGGCCTAAAGGTTACTTGACCAATTTAAGGAGGCCATATACTTAGTTTCAACATCGAGACGGGCTGCCAGCAAGTGTTGGGGGGTCACTTTAGAAATAGATGAGCTACGTTAAAGGATAGTTCATGAATAATTTAATATAAACATGGCCACTTAAGAAATGAATAGTTAATTAGAAAACATAGTGATTGGCCTTTAACCTGCGTTGATCGGTCAGACCGACAAAATTGGCTCTTATAATTAAGAGAATCTTTAATAATTTAAACTAAATCAAAATATTATCAAAAAAATATGATATTGAAGTTAATGATGTAAGAAATAAAGATAAAAATTCAATAATGGCTCAATTTAGAAGATTTATAAAGAGATAATGAAACGATAACATCAAAACGATGAAATCGTTAGTAATCAACGACACTGTCCAAATTTACTTTTTAACCGTAGGCCCATTCGAGTTCCTTGAAATATTTTCATAAAAGCACGGTCTTTTAAATATTTTAAGTATATATAGAAAGAAGAGTGGCATCACCTTTTGTTTAGTATTATTTTTTTCATACCAACTGCCTAGCCCAAACCCAAACTAAGCTCGAAGCTTGTTCTATGGATGCTAGGAAACGGATAAACATACTTAAATACTTACTTATAATCATTCATAACTCGAGTACAAATGCTGATGTTCATCACACAAACTATTGCCCCTAGCGGGATTCGAACCCGCGGCCCTTAGTTAATAGGCTCTCTGACCATTAGACTAACAGGCCCGTCAAATAGGAACTTGGTCTAAACCGTCTCAACTTTACTTATTGATGGATCGATGTCGTGGACGGTGTGCAAAACTTTGCCCACTTCTTGAAAAAAAAAATGAATATGAATTCCATTCCAATCAAGAATTTTATTACAGCGTTATTTTTTAGTGCTTGAATGAATTCGTAACTAAACTCTGTAACGTTTTAAGATAAAGTTACGTAAACACAATTTGGTATAACTGCGACCTCAATGATTGATTGTGGTTGGATACAATAAACTTTCTGCCCATTCGTAGACAAGGCCGAACATTCAATCGATACAGTGATATACTAAACTAGAGACAATAGTTACAGATGATCTTTATTGATGTAGGTCAAAATTGATCATAATGATTCCATTCGTGATTGTTCCTAATGTAATTTATCCTTTTTGTAATCTGTAATTAATAACTTAACTCTATCTCGTGCAAACGACCTTGAATTTAGTTAAAAGCACGCATGTATAAACTAGTTTGAGCCTATTAGATATATCACGAAATATAGAATAAGCCGGAAATTGGACGCAAAACTATTTTAATATATTATTATTAGTACTTCATTTTAGCAATCGTGGACTGTACCTAATATAACATCAGTCATGTCATTTTGTTTCGCTATCTAAGCTAATAACATGTTAGTAATTTATCCAAATCAGTTTGAAGGACCATCCGAATATCCGCGTTATAAATATTGCCTATTGTTTTATAGTTAGCAAAACAAAAAAATAAATGTATTTGGTCATTTCAAAATGTCAGCAGCAAAAATAGAATTAATAAAATGCAGAAACCCTTTCAAATGCACAGTTTTTCTTTTAAAAGCTTTGATCTTATGAAGACACAAACCTCTGATAAAAGAAATGAAGCATGCTCAAATCATTTTTATTTTTTTTCTCGCAAAATAATGCATTTTCACGCTTTAGCTTAAGCTGTACAAGCTAGCAGCAAAACTCGACAACACCTGAATGCATTCTAATGCTGCCGATCGTATATTGTTTTCTTCCTCCGCCGATAAAAATCAGTTTCAAACGTCTGGAAATCTAAAACGGAGTTGTGTTGACTTCTATTTTGTCGGGTAAAGGCGATTCGAGTGACATCTGTATCGCACAATACATCTTCTTTACTCCATCGCCGCACGCGTACAGCGGCTAAGTAAGCGCTAGATACGCTAGATTGTCAGATTACATTGTCACTTACGTAGGGCAGAGTTTCACAGGCCGTTCATAATAATGATAGACCACAGGAGTAGGAAGATGTTATGCATTGTCGTTTTTTACTCAAAAGATAAATTGATATTGACACAATTAACGCTAAGCAAATCATATCTAAGATACCTAAATGTAAATGAGTCATCAGGTTTATTGTGGATGGGATTTGATATTTCCTGCCGTTTGGTATATTGTTTACAAATGCTGAACAATTGATAGTCAGTTAACTCTAAATTATTTCATTTCTTACTACAGCGGTTAATACTTGTGCGGTCAACGACATTTTCCTCGTAATCTAAGTCGCTCTAGCTTTGCAAACCGAACATTGCATTGCAAATAAACGAAGGTAAACTTTGTAGGAAGTATTTAAATTTTGCCTCCGTAGCTCATGCCAAATTCATGATGGCGGAGCAAAGCGCGAAATTCGCTTCGAATTCCTGTCTCCGAGCTAACAGTGACATTCATCTGTAAATAAGAAGAATTTCTAAACAAGAAATACAAGTTCATATTAGAGAGAGTGCACAATGTACATTGTACATCAGTGTCATTACTGCGGTTTGCGGTTAGTTTCGTAACAAAGTCATGCTTTTGTCTTTTACCCTACCTACCTAGTATTTCTAACTAGATTTGAATGAGCCGGATTCCAAGCAAATTGGTTAGCATTCCAGTAGGTATTTGTCATTGATTGTATCGAGTTAGCGTTGATCGTCATTTGTGAATAATTTACAAAGCTAATTGAATAATGTGGGACCGGTTTCGATAGAAATTTTGGAATTAGTTTGCGATGTCAACTTTGAAATATTTGCGTTATTTAGTGCTGATTTGTATCGAATATGGTATACTTCTAATTGTAAGCGATAAACTAAATTCGTATTAACTAATTATATCGAATAAACGGTGGTTACTAAATGCACAGATAATATAAATAGGTAAAAGTATCCAGATAGGCTTAACTATAAAAACATCATTAAGAAGCAAAACATTTTCCAGACGACAAGGTTGATTCTAACCTCACAACTACATTTAATTGTAAGTGTATCACAGCTTTAACTGTTGAAAAATCGCGAACAGAAACAAGGAGCGCGCTCTCGTGGGCAGAATCGGCGCCACTAATCTTTTATTAAACAACAGAAGCAACCAGCCCACGTGTAGACCGACTGCCCATCAGATTGACGGCATTTGCATATATTGACTGTTTAGATCTCGAAAATGACTCCGGAGCTATCGCCAGGCTTACTCGGCACGCGAAAATGTGCTTTAATTCTCCTTACTTAAGGACTACAGGTATTTTACTGACACGCAAAAAAAACCGTCCACTTGTATATTTTTAAACAGTGTAAGGGTTAGGCGCGCCAAGAAACTCGCCAGCACAAATTGTGTTTAAATCTTAATTGACTTCTTACGAGTTGTTAGAATTGGAATTGGCATTTTTATAAATTAGATCTAGCACGCGAGTGTGTAGTTAAAGTGACCATAGTGGTTAATTTAACAGATTTAAAGGGTTTTCTAGCGAAAGTTTAAATGACCGTGGGACATGTAACAACACTTTGAAATTACTTTTTTATTGCTGCTTACGAGATCTTAGACTAACATTTTCTTCTAAACTGCTTGCTCTTGCCTCTGTTATTTTAAAAGTTTTAGTGTGACATCTAAGTACAGTCTTAATTGCTTAAATTGATAAGGATCCCCTTAATTTTGAAGTGTTTCGTTACAGTGTAAGGCTTTTAAGATCTAATTTAAAAGTTTTACAAAACTGGTACGTTTATCATTAAACTATTTTTATAGCTTTTTTGTTCGTATTTTCTTTATAATTATTGTATTATTTAACTATTATGCATAAATTAGACGCAAAAGCATGAGCTAGCATCTATCAACAACCTGAAGAAATCCTATTACTGGTGACAACTTTGTAATTGAAACTATCTAACACGGTGATATTACGTGTCATTGTTAGTTTGACAAGTTTAATTTGCGTCATATAACACCGAAAGAAAAAATGTAACAGTTACAGCTGCGACAAATCCATTGGCACTGACCACCGAGATCTTGCCAAAGCCTGCCTCAATGCCGCCCTACTTTCCACTATCTACAGGCGCAATTATGTGGACAATACAACCAAACAAACATACTATTATATCACGCCGTCTACCATGTAATACGACTTTGCAATCAAAAGACTATGCAGCTTAAGACGATGGAATAAAGGTGCATTTCATTCTGCACAAATTGATAACTGCAAATGATGAAGTTATGTTCGCCAAGACAATAGAATATTGAGAGCACTACCGCCCTGTGCTGACTTATGTGTTGTTGGATTAAATATTAAAATGTATCTAATATCATTCGTTGATAAAGTTCAAAACCGTTTGATAGGATCAGGAGCAGGATGTCGGACTGGCGCCAAGGCTTTGGCAGTTGGCATTAGGAGGACAATTACGAAACTTAGGTTTGTGGGAGTTAAATCTGTTATCTAGACTTTGTTCTATTGGCTTTTCTGCTGAGCTGTGACTAACCGGTAAGTAATGAAATTTTAGATCAATAAAACATCCTTGGCCTAACACACCAATTACCTAGCAAACTAATATATAACTATTGATGCAAGGGAACGGATAGACATACTTTTATACATTTTATCTACAAATATACCTCAATAGATACATATCACACCCAGATCATGACATTTAAATTGTTTAATCTAATGAGACATAATATTTAGAATGTAAGTTTTAATCAAAAAACCCATCGTTTTTTCATTGACACACTTATTAATTATTTTCTTTGACACAAACAAACGGCCTGACCTGTCGCACAAACAATGTGCAAAGTGAGACAATAGCAATCAGTATACGTCATAGCGTATCAGTTGCTATGACTCTATTGACCCAATTTCTGAGTCAAGCCCCCACAATTACCAAGATGGCTGCTGTTACAGATCGGCCCACGCTACTCGATGTGTTAGAATGTTACTTTAAACATTCGTTTGTAACATTCGTATGCATGCAATATGTTGCATTATTTGATGCACTGAACTTGTAATTTTGATTGAAATTTCGAAAGTATACTTTATTTGTTGCATTATTGCAACTACTCAAATTGATAATGAAAATTGAGAATAATAAAATAATATAATCAATAATAAAATAAATAAAGAAATAAATATCTGACATAATATAAATTAATCTGACTCTGTGGTATAAAAGCTTTAGTACTTGAGATACAGAAAAGAGAACACAAAGTGGAATTAATAAATACCTAATAGTTATTATTACATTAATACAATGTGATTTTAATGAGACATTCAACACGCTTGACAGTCTCTCGAATCCAAAGCACAATCGAAATCTTTTAAATAAAACTATTTTTTCTTTGGTTTTTTTTATTAGTTCATTATTTTCTCAATTTTATGTAACCTTTTTTTTGCAATAATTCTAAAAATTCAAATGTCTAGCATTTTCTCCGAAAATTCTCCAGTGGGCCCGCGAAAATTCGCCTCACCGCTCCCTCCTACTGTCCAATAATTAATACCCATTATAAACAAAAACGTTCATTGTAGATACCACGGTCGCATACACGTGGTGTCGCAACCGCAATACCTGGTCGTTATTGTTTATTGTCTTCTTATCAATATCTCAGCGCTTTGTTAGCTGAACCACGCACAATGGCCCGTTCGTACCAACCTTGGTTTTTGTGGAATTAAAGCGTAATACGGTAGTATGACTGCGTTAAGTTGAGTCTTCAGATGTAGTGTTGGGAAGGTAAAATTGATGTTTTGTTTTTACGGTTGGTAATAATTGTCACGCTCCATATCCCGTACCATATAACATGAGTAGGTGGTACCGTATACGTTAAAAATCTACACTAATTATAAAGCTGAAGAGTTTGTTTGTTTGTTTGAACGCGCTAATCTTAGGAACTACTAATTCGAACTGATTTTTTTTTTGTGTTGGATAGTCCATTTGTCGAGGAAAGCCGAAAGAAACCGAAATCCAACGCGGAAAAGGTCGCGGGCGGCAGCTAGTATAAATATAAATAAAATAGTAAATTAATATTTCACAACATCACATACATTGATCTGACCCCGATCTGTTAAGTAGCTGAAGCACTTGTGTTACAGACATCAGAATCAACAGTGGTATTACAAATATACTTAAATAGATACATATACCACCCAGAACAGGACAAACGAACATGTTCATGCACACAAATGTTTGTCCTGTGCGGGAATCGAACCCGCAACCTCTTGCGCAATAGGCAACATCTTGACCATTACGCCAAGCGGTCGTCAAAGTATAACATAACTTTATACACATTCATTTGATTCCAAAGGCATACATTTAACCACCCAGACACAAATATTTATCTACACTAATGTGCCATCGAGTCAGTCACCGATTCTATCAAGAGATTTGAACAAACACGTTATTATTAACTTAATATTCGAATAAATTATTTATTATCACTATACAAATACTTAACCTAACCTACCCACACACTCTTCGTGAACACGGAAGACTCTCTACATTGATCTTTCTGACCTACACTCTTGACCTTACGGCGGAAGTGTGAGGTGTTAATGGCAACCTCTAGCCATAATAGAGCCTCACAATGAAAGGCATTATAAGAGTTTTAATAGGTATCATTTGAACGCAGGCACTAATTTTTGGAAAGGCTAAAATTAAGAACTTTCATATTTTGTCACAAATACTGAAGCAAATAAAATTAAACTACTTTTAAACGGATAAAAATCGCAATTAAACGTATTTGAGATCATAAGCTTCTTCAACACACTCGTAAATATTTTTATAATTCGTATTAACTTATTTCTAAAAATTTGATTGCACGACATATAAAATCCTTGATAAAGGTAATAATTATAACGTTATTACATGTATTATGATTTATGCCAATATATCGCATTTATTAAATAGCTGTGAGTGATTCCACGCCTCTTTGTCAATAGCGCCATTTGTTAAAATGGTACGAGTTTTTGAATGGAAAAGCTTCACCACTATAAATATATTAAAACAAACAAATTGGCCTGGCAGAACGATGCCTTCGCCGTCACATAAACTGGATTCGATACTTTTCGTAATAAATCCCTTCTTCACTTGAAGAATAGTGATATATCTTTTCATTCATACTTTAGCTCGGCACATTTTTACTTACCGACAGGGCGGCCATTCTCTCTCATTGTAAATAGAGCGATTGTAAACCTTAAACAGAGGCACTGATTTTATTTATAGTTCAGCTTTTTCACAATTTCCCCTGTTTTTGTGACAGCTACCAATTGGATGTCAGTACTGGAGTATTTATATTTAAAGTATAACAATGCGGAGTGGAGTTTATCGAATAGTTTTAACAGCAAACTTATTTGAGTAGAATACAAGGTATGGTTTTAATTCAAAAAGTGTAAAATATGATGTTTTATGTTACTCATAGATATATATTTGCAGATTTTCAACAAGGTTCATAAGTATCCATAACGCAGTTATTAAGGAAACAGATGATGCATGTAATATTATAGTTTGACAAATATTTCTAAGAAAAACATGTTGCCCTAATATTCTATTCAATTTATTGCATTTTATAAGCCCTTCCCACGGCTTTCAGACTAAAATAAAACAAACCGCATTAAGATACTGGAGCACAAGTAAGCTCCCACTTCCTACACGATAAATCCAATTAATTCTTGAAAATTAACTCTAGGCCAGCCATTTCCCTATCAGACGTCCTAGAACAAGTCCTAATTATTAGGCAGGGGAATGTTCGGTCTTTATTGTTCGTTCCTGTAATGTCCCCTGATATAATTTGCTGGATTGTAAACCTTATTAAAAGGTGGTAAGGGTGTGTGGTATATCAGAAAATGTGGCAACGTGTAGGCTAGATCTGCACTAATTAAATACGGGTGTAAGAGTCGGCGAGTCCCATTAAAATAGCGATTTTCGTGTGTGTGCATCTGATAGGGTTGGTTGGGGCGACACTTCCTAGTACAGTCGCGGTGAAATGTAATTGGCAATGTTTATTTCAATGCGGTGAGCCTGCTTTGGCCGCGATGTTACTTGCCAGGGACCAATTATGAACAATATTTATGACGCGAGTTCTTCTCGACGAAGTGGTTGGAGAAATTTTACTTCCTACAGTGTATTTAGAACAACATGCTTGACAAGAAAAAAAATTGAGCCTTACAGGAGTCGAGTATCTGGTGTATAGCTCGGGAGCAGAACTTAATGTGTCTGGTACAAGAGTGAAATAAATGTATGTGGGTAAGTCAAAAAAATACACTTGGCTATCATTTGCTATGTTGTTCATGTATTGTATGGCAAAACTGACGTTTACAAACTATTTTTACAAAACACTAACGTGCCACTATCGTGTAAGTATGCAATAAATCAATATTGAAGTAAATAAAGTACAATTAATTACACACACATTTCGCCAAAGCAAAATTGAAAGCGTCATTATCCAAGTATATTTCAATTTTCCATTGACAGTACAGCGATGATATCCGTCTATGCAAAGATGCACTTCCGTGTCATTACGCGGCATGCGACTTGCGAGCGACGTTGCACCGCCATCGTCGATCGACGATACTGAACATTTCACCAACCCTACAAGACTTGAATGAAATAATTCTAAACTTTCTAATAGGATATTCTATATTGGCGACTGTTGAAGAAGAAAGTCGAATATACTCGTAATTTGTAGCAGCAAAAAAATTTGGAGACTGTCATCGACTTTGATTGAATGTATCTCATTAGTGAGTAAAAAGTTTAATTTAGCAGACGTTAGTAAGGCAAGAAAAGTGTGATTATTACGACTACAATCATAAAATAATACTACCTACAAATACTGTTATCAAATCTCCGTATTCGAACGAATTCCAATTGCAATGATTTAAACTTGCGTATCATAGATTTCGAATTCCGATCTATATATATAATTTCCAATCTTATTGCAACAAACATTGCATGAACTATGATTGTGAGACACAACATTTCAAGTTAATCAAGAAGTTACTTCAATGGTACACATTTGATTGCTTCCTCTTACAATCTCGTACGAAAAAGATTACATCATCATCATCAACATCCACTGCTGGACTCAGTCCGATTTTTGGCGATTCGAATTAAATTATTATATTATTGTTTTAAAACAAATTAGCGAGCTGCAGAATTGTCGCAGCAAGTTCATAGGGTTTTTCCTTATCTGCGATCGAAGTTTTTTATCACCCGCATCAGAAGACATTTAGGCGATCACAAACGACCAATGTTTTGCAAATACATACTCCACAAGGACTAAATTAGTAAAAAAATATACTGTCGAGCTGCAAAATCGTAGCAGCAAGTTCATAGGTTTTTTCCTTATCTTCGATCGAAGTGTTTTATCACCCGCATCAGAAGACATTTAGGCGATCACAAACGACCAATGCTTTGCAAATACTCGATTGTCACCCGCGACTACCGCGCGTGATCACCGCCGCGCCTTATTGTGTGATCAACTGATCACTTGACACCACGCTACTCCCCTACAATTGTATGGATATCGGCTCATTGTGCAGATGATAACATTCCATCTTTCATTGTGGAATCCCATTCTGAAGGGACAGTTCTTTTTTCAAATATTTGTCTGGGTTTTAAATTTAAATGAAACTTTTTAGATTTGTGAGATACATTACGAGTAACTTACAACGTACAAAAATTTAACTACCTAAGAATGAAATAAGTTGTTAAAAACAATAATGTACAATTCACAGTGTGGCTTTGTAAAATAAGTGTACTATAATTATTGAACTTATTATTCATATAAAAGATCAAATATTACCTAGCAAATATGATTATTGTGATATATTTTTAATTCTGTCGAAAAAGTGAGTTTAGTTTAGTTTACTAAGCAATACTTATTTTAATCAAGATTCAGAGGCAATCGAAAAGTTTCAGGTCAAAATCATTAATCTATGTTCACTTACATGTTATGAATGGACATGCAAAACAATAATTGTCTAATTAATAACTTAATTTACACCTTAGGTCTGTATTATCGTTATGTAAAGTAAAGAAAGTTGCAACATTCCTTCCATTAATCAAAATGTTAAACAAAATATGGCAATTACCTACTGGGCAGGAGGCTTCTGGTAATGAAAGCCATTGAAATATTATACAAGATGATATAATTAATCATACATTTAAATGCGTATTAGCCGAACATGACTGATGTGTTGAAGTAAATAATTATTAGGATTCAGTAGTTTACTAGATTATCATTATTTTCCCTATTCAGTTTATTAGTATATTGATTCAGTTTATTTGTCAGTAACTTTTTGACCTTATATTTCGTATAAGAGTGTAAGTGCTATATATTATTGTAAATACTACAATGAGTATATTTGTGAATGTTGCGGAAAATGTCTTTGACGTTCGAATAAAATACACAAGGTCATACCAGAGAAAAATGGCTTAAGCTTTAGCGGTGTCTTTGTGCAAATCCTTATTGCGACCATGACAACGCAAAACGTTCATTACAAAACCCCCTATATAGGCTTAGTATTAAACAGGTAAGTATTTCTAAGCCGGATATGTTAAGCCTATTGTGGCACGTGCCTGCCCTACATCGGTTATTGTATCATTCGTTCGCTTTTACTACTAGCAAATTTATCTCAGCATGAGAGATAATATATCTCTGTCCAATTAATAACTTCAGCTATTGTGCCTTAGCTTTAGCTTTGTTATTTGTAAATATTTCTTAATTGACCTCTTAGCCTGATTAATTTGGTCCACATTAAGACTGGTTTTGAGCAAATGTTTGTATTTTGAAAGTCACGGTTAATGAAAGAGAGCCGTAATGAACGGTATTGTATTGCCACAAAAATAATGATGACTTTTCATTTGTTTAATATTAAAATACAGTTAAACTAATTTTACGAGTAGTGAATGCTTTTGAATTATTTTGAAGTTAAACAGGCTCGAGAACGTTTATTTTAGAAGAGAGCCACGCTGAGAGATTCGCGGACAAAAAAAATTGACAATCGGTGTCCTCCCGGCCGGATCCTCGCGGACTGGGAGCGTAACCGCCGGATCCATTTTTTTACTCCTGAGTAGGTATGTATTTGTGTATGAATTTGTGTGCGATTAGCAGTTCATACAAACATTTAGGTCTGCTTTTGTATTCTTATTATTTTAGTGATGCTCATGCGATTTCGTATTAATTTTTCGTAATAACACCGTGGAATTCAGTAGGGCTATTTTACAAGATTGAAACAATAACTAACTCTTCGAAATCAAAAAACCTACTCATCATGACAAACATCCACTATTTCGCCAAAAATGAGTTCTTAAGTGCGAAATAAAGATTCGCCGTCGACAGCAACCGTTAGCACACTACTTAACCTGTCAATTCGATTTGTTTTAGCTTAGCATAAGTGCAGTGTTACCGGATCATTTCCCAACCGGCAACTTTATAATTGCGATTGCACAATGCAAATCACGAATGAGCTAGATTTGTTCAACCTACGGTACTGGGAGTCACGTTGTCGTGATACGTACCGCTTATCGGCACAAATATACTGTTAATTTCATAGACTTAGTTTTGATTCGTTAGATTTGCCTTGAGACGAAAAAACTGTTGCATTATTTTGTTCGACATGACGTACGATTCAACATGGTTTAACTGCGATAAGAAGCGACTGCCGCTTCAAATTTTAGTGCCAATTTCTGAGCGAGTCGAAGTATGGTGAGGGCATCTATCGATTTAAATCTGTGGTTAATTTATTATTGTTCCAGTTGGATTTGGCAATTTAATTGTCTTCACATTCACCTTGCCGCGGGCAGTGATCAACGGTTTAATCTAGTTTTTATTACGTTTAATTCATGAGGTGTGTGGATTTCATTCATGATCTAGATCACTCTCGGTTTGCAAGTACATTGTTATCGGCGATGGTACTGATAATGCTATTGTTGTTGAAGAAATCGTGCTTTCTTAGCAGAGTTTGTTTGTATAACCACTTGCTGCAGGCGATATAAGATTTTGTAACAGACTTATTAAAAACTTAGGTACGTACATAAAGAGATTACAAACTGACATAGAAATTCCTCCATCGATAGATAGATATCATTTCTCAATTGTCTGCCTTAAACTAGCATAGCGATACTTTACAGATAGGCATTTTTAATAGTTTCGTTTTCTTTTAATTCAACCTCATATAATTAGAGTAGTAACATTTTGAAACCACTATTAGATTAATGAGTTAGTCATATAGGGCGCCCTTTGCTATGGGTCGTGCCTTTCCCACATACAAGAAACATAATTTAAACTCAATTATACGTCCATTACTGTGACACTAAAAGATCGTCCGCTTTGCGAACCAAAGTTAAGTAAAAGGACATTTTTTTCAATTAGTTCTCGTAAGTAAGTTACCAAAGTAACATTTCACCAAGGTCGTTTTAATTAGACAATTTCATTTGAAAGCCCATAGATCTGCAGTCATGAAATATACCAATTGCAATGTTCATTCCGCAACGATATTTCTAATCATTGCTAATTGTGGAGTTGGGGAATTATTTTTAATATTTTTTAGGCGCTCACAAAAGATTTGAGGCAGCCGACCGTATCATGCAAGGTTGGGAGTTTCACCTGTTCTTGCGTCTGAGATTTTGATACGTGCGAGTAAGTATGCTTTTTATTTGGATAAAAATCCCGTTTTAATTACATTCCTCCATAAAGTAACGTTGCGAGCTGTTCCTTCCGTACGTGAATAGGAACGTACCAAATTATGAAGATGACGATGGTAGATTAGTAATAATTTAAATGACAGGTTACGCATAACATATTAGTCTTTGTAAGATGCAAATTAGCCAAAATGACGGAATTTTCCTGTCAATTATAGTTGTATTTAACCCCGATTTTGATGCGTTTAAAAGTAGTTTTATTTCATGAGTGGTAATCGCGGAAATAAAAAAAATCTTTAAGTATGATTTTGAGTGCGAGTTATATTTTGATAAGTGCGAGTTATATTTTGATACGTGCAAGCTAGTGAAAGTGGCCCGAGTCGTGCGTTAAGCAAGCATGTGCGAATACATCGATAACTGATTTAATTATTGGCTGTTGCAAAATTTGTCGGGCCGTTAGTGTCGACGGCGATTAGTTTTTGTTTGTCTAGCGAATATTATTTTGCATTGCATACCGCCTTATACCGGTTTAGAAATTGATAGGATTTTAATTTATAGATAGTTTGTTATTGATAGCATGTCCGAATCACAAAATATTAGATTAAATGCACAGCATGACATAATTAAACCATAACGTTTCTTCATCAAAATGGAAATTGATAAATTACTGCATTCCAATATTAAAGTATCCAAAAACTGATTTGGTGTATAAATAGCAAAAAAAATTGTTTCAAAAATATGTATGTACTAGCGGCCGCCCGCGACTCCGTCCGCGTGGATTTCGATTTCCAATAGCCTAAAGCCTTCCTCGTCAAATGGACTATCCAACACAAAAATAATTTTTCAAATCGGTCGAGTAGTTCCTGAGATAAGCGTGTTCATACAAACAAACAAACAAACATACAAACAAACTCTTCAGCTTTATATATTAGAAAGTATAGATGACTGCGTGTTAGGTGCTTGCAACAAGTGCAAAGCTCAATTCAATGTTACATAAAATTAAACCACAAAATGAAAAAGTAGACCATTTACACTCTTGCAATATTTACTTATGTAATAATCAATTAGTACGTTGCGAGAGTTCAAGTTCGCTCAATTATGGTTTTAATTCTGTAAATGAGAGTAAAGTAATTTGGAGTACGGAGTGTATTCGAATCAGTTTAAGTGGTCAATTTGAGCCATTTTAGAGGTTGTTTATTCAATTATACTGTATAGTACGTAATGTCTTAGTCGAATATTACACAATCGATAATTTTGATAAAATAACATTTCATTGCCCGTTTACATTATGTTCTCAAATGGTTTTATTTCTCAAACGCAAGATAATTTAACGAAGAAATTGAATTTAATAAAGGAGGTGTCCTGTTTGTCAGAAGATATGAGTTCAATAACTATAAAATCTGCCTACATCTTTGTTTCAATTGAGGTAATTTCCTTTACTTTGGCTATGGGGCCCACGTCAGCTCCCGCCCACAGCTGTAGAATTATCGTCACCAGATTAAAATAATAAGAAATTGTTCACTTCACACTAGTAAAGTCCCTTTTATTACAATTTTCATGAGATGGATTTAGGTGTCGACATCAACGTTGACGTAGTTTTTTACGACTTGGCATGATTTAGTATCCCATTAATTCAGTCACCATTATTATAGAACAAGAGCGATTTCATTTTATACAATAAATTAGGAATCTTTTAGTTCTATGATCAGGCTCTTTTGAAAATGTTTTAGTGTACATTTTTATGGCTGAATGTCCGTTTGATGACGAAGAGCAAAGGCATTATTTGAAAACATTTCATCGCAACAAAGATATATTTTGACTTATTTATCAAAATAATGATACCAGGCCGGTACTTCCAAACCATATGAAATCAAATCAAAAATCTATTTATTACGCTATTTCAAACTTCTGAAAAGACTACAGAGATTGATGATAACATTCCATACTGCCTTAATATTTACTAATTTACCTAGAACATTACACCTAAGAATCACATAATTCCAGTATTAGTAATTAACTAATTAATTACTAACCTCATGCCATCAAATCCGTCGTCGGACCCGTTGATAGTGAGCACCGGCGCGCGCGCATACGCTTTCGCGACGCGTCGGTTCTTCTCGAACACTATCACCTTCGCCCAGATCTCGTCGTCGATCTGCGTCCATTTGTCTAGCACTTCCTGTATGTGTTCCTGTGGACAATAGAGAGGAGATGTTACTGAATGAAATAAGTAAACAAACAAGACATCCAGGGCTGTCTTTCACCTGTTAGGGGCCCCGGGCGCATGGGCCCCGGGCGCATGGGCCCTTGAACCTTTCGTTTGGTGAACGAGGGGCCCCAGAACCTGGTCTTTGGCCCCCGAACGACGCGGGGCCCTGGGCACTTGCCCAGAAACGTAGAAGTAACAGTTATCGTAATAAGATAACAAGGTATAAAACGTTCGGTTATGTTATTAAATTAATTACACTTTTGATATTTCTGTAACGAAACTTGGTACGGAGACAGACATATCCTTAAGAAAAGATATTCTAACATTTATTAGGAGGAAAAGGGTCGCAGGAGCTTCACCAGATTATGAAAAGTTATAACAGTATTTTAATTTTAAAATTGGTCGAACCAACGCCTCCATTAAATGGCCGATAATATTTTTCACAATTGTTTTGTATTTGTTTCTGTATCACTCTTCGGCCTTGTAAACAGTGCGTTTTTCGGAATGTTACCAAAGTTTTAGATATTATTTCTCGTGTGGCAACACTGTTGCAACTAGACGACACCGCGCAACGGTTCCGCTCTAGTAATGCCGGCTCGTGTGGATTTGTCTTTGAGTATTATGTTCAGATTGGTTCGAGTTGTTACGCCTACCTTCATGCAATCTATAGCTGTGCTTTATGTACTTTAATGGCATGTAAGTCAGTTGGTTCATGTATATTATTATATTTTTTTATACATATATATTTTTTACCTCATCTACACTAATATATAAAGCTGAAGAGTTTGTTTGTATGTTTGTTTGTTTGAACGCGCTAATCTCAGGAACTACGCGTCCGATTTGAAAAAATATTTTTGTGTTGGATAGTCCATTTGACGAGGAAGGCTTTAGGCTATTGGAAATCGAAATCCACGCGGACGGAGTCGCGGGCGGCCGCTAGTTTATATTATAGGTAAGTCTTCAAATCGAAGAACTGTTCACTAATTTCATAAAGTCTGCTTAATAAACTTACCTTCCAAGAGCAAGATAGCATTTGGTAATAGAAAATCCCCTATTCAGGCTCAAGATAAGTGCCCCAGCCCATGAACTTTCGGCTTGACCCGACCCTCGTTAAAACCGTTAGGTAAAGTTCATAATCAAAAAGGGGACTCTTAAATCTAACATCAGATTGCAACATGTATAATTTTCAGCACTTTTAACACTTCAAGATACAAGCATGAAAACGCCTTTTATTTGTATTGTTTAACCTTGGATTATTATCAGTTATTCGGAATGCATCAGGCTGTGTAAATTCACGCCCTCTCTTAACACATACTAGCTACATACTCGTAGACGTAACAATCAACTAGCAATTTGGCTAAAGCAGCTCTAAACAGACCGTTACTTCGGGCAAAAAGTGTTGAAATCAACTTGCCAACCGCATTGGTACAGTGTGGTAAGTAACAGTGTAGAATCTTTGGTTAGGCCTTCATTATATGAACAAGGCTTTGGTTAAAGAGTAATTAGGGGAAAATAGAAAAATGTGGTTAAAGAGTAAGTTTGAAGAGGAAAAAAGAAAAATGTAGGAAAAGAACGATAAATAGATGTGCTTAACAAAAACAAAATGGTGTTGTAATGTTCCCAACATATTCCAAAAGGTCTAATGCAATTATATTTTTAAATAATTAAAGTAAAAAATTAGATAAACGTATTAAATGATTATAGCCCTTTGTAACTTTACTGGTATAACAAACTTTTCTATAACATTTACCTATGAGTTACCCAAAATATCAAATAGTGCGTGTGCTAAATTATGATAATAGAATCACGCTTGTTGTCATAATGGCCATAATATTATTTTAAGTAGTAACCATGAACCTAATTCTTGATTTAATTTAATAGTTTGTCCCTCACCGTTTAGTTTCGTGATCGTTGTGGAATCTGTGGGATAATAACTCAATTACTTAGATTGAATTTGTCCAGATTGGTACAATAAAGTGTAATCAAGTGGTGTCCTTGTCACATAAAATGTCTTGTAAAAAAGAGCAAGTATATCAAGTAACATATGAGTGGAAATTGTATTATGTGAAAATCGATAGGAGACTGACATACAAAATAAAAAAATATAACGATTTAATAAGCATGAATAGAATATACATTGTATATTTAATGCGCATATTACTTATTAAACATAATTATTAGGTTACATACATACATTAAGGTAGAATGAGTTCAAATCATTCGAGTTCATATGGATAATTGCCTCCATTAAAGATAAAAATACATGCCTTAACTACTTAATTTAAAATTAGATCAATTTTTAATGTGGTCAGAATTGTATTTAAAAGATCATTATTTCCAACCTTCATTACCGTGAAGCGAATGAAACTAACATGTACAATAAAACGCAACACTTCAAGCAGATCATTATAATAGCCAAATGTAGCTTTTATATGCTTTCCATAGAAACGGCAGTGTATCCAACTCTCGTTTTCACCTACGAGAGCGAAAATTTTGATTACAGTTATTCAGATGCAATTTTAAAAACGCTCGCCATTCCTGCCTAATTGACTTTCGATTTCTTTTGGGTTCGTTATTCGCTTCTATATTCGAGTACAATGCCTTGTTCAACATTTAGTTTTAATGAAAGTTTTATGTAGAATGTGATATATTTTTGCTTGAATGTTTTAATTAGTTACTGTTTATTATCTTTTTTGTTTATTTACATAGAAAATACACTACGCGTAATTTGACAAGTGAATATGACAAATTCAATTTATTTAATCTCTTTGCACAAACTTTGCATGAATACGAGATGTTAATGTTGTAACAAGTTAATAAAATAGTAAAATAAAATTGAGAGTCATCTTGCTCCTAAACTTTTATAGTTGTGCACCAACAAATTTCTCAATGAAAGTTTAAGTTATCGCATCATATCATTCCAGTTTCGACGTCATTTTGCCATACATATATCGCCGAAAATTAACGACCATATTTGTCACAAGTTTGGTGAAAGTGAGTTTTTAACATGATCGTACGAGCTCCTTCATCAAATATTGGTTTGAAATATGAAATGCTTTTTTTGTACTTGTTAAATATGTTGTTACTTCTGTTTTAGTTCTTGTATACTGTTATAGAGGCTGCCCGCGACTTCACCTGCGTGGATTTCGATTTCCAATCATATGTATAGTTTTGTATAATACATCTTGTTAAATGAACAATCCAACACAAAATTAATATTACAAGTCGAATCAGTAGTTCCTGAGATTAGCGAGTTCAAGCAAAGAAACAAACAAACCCTACAGCTTACTTATATTAGTATAAATATGCAAGGAAATAATCTGTCTATCTAATTGGAATTTCGATTCACTTTCTCCGCACAGGTGGTCATTAGCTGCTTTGATCTTACTGCGTATTTTGCTTAGACATCTGTCATGATGGTTGGAAACATGATTTAGCTAATAAAGGCTCCTGTAGACTTTTACGCACTGTGGTTAATGCAATGAGAATCAAACAACTCACTACGCATTTTTTTTAAATAGAATGTGTAAAGCAAATGTGTTTTCAGGATGAAGCCCCATATTTATTTTACTTTAAAAAGCAGAAAATTTGACTACACCTTCTTGTTAAATATTTCTGAATAGAATAGATCAAAGTGGCAGATGCAGGTAGACTACGTGCCTGCATGTCAACTAAAATTGTCTAAAAAGAAAATAAAAAAATCCTTTGCATATCAAACTTTTGATCTTTGTTCATACTTTAATGTCGTAGTTCTATAAATAGGTCCATTTTGCTCCATGATTGCTATGCGGAAATTCACGTTCAAATCTACATCGCCCTTAATACATTACGCTATGATCTTGCAATCTGGCCGCACATTGTTGATCGGCTTCTCGCCGTGAATGCAACTCGTTAGTGCAGTTTTGTACTTATTCGCACTCTGTCATAGTCCATCATTCCATTCTAAAAATGCGAATATGATGCATTAGTGCAATATGAAACTTAGAACAATCTTAGAAGGATGGACATGACGGATGCGGGTCGAAGGTTTTGTAGAAAAAGATTTTGCTTTTTCTTTACAACTTCTTGGTTCAAAGAACTATTATTATTATTATGAGTAATGATTATAAGTATGTGGTCCTACAGGGTTGAGAATTAAGATCTTGCGTTTAATTTAAATCTAACTAAGAGATATATTTGACTGGCAAAACATTTTTGGCACATTCACGAGTTTGTCTACGAGTTGTAGTTATCTGGAAGTTTGTCACTTGGAATTAAACTTAACTGCGATTTTCTGTAAATGAAAGAAAATAAAACATTTCAAGCTCCTTCCAATCTCTCTCTAATATGTTTTAGAATATATATATATAGACGTTTATTTATAAATTTAGATGAACATTGAACGAATTTTTCAAATTTATATTAGATAAATGTAATATTACAGATTCGTATAATAATACATACTATAAATTCTCAATGAGCTAAACAGTAAACGTGGCATGCCACTTGCTTAAATATTAAGCAAGCTTAAATGTAGCGCAAGTGGATTATAATTATATGGTCGCGTATATGGATAGGGCTGACACTGCTACACTGGTTGAATGGAATCCTACGTGACGTAACGTGACATATAACTTTTAATGATTTGATTGGCATTTATAGATTTCCTAATATCAAAACATTAATAGTTGCAAATGTAATCCGATGTATAATTTCAATGAATGAAAAATTCATCCATAACTACAACATTAAGATAACAGACGAGTTTTTTTTTATTTTGTAAACGTACCTTTTTTTCAGATTTTGACATTAACAGACATAAAAAAACTGCACGTGGAATGGTGCATAATATTGTTATTGCAAATTCACCTAAACAGCAACCCAGTCTCCGAATATTTATTAATACATAATAGAAAACATTGGCCATGATACGTCATGTCATGACGTCAAGGTCAAAATCATGATTCGATTCAGGCTAATAAACAAAGCGCAGACAACCCTAAATAGCAGTTTATAAGGTGTGGTCAGCCATGGCCAACAATCGAGAGTAAAGTGTGAGCTGATGTTTGACGTAAATATGTCCTGCGGCAATCGAATTACCGTTTAAGTGCTTACCTAGTCATGCGACATTTTCAGCTATACATTTGTACTAGACTGGAACCCTTGAGTATTTGCAATGACAATATTGTACACCTAATTGGGAGAAAATATAGATTTTTATTTATTTTTCATTGAATGAGAACAAAGCGTAGTGACTATGGACCAAACTACCCCTGGGGAACACCTACGTTTAGCAGTGGACTGAGTGCCAATAGGAGGATTATGAGAATCACAATAGAACCAAGAATCTAATTAGTTTTTGTTTAAGGTACATTTAGAATGCCATGCGATAAAGCGTGTTCGGACAAATAGTTTGAATTCATAGTATTCACTTAACTAAATGAAAGGAATTGTATCCAGGACATTTAAAATCGCAGTAGAAATTATTGGATTACTCACGAGTTGAAACACAAATTGCGATATAAAAATACAAGTTACATCAAACAGAATCAGAATTACGTTATAAATATAACAATTACCTTATAATTGGATGAATCACACATTTTTATATAATTAAAACAATAACATAGATATAATTAGAAAAATATGATGCAATAGTTCACAATTTCATATTTATTTTTACAATCTTCATCATCATACTTCATATTTAATACATTTTTTTTGTTCTTTACTCAATGATAATCTTCTTTCACTGAATGTTAATAGTGATGACCTGTTCCTTTAGTTTTTTTGAAATGGGTTTTGGGTCATTGGTACCTGGAACCTGTTTTGCGATTTTTTTATTGTGGGTCTTAACCCTAAAAGGCTTTTATCGTGGATTGGGACAGCTCTCGATAAAAAAACCATTTTAAGTCTGAGATAAAACTCGTCTTCTCATTATTAATTAGTCCACATCGAATTGTTAGAGAGTTTGGAATTTTTTTTTAATTTATTTTATATATTTATTTATTTTATTATTAAAATAAATATTTAAAAGAGCACTTTAATTAAATAAATACTTAACCTATCAAGTTTACCCTTTCCTTTATACATTCATATTACTTAGATAACACGTGTGTAAAAATAGTGTCTTTAATTAGTTTTTGTGGATTGTCTGAGACATCCAACTAGATCAAAGATTAGATCTTGAATTCGGAGAAAATTTAAGTTCTAACTAACAATATGGAATCAACCAACAATGTGGTGTAGTCTTAGCTAAGGAAATCATAACTTACTCAACAGCTTAGCTTTATCACGATATGTTGAGAAACTGCACCGTATCAGAGTTGCATTCATTATGCATCGGACCATATATGAGCAATAGCGAATTGCAAGACTAACTACGAAGGTCGGTGAAATTTGCGATCTAAAATGGATTTTATTGCTCTACAATAAATCGCAGTTTGCAACGATCAAACCTTTTAAAGTTTGATGTTACGTGGGCTTACTAATTTCTGTGGGCGGTAATCGGTGTTTATTTATTTATTTATTTTTATTATTAAAGGAAGCATACAGCATGTTATGATACTTATAAATACATTTGTTATAGTGAAATCTTTGATAATAGTATCTGCGTCCTTTTCCTTCGTCTAAATATTTTTTGTGGTTGGCAAAATCAATGAGCTAACTGCTTTGGTTTTATATTTAAGTCTTTAATAATGACCTAAATCAATATAAGATGTTTTGATACTATTTCAATTGAAAAAAATACTTGCAGACTGTTATGTCCAACAGTAGAGTTGTTAATGATTTATAAAATAATTTTGTGAATCTCATTTAAAGTACGTAGTTAGATATATCCAAAATGAATGAGGCAGAATGCTATAAAAAATAACTCTCTTTTTCCCTTAAAATCAAGTCGATTACATACAACACAACTATTTATTTACAAGTATTATACTGTTAATTCCGCATGGTATTAAGAATTAGAATGCGAAGGTATTTGCGTAAACCTAATTTCTTCCATTTTAAACCTTGATGCATTGCTTTTAAGTTTACATTGAGCTATCAAAGCGATACTCTAGATAAGTTAGTAACAGTCAAACGGCCTTGCAGGGTCAAGTTTCTGTAGCCTACATTCTTAGACAAGTGTTTTTGCATAGCTATTATAAATATTTATATTAAATGTTGTTTCAGTAAAGGTTTTAAGTATTCTGCCTTATTTCTAAAAAGAGCTTGAATTCAGAGGTTATTCAATTGTATTTATCTTTTCGAAGATATATTAGGGCAATGCCAGTTTGAATTATTTTATGCGGAAAAGTAATTCTTTAAATGAAATACATAGTTTCCGTTTACATTTTTGGCAGATGATGTCCATTCCACAACCGATATGCCTTTCCAATAAGTCACATAATTAAGAAATAAACTGAGAATTACTAAATTTTATCATAAATTATATTTTCAGGTCATTAATTTCATATTTTTTAAAATTATTCCAGAGCCCTTTGCATTCCGACATGGCAGAAACAAATGTACGTTTATACATATTTGTCATTTTTATGATGCTTTTAAAATCTTTATTTGTTACACGTCCTTGAACATCCAAGATTAAATCGTTAAATATTTTACCAGTGTCCCAAAAATATCCCTTTTTCATTTATAATGATCATAATAAATCTCTTTTTGAGACCTAAAGAGTTTTTTCAAATACCTTCACGCTCCTTTAGAAGTAAAGTTTTAGACGGATGAGAATGCGTGTGGAAGGAGTCTTCGGTTTTTGGGACGTTTTAAAAATACACTTTAATTTGATCATAATAGGGTTCAATATTCATCTTGTGGTGAAGAGTACCTTTAAAACCTTAAATAAATTGTCAAGGAAAAAGACGATGTAGATTTCAAGAAAGTTATTTTGAACAAACCCGAAATCTTTTTACGTCTAATTTGTTTTATCACTTCCATTAACTACGGTCCTGAATTTAATTTGAAGTCAGCTTGGTTGTTTTTGGTGAACTTGAAAGAGCAAAAAAAATGTAACGAGTTTTATAAAACATTTTATCAATTCAATAAAAATACATGTTAATGGAATTTATTCTAATGTCATAAAACTATTTAAATCAGAATAGTCAGTTGTTTAAAGAAGTAGTAGTAAGGTAGTTGCGTTTGGTGCAAATTAAAAGAGAACGAATGTTTTGTTTTGTATTTAAATTTTGAAGCACTTCAATTCTAAGTATTTACCTTTATGTCGATTTATTTAAACCCTTCTCGACAAATTGACTACTTTTATAAAACAAAAAAAAAACTTTTATGTACAGATTTCTTGGTGAAAATTACGACTAGAAATCAAAAATGTCTACGTTCAGCTCGAAGAAGCGCCACGTAATAACATTTCCTCATTTCAAACTAATGAAGTACCAATAAAAGTAATATATATATCACTTAGTACATTATGCGTATGATTCACTGTGATATAACATGAACGGTGAAGTGGAGCAACCTTGAGCATCCCTGCTGACCTTTGCAGCAATGCACTTTATGCACTTTGCGTTTCAAATGTGAGCGGCGATTGGTAAGGCTGACTACACTCGGGACAATGCAGATGGAAATATGTTTCTTTCTCTTTGTTTTACGGGTGAAGGGATTTTGGCAGATTATTTGATTTATAAAACAAATATCTTACAATTTTGTCCTATGCTATCAGTACAGAAGATAATTGTATTATTAATTAACGAATATTAAATGCTGTTTTATTAAACTAGTCTTCCGCCCGCGACTTCGTCCGCGTCCCGTCCCGACCCGTCGTCTTGTCCGTTAGTTTAGAATTTTTTCTTGCCTAAAAACCATCCCTGGACATAAAAGAATAATTTCAAAAAAGAATTGACCAAATTGGTTCACGCGTTATTGAGTTACGCGCTTAGCAACACATTTTGCGATCGATTTTTATATATAAGAGGATAAGGCTATTAGTATAGTTATTAAAGTTAGTTTTAATCGTCAGCCTCTCTTAACCCACTGCTTAAATAACTAGGATATTTACGCCCAACCTGCGCCAAACTCAGGGTGGTCCTGAGCAATCAGGTTGGTAGTTCAAGGTTTAGATATAGTAATAAAAAAGATAAGTAAACATATTAAATATTTAATTATTTCCCAAGTGTATGATTAAACCCATTGATACCCAGCCTTACGCAATAAAGGGAGCGGACATTGGTGACATAGTCTTAAATGTCTCGCGCGTTATTGCGTGTCACGATTCGACGCTTACTCCTTTGTAGAGGTGTTTGAGCGAAAAGGACGACAGGTAGTACGATGTAGTACTGAGGTGCGTATGGAATTAATTAACTGTTTGTTAAAACAGTCGGCAAACATAAATTATTAAGATAAAACACTCTCTGTGTTTAAAGTAAGAGAAACAGAAAGATAGGGAGAGTGATAGAGACTTAGAGAGACAGCTTGAAATAAAAATATTGAAAAAATATCTGAGAAGTCAAAAAAATACCATTACAAAATGCACTTATATCACTCAGTTATTACAATGTTTAGTTTGCTAAGAAACATTGTACCTGGTTTTTATGTTTGGCATACTCAAATGAGTCTAACAATCAAGCAAGACTTACTTTTCCTTAACTAAACTCGAAGGACAATGCAACATTAAAACAAAAAAAAAGACTCAAGACAATGAATCCTCGTTTTGAGGCACTCATTGAAATTGCACATTTAACTTGCGTAATTGGTCCAAACATTTTAAAGTTGACCAATATGCTTTTTACTTCACAACAAATTCGAAACATACAATTGGATGTACAAAGTTTCGAAAGAATATTGTCCATGATACCGTAAATTTGATTGATATAAAATTTTGCATGGTTAAATTATGATTTATTAGGTAGTCAAGCAAGTAATTAGAAGTACCCTTTTGAACTTGTATGTTAATGTAATAAAGTTCAAGAGGTACCAGTAATTACTTGTCAAACACACGTATTAGGGAATGACGTGTTGCTTCTTACTTATTTCGACAAGATATTTTTTATTAATGTTCATTTTAGTTGTATCAAAGTCTGAGGACAAGTGCCATTGATTATTATATTGATGAAAATAAGCATTATCAGTAAGAAAAAGTTTTATTTCCTTACTTTTGTAGTATCTATGAAGATACCCACGTCTATGACGTAAAATGAAATAAACGACTTCTAGGAAAATTTTGCAAACGTGATGCACAAAATGCTTAGCATTGTAAGTACGGCAGCGCATTTAATTTTGTTGTTTATCTAGTTTGACCACTAAAATGGTGTTTTCCTTATGTCGAAATAGACAAATGAATATTCCACATAATAATATTTTCCTATTAAATATTAAAGTCTTACTATTAACTACCAAGAAAACGTAGCATTTGGCAAGTGTAAAACATGCTAGGTACCTATTAAAACATGTTGTAACACTTGTCTTATTGTAGATAGTACGCAACCGAATGCAAGCTGTGTAATTAATGTCTAAATATTTGTTTGGCTCCTACACGTCTTTCATGGTTCAACAAAAGACTGAACAGATCTTGCTGGTATTACGTAGTCAATATGTTTCTTGTTTGTAATATCATTGTGTGTTGCAGGCCTTATTACTATTGCCAAATTACTGATAGCCATCAGCATTGGAAGAACGTAATAGAATGAAAAGAAAGGAATATATTTTTTTGGATTTTTGGTGTGACCCAAAAATCAAGCCAAAAAAGTCCTTAACATTCAAACTCACTTATTTAAAACTGTAGGTCTTACTTTTATATTATGTTAAGTAGAAGTAAAAACAGTAAATGACACTAGGAAGTCAAAAATTGCATTTTGTCACTGACGCTAACTTTACATTAGATCAAGTCATAATTCATTTACTTAACCGTTTTGTTAGTTTCTTAACGTACGTAACACACCTAATTAGTGAAAGTGATATTTTTACCACAATCATTGTATTACACAACTTTTAACTCTAAACTAACATTCCGTACTTAACCAAATCTACATAATTAGATGAAACACATTTCGTAATGACTTCATAAAAGAACAGTGACACAACACCATTCAAGTTCTTTGGACGTGAACAAGTGTAAAACTTAACAACTCTCTGTTTAGAATGCTAACTTTTATATTCTCTTTCATCGATCATATCCATGCAATTTTGAACTTTGACACGTGGTGTTAAGATTCACGCATGTCTGAAGAGCTGTAGTGATGGTTGCGTGTTGACCAAGCAGTTGACAATGGGCAAGTTGTACTCGTATTTACATGGTACGATCTGTGTTTAGGCTTATGTTAAGATTTTGATCAAAATGTTAAACCCAGGGTATTTGTTTGGTGTTAAAGATCATCGGATTATTTCACCTGGACAAAGCAAAGTCTTACGAAAGTCAAATACAAGTTCAATAAAAATAAAGACAAACATTGATAGTGGATTCTGACACTTTTTTTTCACGACCCTAAATAGTTAACCATATATTTTACTTCACTACGACTATAACGAAATTTTATAGAAAATGCACAAAGTATCAAATGCTACATACTAAACAAGAAAACTAGTTGTCTGGCTCAAAGTCAATGTGGAACACGAAATTATAAATGAGTATTATTTATAATTTCGTGTATTAATTAGTAGTATTAATTATTACGTTTTGATTAAAAAGAATACTTCAATTCTTATTCCACAATCATTATCAGCACTTTTAAGAAAACATCTTGATAATAGTCAGTGTTTATAACCGAGTTGTGTAAACACCGCAGTTGTATACATGTGTTCATAGTTTACAAATGAGACAAATGTATCGCGTGCTCCATAGTGATGGATAACTGTTGGAATAGTAATTGTATGATTGCCACACCGACTCGCTGTGAATGAAATGCTATTTATACGGATAGAGGCAATAACTGTTGAGGAAGACGGTAAAAAAGCGGTTTGATGCCTCCTTCTTAATATTATAATACCGCTTTTTACTTGTAACTACCGAATAGCGTAAATTCCCGAGGAATGTAAGATCCAAATGTGTTTGATTGGATGGTGATAAATTACGAATAAAATGGTCTAGCCATATAAAGGAGTCAATCGTTTTTGTATGGAGAGTTAGGCCCACATAAAACTTTAGCGTTTATTTACGAAATGGGTATCAATTTATTCCTTATAATCTCCAGATTATAGTGGTAACATTACTTTTTCATATTATAACCGGAATCGTTAGAAATCAGATGTGAAAATATGTATTAACCTCATAAACTAATCTGTAATTTTACTTTCCTGTCGTTCAACGCCTGAACCGTAATTACTTGCACATAAGGGCGATTTTCCATTATGTTTTTCCTATGTATCTGAAGTAAAAGCAATTTATTATGACTAGTGGCCGCCTGTGGCTCTGTCTGCGTGGAATAAGTTTTTGTATGGAGAGTTAGGCCCACATAAAACTTTAGCGTTTATTTACGAAATGGGTATCAATTTATTCCTTATAATCTCCAGATTATAGTGGTAACATTACTTTTTCATATTATAACCGGAATCGTTAGAAATCAGATGTGAAAATATGTATTAACCTCATAAACTAATCTGTAATTTTACTTTCCTGTCGTTCAACGCCTGAACCGTAATTACTTGCACATAAGGGCGATTTTCCATTATGTTTTTCCTATGTATCTGAAGTAAAAGCAATTTATTATGACTAGTGGCCGCCTGTGGCTCTGTCTGCGTGGAATAAGTTTTTCGCACAACAATCTTAAACTATAGCTTAACATTTTTTAGTTCAAGCCTGCCCGACTAATGGATAATCCAACGCAAAAATATTTTTTCAATTAGAACCAGCTGTTCCTGATAGTAGCGTGTTCAAACAAACAAACAAACTACAGCTTTTTTATATTATATAGTAAAACCATTCATGACAGTTGACAGACGGAAGGTTTCTGACATTTGTATTCAGTTTTTAAATAAAATCAAAATCCGGCAATAGACTAGCACTTGCGTTCCGTTATACGGATTTTTTTGTTTTGTTTATTCGAATTATTTTATTTATTTATTTAAATGATTAAAAATCACTAAGAATCACCACCTTAGATAAAAATAGGCATGAAAACCGTTCCAGGAGTAAATTGCGTCTCCTTTATGTTCGATTTCAAGTGTTTTATTTTAATTCTATTGATAAAAACCTTTTTTCCTTCAGTTATCTGTATGTCAGATATTGTTTACTAATCTTTGGACAGATAGTTCACGGATATAATCAAAATAAGGCTTTTTATTTTGGTTTTCTGACTCCGGTTTCGTTTGGAATTCACTTCAATTGCAAAATTCATTAAAAAAATATACATTTTTAACGTAGTTCTCTTTCTCTTAAACGTTACCGATTGTTGGTGGGCCCAAAAAAAATGGTCTCCTTTGCGCCCACTCGTTTTATAGAAGAAATTGGGCGTTGCTGCCCCATTAACCAAAACCCTCAAGCTATATGAGATCAATCGCACATAAAGATACGATATCATAACATTTAATTACTTAACAGCCTTTATTTTATGTTATTTTTATGCAAGCATTGATGTTGCCATCCTCATAACGACAATAATTACATAATAAAGTGTACATAATACTGCGTAAACCACAATAATATGTAGACCTATAATGACAATATAATAAAATCTAAGAGCATACCAATTTTATTTAAGATTTAAGCTACCCTTATGTTAAGGTAGCACAGTGTAAAAAAGTAAGTAACCCTATTGCACTTAGGTAAAGTGTGTCAGATGTCTCGCGCAACTGTTACAGACTCAATGAATACTTTATTTTTGGACGCACTCCATTTTAGGATGAGCGTGTGCCAGTCTGTATCGACTGACAGCTGTCAACTAAAATGGACGAGACGCGACTTCTTTGTCACTTGACAGAAATGGATTAATTAATCACAAGGCAGAATGACCGCTGTCTTGTTAACCACTAGTGAGGGTAATTTGAGCCAGGTGTTTATGAAAGAAGTTAAAAAAGATTTAGTTAATTTGTATGAGACTTTCGTACCTACTAAGATATATTGCATACCAGAGTTTACTAAGTGTATATCTCAGCTGTCATCTTTCTAAATCTCTCGACTCATTTTACACACGCAACATATGCATAAAACTTTCTTATTTTATCTTGCCAGAAAAATGCTAACGCTTTGTTTTTTGTTTAACTGCTTTGTTATTTTCATGTGTGACAATATCAAGTTTCGAACTAGATCTGTATCAATGCGAGAACTGATATTTTCCATTCGTAAGCAACTGTCTCAAAACTTTGGCTACCTTGTTGTTTGTCTATTAATGTTCTTATCATTTGTTCCGGGTCTTCGACATATGGCTGATGTCAAAAGGAAGCAATTTGGTGACTTTATTCACAAATAACTATCATTACCTTCAACCTGACCTCAAATTAGCCGTACACAAAAGCCAAGTAAGCCGTGCAATTTTATCAACCACTAGAATAAAATTGCACTGGTTTTCAGTTTCCGCACATATAGGTAGATATATTATATCCTAAAGCCTTCCTCGTCAAATGTAATATCCAAAACCAAAACATTTTTTCAAATCGAACCAGAAGTTCCTGAGATTAGCGCGTTCAAACAAACAAACTCTTCAGCTTTATTATATTAGTAGGTATAGATTTGTCGAGTGCTCAAAAAGATTCACAAATTACGCAACAAAGAAGAAGAAAACTAATTTTTCAAAGTTACCATAAGTTTTACAATTTTGCGTGTGAAAACGTATGCGCATTACGCGCACGCACGCGCACGTCGTGAGCGAAAGCGAAAGGGACCGTTGCGAAAATTTAGGGTTGCTATCATACACGCAATTTAGATCGGACCACTGATTGGCCACTCCGAATATTTGGTAATTGTTCAAGGTGTGCTTAACTGTTTAACTACCGCACGAATTTATGTTAAGTGTAGATGTTATGTCATTATGATGATTAGCACCAATGTTAAGCTCTTAAGACTTCAATAAATAGGGTATTCAGATTTGAAAACATTTGTTTCAGCCAAAAGTTTGTCATTATTGTAGTGTATGTCACACCTCCCTATAATAAGCCTGCATATCTGTTAATTGAGCAGTGATTAAACATACATACATTGCGCGTCGAACACATCTTTTAACTTGGACTCCTTTAAGTCTACATTGCATCGCCACCCTGCCAGGATGATCATATGTATACTGATAAAATAATGTTGTAAATAGCTAATCTTTAATTCATGAATCAACAATAATGTCATTGATGCAAACCAGAAGAAAAGCAGATTTAAAAGAAGGGAGCGTTAATCCAGAAAAAAAATAAGGAAGTCGTACTACGTCTGCGGATATTAACAACTCATTCGCACCTAGAATGCCCAAGCGAATCTCCGAAGGCTAGCATAAACACGGGCCATTATCGAATCATTTAAGTATCGTTGCGTTCACGAGCAAAAAGTGCATCAAAGAACTTGCGTCTGTCACCGCAGTTCCTGCCGTGCGAAATTGATCTCAATTACCACGGCTACTAGAGTTAATTCTGTTTATCAGAAGGTTCTATAAAGCTGCAGGGCAGGTGTATGAAAATGAAAGTTGTTCTCTTCCTGGTGAGCTGTTTGCCTCGCGAAGGGCTGCGGTTGGGCTGATCGCAAGGACGATGCAAATAGTACTATGCACTAGTTGTATGCACTAGTTCGTCGCATAGTTGCTCTATTATGAGACAAGAAAAGTGGATGACGTAATCAGGTATGCGTTAGATCGGCAACTGTTCTGTAAGAATCAGATAATGTTTGCATTGAGATAAGCCAGACCGGTTTGAGTTTAGGGACCTGCTATGGGAAAATAAAGTTATGACACGCTTCATTAAAGTAAGAGAAAGTAAACAATCTTAAAGACGAAGGCTAGAAATGATTATGAAAATACTAAAAGTTAAGTTGAATTTATAAAAGTAATGTGTTTAAGTTGAGAAAGCATTTCAATACGAACAATACCCATGTTAGAGTACTAAATTAAGCTAAATATTAATATATATTGAAAAAATATATAAAAACAGGCTAATAACGTCCAAAAGACTATGAACAAATACAGTATAAGGTGACAACACTTAATTAATTATAGTGTTGCCATGGATTTGTCAAAGAAATTTGCATAAAATCCACGTGAATATGTTAGATAGAATATTAAATATTATGAAATCAAATGGCCTATAGGCATACGTAACGTATAATTTGAGACATAGCTATTTTTAATAGATTTAAATTAGAGTCTACAAATTACATGTTACAAAACTAAATGTGTTGAGGTTTACGTTGAACCCAACATTCGTGTCGTAAACAATAAGAAAAACGAGATTTTAAGCGCTAAAAAATGTTCAATTACGAAACGCTTAAATAGATTAATAGGTGATAATTAGAAGTCGGCTCCGTAGACTTCCAGCTTGTAATTACTTTTATTATAATACTTAAATCTTTAAGGTTAGCAACATAAGTAAGGTAATCTACAAATAATAATCTTCTAATGTTTAAACTTATAATTTACAGCAGTCATCAACATGTTTGACGGTTGAATCGAGAGCAAATTATATGCAAGTCAAACGAAAGGAAGAGTCGGAAACGAATCGACGAATCGACTTTCACCAAACAGATGCTAAAAAGTGAAACTGGTATCAGAGCTGGTTCAAAGTGTGCTAACAGTGATAATCATGAGACTACTGATAAGGGGTTGGCGGAATTTGGCATTAATGAAAAAAATAAGTGGCCATAAATATATTTTACTTTGGCATTTCAATAAACAAATATTTATAGTCTTTTACGCCTCTATGGCCTTGTGGTCTTAATACCAGGCTATGGTCTTGAGGTTCTTGGTTTGATTGCCGCATAGGGCAAATTTTGCATTTGGCAAGCGTGGTGATTTAGACCAATACCCACCTTTGTAACAAAAACATGTTTTTAAATCATAGAGGCATTTGCTGTACAGTGTGACATTAGTAAGATGATACTATGTTTTTGCAAGAAATTTTTCGTACAACGGCAAAAGTAAGTCTTCAATATATACGAGACAACAGTTGCACACAGGCTGGTTTGAAGGTCATCCACTTAAAAAATAAAGGGAAGGGAACGTCATCCGGGCTAAATAAATGAACATCAAGCAATCGGAGAAGCTTGTTACAAAGTAAGAATGTTGCACTCCCGATGAAATATCAACATAATTAATAAAAGGTCAGGTGATCGTTATAACGAATCAATTTAATGATGTCGAAGTGACTTTTGCAAAACATGAATCTTCTCATTTTAAAAAGGTTTTTAATTTACCAAATCATGTTGTAATCACGCTACTTGATAGCCTCATATATAACCTTATGTCGAATTAATAATATTTGCAAATAATAACCAGGCAAACAATACAATTGGACTCGTGTGATATCTGAATGTTTATGATCTCCACGAATTGGGAATAAAGGGCATAATTATCAATGTCTGTCGATACGAAGCAAGAATGCTGTGAACTTTGCTATGGAGAGGTCACAGCAGAACCAAATGCCAATTGGAGGTAAAACTCTGCTAAACGCTATGTAGGACCATTCTAATAACCACAACAATGTTTTCGTGAGAATGATTATATCAATCTCAATGCTAAATCCAATTTGCGTGAATTCTCAATCTGAGAAATTTTCTTGAACGCTGAATTACATTAATGTATCGGAAATGTTTATGGATTTAACGCAAGCCCATGTCAATGTCTCAAATATGAAATTAATCATGACAAGCTTGTAAATAAAAGCCAGACTCCTGCCAATAAAGAATGGACATTGATGTTTTAAGGATTTGGCATCTTGAGATTACAAAAACGCGTGTCATACTTGAGGTGAACGTTTTATAGAAGGAGGGTCAATCAAGGGTCTGATTTAAGACATATTTTCTTCTTGCATTTGCCTTGATACTTGAACGCGTATAAAATATAAATAAAATCGAGACGAATTGCGCTCGCTGTATCAAATGACTTTTATTGTTAAGCGATGAGATTGCTGATTCGTTGACTAATGAGATCGTATTGATGGTCCATATAAATTTGCCAAGGAATGACATAAAAAAACGGAATATTTCAGAATAGGTTAAAAGTCGAGTTTTTTTTTAGCCGGATGCTAGCAGTATGATAAACGTCTGTGCAAGGACCATTCATCTCTGTTTCTCACATTTATACGATCATCAACGTTATGGTCGGGACTTTTTATTTTACACCTGTGTGTTTTATTTTAGGGTCTCGAAAATATTATTATTCATTGTTGCTAGCTCTTGTTTCGTCTTTGTATATTTTTTATGGTGACTGTGCGAAATGGAATCCAGATTTCTGAATTAATTTATTTCTCAACATTAACGTTAATGGTACCCCAGTTTAAGTAAAATTGCCATCGGCCGCCCGCGACTCCGTCCGCGTGGATTTCGATTTCTAATATCCTATGTGTTATTCTGATGTATAAGCTATGTTGTGGTAAAGTTTCATTCAAATCCATTCAGTAGTTTTTACATGAAAGAGTAACAAACATCCATACATCCATACATCTACACATACAAACTTTCGCCTTTATAATAGTAGCAGTTGTGGTAAAGTTTCATTCAAATCCATTCAGTAGTTTTTACATGAAAGAGTAACAAACATCCATACATCCATACATCTACACATACAAACTTTCGCCTTTATAATAGTAGCAGGATTTTGGGTCTGGCTGGCTGTCCATATTCTATTACTTTAATTTGTAAAATGACCATTTTCTGTTACATTGCATTCCCACATGACCTCGTTACATGCAATTGCATTACACTGTGATGGCTTGATAATCTTATCTTTGATCGGCTACTTATTATTTGCGTCCTTTCTAGCGTGTGATTGCATCAAAAGCAAATACCAATAGGTATCATGGCTGCCACCAGAATAGATTGCTATTATTTTTTTAGTTTCTATAATGATAAATAGTAAAAAAAACTGTATTTCAAATCAGGTTCTTTGAATGCTTTTGTTCATTTTTTCGCCATCAGAAAGAAAAATAGAAGTCCTTATATAAACTTATCTCATTTAAAATGTTCTTAGATCCAGTTTAATTTGTTAATTTAAGTTTACAAAAAGTTTACTTAGTTAATGTTTGACCATTTTGTATAAAGCTATTTTTTGATTTGAAATATCGCCTTGAACTTAATAGTGTACGATCTGTTATCGCAGTAACCGCCACAAAAACAAAATGAAATATTGGCACCAGTATTTGATCTAGTATATAAGACTATTAAACTCTGATTATTACGCCTCGAAATAATATTTCGTGATATGGTATTGATGATAAGTAGAAGTTGTAAAAAACATTGGTGCTCAGCAATATCTCTTACCTTAAATAAAGTAAAAAAAGCAGTAAATTTACCCAATATAGTTCAAAAATAAAATATTTAACACAAGTGTTTACACCCAGACTTTTAGTAGTTAAGAGGTACGGCATGCCCATTCGTGTTTAATATTTAAAAAATGGCAGATAAAACTTTAAATATTTTTTCGGACCTACGATAAGACGCTGACAACCCTAACATATATCTAAGAGTATGCAAGTGACAAATCTTTCGCAAGAGGTCGGTCTTAGCGTTACATCATTTCACTTTTGCCGACAATTTAAATGCCAAATATTGACCCGAGGCGCGGAGATGCCACCTGTCTTGCTATTAACCAGCCATGTTAAGAAGACTGGCATGTCAAAGGCAAATCATCAAGTAATGAAGCGCTGTTAAAATGGCAGGTTATGGTTAGTAGCTAGTTGAATCTAATGAGGTTATGAAATAGATAGTTAAAATAAAATTGGTATGTGAATATTCCACTTTAAAGGTCAATAAAAATAATTTGAGTCATAAGAAGCCTAAGTTTTCATCATTATTCATCGTTAGTAAAGGTCGTCTTGCAGAATGCATTGTATTTTTACTTCTTATTTATTTAAAGTCAAATGTAGGAATCCGTGATGATGAAAGTTACGTATTGAAATGACACTGATTGTGCAACCTTAATGCATTCGCTTTTGGAAGGCTGACTGATTCGTCTAGACAAATATTATACTACACAAACAGTTAGTGTAACTCGGAATATATCGGATAGGTTCATTGTTACCATTTATTTACATAATGATAGTTTCATATTATAGCATCATTTCAACTGCTGAAACTACGTACAGAATAATGTAATTTAAATAAAATATTTCTAAAACATGGTCCTTTACAGATACATAGGCAAAAGCAGCCTCACTTCCTAGTCAAGATAAAATGTGTTATGCACACACTGCTCCCATTTCTCGTCAAAATATACGAGTGACGTTTTAATGTACCTACCTTGCAAACATACAAAGATACGAGTAGCGTTTCTCTCGTCGTCACGGCGAACAAATCGTGATCCGAGCTCAATTAGCCTGTCCACAGCCATTACCCTCAAACTATGTACGGTCGGCCAAGTGAGGAACAACAACCAGTTTTGACAACGATTGCCATAGCTTTTTTTTATGAAAGAGGGAGGTAAACGATCAAGATCTTAGCCTGATGGTAAGTGATCACCGATTCTCATAAACTCAACCACACAAGGTCCGCTGATGAGTTGCCCGCCTTTAATACCCCATACCCGACCCAATTGAATTCTCGAGTCCTCCTCCTCACCAACAGATACATAGCATGGCTATTAAAAGGGCTACTTAACTGTCGTCTTTTCTTAGGTCATCATCTTCCTAGCGCTTGTCCCGGTCGCATCCTCGGCAATTGCCTTGGAGTCCAGGGTCCGCTACGTCTTCTTTTCTTAGGTATAGGTACTTAAGTAATGTACTTTGCAAACGAATATTTGTCTAAGGGTAGTTAGTTGTACCAATTTCTTGGCCGACCGTACAAAATATTGTACGTACACTTTATGTCGGGATTATGCAAAACATAAATTTAATTTGAGGAGAAATTAGCTGTCGTTGCACTAGAATGTTGCATGCGTAGTCTCTTATGCAACCGAATCTGTGGAGTTTGGTTAACAATTTTAGAATTTATTGAGATATTCGCGAAAAGGTAATGCTTAGTCATATAGCTAGCAAAACATTATTTAAGAATTAATTTAAGGGTAAAACTAAAAATAAATTGGGTATTGATCTATTTTCATTATTATGAAACGTTGTACAATAAGTATAATTTGAAATAAATAAAATCACTGATCTGGTTAATTTAAGATTTTTAGAGTGTCTTATATTATACTAGATGTTATTTAGAAATCATTGTTAATTAATACAAATTTTAAATAAATTACCAGCTCTTTATGTATTAGCTATTAAGTATCAAGTACACGTTAAGTATACGAATATTTGTAATGAATGGTGGAACCCGCGACCTCTTGCTAACAGGCATATATCTCAACCATTACGTCAATTGGGTCGTCGGGCAATGAAGATAACACGTTATATTATGTATGTGCTATACATTACACGCTCTTTAACGCCTACAATCGTGAATTAGATACAGACATTACACATACCCATTCATGAACAACTAAGTGAAGAGGCGTTAAGAAATTAAGAGACACTTACAAACTAGAATAGATTAGAATAACATGTTTCTTAGATTGAGATTATCTGAATTTTACGTAACCGCTTTGATGTCGTTTAAATATGTGCATTTCAAAACAGTGCACAAAAAAAAAAATTTGATGTCTTTTTTTTTGTCGCAGTGTAATTGCTACCTGATGCATACCCTTTGCAGAGGGGCAAACGGGTTATGTGGGGCTCTCCAACTAGGCATACCCACTTAAACCCCTGCGGCGTTCCCTTATCGTCCATAATTGGGAGGAATCACGTTTAGTAGCACGAAGCCTTCTACGCTATCCCGCGTCAACTTCTGACGAATGCGCACCGCGAATTTCAGCGTAGTTTAGTGGTCCTAAACTTATTCTCAGTCTCGAATCACCGACTTGCTACAAACTTGCCTGTATACCATTATTTCCTATGTATAACTCACTGGACAAGTAGGGTGTTGCCCAAGCGGTGTCAAGTATCAGATTGCGCCACGCGGCAGTCGATATCGTAATAAGGACAAAGCTGTATAATTCACCGAGCGATCAGTTTGGTCACTTAGAGACCAAACTTATGGCTGTAGGGCATGGCGGGTCATTGCGATTAGCGTAAGCTAAGCAGAAAGGGTTTCTGTGGCTTTTTATAAAATAAATAAATATAAAGATTTCACAACATCACATACATTGATCTGACCCCGTGATAAGTAGCTTAAGCACTTGTGTTACAGACGTAAGAATCAACAGTGGTATTACAAATATACTTAAATAGATATTTATAACACCCAGACCAGGACAAACAGACATGTTCATGCACACAAATGTTTGTCCTGTGCGGGGATCGAACCCGCGCCCTCTTGCGTAATAAGCCACATCTTGACCATTACACCAAGCGGGTCGTCAAATTTCGAGTGCGGCTTTCTGAGGCTGCCATAGATGTGTTTGGTGTATTGGGCTCCTTATGAAAGAGAAAACGGTTCAGTTCAGTCTAGTAATGTCCCAGAGCAGGAAAAAGGCCTTGATCATTTGAAATCATGTTTTCGTTAAAAAGACGGGTTTTTGGCTTAATCACCACGCTTGCCGAATGCGGGTTGGCGAACACAAAACTGTAGGCTGGGTTCAGAAATATCAACACAATTTTGCCTGACCTGGGAAGCTAACCCAGGACCACCGGCGCGTTACGTATAACTTTGAAAAACATATTGTATTATATGGCATTTAAAAATAATTTGAATAGGTTTCATAGAGAGACAAAACTAAAGTACGTTATATTTAATAGCAAGGCAATAGTGAACTGAATTAAGAAACGACTTTAAATGTAGTCCGAGGTCAGTTTATTCCGCACAAAGTACTTAATTCTGTAAGAATATTAAATTTTCTAGCTATTGAGATACGAATATCAATAGCTTGATTTGTTTTATTGTTATTAATAAGCAGATGCCCTAGTTTTTCAATAATCTCGTGCAAAGTATTACCTCACTATGTTTAAGATTTCTTCTTTTTTTCGTATAACGGTCAAAAGTAGACAGCGTTGGTTGCTTTTTGGTGTCTTGATTTTATATTAAACACTAACATAGAATGAAAAATCTTGTTTTTGTATTATACGCGTATTTATAAATCATATCACGTAGTAAACTAAACGCTGACTTTAGATCTAGCTGACTTAATATTATTACAGTTCAACAAAAAAGGTCCTTCGATCAAACTATTGCTCAACTCCCCTACACCCCGAAGGGCTAACTAGTCCGTCAATAGCACAACTTAAGCGGGTCAAATGCAACTCGCAGTTGGTCAGCGGTCGAGATCGTGACCGCACTAGCGATTGCATGTTACAGCACCGGACTGTTGGGACAATTGCTTGACCTTAACTATATGTACGTACAATGTCAGAGATATGGTCTAACGCGACATAGTTAACATATACTGATATGTATCGATACATCTCTGTTGATGTATTGTTCGATTGATTAATAAACTGAATTCCACATGTTCACAAAACTATGGTAAAGTTCACTGTTATTGGAATAGTAAACTTTTGATATAATTATTATTGAGTGTTTAAACCTTAATAAAAAACGCAAACTATACAAAAAAATACAGCGACCTGACACGCTTGCAGTTCTAGCTCCACCAAGGTCGAAAAAGACATAAAAGTCTATCGCATCTGAAACCCTAGAACTCAAAAAGGATTTTTTTCACAAAACAGTCGTAACTAAAATGCCTCATTGTCGTTGGAAAGGCACGTCCGAATAAGCTGTTACTTTTCGACCTTCATATTTTTTATCGAATACGTGCGTAACGGAACGTTTATGCGACCCAGACGATGCCTCAGACTCTTTATTGATGCTATCGTGTCATAACTCCGTTACTCATATGCCTTTGCTATCAAATTACTTTTGTAGTAGTATCTTATTTCCATGCCATACAAGGTAATTATGTCATTTATGATATGGGTAACATGAACGATACGATAATCTTTCATATGTAGTGTGTGCCTATGCTTAATCTAAAATTAAACTTAGTGCCATAAAGTCAGTAAGAATTGAGTAAACAAACTCTTTTTCGATCCGATTCTACTATAACTTGAATGAGCAAAAACTATATCACTAAATAAACAAAGCTGGTAAAAATAGCAATTCAGAAATGTATCATCTCTTCTGCATACAGTAAGTGGTCTTTACATACACGTAATGGATACGTATGTTTAAGAGGCCAACGTCCACTGTTGAACTTTAAGGACCACAAATGACGGCCATCAGCAATAAGCAAAACAACGGAATTCATGATAAAATCGTATGACTTACAGGATGACTATTGTGGATTTGATACGGCGTTTTTGTCAAGACCCGACATCGTAATAATATGAGGAAAATTATTATGCACAAGCATCAGAACAACGGTTCACTGATACCCTTTACTTATGATGACATTTGTATCTCTGAACCATTAAATGATGGCCGCAATGGAAAGTTATGGTTCGACGTTACAACTTTCATAAGTATTCACCTATCTGTCTTGACATTAATAGCACGTCTTGGTTACTGATTGTCTCGTTTCGTGCAATTAACTACTTAACTAATCTAGAGTCGTAATTTCACTTAAACAATTTGAAGATTGGCATCTTACAAATAGATTTCAGTTCAAAAAAACAGTCGTTGTTTTAAGATAAGATTGTAAATTACAATAGGCTGAATAAAAAATATATGAATGTAAAATATTTGGAATGAATCATACCATACAACAACACAACAAACTTTCCCTATCAACCGCAATTGACATAGCGGCAGATTTTTTCATAAACGATAAACGGGGGCGTCTATAGCTAACAGAGTGAGAGCCGTGACAATCGACACTACCATGATAACATCTATTGCGTAAATATATCGTCTTATGTAAAGTACATTGCCGTTTTATTTGTCGTAAGCAATCTCAATCCCATAGAAACAGCTGTCGATGGAAATCAAACAAGCGATGTTATCGCTGTAGATGTTGCGGCTAAATGTAACGTGGTAAGCGCTGGCGACGCTTTTGTACGAGACAGCGAGTTCTCACGTCCTTAATAACTGTAAGCAGTCGGAAACGGTTACAAAAACGTAACCATAGACAAAGGAAAGGAAAACGTAATACGCGGAACAACTATGGGAGACGGTGTTAAAGTCGCTAATCAATTTGATTAACTATTTAAATTAGTCAGAAGAATTGATAGAGCTACAAGTAAAGACATTCTGAAAATAAATACATCTGCATACAATTGGTGCTATGTTATCAATCTAAAAAGATTTGATGAACATCATTTAATTACATTCTCAATCTTAAATAATAAAAAATCAACATTAGTATTAAGCCATACGTACAACATACCCAGTAGAATATTAATTTATTATTACTATTATTAAATAAACTAAAAATAATACAATAGATGTTGGGAACTCGACAACGGTGCCATTTGCGAATCGTGAAAACTACATATTACCGACTTAATTTCTCCACTTTAAGTTGAAATAATAGTATCAACCGTAGCCGCTTTCTAGCTAATGTGTCATTAGGATTATTACCCACTTTTGTTATAGCACCAATGTTAAGTGATCCACAAACGCCACTTTGATTTGAACACTCCATGATTGCTGTGTAGAAAGTACGATTTAGGTTTCACTATAACCGTAATACCTGGCAAATGCACATACAAATTTTAGTCCAGTCCAGTTAATGAGAAAAGGAAATAAGATACAATTAAATCTTCAGCACCAATGGAAATGTTTTATTTTCAATGTAGAAGTAAATGTGAGCACTAAACTGCACGATTACAACATATTAACTTTTAAGTGTCTGTGAAAGCCTCCTTTAATTTTTACTGCATGCAATATGGTGTTTAATTTCTGTAAATTATGATTTAAAGTTTTCTTTTTCATAAATGGACTTTGCACAAAGTACATGTAAATGTACAACAAAACACATGTAAATGTGTTTTCGCAGGGAAACACATTTACATGCCATAACTACAGGCTAGCTAGACCTGCAGTCATGTGTATGGCTCGAGACATCGTCCCACTACCTACTAAAACCCTGCGGTTTCCTTACCACCCTTGTGTTGGGAGGGACTGGTTCAATGAAACCTCTGACCATGGGGGTTACAGTAAAAAGCGTTCTGTAAATATGTAAGATGCATCACGAAAGCATTGTTATGTCAGTGCAAACACGCGATGCACATCAGATGTTAGCGAACCTGTCGAATGTGCGTGATGTGAAATTTGTGAAACGGCGCAGACGTATTATGTAAAATATGCCCGTACGTGCTTATGCCGTATTTGGTACTAAATTTGCTAGATCCTCTGAGATATTGTCACAGGTATATGCGAAGTTAAGAGTGCTAGAAGGCGCTTTCTTTTTCATATATAAGTTTTGTACATGTGCTAAATAATAAAATTTTGTGTCATCTACCGAGAAGTAGCGGCAACTCGATAGTTGCTCTTTTATGTAAATGCGAATGTAGGGATTATATCTTGTAACATTTCTTACCTTATAAAGCTTATCCTTCTGATACCACACATCCTCCTCTTCCTCAAGCTGAGCTGCCTGCGTGAGGTCGTCGCGGGAGCGCGACAGGATCCGACGCCGTGACACCATCTCAGCACCCGCCGCCGCCTCGAATGGGCCTAAGCTGGAAAGAGAGAAATATAAACATTAGTATTATTGGATGAATTATTGGATGAACTAACGTGCATATAAGTATCACTGAACAGACACTTATTTGTACAGGGGCAGAATTAATAAAACATAATACCAATAGCAGTGATTCTGAACTCTGAAGATATAGTAAAGTTACTAGCGGCCGCCCGCAACTCCGTCCGCGTGGATTTCGTTTTCCAATAACTTAAAGCCTTCCTCGTTAAATGGACTATCCAACACAAAAATATTTTTTCAAATCGGACAAGTTGTTACTGAGATAAGCAAACAAACAAACAAACTCTTCAGATTTATTTATTAGTATGTATATAAATTAGACACTCATAAACGCTAGAAATAAACAGAGAAACACAACATTTGATGTGCTTGAAAGGAAGCAAATATCAAATCGTAAATGCCAAAAGAAAATAAACGTGCATCAAAAAATAACATTTGGAAGTTTTATGTTGTCTATGAGGATTAGTCAATGCTTGCTCTATATCTAGCTGTTACTTGAGTGAATTTCGCTTGGTGTGCCAATATACGTAAGAACAGCTGAGTAAAATCAAATCCAATCATTCACGCTCCACACATTAACTTCTAATTACTAAAAGACGATGACAATTATCACAAGGAGAAATGCATTCATGCATCCTACGATCCTATCAATGATACAGATACGATTGTCAAACTTTCTACGGCAGATTAACTTGTACGTAACAGTATTATGAAACGAAACAATAGGAGCAGTGAAAGCTTAACTATCGTGGTTCTCGTAGCTCGAGTATCTTCATCAGCAGTCTATTCAGTATTAATGGATATGATTTGTCAAATACTGATCAATACTGATCCACATTGGCTGTGAGAGCCTTTAAAGATGACGCGTGGGCTACATGGACCAATTTGTTAGAGATTATTGAATGAATTATAGGTATAGGTTAAATGTTAGTGAGAAAGTGTGGTTGATGATGGAGAATAAATTATAAATCGATTTAATACTGTTTTTTATGATGTCTGAAACATTTTAAAAGGTATTCCAATTACGTATTAGTCCATTCAAGTGAGATTGGATAGATGGATAAAGCCACAAATTCGTCAATACCTATGTCTTTAACAAACAATGATTTGATTTATTTCGAAAAACTTGCTTAGCCCATTGTGCTATTCATGATCCTAAATAGGATTTTTGGTTTCCCTGTTTTGGGGTTGTCGGGATATCATGGAACACTTTCAAAATTTTGCCATGACTGCTGTTCATTGCTGGGGGTACTTAAAATAATGATAACAAAAACTCAATAATCACCGACGTGTAATGTAAACAAACTGCAGTGAACACCAAATGAATGGGAGGAACCGCCGGCGATCGTTAGATACGGCCAGCGAGCCCAATGTCGGGCCCAATGCCGCGCATTGTTGCCTCTCGGAAGGAAGCAGCCTTTGTTGCTGCCATAAAAGATGCTACCCACTCGCAAGAATTGTAGTCCGAGAGGTCACGATTGAGTCTGGAGTCTTTGAGGTCTTCCCTGGTACTCCTGAAAGTGACGCTTTTTTGCTGCAGACGAATGCGTCCATGCGCCTATGCGTACATGATGCATGTAGGTATCAAAACCAAGACTTTCCTTTCAATTACCAATATAAAGCTATGGTTTATGCCAGGAGACGGAACCTTACACTGGATCTTGCGAAACTACATAAATCATCATAAAACAGAGATAACGATAAAAATAAAAAGCGAAATTGAGGCAAATGTCAATGACAAATACAACACGGATTTGAGCTTAAAATATTAGTAATCAAGTAAATGAAACCTGATATTACTTTTTCAGTTTCAAGTTCATTAGAATATATCAGAATATATCTACAAAACTAATTACACATCGAAAATTGGCAATATATGTATTTTCTCTTTCTATACAAGTTTTGCCTTGAGCTCTTGTACTATTGTATACGAAAATGCCAGTTTTGGCGGCTCCCAAGCTAATGATCGGGCTGCTTTTGTTAAAGGATTCAATGACCACGAAGATTTATGATTAAGTTTGTTTCTGCTAGACTTGCTGACATGTTTCCACTTGTTCACGTTGCATCATTAGTAGTATTAGACACTTCCTACTTTAAAGTCATTGGGGGAGGTCATCATCACTATATACATCAAAGTATTTATAAGTGTAATTAATTATAAATAGTCAAAATGGATTGGTGGTGGTGGTAATGGTCAAATTGATGTAAGGCATTTGATAAACCCATACACACACTTTTAATATAAGCTTTATCCCTTATTACTTTTAAGTAGTGTTTCTTAGGCCAGTTCCTGTTGTAAAATAAATGGCATGGCAGATAAACGTAAAGCTATTGAATTTACGATTTCAGAAAATTTACAGTTTTGTATTTTATTCCTTCCTCTAATTTATATTTAATGACAACCCGACTATTAATAATAAACACAGTGTAATTATGTGCGACTTTCTGCATTCCATAATATCCAGCCAAGAATCTTACTACACTACACTTCACGAGCCTTTCTACACTTCGCAAGACACATTTCCTAAGATTTACTGTTTAGTTCGAGATAAATAGTGATTGATTTCAAAGGCCATTCATATAAATAGCTGGAAAGGCGACTTTCGAATAGTTTCTTTGTCGGTAGATTTTTTATTATTTATAAATGCTAGGTTCACTCGTTAGTCCAGTTCTTTATGTACTGACATTGAATAAGGGTCCTGTATTTTTTAACACATCCCGGGTACATTTGGCTTACCTTGAAACATGTTGGTAAATATTAGTGATCGAATTGTCTGATATTGTATGGTCTATTAGAAGAACAATTTCGTGTAGCAATAACAATAGCATTCTATCAAGAAGCTACACATCAGTTCACATACATCTGCATTGGCTGGTTCATAAAACTTGCAATCTTATTTCGATTTTAAAACTGGGTCATCTTTGATTGAACACACTTTTTATTTATAATTATGCCTAATTCCATGCACTCAAGGGTTAGATTCGTCAAAATTGTACATAGAATAGATAGCTAATTATACTAAGACTGTTATACTAAGAGATCTGCCTGTGTTTTGCAGTGGGTCAGTCACTTTCACATTATTAAGTGCGCCCCATTAAAACTATCAGCTTACGATTTAGTCTGGGACACACTAAGTGTAAGGTATACAAATGCTGCTTTAGCTTTTGTAAAAGGTGCCTCGGAAAGGTACTCATTTTCATTTTTAAGGCTATAATAGTAGCAAATGCCGAGAACCTTTAATGCCTTGAGCACTTCATTGATCCTAAAGATTGGCCGTCGAAGTCAAAACTACAAACTAAAATGATACGCGTAAAGGAGATTAATCGCGTCATAACCATATTGGTTGAAGTAAGTACCACGTCCGATAAAGACTAATAAATCCAGTTATGTAGCACGAGGTGTGTCGCCATTACAAAATTTATATACTGTTACAGCAAGTTCTTAGATCAAGATAGCTTTGTCTATACGCCGATTCTCGATAGAATCACACACAGCTTCGTTACCAATTTGGATTGCAATATACGCACTTATTTGTCTGTGTGTTATTGGAAACGAGAGTTGTACAATAGATTATTTGTTGGGTAACCAATGAAATCGGGTGGGGTTGTAAGCTATTTGGGAACTTTTATTTATTGGTTTCGATTCGATGCATTTTGATGTTATGGACAGGAATTTCAACAATTGGTTATATCATAATTCTCAAAAAATGCTCTAAAATTACATTTTCAACGGAAACATTAAATAATGATAAAGTTACATGTACTAACATACTACTTAAAATCGAGAAAAAAATACGTGCCTTGATTTGTGTCTGTCTTATAAAATTATCTCAATTATTCTCACCTGCACACATGCACTTAATAGCTCTCGAGATAATTCAAACAATCCTACAAAAAACAAGGCACACTTGGTATGTTCGGTCCTAGCTACTCGTACACTAAACGAATCACTTCGGATTTTGTATCGCTCTTATGTCAACGGTGTAAGTGCGACTATTGAACGGCAAGTGCGTCGTGCGCACGCGCTTGTAGTCGCGTGCCGAGCTCCGGCCGTCTACTGTCAGAAACGACGGGGGAAATTGAACAAGGCACTAACTGTTTGACGTCGAAATTATGGGGTTTTGATTTTTGATTTTATTTTCATACTTCTGTGGTTGGTTGAATTTAATTACAGGTTTTGTTTAAGAAAATAAATAAAAATAATTTAAGTTACATTTTAAAACATTTTTACGCAGCCCTAGAGACAGCACAGAGTTCTAAACTAAGAAATCCAGTATTTAATGTACCTACCAACATATTTTTCTTTCAATGGAAAGGTTATCTATAATCATCAGTGTCATCACCACCAGGTTATCTTTAGTCTGTTGTGTTTTAATTTCTTCAGATAATCAAATTGCATGTACCGAAAAATCATCAGATAATCATTCGGTTTTTTTTTAATTTTATAAGGTGTCAAAAAAAACGGTTGTAATGAAATAATGCAACAACACTTACAACATACTTTACACGTACTTATTACTATTCCCTCTTAAGGACAGGTGAACAGCCATGCAATTACACTCGGAGAGATATAATCGCATAGAGTGTGACGTTACAGGACCCGTTTGACCGGCACACTGACCCATATCGTGGGGTGAACGCTTGAGGCCTGCCAACGCGGTCTTGGCGATGAGCGGAAGCGTTGTGGGAATTGAAATAAATTTACAATAATCCACGATAAAAAATGTTCTTCATTAAATTGATCGCAACCTACTGCGGACGCAGATAGTTCTCAGTAAGTCACAGAATACGTGTTCCATACGCGTATTTTAAAAAATGTTAAGTAGAAATAAAAATAATGGTCTTTAATTGTACAGAGTTATCCAGCTGTTGTATTTTTGTGTTGTTGGTGAATAAGATTGTTTGATTTCAGAAGCAGGAAGCCTACTGCAATCAAACAAATGCAATGACGAATTATTGGCAGAAAATTTAAAATACCATTAAAAGTATTTTGATACTAGATTTTTCTGTGAACAAGTAATTTTAGTCACTTATAGTTAACTAATTCTCGTTATAAAATTTATTATTTAAGTCTTTGAAAATGTTTGATTTTTATCATTCTTAAATACATTTCTTCAATTTAAATACTAATGATTTGAACATAATACCTATGCTAAATAATAGAAACACAAACGACCATCATAATTTGAAACCATCTGAACTTTACTAAAACAGGTTGAAGGTTATGTCTCTTACTTATACAAATACTTAGATGACGAATACAATATAATAAACATTTTATTGATCTTTGCATTTGGCATTTAAATGAAAATCATAATAACCTGCCAATGCGTGCTTGTATAAATAATGTAAATGGACATATCATGAATTTGTCATACAGACGTAATTACTTATATAAAGATAACAAAATGGCATGTTATTAACAATGTCGCTGTATGTGTCTGATTTATTTATGGCGTGTATATTATTATGTTAAACAAAGACCACCTATAAAGTAAATAAGTCTGGCAAAAACACAAGCCGTGTACAGCAAAAACAATACAAAACTAAATTGAGAAAGAAAATAATTTAGTACTTTTAAATACGAACCAGGAAAACCATATGATACTCGTTTTATTGCTTTTGTCAAAACATGTGACCTTATTTTATTATGATATCCACAATCAAAGTGCAAACGTGACCAAGCTAAGAAAATCATTGGTAAATGTTTAATGTTTTCTCAGTTCAACGCAACTGTTACTCATGAAATAAAACTACTTTTAAACGGATTGAATCGCGGGTCACAGTTGCTGAAAAGTTGTCGAAACGTCGGGTTTTCCTGTTAACTGTAGTTTAAAATTATACCGCGATTCTATCCGTTTAAAAGTAGTTTTATATATGTTATGTCAGCAAAAAAAGAGCGATATTTATTTGTCTGAATTTTTGAGTTAAAACAAGTTGATTAGCTGTTTGTTACTTGAATAAAAGATGATTATGCTGTGGTCTGAAATCCTTATTTTTTTAATCTATCCCTAAACAAATAATAGTTTCATTGAATTTGTTCAATGAGTTGGCATAAGTTGATTCTGCTTACAACTTTCGATAACATAATCTGGCCCGAAATCCTTATTTTTTGATTAATTGCTCAACAGTTTAAATACTTTTAAGGTACAGTTATCCGCTCAGCTCATCCCCTACTCAGTGCATTCGTCCTTCGTTCCCGCTAGACGACGGCTAGTCATTACGGGAATCGCTTAACGGAACAGGTTTACACTTTTATTTTCTGTTTACTAACTCGTACGTGGAGGCATCCCCGCTAGGGTTGCCTTGGGAAATACAATTGTTAGGATAAAAGTACAAAGATGGGGTAAGCTCAGTAGGTTAAATTATTTGTAAGTCTGTCCCTGTTTATTTTGTGACTCAAATAACTTTCAAACTTAAATAATCTGCAGAAATTGTCATTATAATTATAACCTTAAAATGTCAGTCTATGTTAGTCGCTAGAATATCAAAATTTTGATTATTTTTGTGTACTAACTAGTGTATAAAATTTTTGTGTTTGCCATGGAAAAGAAGAACATCATCATAAAATATAAAGAGAAGTAATTATTTAACATTACAACGGGACTTAACGCGATATTATTTTTATAAGTACCTAAGTACTTACTGCTTGACGTTTCGGCTGCGATGCTGCAGCCGTGGTCACAAAAGAGAAGTAATTTTGATACACATTTTTGTGAATTTTAACAATAGACAGCGCGTGGAATCACTACTGCGTGAAAAAAAAAAACCTATAAAAACCATACTTTAATCAGGAAAAATCCTAACAATTCCAACTCCTTGGTGACCGTATTCGCAAGGCATTCCCGCTCCACGATATTATACTCAATTCTTACGCCGGGAGAGCACGTGGCCAGGCCGATGCAATCGCTATAATAGGCCATTACATGTTTTTTTTAATAATAGCCCTGGCATGTGATGGTCTGGAACTCGATATAATATCCATGTTTTCTCTGAGTCGTAATGATTCTTATGAATGGGAGTAGTGGGCTGTTATTTCTTTTGTTTCCGTGTTCAATTGCTCGTTTGATTTGATTACTTTTGTTTGTATTTTTGTGAAAGTTTTATAAGCTGTGTTATTATTTGGTTTTGACTAAGTTATATTATTACAGAATGTGTTAAATGTACATAAGTGTTTCTTATAGTGAACGAGCATATAGTATGTTACTATATTTCAGTTTAAATAATTAATGCAAAGTATACCCTTTTAATATTTTTTTTCATAGAATAATTTAACGAACAAAGCCAAGTTGGTGGTCTCATTACTTTTTACAATTACTTTTAATAAATATTTTAATAGAGTTAGAGTTAAGTTAGTGTATTTAAATAAATAAACAAGTTTATAAGTCAGTTTCATGTAGTGACTAGCTAGAAAAAAGTTAAGCATTGATTGTAACATTCTGTCAAATTTCAAAGTAGTCTAGGCACTTTTTGCTGCAAATAGGTAGTCAAACAACTTTTCAGTTAACTATGCCATATTTCATCGGTTAAGTGCGATGTTTGAACATCAATAGTTCTAACTTACAAATGAAATACGTCTTGAAAGGCTACACAAACATTTTATTACACTTTCAATCGCATGCTTAACTATACAACTGATGTATTCAGATAACGTTTTCTAACATCATAATAAATTCACACACGCGAACAAATTAATAACTTAAACTCGGCATAACGAAACAAGTTCAAGTGGTTACCGTTACATGCGTACAACCGTTTAACTAACAAATTACGAAACGCACGTTTAAGAAAATTCTGACATTCTTTTTAACTGCTTTCCAAGTCAAATGACAACGTGTATGCGATCCTAATGTCTTACTATTATTTTGTGCTAAAACAACTTCAGATGAGAAAGATAGTTCCCAAGTCATATTTTCGACTCTATTTGTAAGAAGTCAAAGTACAGAATTGAATAGCGGAAGGCACGTGAGCATCCTTTCGACATAGTTTTGAAAAGAAACCATCCTTTTGACGATTGGACGCGTTCTATTTTTATTGTACGTGTTTTTGTTTGACAGAAATATTTTTCGCAATGCTTTATGAAATCTTTCTTTGCAATGTAGCGGGCTTATCACGGTCGCGTGTCAATTGTTTTTGAGGAAAATAGTATTGACTATTGTTAACTGGATGAAATTTTACTTTTTGATAACTAGGTTTTTCTATTTATTGAATACAACAAATACGGGTTGTTACATCGACATTCGAATAAAGACACTAGGATTTTAAATAAATTATTGAAATTTATAATGGCAACATGACTGTAGAATAAAATGACATTGTATGCAAGAGACACCTACATTTCCTGATCGATTCAATGTGTTAAAAGGCGGTACCGAAAGTCTTAAACCAACACTTTGATATCCGCAGTGTCACCTGTCTATCCGATGTGCCGATGATTTGTCAATGGGAGAAGTGTAACTTCTTATAAATTATTAATGGGATTATGACAAAGGCGATGTTTGTTCGCTCCCACCTTTAACTAGAGCGAAAGTTACTGGTAGGCTTGTCAGTATACATGTTTAGTTTAATGTAAGCGTGACAACTATGTAATTGCATATGTATTATGGAGGGCATTTCATTGACTTTTTTTTATTTTTATTAACCTATATTGTCCCACTGCTGGGCAAAGGTCTCCCCTAAATTTCTCCACGTACATCTGTCTTCATTGACTTAATATTGATAAAATAAAAAAGGTTTTGCATACAATAATAAACGCTAACGCAGCCAGATACTCGTACTGTGCTCGTACTATGTGATTGTTAGTACCCAATTATAAAAAATCGATGAAAGAACATTTTAGCAGCGTTTGAGCTACGTTTCGTGATAAAATGCCCCTACATGGAACAGGATATAGTCGATTACCAGAATACATGTCAACAAAGTTCTATAAAATAAAAATTAAGTCGAGTTAGTATGTAGTATAATGCAAACAATTTTAAGCATAGATTTAAAGCAATAGGTATGTTCTCGCCATACTTCAACCCACTCTGAAACTGGCATTTAAGTGTGAAGCGATGATCGCTTCTCATCGCAGTACCAGCATGTTAAATTGTACGTCATAACAAACAAAATAAAGTCACAGTTTTCTTGTGTTGGGGCATATTAACTATTTAAATCCACGCTTCTAAGCACAATGCGCCCACGTTTGTTGCGTAAAAGGTCGCAGAGCCAATGTAGGAGTTAGTCTTGGCTAACAAGAGGAATTATACCCAAGAACAGGCGTCGGACATTCAATTATGAATATTGTGGGCATTGATGTTCTTTTTACGATTCGTTTTTAATGATTTCAAATCCTGTTCAAGGCCAAAGTTGTTTCTTCAAGGTTTGGGGTCCACTAAATAGTCCTTGAATTTATGAATTACATTAAATAATGAATAGAAAACTGTGTGCTCCATTTTATGAATAAGTCCTACCTTTCAATTTAAATCCATTTTATAATGTAATTAAATTTTTTGAGTCATGTTTTCAAATTGCGATTTGTCATGTACTGAAAATATAATTTCAAGGCCTTTTATACCGATTTTTAAGTGTTATCTTTAGCAGATATATAGCGATTCTCAATCGTTTTTTAAGTTTAAAACAAACTTTTTCGTGTTAATTTCTGTCCTTACAAAAATTTACGAGCGTGCCAATTTCGCAAGTTATCCTCATAGGGGTCAAAGTTGAGGATGGTTCGTCTCGTCCTCAAAATTGCTATCTGATATCTGACACCAACATCGCATCAGCTCGGAAAGATGTCAAGGAGGTGAGTTATGTTGCCAGCTGGTCTAGATCTGCTACGAGTAGCGGCAAAGGTTTAATGATTCAGTTAGTCGTATAAAGTTTTTCCTTTGAGAGGAGGCAAAGTTGGACATAGAGGATGGATCTATCAGAATGTTGTTAGTATTATGACAACTAATGTTGAAAAATTTATTGTTGAGTTGGCATTAACGTTCGTGAACGAACAGACGGCAAAGATTAAAAACTTGGATAAGCGTTGGCCATAGAGGCGGCACCAACTAATATGCAGTTAGTGTTCTGCCTACAAATAAAAATAAAAGATAAAATTGTCGAGTTGGCATTAGCGTAGATACTTGAAAACATTTTGCAGTGAAAAATTTACTCTTCACGTTTTAAATCACTTGAAATTTAATAGGAAAAATAGAAAAGCGGCATTTGGAATTTAATGTGAAATTGTTTTTAGACCAAAATGTTAATTGAAAAAAGCACTCTTTGACAGCGTATTTGATACTTGAATTTAAAGCTTCAGACCAAATATTCATAACCGTTTGATGATCTGTAAACACTTGGTTCCTTTGCCTGACCTTTTTCCAATTTATGTAGTACTAAAAATACCAACCATACCTTTACACATTATATGACCTGATTCGGCTTGTTAAAGTGGCAGTGATGGCATTGTAATTTTAGAGTTTACTGCGAAATGTTCGCTTTGATTGTACGTGTACTGAGTACGAAGGTTTATCAGAAACAGCCATCGGATTATATTTCACGTTTGTAGGTTTTATGATTATTAAATGTTCCGTCTTTATTACGGTTTCTGCCTAGACGTGTTCTGCGTAAATTGTAGAAAGTGCGAGGGTAGACATAAAACAGCAAATGCAATTAACGTTAAAGGGGAAGCAAAATGAAATGCGAATGGAAACCTCTACTGCTCGAGAATCAGAGATTTCTGTCTGTCATGATTAGTTTACTTACTTACTTAGTTACTTAGGATAGATGCACAAACTAGTTTACACTATTCATAAAAATAGTCACTTCAGACGACGAGTTGCGGACACTGTACCGCACCAAAAATTATTTCACTAAAGTGAACTTATATTGCGAAGCTAATCGCTGTAATTTAACATTTGCTTCGGTGACATGAATCTGTCAGCCAATCCTTCAATTGTACATACCTTTCAAAATCTTCCTTGCACAGCCTCTTATTAATACCATTAATTGTTTACATATAACTTTCTATAAATCTATGCAGTAACAATCTGAAACGGGAAAAGATCAATCAACATTTTCTACCTTCTCATAAATCAACGAGTACTCTTAAAATATTCCTAAAACTAGGTCTTACTTCCTCCAGCTAATACTAGGTCCCATATATGGCCCAAGACTGTGGTGCGACTGGCAATTGCCTTTGGTTCTCGCCACTAACAATTATGCCGCCATAAGCTGGGCTCCTAAAATGGCATTATCAACAGTTGCCAGTATTATGTCGTGAGAACTGACAGATGCTAACAACAGTTTTATTATAGCTTTAAGTAATTGCAGAATATGTTGCGTAATTGCTGATGTATACGACTACACTGTGAAACATCCTCAAATGTGTAAATTGTGAACATATATACATAGGTAATCCAGTCCTAAAGTAGATAACTAAAGCTCTATTATCAAAAATATGTGCTGACAAATCTGAATATATACTGCGCCTCGCACCACGCAGTAAGTCTTAAATGTTTCACTGTATGTATATTCCTTTTGATAAATCGAATATTCTGGAATGTTCTGGAATAGCTCTTGACTGGCGTAAAGGCCAGGAGCCATTCATAGTATCAGAAACATAGATGAGATTCAGAAACACTTTTATCCGTAAAAGATGCCAATTTGCAGCGTATTTTGTCAAATTACGCTTCCACGTGATGAGTTTGACCAAAAACAGCTAAGATGTATTTCCCCGAGTGTGTCGTGAGAACTGGCAACCAGTTGCGTGTGTGATTCATTGTTTATTATATAAATAAAGGTATTTTCTACCGAGGTACCTACTTGGTAACATCAAAAGGCCATAAAGATGTTTAATTGTTAAGCAGGTTTAAAAGGGCCAGTGGGTTATTATAAACTTATAATAAGCACCAAAGTTATATAACGAAGTGACGACAGCATTTACTACATAATATCATCTATTAAGGTACAATGATAACCAAATTTCTATGATAAAAACAAAAGTGACCCAGCTAACTTACAAAACTAGAGCCTATTGTGTGAGAGTAAAAGTGATCTTTACAGGCGGAGTAGGCTCATACTGAAATTATCTTTAAATCAACGAGGCTTCTCTTATTAATTCTTATCGGACGATCCGTATTTTAGAAATTGCGTAATACGAATGGTTCTTCCTACATGACTGATACACATTTCCACTCTACTTATTATCATCATAAATCATAATTTAAAATATGTACATATGCACACAATTTGTCCAAATATAGCGGAAAAATTATGTCTCATTCATAATTTAGAAGCGAAAGCAAGTCATTGTCTTCATTACGTAACTTTTTCTTTAGGTGTGTTTTCGCATATTTTTTTATATAACAATAACTTTGTGGCTCAAAGTGAACGGTGCCAAGTTGCTAGAGCGAGAACAAAGGCTGTAACAATACTTATAATATAAAATAATAACGCACGAGCACCTAATTTGTAGTTACGATAATCACTTTTGAAGATTTAAGTATTTATTATGATTCTAAACTTGTCATCTTCGGATTACGAGTGTAGGTTATACGAGTATTCTTCATAAAAGAAAAGTCAAAAAAGTATGTATCGGTCTATCGCCTCACAATCACAAGGCTCCCTTCTCAGGTACGAAGGAAACCGCAGGAGTTTAGTGGGTAGTGGGATATAAAGTTCTGAGCCCAATACACGGTTGCAGATTTTGCTAACCTGAAAAAAGCGTTCTCATGCAAAAAAAGGTGGCCACGAATTAAAACTGCAACTGCATTGACAGCTTCCTGCCTTCAAAGTAAAACCTACAACCTACAAACCGGGAAAATTGTCTTTTAAATAGAGTTGTCACCCAGTGAGCAACTAAGGTGGCATCTTGGTAAGTAATTGCCTTGTTCAATATAATTATACAAATTAGCCGCCGCATCAGCATTGATAAATACTCACAATGAATACTTTGATACTTTTTAGCATTTTAACCCTTATCACTGCTATGTAGAACACAAAATTCAACACAGAGGGTACTGGATAGAACCACGATAACGTACCGCTGTTAGATAATAAATAAAGTTTACGATAAAGTATGAGTGAATTGATTCATCAATTAACATGTGAGAATATTTTTTATATCACAGGAAGATGATTGTCTACCCATATAAGAAGATGTCATTAAAAAATAACATTGATTGTTTAAAGTTTATTACGTTGAGATAAGGAGCAATAAAGTATTTACGATTTACGTAAGTAAAATTTTTAAAATTATTAAAAGTTAAAAGCGTTAGCTGTGAAGGTCGAATTTCATTGTTATTATTTAGCTTAATAAAGAAATGTATTCACTACTAACCGCGTCAATAATCATACATTATAACCATTAATTAAATATTGGGTGTTAATTGAAAAATATTATAACCTAATTTTCATTAGGTGGACCATGGGCGTCCAATGTAAAACTAATTTGGCAGATACTATGTAGTATAATATGAGTTTAATTTTGATGCACCTTGAAATCAAGTTCGATGCATAATAGTTATAAAATTGATGTCATGAATGTTAATAACATTAAGAAGATTAATTTTGCTTTAAAAATAATTTAAATATATAGAACATGGTAAATGATAACAATGACGATAAATGCTTCTCTGTTCACTTTTAAATTAAAACTTTATAAAAATTCAGAAGTAAATATATGAGAATCCATACACGATCGTTTCATAAGTGTTTAAAAATTTGTAGTAGGTTTGTAGGTAGGTATATCCTCAATCCCCATACTTTTCCTGTTGAGAAATCAAAATGAATCGTCATCCTTTAACATTCATTTGCATTAATAATCAATTCAACTTTCACACTTATGAATCGTTCAAAGGAACGTTCTAAACCTTGCTGAAGAGACTAAATGACATAAAAAGCCATAAATCTTCTCGGCGCAAGGGACTGACGTCTCAATCGATGTGATAAGGTATTGACGATCTGACGGCTACTTAGAATATGACTGCCTACATCAGCGCTGCCTTGCTTGTTTATTTTCTGCAATTTTTTATATCATTTGGAATCTAGAAGTTATTTAACAGTAGTTTATTTGAAATATAAAATGAAGACTAAAACTAAGATTTTTCAAGAATGGGACAGTAGGTACGTAAACTATAGAAATTGGTAAAAAGTATAATGTTAAAAAAGCTGTTTTTCTTGCTTCAGAATAACCTTTAAATATGTATAACTATTGTTTGTTGATATTCCCAGCTTATTAAAAGAAATACTTCTTGTACATGATTATGAAGAAAAATCAGAACATTAATAGTTTAATTAGCACAACCGATCTCACTTTTATATCATTACCAAGAAAGTTGCAAATACTTGTATCAGACACCCATATGGTATCAGTCTTTTGTTTTTCAACGTCATTCGATTCGTCCTTGCGAACGACCTTGCTGATCACATCATTACCTCGGCACGGACATCGACGATGATCTCGACAGCCGCGGCTTCTTCCCAAACCTCGCGAACAGTCTATGGTTACGCAAATCCATTGTGCTCACAACAACTCAACAACTCAACGAATCCACACAGAACACACACGACCACTCACTGACCACTAACACTGGCGACTAGAATAAATTAGAACACATTGCAATCTAATTAACATAAAAATTTCAGGTTTTAGCCTTAATAAAGTCGTTAGGGGCAAATTGCATTTTAATTATATGCCGTCTCGCTCTACCGTGAAGAATATTTCGGCGTTAGAAAGAAAAGGAAGATACAGTACACTGTCGAAACTACGATGTCGCAAGCACGTGTTTCTGTTAATTAAACGGCGGTTTTATTTGTAATTGAATTTAAACATTGAGGCAACAATGAAAACTGTTTACGGTACTACGAGTATGATAGTATTAAATATGAAGGTGAATGGTTTTCAAGGAAGAGGTAGGTCAAAGAAAAGATGGGCGGATTGTGTGAAGGACGATAGGAGTGAAAAAGATGTGAATAAATCGATGACGAATGATGGTCCTGCATCAGATAAACAGGGAACAGGGCGGATGAATGATTATGGGTTTAATAGTATTGGGGTATTGGCAAGACTGGCGATATGTCTAAAAGTCGTAGGAAACAAAATGTTGATAAATTCTATGAAGGTTAACCCTTCAGTTGCTTTAGCACTGATCAGTGTTCTAGTATGAAACTGCGGTAACACTGATCAGTGTTCAGATGACCTGTGACACTTTCAACTCTATTTTGAAACATATACACTTGAAATACGGTCTTAAACTCGCGCTATGTTGCCGCAGACGACGGGTACAGATTTACGCACCCTTCCCGCATACGAAAGGTTAAACATGTTCAGTATAATTTAAATGAGGTCGTGAAATGTATTATGTTTTAGAGGCGGAAGGAAATACCTTAAGACAAAATAGGTAGCGATTGGAAAAATATTGTTTGTGATACTGTTTAAATTAAGTACTCTATAAAATCATAATCTAACATAAAATAAAACAAATACATCTTTGTGAAATATTTGCACCCATTTCATTTAATCAATCAGAATCAGATCATTAGGAAGTTGCAGTTCAAGCGAAACGTTTACTTTCTGCATAATAATTACGTTAACACAAGAACGATTTATTTGCTGTTAGTTAATGGGCCGTTATTTTACACTGATAGGTAATTAATTTTGTGGCTAAATGATTGGCTGTTTACTAATTTTATGAGCTCGACTAACTTTTATATTTATTGATGACAGGAGGCCTTAGGCAGTCAACTTGTTAAATTCGATTATATGAAGACTTGAGTCCTAATAAATTAACTACGTTTTAATTCAATGCAAAAACAATGAATGTTAAAATTTCTCGGTTACCTATTGTAGTAAAATTTAAATCCACATGTCACGCTGTTAAACAATTTAGGATTCAAAGTCAGCGTGTGTACTTACGCGCAAGCGCATATCAAGGCCTGTGCACTCAACTATCATCCTTAACCCATTAACATAGGATTGAAATTACATAACCACATTTTAATAGTAAACCACAATCCTTCCATGAAATGTATGGCCTAATTGTGAACAAGGAAGTGTCCAGTATTCAGATTTAACGCGTTGGACGGAGTTGCGACACGATTCACGTCTGTGATAGAAGGTAGGCATTAAACTTGAAACAGTGAGATTGTGCCCGGAGGATGCTAGGGAAGGTTTATAGACTCTGATGAGAGGTTTTATGAAGTGGGTAAGACGTTTGTTAAGCACACATGTTGTGCTTTTATTCAGAGATTCCGCGAAGTTGCGTCATCTCTTGTGTGCCGGAGTAGTGGTGACTAGGTGTTCATTTGTTTGGTTGGAAACCCTGACTTTGAAATTATGTCAAATGAAGTGCATTCAGACCAATAAATGAAGAGTGGCTCTGTGTAGCATTTCTATGTTTCATTGAATGTCCGTTTATGCTGCTTCAAATACGAGCAAACTGATTAAGAAAGAAAACAAACTTGCCCAGTACTAGAGCTCTAAAGAAATAGGGATGAAATTCCCAAGATAAAACGACCAAACAATCTGTCGAACTACTAATATGTTAAGTAACAGTTGTGACAAAAGTTATATAAAGTTTTCAGTGAATTAGTAACCAATCGCTGTGAAGAAGTAAAATAAAACAAAAACTGATCTATTACGACGGTCTGCGTAATGCTCTAAAATTTTATCTTTTTTGTATGAAAAGAAGAAACTTTATACATAGTTGTTGATTTTTTGAGAAATGAGTTTTGTTATGTGCTTGGAATTTTAATCTTTTGTATATATTATTAAAACATTATCTTTAGTTTGAGCGTTTCATTGGTTATTATCTATAGTAAGTATCTGGCCGTAGATTATATGCTTACACAGAATTAAAAAATGGAGCACAACATTAAAGATTTTCTAATTCTTTTGTCTTAATTGAAAATAAATACTTTTTATCTAGATGAATGAATGTTTTATGATGAGTTATCACTAACTACAAGAGCAAAAATAACTTAAAGAAACAAAAAAAGTTACCAGACCTGCAAAATAAAAATTTATTGAGAGCGAACTTCAGAGGCGATTGCTTCGGTCAATAACCGTGACGTAACGAAATTAAATAGGTAATAAGAAAAATCAAGTTTTATTCACTGGTCATGATAATGCGTTTTGTTGCGGATCTGTTTACAGTCCGATTCTAGCATTCTAGGCAAACTAAAAAGAACTAAGCCTACTAAATAATTTGCGGCAGAAAGGTAAATTTGGCGCAGTTTGATAAGCAAAATATTGGTTATGATAGTAAAATTTGCATTTTGGATTGAACTAAATTAAATTATAAATATTGAAGATAGGGACTTTCAATTAACTATCCTGCAAATACTTGTAAAATAGCCGAGCAGATCCGAACAGTACTCAATGATCAGACATCTTTCTTCATTTCATTTATTTTCTGACAAAACAAAAAAGAGGTCCAATTTCAGCGTTCCATAATTTGCATATTTAACCAAATACCTCCACATACAATAGTTCTCAGAGCGTCCTGGCCCAATGTGGGTCGTTCCGTAGTCCAAAACAACAGTTAGAAGTTACTCGTATGCGCAAACGCAGCTATTGATCGCGCGATTAGTATTCCCGGTGGGTCTAATAACGGTGCGGTACGAAACAGAAGACGGTCAAGTCGCCTGGCAACCGCGGAACGGCGACACTATTGTTATGTGGACGTTATGTAAGAGTGAGGGACTGTTGGCCATTTAGAGGGTCAAGTAGCCAATTGCCCTTAAAATAGTTCTTGGAATGATGTTTTTGACTGGTATACCTTCTATGAGTATACTCGACAACTTGCACCTTGTTTTTTGAAGCCAAAATCAGATGTAAAAACTCTTTACATGAAAAAAAAATCTATAAATGTTGTATGAGCAAATACAATGAGTTTGTCACATACACACGAATCGTTTTTGACAGGCTAATAAAATATTTGACTCATTGGAACTAATAACAGACTTAAATTATGGACATTAGAATTAATACCATACTTTATAGTCCTTTATTGAAATTCTTATTATTATCCGACATTTCCTCAACGCCAAATGTGTCACAACGCCATATGTCATAATGGGAAAAGTCAATTATGATGTAGCATGTTCCGGGAAAAATTAAGTCATTAATCAAACCATCACTATAAAGTTATGTCGACTATTTACCATATTGGAACACTATTGAATCAGCATTCATATCTCCATGATGTATGTGTGAACTACCAATATACTATATACCAACTAACTCCATCTCATACCAACTCGTGGTATAGAAACACACTAGGGCGGAAAAACGCAACCGAAGTTCGGCGAGATAACGCCCGCCATGAATTTTGTGACGAAAATGATGACACGCTGCGCTGAAATTAGGTCACGTAATATTGTATAGACACTGAACTTTAGTCGCGTTTTTTCCGCTTCGTGTGTTTCTACACGAATTGTTAATCTATACTAATATATAAAGCTGAAGAGTTTGTTTGTATGTTTGTTTGTTTGTTTGTTTGTTTGTTTGAACGCGCTAATCTCAGAAACTACTGGACCGATTTGAAAAAATATTTTTGTGTTGGCTAGTATGATATATAAAATGCTACTTGATTGTTGACACATTGCTAAAGGCAATACGAATATTACTTGAGTTGCATTGTGCAATATCATAGCCAGTGATGGATTTATAATGTTATAAACGTTTAATCACAACAATGGCACCTACTGATTAGTTTTTGAAACTAGTTTAGATGTGTAAGTGTTATTGCAGTTGTTGGACTAGTTTGTCACTTGATAACGAAACTTAGCAATGTGTCAATTTTAAACTATTACATATAATTTACCTATGTAGAAAGGAAAACTGAAATAAGTAGAAGTAATATTCAAAACCACCCACTTCATTCGTGATGTTTCGCCGTATAAGTGGGTTTACCACCCTAAAACGTAAAGGCCGGTAGCTATTTATGTAACATGTATGTTTTTTGCTATTATAAACAGAAGAAATATGATATTCATATTAGCCACTTTAGATAAAAAGGGGCGTCAAAATATATTCCCATCTACGTATTTAACATTATATGTGCAATAGTAATAAAAACATCTATATAAGACTATTTTCCGACCTGTGAACCGTACTAAGGCAGGAATCCATTACGTACATACACATGATACGAATTACATACTGATGAGTGGTCAACTGAGCATGGGAAAATATTGTGTCGGCCATAATTAGACAATTAGTAAGGATGACAAGTAGCTAGTACACGTGCTTTTAAATGCGTGGCTTTGACATTAAATTGTTTTACACATATCGATTGCAGGACGTAGGTTTAATCGATTCTAATCGATTTTCTCGATCCTCTTCTCCGATTTTTGTAATTACCAGGCTGGTCAATTCATGATCATTAGTCGTAGCGTGCCCTGGGCTCTAAGGCAATGGCCGAGGATGCAACCGGGAGAGGCGCTAGGATGAAAATGAAGATGACTCAATTCTAACATTTTTATAAAACTTATGTAACGTGATTTTGCTTAAAAAAACTTGTATTTTAAACATTAAAGAAATACAAAATCTTGCTAGCTAATTAAGGTCTTCTACTTTCATATAGAGAGAACCTTAAAAATAAGTTGTTAAACTACACGATTTATGTTTGAGATAAATATCCTCGCAATAAATTTGCGCCCACTTTTTCCGTGTGTGAAAAAGAGTTGTCAACATTTTTATTGCAACGATTCACAGTCGCGTGGCAAAGTTGTTTTAAAACGAATTTATTGTCACCCAAGACGGGATTAATTGTTTCGAAATTGCAAATGGGGATGTCTTCCTACACTTGACATTTACTTGGTTAACGCGGTGGGTGCTAATGTCCTTAATCAAGTCTACATTTAGTCTAGATTGAACTAAAAACTTCAATCTGATTGCTGGAAAAAATATTGCTTCTGCTTGTTGTGTACTCGGCCTTTTGATTTTATTAAAACACTAGTAGGGTTAGGTATGTCCATTTGAACGATTCCTAGGATGCAAAACAGTAAATTGTTGTCAAAAATGCATTGAGCCCAAACGCAAAAACTTGCCTTATATTTTTTAAACTAAATATCGCACAGACCCGAAAAATACGCAACGAAAGCCCCTCGAAGCTTCTAGTAGCCCCATATCCTGTTCACCATTGATTTTTATAACCACAGTAAATTTCACCTGATCGGTATGCAGAAGGCTCCGTCAGTTTTATGCCTATCACGTCACGTCGCGTCATAGAGCTACGATACGTTAAGTAAGACCGTTTTGTAATGTGGTGGTCCAACGTTGGTATAACAATTTAAACTGAATCAAATTATTATTAATTAATCGTTTGTTGCGAATGTATTTAAAGGGAGCGCAGAGTGCGTTAAAATTAACTGAAGTTTGTTTATTAAAAATGCTGCGGGACTATTTATGATTTGAATAAAACACTTTTGTAAATTATTGTGTAACAACGTAAATCTTTATCATTTTGGCGCCTTCTCTAGTACCCGAATAACGAATGCTCATAAATGTCTAACACAGGTTTAATTTACGTCTGATTCAACATATAATACGTTCCTTTTTTATATTTGTGATAATTACATACCAGGCGAATCTACAAATGCAGATGAGGGATTCAATAAAAACCGAAAATGCTGTTTCGCCTTCCCAATTAATAAAAGAAAAAAGGGTAATTTCTATATATTTCTGAAGTCTACAAGTATCGTCAATCATACTATTGCTATAGTATCGATGGACTGCGCTGCGTCGGCGTCGGCCACACAAACACCATTCTAAGAACTTGCACTTTACGACGCCGGTGTTTCGAGTGTGATTAGAATAAATGTTAGGTGTTATACCTAAAAACCCAGAAAGTGTCGGAAGTACCGAGAATCTGGGTGCATGCGTGAAGAAAAGGAAAATGCGCGTGAATTTAAGGGTTTCCTTGGACTCACAAAGCTTTACAATATTTGTTGAAAAGCCTTTAAATCATTTTTGGCCATTTTACAAGCCAAATCAGCTTAAACACTTACATATTATTATGTTTTGGGTATGTTAACCACTTTACTTACATAAATAGAAATAAACATAGAATCATGATTCGCCGTTACATTAACACATTATTGATCCCATCCGGGATCCGAAAAACAACTTAACAATGGAACAAGGTCATTAAATGCATAATTAGGCCAGACAAGAAATCAAAATCACAAGATTACAATCAATTCATTAGGGCAATAGATAGATATAAGAAATCGATAAACGTTCATCATTTATGATCTCTTAAAGATGCATAAGGCATTTAAACAAAGCTGTTACAGCTTCTTGACATTTAAACGTCAGATAGTATCTCCTAAGTAGTGTAAGTGCTACCTCAGAAGCTTCAAACTATGCTGACTTAGCAAGTGTTAGATTCCTCATTGCATTTACGTTATAATGACACAGCAAAGCATGTTCGCCCGTCTTATAATGTGTCACAGAAAACTTCGTACTATTGATCATCATAAATTATATAGTAATAGAGAAAGCAATTGCAAAAGTATTTTTTTGTAATTATTCTACATCTGCATTAGATAAAAAGTCAGATTATGAAGTATCTTGTGATAAAAATGCAAAATAATATTGTAAGATTTTTTTCTTTGGTTTTACTCAGTCTTATTTTGTCTTCAAAGTTAAGACTAAATTCATAACACAATATGTAAATTAAACGTACAGCAAATAGCCACTGCCAATACCTTACTGCTCTGTTTCACATACTGTGTTCCAAGTGACGTACCCGATCTAAGATCACTTCACGTCAAATGTTGCGTCAGTTCTCTGCTGCATTACCATGCACTTGCACTTAGATGTTGCAATCAGAATATGATGTTTACCTGGAACAAAAGATGCATTCTATAAGTATACGCCCCAAATAAAAAATGCGTTTTTTTTTAAAAGCCTGTTTCTTTTCAAGTCGTCTGCATGAATGTTAAGCCAAAATAGTTTGGAAACAGACATAAATGTGAGTTTTATAAATAAAGTAGCAGACTGGAACATGTCAATTACGTATTAAATCAAAGCACAATTTAATACGAAACGTCAAACATTTTTGAAAAATATCTGCAAGGCATGCAACTTTAATATGCTGTTAAAATGGATTTCTTTTACATTTCATCGTCAGCGCGGGTTGGTGAACGCAGTAGAGCAACGCCTATCCTCTAGAATGTCATGGGGAGAAACGCTGTAGCACTTTTCTAGGCTGGCATCACGGGGAGAAATGGGGCAGTACTACACTGCCTTCACTTATTATTATTTATTTTTTTTTTTTTTTATGTCAGAGGCGGCAAACGAGCTAGCGGGTCGCCTGATGGTAAGCAGTCACCGCCGCCCATGGACATCCGCGACACCAGAGGTCTCGTTGATGTGTTGCCGGCCTTAACCCCATACCCTCCCCAACTGAGCGCTGGCAACCTTACTCACCAGTAGAAACATAGCACAACAGTTACGAAGAGCTACTACACTGCGGTCTTCTGAGGGGTGGAGGTACTTCCCCAGACGATTATTCTACAAAAGAAACCATTTAAAAAGAAACCCTCTACCCATTGTCATTCTCGCACAGTAGCCTAACAATCCGTCATTGCCAACAGGGCAACGGTGAGCTCCATAAATCATTGTGCAATGATGCCGCGGTGCAACGATACGGCGCATCACGAAACGCATACGATCGATTATTCGATACTTTCACCGGCCGGCCACTTGTAAACCGGTCAATTTGAGATAAACAACTTATCTTGTATCGGGCAATATAATCTGGTAACATCCAGAATTAGGGACGTCAATTGGGAGTTATGATTTTGTTCTATCAATTGATAGAAGAATAAGGGGCATTGTAATTATTAGAATTAATGTGAATATGTAAAGAAACATGCTAAAACGAAAGGAATAAATGGCGTGACGATTGATGACATTTTCTTATTGAGAAACTTTAAAATATAAAGATTTTAAGAATCTATCTTTGTTGATGCAAACTATTCGTTTTCTACCTTTCCTTTAAAATGTTAATTCGAAATTAACTAACAACCGTTACATGAACAATTTACATAAATAAATAGAAATAATAGTTTACTTTTAATTTCTTACAGGATCCTTATCATACACAATGATATCATTTCGAAATACAAACGTTTTAAACAAAACCGCATTTGATAACCCTATATCCAAGTGGCCAGTTGGACTTTTTTTTTTTCAAAATGGTGTCCATCATCCGCACGTCACGCCTCGCTATAAGATGATTTATTAGACACATTACCAGGCGATTATGTATTCTAATTCAATATAGATAGGGTTCAAACGCCTCCGCGAAATGTTAGGCATTTTTTCACTGAATTGTTGATGTGTTTGACACGTTGGACGTATGCGATGAGAAAGTTATACGGCATGCGGCATTTATTGGCCAGGATTGAGGAAGCATTTTAGTAACATGGAATTTTAATATCTTTATAATATAAAACATGTTTTTCTTCTTGTTGAATTATTTTTCAGATTTAGACTAGGTCGTAACAAACAACCTATATAAATCAAAAATTACTCGAAAATTTTTCTCTGTGTATGTATTTTGATTATTAAATTTGTATATTTAAAGACAAAAAATATTGAAAACTAGCGGGCGCCCGCGACTTCGTCCGTGTGGATTTCGGTTTCTTTATCACCTATTTTTCCCGTTATGGGTGGATTTTTCAAATAATCTTTAATAGAGGATGCCTACGTCATATTATCTTTATGAATGCAAAGTCTGAGCCCGATCGGTTAAAAAATGACAAAGTTTCATACTAACGTTCATTCCCTATTTGACCCCCTTGGGGGTTAGAAATTATGGATATGACTGCTTAAGCGATGCCTACGTCATAGTAGCTTTATGAATGCAAAGTCTCAAGCCGATCGGTTAAAAAATGACGAAGTTTCATACTAACGTTCATCCCCTATTTTACCCCCTTGGGGGTTGGAATTTATCAAAATGATTGCTTAAGCGATGCCTACGTTATAGTAGCTTTATGTATGCAAAGTCTCAGCCCGATTGGTTTAAAATTAACAAAGTTTCATACTACCGTTCATCCCCTATTTTACCCCCTTGGGGGATGGAATTTATCAATCTCATTTATTAGGCGATGCCTACGTCAGAGTAGCTTTATGAATGCAAAGTCTCAAGCCGATCGGTTAAAAAATTACGAAGTTTCATACTAACGTTCATCCCCTATTTTACCCCCTTGGGGGTTGGAATTTATCAAAATGATTGCTTAGGCGATGCCTACGTCATAGTAGCTTTATGTATGCAAAGTCTGAGCCCGATTGGTTTAAAATTGACAAAGTTTCATACTACCGTTCATCCCCTATTTTACCCCCTTGGGGGTTAAATTAATCAAAATCCTTTCTTAGCGGATGCCTACGTCATAACATCTACCTGCATACCAAATTTCAGCCTGATCCGTCCAGTGGTTTGGGCTGTGCGTTGATAGATCACTATGTAATCAGTCAGTCAGTCAGTCAATCAGTCAGTCACCTTTGAGTTTTATAGATATAGACTAGCTCGGGGCGCCCGCTACGCGGTCGCGCCCAGAGCTAGGTCGCTCCGCGACGGGGCCGCTCCCGGGCTTCGCCCTCCGCGGCGCTCGGCCTTCGGCCTCGCCGTGGCTCGGCCTGCGGCCTCGCAAAATTACATGGCTGGCTTGGACCGTCCGTCAGCGGTTCCTAGTCCTTTTTCGACGCCCTGAGAGCCATCAACTAAGTCCTACTGATTCACTTTATGCCGCTTCGGGCTTCGCCCTCGCGGCGCTCGGCCTCCGGCCTCGCAGATTTATTTGCTTTAACACCTTTTTATTTTCAAAGCAAACTTTGTATGAAAATGTCATCAATATAACTAACCAATAACTCTATATTGTTCCAGTCTGCAATTAAAATCGTTTGAAACATTTCATTCACATTATTATTTAAAATCATGCAAGTAAACGCATAGCAGCTATGGCTTCTGTCACGGCTCCGGCGCTACGGGGCTCCGGTGGTCCCACGCGAACTTTTCGTCGCAGATGGTTTACGCTCGTACGCGCCTACGCGGGCTTATATTGCACTCTAGGGGTAGGGCAAACAAGACTACTCGTTTCTACAAACCAAACATACCTCAAATGTAGTCCTTACAGCGTTAACATACTTCTGCAACAAGTATACCACTAAATAGTTTTCAAACACTTGTTAAATTTCCATACAAAGTCACAGTACCGCGTGCCCCATACAAGCTCGATCCAGTACAAAATGTATGGGGAAAATCGAAAACTGTTTTTTTTATTATTTCCAAGTTACAAGTAAGATGAGTGAAAATATGGCCAAAATGGAAACAAAAGACGACATTTGACAGTGCCTCAAACAAATTTTTTCCCAAAAATTGATATTTCGAGTTTTGACATTTTCCCCTAGAACTCGTAAATTACCCTGAAAATGGGGTAAACTCTTTTACCACATTGTAGATCAAAGTCTACTCTACAATAAAGGTCATGCAATATTTTCCCCTATCACGCCTTTATCTACCCGAAAAATCCGTTTAAAATATTTCTCAACTTAAACTTTTCACAAAATGGCCGCCAGTCCGTCCGCCATCTTGGTTGGAATTTTTTTCGTATTTTTCCTAGAATTAAATCTAATCTACACAAATAACCGCATTTTCACATTTCCTCTTAGGCCAATGTTGACCCCTCCAGAGATCCTCAAAGACACCCCTTCCGAAAAAGTTTGAGCCGTCGTACCTCCCAGTGTTGCCAGACCACTTTGATCAAAATAGTCAAATGTCATTTTAGACCCTCCAATCTGCCACGCCTTGGGAATGAATTTTGCAAAAAACCGTTATTTCTATTTTCGACGTTTTCGGGCCACAGCTCAAAAACTACCAAAATCTTCCAAAATATTTTTTCACCTGGCAATACCTCATACCAAAACATACAATCGCCTAGTACATTTCAAACCACCGTTTGGTTCACCAAGTGCCCGAAATTCCAAGTTGAAGGTTTTGAAAACGTGAAAATTTCACAAAATGGCCGCCAGCGCGTCCGCCATCTTGGTTTTCTGTCGTCCCGTATTTTTCCCATATACTACATTATATACCGGATCAAACTGCATTTTTACTTTTTTCCTCCGCTGCACCCAGTTGGCCAAACAGCTCGTGACAGATGACCATGTCGAAAATTTTCCATTACTCCCTACGCCCGGTGTTGCCAGGTGATTCTCAATTTTTTACCCTTACGTCATTAGGGACCCGAGATGCAACAATCGCTCATACTCATTTTTCTCCAAATACCGTATTTCCATTCGACCCATTTTTGGGCCCCTCGTCAAAATCTACCAAAATCTACCAAAAAGTTTTTACCTGGCAATAGTTGGCACTCGTACAAACATGGCCGCTTTACAGACCAACTCTGTCAGGTGTTGCCAAGCTCGTCAAAAACGGGATTGAAAACTCCGAAAATTTTTACTTTTTACAAAAAGGCCGCCCGCTCGTCCGCCATCTTGGATTTTTGACAGCGCGTATTTTTCCCAAATTCTGGACCATAGACAGCGTCGAACGGCTTTTTACTTTTTTTGTATTTTTTATAGTATGGGCCAGAGAGGTCCGCAAAGTCGACCATGTCCCAAAAAATTCAATAAATCCCCACTGCCAGTGTTGCCAGCGTACAGAGATAAAACTACCAAAAGGTCATTAGATACCCTCCGGACTACGGATTCGTGGCCTCGATTTTCCCCTGAATCCGCTATTTCGATTCGACCCTTTTTGGGCCCCTGGAGCGAAAACTACCAAAAACTACCAAGATGTTTTTCCACCTGGCAATACTTCGCACCAAGACTCTCAATGCCGCCATACAACACATTCGCGTAGGGTGTTGCCAACTACCCGAAAATTCAATTTAAATTTTTTCGAAAATTTTTCATTTCACAAAATGGCCGCCTGCGCGTCCGCCATCTTGGATTTTTGACAGCCAATTTTTTTACTAAAACTGCATCATATACCACGTCGAATGCCGTTCTTATTTCTAACCCACAACGCACAGTGTTGCCACAGGAATTTTTCAAAGTCACCAAGTCCGAAAAAACGATTTTTCCCCGCCACTCCCAGTGTTGCCAGACGATTTCAAAAAAAATACCGAAAGGCCTTTGACCACCAAAGTTGCCACCAAACTGCATACTCGGATTTCGGCCAGCTGTCAAAAAGTCATTTTCTACTAATTGGACCAAATGTCAAAAATCTACTACGAACGTGGTAGAAAGTTTTTCCCTCTGGCAACTCTCAAATAAATACTCTACCAAAACTGCCAAAAACTAAATCTATCCGATGTTGCCATCCGCCAAAAAAATTGATTCAAAAAATTGAAAAATTTTTGACACTTACAAAATCGTCTCTCCTGGCGCCGCCATCTTGAATTTTTGAATCTAGCAACACTGACCTAAAAATTGACTATATTTCTGACCGCACGAAAAAAAAAACAACAAATTATCTCTGCCCCGTCCAGAGACACGGCCCCGCAAAAAGTGGTCGATTTTCCGATTTTCAAGCCAAGATGGCGGCGCCGCCATTTTGTTTTTCTGACATTTTTCTTTTTAAATCCCAACCGTTCCCCAAAGACTACGACCCCTGAAAGTTTGACATCTCCAGAGGCTATAACTTTGGAGATATGACCACCAACATGGCCGCCATCTTGGATTTTTGGAAAAAAAAAGAAAAAATTCCAGATTGATTGGCGATCCGAACAAAACTCCCATACAAGTCAATCGAGTCAAAAGCTGGCAACACTGCGAAAAATGGCCCCGATGAATGAGTCAGTGAGTGGTAATCGAGCTTTATATATTATAGATAGATAGACTAGCTCGGGGCGCCCGCTACGCGGTCGCGCCCAGAGCTAGGTCGCTCCGCGACGGGGCCGCTCCCGGGCTTCGCCCTCCGCGGCGCTCGGCCTTCGGCCTCGCCGTGGCTCGGCCTACGGCCTCGCAAAATTACATGGCTGGCTTGGACCGTCCGTCAGCGGGTTCCTAGTCCTTTTTCGACGCCCTGAGAGCCATCAACTAAGACCTACTGATTCACTTTATGCCGCTTCGGGCTTCGCCCTCGCGGCGCTCGGCCTTCGGCCTCGCAGATTTATTTGCTATACTTTTCATTTTCAAAGCAAACTTTGTATGATAATGTCATCAATATAACCAACCAATTCTATATTGCTCCAGTCTGCAATTAAAAACGTTTAAAATATTTCATATTATTATTTAAAAGCATGCAAGAAGGCGTGCAGCAGCCATGGCTTCTGTCACGGCTCCGGCGCTGCGAGGCTCCGGCGGTCCCACGCGATCTTTTCGTCGCAGATGGTTTACGCTCTTCACCGCAACTTCGGCTTGTTGGCCGGCTCTGCCGGCCAGCCTCAGCCGCGGCGTCGAGCTTCCAAACCACCTGCTCCTCAGCTCGCGGGCCGCCTCGCCCCTCCGCGCCTACGCGGGCTTATATTGCACTCTAGGGGTAGGGCAAACAAGACTACGTGGAGTCGGTTTTGGCAGCGATTCGTTTCTACAAACCAAACATACCTCAAATGCAGTCCTTACAGCGTTAACTTACTTCTCCAACAAGTATTTCAGTACCACTGACAGTTTTCAAACACTTGTAAAATTTCCATACAAAGTCACAGTACCGCGTGCCCCATATAAAGCTCGATCCAGTACAAAATGTATGGGGAAAATCGAAAACTGTTTTTTTAATTATTTCAAAGTTAAAAGTAGAATGAATAAAAATATGGCCAAAATGGAAACAAAAGACGACATTTGACAGTTCCTTATACAATTTTTTTCCCAAAAGTTGATATTTCGAGTTTTGACATTTTCCCCTAGAACTCGAAAATTACCCTAAAAATGGGGTAAATTCTTTTACCACATTGTAGATCAAGGTCTACTCTACAATAAAGGTCATGCAACATTTTCCCCTTAACCTTCTTCTTCTAACCTAAAAATCGGTTTAAAAATTCCCTCAACTAAAACTTTTCAAAAAATGGCCGCCAGCCCATCCGCCATCTTGGCTGGAATTTTTTCCATATTTTTCCTAAAGGCAAATTTAATTTACGCAAATAACTGCATTTACAGATTTTATTTACGGCTAAAGTTAACCCCTCCAGAGATCCTCAAAGACACCCCTTCCGAAAAAGTTTGAGCCCTCGTACCTCCCAGTGTTGCCAGACCACTGTGATGAAAATAGTCAAATGTCATTTTAGACCCTCCAATCTGCCACGCCGTGGAAATGAATTTTACGAAAAACCGTTATTTCTATTTTCGACGTTTTCGGGCCACAGCTCAAAAACTACCAAAATCTACCAAAATATTTTTTCACCTGGCAATACCTCATACCAAAACACACAAACGCCTAGTACATTTCAAACCCCCGTTTGGTTCACCAACTGCCCGAAATTTCAAGTTGAAAGTTTTGAAAACGTGAAAATTTCACAAAATGGCCGCCAGCGCGTCCGCCATCTTGGTTTTCTATCGTCCCGTATTTTTCCCATTTACTACATTATATACCGGATCAAACTGAATTTTTACTTTTTTCCTCCGCCGCACCCAGTTGGCCAAACAGGTCTTGGTAGATGACCATGTCGAAAATTTTCTTTTACTCCTCAAGCCCGGTGTTGCCAGGTGATTCTCAATTTTCTACCCTAACGTCATTGGGGACCCTAGATGCCACAATCGCTCATACTCAATTTTTCTCCAAATACCGTATTTCCATTCGACCCATTTTTGGGCCCCTAGGCCAAATCTACCAAAATCTACCAAAATATTTTTCCACCTAGCAACTGTTGGCACTTGTACAAACATGGCCGCTATACAAGCCAACTCTGTCAAGTGTTGCCAAAGTCGTCAAAACAGGGTTTGAAAATTTCGAAAATTTTTACTTTTTACAAAATGGCCGCCCGCTCGTCCGCCATCTTGGATTTTTGACAGCGCGTATTTTTCCCAAATTCTGGACCATAGACAGCGTCGAACCTCATTTTTACTTTTTTTGTATTTTGTATAATGTGGCCCCGAGAGGTCCGCGAACTCGACCATGTCCCGAAAAATTCAAAAAATCCTCACTGCCAGTGTTGCCAGCGTACAGAGATAAAACTACCAAAAGGTCAATAGACACCTACCCGACTACGGATTCGTGGCCTCGAATTTCCCCTGAACTCAGTTTTTCGATTCGACCCTTTTTGGGCCCCTGGAGCGAAAACTACCAAAAACTACCAAGATCTTTTTCCATCTGGCAATACTGGACATTGAGACTGGCAAAGCCGCCATACAACACATTCGCGTAGAGTGTTGCCAACTACGCAAAAAATCAATTTAATTTTTTTCGAAAAATTTTCATTTCACAAAATGGCCGCCTACGCGTCCGCCATCTTGGATTTTTGACAGCCAATTTTTTTTCTGAAACTACATCATGTACCACGTCAAATACCGTTTCAATTTCCAACCAACAACGCACAGTGTTGCCACAGGAATTTTTCAAAGTCACCAAGTCCGAAAAAACGATTTTTCCCCGCCGCTCCCAGTGTTGCCAGATGATTTCAAAAAAAATACCGAAAGGCCTTTGACCACCAAAATTGCCACCAAACCGCATACTCGGATTTTGGCCAGCTGTCAAAAAGTCATTTTCTACTAATTGGACCAAATGTCAAAAATCTACTACGAACGTGGTGGAATGTTTTCCCTTCTGGCAACTCTCAGATAAATACTCCACCAAAACTGTAAAGAACCGAATCTGTCCAGTGTTGCCATCCACCAAAAAAATGGATTCAAAAAATTGCAAAATTTTTGACACAGACAAAATCGTCTCTGCCGGCGCCGCCATCTTGAATTTTTACATCTAGCAACACTGGGATTAAAATTGTCTATATTTCTGACGAAACGCAAAAAACAGCAAAAAATTATCTCTGCCCAGTCCAGAGACACGGCCCCGCAAAAAGAGGTCGATTTTCCGATTTTCAAGCCAAGATGGCGGCGCCGCCATTTTGTTTTCCTGACATTTTTCTTTTTAAATCCCGACCGTTCCCCACAGTCTACGACCCCTGAAAATTTGACAGCTCCAGGGTTAATAGTTGCGGAGATGCGACCACCAACATGGCCGCCATCTTGGATTTTTGAAAAAAAAAAGAAAAATTTCCAGATTGATTGGCGACCCGAACAAAACTCCCATACATCAGTTTCGAGTCTGAAGCTGGCAACACTGCGAAAAAAGGCCCCGATGAATGAGTGAGTCAGTGGTAATCGAGCTTTATATATTATAGATATTGAGAATGCTGTGTACGCCTATAAAAGGCATATGTACTAGAGTTTAAGTTTAACTGCTTCTATATGTGTTTTGTATGTATGCTGTTGGTGTACCTTATTAAATAAATAAATAAATAAAATAACATTTTTTTTTACTAAAATAGAATAATATGCAATAGTAAATGTCTCATTACCCCTCAAAGACTTTGCTTATTCTGTCACTGGTAAAAGGCTTAAGATAAATCAATTTGCTGATTCTTTTTATTTGACTCATAACACTGATAACTCTATGTAGGCTACATTTGTAGTACTTTAGTCTACGTTTGTTTATTCAGATTCTAGATATGCTAATACAAGGTGCGTTGCTATCACTTCAACGCCTCAAATCACATAATAATTGAGCACAAGGCTTTCTCTCTCTGCGATTCATGAATCATAAACTACGCTGTTAGACAATGTACAGTTAAAATATCATCAGACGAGCTCACAATCGTGCCGGGATGAATCTCCAAAAAATAATTGTTTTGATCACATTTCATCAATATTCAAACACCATTAAAAAATATAGATATGATATTTTGAACAATAATTATTTTCATAATATATGCTCTAATAATCTTAACCTGCCTATAAACACTGTAAAATATATTTTCTGATGCGTAATCTTTTGGAGAACCGGAGATTTGCCCGCCGGCCGGCAAAGTTGGTTAGGTTGAATAACTGGCCAAAAATGGAACCGTGTAAAAGAAAGTGTTTATTTTGACGGCAACCCGCCGTTCGTGTCAAATCGAATAACACGTTTTTTGCCGCTGTCATAAATTGATGATTTCTAGGAATTCTTCAATAGGTGATGACGTCATGATGCATGCAATCAGCTGATATTAGAAATAGAAATAGTTGGTACTTTTAAATCTCTTTTTCGAATCGAGCTTAAATTTTGTTAATCAACTGGCAATGAAACGTCAAAATTTTACTAAATAAAAAAAGAGAGATGTTCCAAATTTAAAAACCCACTTTTATAAGTGTTCTATTAAAATCGATGTGGCTGGTACATCCCCGCACGAGTGTTATCAACTGCCATCACAGCTCAGGCATCCGGAAATCATATTAATGTGGGAGTCAGTATGAACGTTTATACTAAAGGCACTTACTAAGATTATCCTACAAATCGGTGTAGTAACAATAGCCTACAAGCATTGATTTCATAGGAACTGTTCTTGTTATTGATTGATCTGTGTGCTTATCTGCCAACTAAAATACTAGGAGTAAAAACTGTTTTTTAATGTTATATGGTCTTCTAATGGTAAGTTATCTCCGCTGCCCATGGACATCAACAACCGCAGAAGTGTCGCAAATGTTGCTTGCCTTTAAGACCCCATACCCTCCCCAACTGAGATCTACGTTGATGTTCTGAGTTTTACTTAAAACAGAAATGATTTAAAAGTAAGACGTAAAATCGGACAAGCTACATGTAATTTAAATGTGCAGCAATTTTCGCTTTCCCCAGAAATATAATTTTAAGTCTGTTCCGGTGTACGCAATTAATACTTCCGTCGCAAAAGGTTGAACATTTCTGCCAAGCGACCTTAAAACTTTTGACGTGTAGGAGTAATGGCTGTGTTAATTGCACAGCCTGGGTTTGTCGTGACACAGAATGATTGGGGAAATAAATTGCCGTTCGCCTTTGAGCTGAATTACTGGTATCTAGGCCTTTTAAGTCTTAGGATCAATGGTTAGCCCTGGTGGAAGATATGTTTGTTAGTTGACCTTGGGTTGCATTTTGTGAATTGGTGCGGCGAAACATAAAAGCCGCTTCAGTGATATGTGCGAATACTGCTTTAGGTACCCATGAGTTTTCATTATAAGTTTTCACAGAAAATTCAAATAAAATACTTACTACATTTATTTTATTTTATATATTGAAATTTAATTAGTGTCACTTTTATGCGTTAATTACTACATTTTCAAAATAAAATTTGTTATAGGTAAGAAAATATATATTTAGATTTATTTATCATATTTATTTTTTCTGTTATTGGTTTAAAAAAAATGTTCATATCATTTATTTATAAGATTATTTGAGATTGCAAACATTAACGCTCTTTTAAAACACTAATTGCATCTGAAGTTTATCTGTCGTTCTTTACTAGACATCTTCACCGAGTAGGTCACGCGATGCAATCCAAATTAACTCATAGCTCCGACACTTTCTTACGTAATTAATGAACTTTCAGTGCATCGCAAATGCGACGATCTAAATTCAACCTCATTTTGACGTCATTGCAGATGCGTTAACACACGGTTATTCAACCCAACTGGAAAGTAACGGAGAAATTCAGAGAAATTCGCGGCCATATTTCTTTAACGATCGCACAGATCGAATCGGCTAGCGTAACGAACCGACCATTGTTATATTTTACACCTTATTGTTGTAGCGGTAAGACTCTGTTTAGCTCCGTTCGATAATTGATGCTTAAGTGAATGATAGATACGTCGTGAACATTATTAGATACGTCAGACACACACCGTCTGGTCTAGAGGCAACTGTAATATGCGTACTACAGAGATTCTATTGACCCGAAATAATGAATTGAAAGTGGCGTTGATAATTGTGTTCGAGATCTTAAATGGTTTTGAAATTGAGTCTTGTGCACTTTCAGTCTATGATATGACTGTGGCATATTTTCGTGACTAATATAAGATTGCATAATTTATGATTTGTGTATTATTATAGTGCAATTATTATAAATAGATATTTCAATTAGTTAAATGGAGTAAAACAAAATTAATAATATATAAATCCCATGAGGGAAAAGATGAAAGTTTTATCTTAAATAAACATTTACTTTAAAAACTGGTGCTATTTACCCAACAATTTTTGACACATCCGGATAAGTATCTAACACGTACCAAAAACCTACAGCGCACCTAATAGCCACTTTCTATAAAACTAGAAAATAATAGTCTCGTCCGCAAACGCTCACCGCACGGTGGGCTCAAACGCAACCTCCTAACCGACAAAAAATTACACAAAAGTGAACTTTGTCACGATATAATTTCTTTATTTCTAAACTGTCGGAATGTTCCCACTGGGCCATGCTCGTGCCTAAACTAAAACGGTGTCGAAATCATCTTTACAAAGAAAGCGTTGAATATTTTATTCAAAAGATCTTTGACGCTCCTAATTGAATATAAAAGAGAACTTTTCAAAGAAATGATAACATGGACTTTTTTTTGCTTCGAGAAAGCTCGATCGTTTTTAGGGTTAAATAGTCAAGTAGATCGGGCTGTGTCCGATAATTCATTGTTATTTTTATTGTAAGGGCCATGTTGTTGTAGATAAAAAAGGTCATAATGTAAGTACTGAAATGTTATCTGCATTGAACAATATTGTTTGTTGGAAAGAAATCGATAACTTTAACACAATTTATAAATTCTGTCCTCCAATTTATTTGGTACCGACAGAAATATTACGCTCTTACCAACCAACCAATCTCCAAACAAAGAATTATACTTATTTAAGACGCCACATCTATACAGATGACTATAGAAACAGTTAACTTAACATATTTAGATTCACACATAATAAATGCACAGGGGTCATATAGAGTGCATGTGTCGAATGTGAAAGGTGCAGTCGTGATGCAATCCCCGTGATATAATATAAGATGGATTAGAGCCATTAAGCACGAATAACCATGTTGAATTTGTCAATATTTAGCTTCGTATCGTTTTGTTGTACTTTTGATATTAGCATAAGTATTTTGTTGCACAATCCTATCTGCAGAGATGTTTTTCTTTTCTATGTTGCAACGCAGTAGGCTGCCGAATTTCACCCTCAAGGTTGAATTTTCAATAGATGCGAGTATTTTGTTTAGCAGTTAGATTTGGTAACAACTTTTTTTTGTGTAAGAATACTAGGTATACAAAGCGGAAGATGAATACAATTTTAAACTATAGTATCTCAGAGCGTGATCAAATGCAAAAAATATATTTAATTTATTTTATTTAATAATATCATATGAGTTTAGGGTCACTTTTCGGTTAATACAAAACTAAGAACGCTCAAATCAAACTTCTGAAATTCATAATTTAAAAATATTCCATCTTCAAAACCCACTTAAGAAACCCGACTAACACGTCAATGTTGACATCATTTTTACATTACAGCCTTTATGTTAAAACATGAGTAATCTTATGTTTGACAGACGAAGATGTCGCCTGAGTAATCGGATTATCCATAAATAATAATGCTAAAGTTGTTTTATGAATGCGATAACATACTTTGTATCGAAACGAAAACACATTACATTAACTTAAGAAGGTATTTTGGTGTGGACTTTGTGTGTTTGGTTTCATTATTCATGTTAAAGCCGTGTGTCTACTTTAGCATGCTTTGGTGATGGAGATGCTCTTCATTCATCTATGTTTGCTTAGACAACAACTTACGAAGGCTAAATAAGCACCCGATCCGATGGAGCAGTTGTTTTCAGGCTCTTTATTCAGCTTGCGTCTTCATTTTGCAAGATTTTAATGCTCGCATCATTAAGAATCTGATAAATTAAAGTAATTTTGCCAAATTTCACCTGAATCCTTTCAAGTAGGATTATGTTGGAATTTATTGGCGCTATGCTATGTCAGTACAGCCCGGAGTGGAATGTTTGTTACTGGGTTTTTTGATTTGAAATATTATTCATATTATATTACGGAAGTATTTGCCAATATTTAATTTTAACATATAAAAATACCACTTGTTACTAGAATAGGTATTAGTGTCCAATTTCCGTATCAATGCGTGATTGGTGTTTGACCGACGTCTATACTAATTAAACGATTGGTTCCGTTGTGGACCGCCTCAAGCAGTTCCGAGTTTAACCAACGAATTACTTAAAAAAAAACAGATACTAGAATGCTAATTAATAGATGACTGCGTTCCGAAGTCGGTGGTAGATTCATTATATTGTGATATCATTGACGATTTATAAGTGCCTCACTGAGGCCTACATAAATAAAGCAGTGATTTTTTGATTTTAATAGGAATATTTACTCAATAACCCAATTCGTCAAACATTTGCTCAAATGTCATGTAATGCAAAATTACGATGATAAAACACAGTTCAGTAAGTGGTTTTGGTAAGTTTTTAACAATACGTGAATAACAGACGACAATCACATAAGTAAGATAATCAGAAATCAATTTATATAATATTAAGTAAATATTCTTTTTTAGGATGCACTATGTAGTTATATAACGTAAAAATATAGTAGGGTGTACCACTCGTGTACACTTAAATACAAAAAAAAACGCACACAAACAAACACAAGTTTACCGATTCTAGGTTCATTTCAATATTCCACCAATTATGCACCTAAAATTTACTTTGCGTCAAAGACACGAGAAAATGGAAAGTGTGATTAAAAAGCAATTAAGCATCTATTCACATTTCATACATACGACAACTTGATTGAATGGCTTTACCCAGCCGTTTAGTAATTACCGACACATTGCAGACCAGTAGATAGTAAGTACATATATTTGATTGCAAATATTTATTCGTGCTGGTATACTTCATGCCTCAGGGAAGTATGAAAGTGGCACCAGTGGTAGAAAGGTTGAGGGGAATAGGCTATCCTGGTATAGACAGTGTGATGTGATGAGGAGGGAGGAAGCCCATGTTTCAAAAAGATCGAGAATATGAAGGTGAATCGTGGGAAAAGAAGAGGTATCAAAGAAGAGATGGATGGATTGTGTGTGAAAAAGGTGTAGATAACTTGATGACGAATGAAACGCATGTATGATAAAGGCCAACGTATTGCACCGTCCCCAGATAAACTGGGAACAGGGCCGGCGAATGATGATTGCACTTAATGCATCTTTCATCTTTAAAAGCTTATTAAACTTCGGCTGCTTAAGAATAATCACTGTGAAAGAAAAAATACACAATCAATTCTTGCCGAATGTGGTTAGAAAACCAGTTTCGGTCAGTAATACTAAGTTGATTCAACATTATACATATTATTAAAGCCTTATCGATTGGAGAATTTGAAATAGGTAATTGTTTAGTATCAGTGTCCAGCGAGTTTATTTATAATTAGGTACGACAGAAGGCCCAAGGCGAGCCGTGCCTGCACAGACAAAGGCCACAGGACTTGAAATGGACCGCCTACAATCACTTTTACTACGCCTATTTATAGTAATCTTACATAGGTTTGAGCATAGTCGTTTGCTAGATAGGTAGGCTTGGTAAGTTTTGTTGGGCAACTCAGTTTTTTTTATGGCAAAGGCGGCAAAAGAGTTAGCTAGTCCCCTGATGGTAAGCAATCAACGCCGCCCGTGGACATCCGCTACACCAGAGGCATCGCTGATGCGTCGCTGGCCTTTCATAAGAAAGTACGTTCGTTTTTTGAAGAAATAAAATTCAGCTTCAGATTTTTCATGCTATAAACCGACAGCAGGGTTCTTCTTCTTGCTACAATATGGTTTAGTTCTTCCATTCGAGCAATACCTAGTTAGAGTGCCTTGAAAATAACCCTGCTGCCGTTTTCCTGTGGAATTATAAGTCATACCTAAGTCATAGTCATAATAAGTAACAAGAATAAAGTCGTGCCTTATTTTGCCTTATTAAGCTAACTGACTTATTATAGTTAGAGGTTCTCGCAAAGTACAGCTTTCTACACCAAAATTTTACGTTAAACCCATCGATATTTCATGAAGCCAGCGTAACCTCTATTGCATTTTAATCAGCCATTCACACCGCGATGCTAGATCGCTGTGAAAGCCAGGCTAGTACTAATATCCTAGGCTTTTCATCGTTATTGAGGAATTTCTCCGACCACAGAATTAGCTTTGCGGCTTCCAATATGGGCGAACGACGCGGATGCGGTGAGTAAATTGTGGAAAAGCTGTGCGTTTGATGATATTTGCTCCAGTTGTACGTAGGTATCAGTTACAGTACTTACAGTATAACTTAAGTGCAGATCAGTTTCTAAGTGCACGCACATTTAAAGTGGAAGCTTTTGGTGTGGATTTTAAGATAACTAAATTTTACTATAATACATCTTTCAAAAACGTAACTACGTATGCTACATGGATTGATGCATGCCTTAAAGAGCCATGAATTAAGTGAACAAGAAATAAAAGACGACGGCAACTAAGAAGATACATATTTTTTAGTAGACACTTGTGGGTTTGACTTTGCAAGTTTAATCCATGCAAGACAAATAATTTAATAAATAATATATCTATATACCAGTGAAAATACTCATGTAAGATTAAGTTTTCTTATGACTTTGATTGTAAATATCTGTCGCCTTAATTAATTTACATTTTTTGGATGGTATACAACTTATAGGAGAATTTGATTAAGTTCACTAATGAATTTGCATGCACACATATCTCTGCTGTTTTGACGATCACAAAGAAGACATTTTTAATCACATCATTAATAAACAGAAAAACATATTGATAAAGCAGTATTTTATTTTAATTACACTTCATCAAACAATCATAAAATGGCGGTGACATTTATAAAATAGGCCGGATTTTGAAACGAATCTCTAAATATGTTAAGTATTTTGGATAAACAATTAAGATTATTACACGCCTAATGTTAAGGACAATATTATCTTTTGCCTTATATTTAAATGATCTCTTTTTTGTACCACCGGTTTTCTTGAATTAATTAGATCGATTAGTAAAGATCCGGTACGTTGACGTCCCAGTGACTTCATTGTTTAGACTTTGTCATATAGATGATCGTTTAACATTCGGCTTGATAAATATTCTAACGTTTTTGAGTAAGAAAGAAAAAAAAAATAATGCACATTTATTATGTACATAATATTGATAATTATAATAATCATAAATTATTTTGGTTTCAATTTATGGTATATGTAAATATTTTTATAGCAATAATTAACAAATTATTTTAATATTTTTTTCTTTTTTTGACTAACGAGAATTTTTCGTTCTTCGTTTCAAATATATTTTTTTAAGTGGACAGGAGCACTGCAACTCTGATTTCTCCTACTTATTGACACATTAGAAAGCCGAGTCATGGGTATGCGAAGTGAATACTACATGGTAATACTAGAGAATAATAAATCACTTACTTGAACATTTATTAGGCATTTATTTAAATTAGGTAGGCATGTAGACTTTTTCTAACTCATATAGAGTTTCGAATAGGTTATTTATATCGGCAGCATATTGAACACATACATACTATCTGATTACATATTAAAGATGTAAAGAACTATGTATATACAACTAGTACTGAGTATATATCTGGTTATTATGTCGGTAAAGCTACAATTTTTATGTGATAGGGAGGCAAACGAACAGAAGTGTCCTGATGTGTTCCTGATGGTAAGAGATCACCACTGTCCTTGGACATCAACAACCGCAAAAGGGTTGCAGATGCATTGCCTGCCTTTAAAATTTACTAATATATAAAACTTCTAGCAATATTCAAAAAGTAACCGGACACAATGGCAAACAAAAAACTTCCCACGCCAAAAAAGGTCAATCTTCATATTGGAATTAGTATTGTAATCAGATGACAGAATAGTCCTAACAAGATTGACCGGGTCAGCAAATATACATATTATATCCATAAGAATAGTATTAAAATTCACATAATAACATTAGATTGCTAAATCAGGTCCTCAGGCTATCACGATCTAATATCATGATTTCCACTTCAATACGTCGTACCGACCAACAACACATTGATTTAAAAAGGCACATAAAAATGTATATTTCAAACATACAATTATCAAACTTACGGCACGCCTTTAAATATCTTTTATCACTCATCGTAAATTTAAAAGGATATATTCAATAAATTATCGCTCGTCTTGTAATTGGCACGTTACGTGTTGCGCTCTGTCTAAAAACTTAAAATATTAACTGTGAACGTTACCATTGTCAATGAGTTATTAGAAGAAGAAAACTTCAATTTTAGAAGGTGGTGAATTAGTCATACCAAAAGCAACCTGATGGTCAGAATTTTCATGGATACCCTAAAATGCAGAAGGCATAGATACGTTAACATTCAAGCTATAAGTATTTTATTGTTACATTTTAAATAAACTTTTAATTATATTTATTAAATTTTAAATAAATTTATTAAATTTTAATTAAATTTATTAAATTTTAATTAAAATTATCAATTCAATCAGAATCAAACCAATATTAAAAAAAATAATTATTACGTGTTATCGTGTCCACATCACACGTTTCTTAGGTCACACTTGTGTAAGGCCGTGAAGGTAGTTTGAGGTCGTCCAGTTTCCACCGAAATAAGTATAACTTGTTTCCCAAATGTCATATGTAACAAAATAAAAAGATTGAGTGAGCGCTCGACTACGACAGTGTTGCCAACGGGTAATGTTTTTTGTACGTTGTCAGTAATTGGTTTAATATATGTATGTTAATAAAGCTACTTAACTTGTGACAACTTTGTATTGTTCAAACTAAATATTATTATGTAATTTAGTTTCAAAATTAGAAACAAAGAAAAATCTGATATCGTGGCTCAGGCGGGAATCGAACCTCGTCCAATCCGGGCAATTTAGTTTATTTAAATTATGCCAAGAACGCATAAACTTAAAGTACGTTTGTAAATACACTTAAAAATATAAAATGTTATATTTTTAAATATCAATTATCTTCCTGATTTCTTAAACAATCGATAAAATGAAATATGTATTACTTATAAGAAGATTTGAATGGCTTCTAGGTTCCACAATATTACTTTTATAAAATGTGTGTACACGTACAATCAGACATTATTCAACAATTGTAATTCCCTTCACGCCTCAAGGCAAAGGAGGAAAGTTTTATTTCCAATTTAAAGGTTACAAATTACTTTCTAACCAATATGCCGGTAACTGGTTTGAACCGATTTTAATTAAACATTTGATTAATTAGTTAGTGTGGAGATAGTAACGTATGATTTACGATTTAGGAAGCGTATTTAATGTTTTATTGTTTATATCGAAATTAAGTATGATCGAAAAACTGTGCATCAATCAAATGCAAGTTAAGTTTTATTCATTACTCACAAATAACAAGCAACAAGGATAAATAGGTTAACCTATTAAATCATTGTTTTTTAATGAAAGTATTGACAATTTTAATTTTAGCAAAACACCTAATATGAATGGAAATGCTGATGATCTTTTATTTCATCTCTTTTACCTAAGAGACATTCTCATGAGATCATTGGATATTTATTCTAAAAAACTACTAAAAACACGAATACAAAATTAACCTTTGGCATTAATTAATACATTTAAGTTCACTCTCGAGGACGATATGCCTATACTAATTCTTTCACGAGCCTTTAAAGTGATTCGATTAACCATTCAATGTTGTGTTGAGAAACCAATAAATCATGAAGATAAAATCCTTTGATGACAAAAACTAGTTTATCGCAAAATACAGCTTACGTAATGATTGACAATATTTATGGCTACCATAGAGATCCGGCATCGCAGCAGAAATATATCTTATTTATGCAAATTATAAATTAGAGTTGACAAAAGAATTTTTATGTAAATTTTTCCTTTTCTAATAATATGTTGATATTTTTAATACTTCTACTTTTATGCAGAAGACGAACATGATAACATGTCCATTTCTTTAGTCCCATCTAAAATAAAAATAGAATTAAACGTTGGATATCATTCTTAAAAGTTACTGCAATAAAAACAATTCTCAATTTTGATTCATGCACATAAAAAAACCTTTGTACGTGTTAGTAAGGATTATAAATCAATTTATCGAAATTCATAATTAAAATAACAACAAAATGTGAAGGATGCTTAAATAAAAGGTTACATTTATCTAATCAGCATAACTCAATCATAACATGCATTTTAAATCTCAAGAAATCTAACAGAAAAAGAAGTGCACATAAATTATAATTTTATATGCTATTGTCTATAGTCCTTCCCATAAACGAAGAGGTAGTAGGTAGTAAACCCGGCGAGATTCGTCCTTGTATCGTTAGAAACGATTCAGTTGTTTTGTAAGTACTTAAAGACGGTTTCAGGTTTGCATTTTATTCGCGCAAGAATTTCGTAAAGTCGTGTAAGGTCTACTTAATCAAACGATTTTAATGCTTCGTCAGAACTACAAAGAGTATGAGATCAAGCCCTTTTCGTAATGAATTATGATTAATTATCGAATAACATAAACATGTTATATCATTTCGTATATGCTGCCTGAGCTCAGTTGGAAGCTAGGGAGGGTATGGGGTCTTAAAGGTGGGCAGCGCATCTGCGACCCTTGTGCGGTTGTTGATGTCCATGGGCAGCGGTGATCACTTACAATCAGGTGACCGCCTTGGTCGTTTGCCTCCCTATCACATTAAAAAAGAAACAATTAAGTCTAAAAACCTGCTTCAGATCGACAAATGATCTGAGATCTCTCAATGTAACTAAGAATGGAGTCTTGTGGTGTCGTAGACCAAGATATACCAAAGATCGGTGAGTTTTCGAATGTAAGTAAGAAGTACTAAGCTTTTAAGAATTGCATCTGCTCGCGTCTGCTTTAGAACAGTCTGGATATTTTGTAACTTTACCAAATAATCAGATTTCGCCTAGAACATGATTGTATGAAATCGCCTTAACTCGCCAGCGACATTGAGAGGCGCTAACACGAATCAATTGCCGCGCTCGTCGAGATTTCACTTTTTAGCCTTTGACAGGCTTGTGACCTCGTTTGCCACATTCCTGCATGCATCTACTAAGCAGGTTTAATTGGCTACTGTTTTATTAGGATGAATTAATAAATATTGGGGCTGGAAATCTGATTTATTTTGTTTTTCTACATAAAATTATTATATACAAAGAGCATTTTGTTGCACCAATCATCAGTATCATCCTAGCGCTTATCCCGGTTGCATCCTCGGCCTCGGAGCCTAGGGTACGACTATGATCCTGAATTGACCAGCCTGGTTATTACAATCGAGCGGATGCCGCCTCCTTTCCGAATCAAAAAATGAGTAACTAATGATTGGTTTTAAAATGTAAATATAACCAGAGAAAATGTAAAACGAGCTATTAACAAGTCACATTTCTCGTGGCGTTGGTCGAATGAATATGCCATGGACAACAACATTAACAATTTAAATTATATTAGTTGCGGCCCAACTTTACGAGTCCAAATTCACAGCAACCTGTCGGCTAATCACTAACATTTGGCAAAAAGCCTCCATTACTCGGAGTAACAAATTACATAAGAATGAGAGAAATAATTTGTCGATAATATTTTATCGACAATTAAAAAGTTGGGTAATAATTATTAGAAACAATTTAAAATAATACAAATCGTTAAATAAAAAAAAATACAAAACACAATTCAGTCTTTGATATAATTTATTTCCATTTTCTTAGTATCCAACATTAATTAAATATCTAAGAATTATTTTTTGCAAATAATTAATATTTAATGTCATGTTTCTTGACATTTAAACATCTTGCTTTAGATAGGGTTTTAAAGATCAGATTGATAAGTTGGATTGATAATATTTCACCAAACTTGTTGTTTAATAGTATTTTTTTATTCTAAACACTAGTGTTACTTTCCCTAGTATATGCAAATTCTAAACAGAATGTTTCCAAAATACAACAGATGTAACAAATCCATTGTATTAACTAACCAATTTAATTCGAGTACTAACCAGATAGGTACAGATAGATTTATCGATATGGTTTCAATACACGTGACTAGAATATACCGATCGGTCAAAACGTGTTTAACGATCCGCTTCTCCTCAACTAACATGCGGCTAATAAATTACGAAACCACGGAAAATATTGTTAGGGTATTAGTCGCTCCGACGGTACGTTAACTACTGTTTAAGTAACGTTAAGAATTATGTGTTTTAAGTATCAGTTACACTCACATGATAAATGTTATGATATTTTAAACAATAGCCTTACGTGGAATGTTATTTGTGTCAAAATAGATGCACACTTAGACAAGCTGTATAGAGAAAGACACGATACGTCATATAATAGAGAGCTTATTTATACTATGTATACTAATATATAAAGCTGAAGAGTCTGTTTGTATGTTTGTTTGTTTGTTTGAAGGCGCTAATCTCAGGAACTACTAGCCTGAATTGAAAAAATATTTTTGTGTTGAATAATCTATTTGACGAGGAGGGCTTTAGGCTGGACGGAGTCGCGGGCGGCCGCTAGTGATTTTAATAAGTGCACTTCAAAGGATGAACTTAAATGAAAATTCTGATAATAGATTATAAATAAATTGTAAATAGCAATATCTTATCTTAAATCAGATAACTACTAAATCTAAGTTACATACTAAGGCGACTTGAAAATAGATCAAAACAGCTTATCAACTCTTACATAACTCTCTATCAATAAACTACCTTAAAGTAAGGACGCTAGGTTCGCCAAACTTGTTCAAAACTCCTTATAAGAACAATTCAAGTACATTTAGGACATAAAGCAAAAGGTTGATTTAAAGTCGCGATTGTCATACTTTCGATCTAGTTCAATGGTCTCTTGCTGCGTTAGTTTCACTTTGGTTTTTGATCAATCATTGACTTTACGATTAGGAGTATTGGTTTAGAAGTTATGTATAATGCCAGAGGTTTAAAGTTTGATCCTTATGGTTTATGAGTCTATCAATTTATATCGGTCAGGGTATTATTTTTTATTTATGATTTTATTTCCGAAAAACGTTTTTTTTAATATTTTAATACTGACTGTCTCATCTGCTACATTTGAGTTTCAAAAGTAAGCACTTGTGTAAATAGTAGACATGAACTATCTTTATAATTTCGACGCTTCACAATCAATAACATCTTCTCGTTGGTATGTAAGCAACTTAGCTGGTAAAAGCTTGTTGAAACTAAAGCTAAACTAAAATCCCCATTAGAACATTTCAAGTACACTAGGATATAAAGCAAGCGGTTGATTTAGAGCCGCGATTGTCATACTTTCGATCCTGTAATGCTGTCCCGAGCTGCGCGGGAGTTTCGCAAGCCGCGCGTGCTCCGAGAACTAATTGTAATGTCGCAATGGACAGGTGTACTTTGTAATATACAGGTTGATTTTTTAATCAACAGTCATAGTTTAAAACGAGCATATCGTGTACCTAATGCTTTTTTTTCTTTAAGTAATACCCAGTTCAAAAATATTGAGATAATTAAGGCGATACAAAGCTAGCTAAAATGGATGAAAATGGGACACCTTGCACCCAACGCGGACTAATTATGCCTGTTTTTTTTGAGAAATTTTGATGTTGGCGGTTCCTAATGATCAGCAAGAAAAAAAAAGGCTGGTCAAAAAAAAAACACCCTGTATACAGTGTAATGCATTGTATATACAATCCGATGCATTGTATATACATTACATTTGTATATACAGTATAGAATGCAGATAGATTTGTGGCCAGACAGTAGTTTATGTCTGTTTGTGATTGGTTGCGCGTGCGGCGGCTTGAAAGTTAAGCTTAGGGCTACGTTTGTAGGTCTTAGTTATTTAAGCCGTAATTTAAATACGCTATCTTGATAAATAAATGTACTGGACAATTCGAGTGTATTTTGTCTGTCGAACTGGGTCGATAGAGACTAGATAAACTTGAATTGTAATACTGTGTTGTGAATTCGTAACGAGTAGGGCTTTTAGGATGTCTGCCAGAATTCATAGACTCGTAGAATTTATTAACATTACTTAACAATGGAAATAATATTACATAATGAAGGGATTATGGTGCTGTGTCTAGCTAGACAGTAATTTGAAGTGACTCTGTACCAGTGGTATAAGATGCAAATGCCGTGTTGTTCTTGAATATGTGATTACGGCGGAAATCCAAGACATAGCTCGTTTTTGTATATCGCATTCCCCGTATTATCTTGGTTAGCAAGTTAATTCTTTTCTGTGTGAAATAAAAAAAAAGAGCAAAATCTAAAAGCATCACACAAAGTTGATATATGAAAGTGCGAGACAAGCGCAAAACAAAATGGTATGTGGGTATATCAGAATCAGCGGAAGTTACCATGCTACTTAAATACTATATTTAACCATAGAGATACCAAAACAAACACAAACCATAACATTATCAGCGATGGAACGAATTCAAAACGCTTCTACAACCGATGCACACAAGATCGTGAACTCGACCAATTAAGAGCAATTTGTAAAATCGACCGAAAGTATCGGATACCTCGCTTCGCACACGCAGTACCGTTATAATACTTTTTCCTTCATGCATATAGAGTTCAATTTAGCTTGCACGTTCCATATCCTACCGGAACCAGCGTTTCTAGCGAATCGGAAAAGATAATAGCTAAAAAGATATACCAAAATTATGTGCTTCCGATGGCCTTACGGTCGGAAGTGGAATAAGTGGAACAATAGGCCCTTCTGAATGTACTACTGAAGAGGCGAGGAGATTGAACCCTGACCCCTCATGGTAGATCATAAGACTTAAAAATTCGTCCGCTTTAACCATGATCCAGGATTTGGCAAATCTGGTTATTACAGTGAAGCGACTGCCATCACACCTTCGTAACCCATAGAGGGGAACCAGACAGATTGGATCATGGTAACATATTCAGATCTAACTGAACTAAAGTCAGAAACTGATCCGAATGTGCAGGTTTCCTCACGATGCTTTCCCTAACCACCGAGCTCATGGCACAAATCCACACATAGATTTCAATGAATCCAGAGGTGTGAGCTCGGATTCGAACCACGGAACTCACGTATGGGAGGCGCGGTCCGTACCACTAGGCCACCATCGCTCATTCTCATTTCAATACCATTTATCATTATTACTTAATATTCAATCAACCTACCGTTTAGGAAAATCATTATTGAAATATCCACAAATTCACAGTTGCATAGAAACACGTCTCATCATTTTTAGATTCCATCCCAACTAGTCCCAACTAATCCCAACTATATATAATATATAATAATATTATAAATGCGAAAGTAACTCCCTGTTTGTGTTTAGACCCTGAAACAGAACATAGGCTACTTTTTGACCCATTCCAACCCCCCACTTCCCCGAAATGAGGGGGTGGAAGTTTGTATGGAAAATCTAAACTACTTGAGTTAGACGCTTGAAATTTGGCATGCAGGTCCCTTAGTAAACTTGATGCTTAGTTGCAAAAGGATATTGCAAAATTCCCACGGGAACGAGAGACGAACTTCTTAGCTATCCATGGATTCTCCGTGCGGGTGCCGGGTCCATCGCGTGGAACAGAGAGGAATGTCAGTCGGCGCCTGGGACTTGCGACCCAGCGTGTAGGTTTAAGGGGCCCCTTTATAGTATACTAACGATCACCTTCACCGATGACATTCCTCTCCCTTCCCAACCATATTTGGTATGAGCCGAGTAAAGCGGCTTTAGTTGCTCTTTCCAGTAACGAGCTAATATTAGATCTTGGTAATCCTAAGTCCTTCAGTAGGTTGTAGAGAGATTTCGCTGGTATACCTCTCGCACCCACTTCCACAGCATACAACCGTGCTATATAACCATTTTTAGTCATCTCGTTGGTTAGGTCATAATACTTATTTGTTTTAAACGCGTGATCTTTGGGAATGTTTGTCTCCCATGGAACAGTAAGTTCCACCAACAGTACGCGCTTAAGTTTTCTAGAATAAACGAAAAGGTCTGGTCTAGACGACGATAACACAATGTCTTCTGGAATAGTGTAGTGCTTTTCATACGTGTCCATCATGATCTTCCAATCTGGAGCTACACTAACAATGGAGTAAGGTTTGACTTTGGACTTCTTGGTAGATCCTTCCTTGACGAAGTTGATGTTCTTTGTATTCGTCGTCAAACCTTTTACTGCTCTTGCTATTGAAAGGCTCACCGCTTCACGTATGATCTGCAACACTCCATCATGGCGGCGAGAGTAGTGACCTCTGTCTAGGAGTACTCTGCATCCCACCAACAAATGCCTCGCGGTACCTACGGCCTCGCCACAGAGTAAACATGTTTTGTCTACTGCCATTCCCCACCTTACAAGGTTGCTCTGATCAGGTAGGGTCAACTGAAAGGCATTCAGATAGAATTTAAGCAACGCCGGAGACCAATCGTACAGTATCGACCGCCACTTCAATGCTAAAGGGATACAAAACTCACCAAGGGACACCCACTCGTTTTGCATTTCGAGATTAAGCGCATGTACTCTATACTCGTTATCTTCATCCATTCGCAGAAAAGACTTAATGATGTTCCGGTCATCCTCTCTTTCTCGACATCCCAATCCTACCCTGTTTGTTTGCGCTCCCACCATAAACTGCTTATGGAACCGTAGCCTAGACTCTAACTCACTCATATTCTTATCTTTTGGGAGTGTTGCCACTGCGTTGTCTTTCGATTTACCCAGAATGTGCATCTTGGTGACTCTAAGATGTTTGTAAAGCTCCGATGGCTTGTTTAGGTTCATCCCAAAACTATTTTTGCCCCTAAATAGTGTAGAGGGGTCTGCCGAGTGGGCTAATCCAGTCCAAGACTTCAACGATTTCACAACAACGGCATCCAGTCGCGATAAAAGGGTTTTGCCGAAGTCGTACACGAGGAAAGGCCAAGACAAGCGCGATGACAGGTAGTTGTTGTAGATCCATAGCTTCTTAATGTTCCCTATGGGCTGGTTCTCAACCCTACTAATGGAATCAATGAAATCCTCAACAATACCATCCAAAGATGGTGTGCGGCCTCTATAGTCTATCTTTCTGCCTAGAAATTTGAACGGGAGCGCTTCAGAAATTGTGGCAACATTCTGACCGCCAATCGTGAGTCCAGGGTCATAAGATGTAAATTTCGTATCTCGTCTACCCAGACATAAGCAATAGCATTTACTTGGTTTCACCTTCATGCCGTCAGTCCAAGCACAGAACTCATCCACCTTTTTCAATAACACTTGACACTGTTTCGGGTTTCGTGTCAGGATTGCGAGATCGTCAGCAAAGGCTAGGATTGTTGTTGTAGTTAGCGGGAAAAAACATTTGTATAATGAAAACCGACATCCACGCGGACGAAGTCGCGGGCGGCCGCTAGTATAGAATAAAAATCCTGCATAAAAATGTTTACACCTCTCTGTCGAAGCAGTAAAGTTCACATTCAAATGTGACTGTACACATGAAGTGCTACTGTACACGTAACCTTGAGCCAAGTGCATTTGAGTGCGTCGCGAGGTTCAGTGATGCAATTTTCATGAGGACTGTGTGAATAGATGTCAGTGAGTCAGGCGCGTTTGGCAATTTCAGACAATGAGCCAGATGATACACTTCATGAGACATTTTGTGGGAATGCTAAGCTAATTATAACTGTTATTTAATGCGCAAAATGTAATGAGTACATGCCAAAATCAAGGCTTTGGGATTCACAAAAAAAAAATCTCATTTGTATTAGTTTTTGAGATTTTTTTGGCTACATTGATCTTGCTTTGTTGCCATTGGCTGTGTTTTGGTAATTAGTTCAATTCTTAGTAGAAAGTATACTCGTAAATCTAAACGAGAAGTTGCCTTTGAAAAATTCAATTTATATTTTGCCGGATTCAAGACAGAATTACAATAACATATGGTTCTTGAACTTTAAAACATTCTCATACTTTTTATTTTCTTAAAAAGTAAAGCTATTTACTTCTTCGCTGTTTACTACGCCACCAACGCAAACGCCTACCATTACAAAATAGCAAATTAATATAAAACCTGATTAACTAAAACTAATATGTAGTTCACGACTGGCATATTCATAAACTTTGGCGGGTCCGCCAAACGACTGGCTGTATCGAATTGCCACACCCGCTACCGTGCCAGAGCGCGTTCACACACGACCGAGCGTTGCCTAACAACCTGCCGACATGTCATTGTCGCCGAGGACGGTTTACACGGGACGATTTAGAAGTGATTAGATGATTTTCGTGAGGTTGGATATCTAAAGTGGGTGATGATTTAGATAATGTATTTAAATTTTTGCAAGATTTGAATTCAAATGTCACGTGTAACGTTTTTACCTCGAATTTGAATATAATTTAAGATTTTTGACACATCAGTATCACGAATGCACTAAAAAATGTATAGTTTCCTAATTTTCTGCACTTAAATAATTATTTCTTTGACCGCAGTAAAATCATTTAACAAGCACACGAACAAGCCAGTAATATTGCACACGAACGTAGGTGTAGAACTCAGCAGTCAATGGCTTCACCGATCAAATCCGGGCCTATTGCAAAAGAACGGTTGTGGGATAATTAAGAACGAGACTGACGGTGGGTACCGTTCACGATATCATACACCTAATTCACGAAAATGCAGTTTACATGTCAAACATATTTAGCGAGAATCGTCATGTGTAAACTCCATTGTGTCGGACCACAATGCATGTTGGTTAACCTGTGACAATACTAAACGGTCCATTAGGTTCTCTTTGTCAAATTTTAGGGTACTATCAAAGCATTTGACATTTATTTATACGGTTGAATGTATTTAGGTGTATTCGCGTTACATCAGTGATTTTGTAATGGTTGCGCCCTCTCATATGAGTTTCATTCATCGAATACTTTATGGAGGAGTATTGTATTGAGTTTCAAATGTTAATTATCTGATTGTTGAAATTGGAAGTGGAAGTCTTGCTGTAGGTAGGATTGTTATGGTTTGCAAAGTTAAATTTGTTTAGTTACGTTACGTAAATTAAATATAATATGGAAGCTAACGTGTGTAGATATTTTAATTATAATAAAATGTCGGTAACTGTGGGTCTCAGTTCGGAAACTAATTAATTCATTCTTAACAACGGTTATCGTAAGAAAACACTAAAATCACAAGTACATAAAAAGTGCAGGTTAATTTCAATTGTAATTTAATTAAGCCATCTTTATTTACTTAAAAAAATATTATCTCTATTTGTTTCCAAAGGAGTTATTGCATTTTTGCATACCTGAAATGTAAGTAAGTATTTAATAGAGTTTTTAACACTGCGGTTCCTACAGTCAATCAAAAATATTTAACTTAAATTTTTAAAACATTAATTTAAGCCAAGCCCAGGATTGTTGGCTTTCGCTTCTCGACGTATGCGGTCCACGTATAATATACCACCATTTGCATAAATATTATTCAGAATCCTGTCTCTCAGAATGTTGATAAACCAGTTGAAAGTTGCTATGACAACAATAAATAATAATTTGTCTGATCCAGCAACATTTTTGTAATTTATTTCTTAAACTATTATTTAAAACAGATATATGATTTTAGTCATATCACATTATTGTAAAAATGTAAAACCCGGGTATTTATTAACACAAGGTTTTGCAGAGTCTTTATTATTAAACCTCAAAAAAAAAACAAAGCTTTATGTTTTAAAAGTGATTAAAACGTCTATTACCTGCTAAATGAATTTTATTGTCTTTTTGAACATTTTCCTGATTTGAGCAGTGAAACATACTTGTTCCTGACAAAATAATTATAATGACATTATAAATCAACAGAAGTACACTGAACAACCAGTTAAAACTTCATACACAAATCTTACAGCAATAATATGACGAGAGTATGTCAAAGGTCACCATCTAATTATAACCTATCACGTAATTTTTCTACGCCCATGACCAATACCCATACAAAACACATAATTAAATAGACCTATGTAACAACTTATTTGAATATATTATTATCGGATTTTCTTACAATCTATGTTTTTGTACGATCGATGACATAATACACAAGCGTCGGGTTTCTCAACATGTGTCGTAACGTGAGTATTTTGGGAGCCACAGACGGACATTCGTACATATTTTGCATATTAATTTCGAAGTTGGCGTGAGTTGGTATGACACTGACTATTTATTATTCATATTTCATATTTCGATATTAATTGCTAAATTTTTAACTAATGATGGTCGTTAAATATTTGTTATTGATGGATATGGATATTTAACTATCGATATTTCCAATAAGGGTTTCTAATTTGTAATAGAAAAGAAATTTACTCAATGAATGCTTGTTACTTATTCCAACGATGTTTTTCAAACACGCTCATGTCTTTTGGTAACAAATAAAATAACGCGGTACGCACAACCCAATACAAAAGACAACAACGCAACAGGCGCCACTGGATAAAAATCGTTCTGACATAAATAAAAAATCAGGAACATTTCTGTAAGTTATTAAATCTATTCTCAATTTTTTGTTCAAAATATGTGATTATTTATTTGAAAGTCTTTCCATTTTCAAAAACATTTGCGTCAAATTTTTTGTTTGATGCAACAAATCTGCGCATGCGCAGCTCCATACAAAAGACATCAACGCAGCGGCGCCACGCGTTGATATCTTTAGCTCGCAATCTGTTCCGGTTGCTGCCTAACGCTCGTAGTTCCGGTATCGGAACTGTGTAGTTTCATGTTGTGACTACTTATGCATAAGTAATCTAGTACTTGTATAGCAAAATGTATTTTTCTTGAGTAAAATTTATCACAATTTCTAAATGAACATGTAAACATATTTCTTCATTAATAAATAACTAGTAAACCAAATAAAAAAATGAATTAAAGAAATAGTAGTTTAATTATTATTGTATGTTTTGATTCCTTTCATTTACATAAATACGAGTGTCACTTATGTAACTTTTGATTTGCATTTTCTTCTATCGTCCAGTTCAATTTATTTGAAATTTAGGCTGAATTTTCTGAAGCTCTTTCTTTTTATGGAAATAATTTAATATATTTACTTATAGAATATATTACATAACAGATGTGTTCTGATAATGTCAATATAGCAAAGAATTCATAACCTATTCTATGATACTGATAGATACTAAAACCCTCAATATTTTGGTTACTTTGTAATTAAAACTTGCCTTTTTATTTTTAGACGCCTTATATCAGAGATACGTGAATGGGTTTCTCTCTAAACTGTGAAGGGCGACTTCAGTGGAAGTTTGAATATTGAAGGTTCCATTACTTATAAAATTAAATGTCATCATAATATTTTTCTAATGAATAAATTAAGTGACCTGGCTTGTTATTCAATTCATTCGACCTCTACTAAATTTCTCTATTCTATTAATAATCTACTTCATAATGATTTCGATCATTTTTGGACCGCAAATGAGCGAACTAATGTTAGCAAATTGACAATGACCATTAAAATACAATTAAAAGTCGCTTAAACACCTGTTTAAGTATTAACAGTTAATTTAGCTGTAACTACCAGGAAACTTTTGTATTTGTTTCGTGACAGTGAAAAAAGAGAAAATTCTTATTTCCTCCATTGTGTAATTGATGACAATAAAATTGCCACTTGACGCAGCCTTTTTATTTGTAAGTGAAAATCGACGAAGTTGCGCAACTCAAACTTAATTAAAATCAACAGAAAAAAAAACACACAACTCACCTTTCGCGAAAAGTTGAAAAAAATGGGTTATGCTACTTTCACCCGAGCCCGTGCACAACACAACACTTATCACATGTGGTCACAGTTCTTACGTCTCCTAGATTACCGTACTGTCTCCTGAGTTACCGAGTTACGGAGTACTGTCTCCTGGGTTACCGAGTTACGGGGTACTGTGTCCTGAGTTACCGTACTGTCTACTGTGACACCGTACTGTGGCGCGGGGACGGGCGCGCAAGTCGAGCGGCGGCGAGGGACTGCGTGCGCGCAGCGACACCCGAAACGCGGATCACCTTGACGATGGGTAAGGTATGAGCGGTAGCGGGAAAGACAGCGAGAGCGGGCATGCTTAAGTGTTTTTCTGTTATATTTTGTGATCGAACTTTTTATGTATTACGCCTATATTGTTAGTAAATATGCATCTAAAATGTTGTAAGTAATCATTAAATATCAAATCATTTAATATTATTTTAGGTCGTCCTTTTTTTTTATAAATTATAATATAATCATTTTTTTGAAATATACTGTTTCGATATTTTTGATAAGTTAATTATTAAGATACAGAGGAAAGATAATGATATAATTCAAAATCCAAACATAAGATGAAAATTGGATTTCTATTTCGCCTTTGAATGAATTTGTTCGACGTAAGCTAAAACGAAAGAAGCAATCCAAAATTAAACAATCAAATCTTATTGATGTGATTAGAATTTGTACAGAACAGTTGCAGAAATGCGAGTTTTGAATTTGATAAAAATATTTAAATAATGATTATAAAGTTTCTGAAAAAAATGTAAGTATCACATGTTTTATGTCATTAGCATATAAAAAATAAATCCGCTAGCGCTTACACCTTGCTCCATAAAATGTGCAAGGTGATACGGATCTGTATGAGACGTGTCATTTCCCCAGATATTCCGTAAGGTCACCAAGCGGCTCTCAGAGGTCGACAAAGGTACGATCCCTGACGTCACGTAATATACATAAATATATGTGTCCAACTGGACCAAAAGTGGCGCGAGGTGAAGACAATCAGGTGATCAGAATGAGAGGATAGATTTCATCTGGGATGAAATCATCGAATCTGCTTTTTGAATATATTTGTGACGTCATAATGTGGTGACGTGGATGGATTTTTTGTTGACCTTGCTTTTCAAGTTCAAGTTTGCTTTTAAGGCTTAAGGGCGTGCAGTCCACACACTAGCGCCGTCAATCGCTTTTCTTTAATTAAATCAAATCAAATCAAGTTTTTGAAATCTGCTTTCAATACTTGTCTAATAAACAATTAATAAAAGTCACTTTTATAAAATCATAAGTGTTATTCTTTAGTGCACTACATATAGTTATTTAATGTTAACATCTTAAATTCATTCCAAATAATATGTAAAAACGATTGGCGGCGCCATCAGTGTGCAGACTGCACGCCCTTAAGGCCTACTGGTGATCAGTTACGTCACACGATGCGAAAATAGGGTGAGTTAAAGAAAATCAGGTGATCAGAATGAGAGCAATGGTAATAACTAAGATGAGATCACCGAATCGGTTTTTGAATATTTTTTGTGACGTGACGACATGGTATTGTGACGTGGACGGAATTTTCGATGGCACTACTTGTATGAGCTACGGTGATTTGGTATGCAATAGTTCATAAAGTTGTAAAAATAATTTTATATAGTAAATGATGTAACGTTCTATAGTATATCCACAGATATAAACGTGCTGTAAAAGATGTTACTGTTTCCGAATTATTTAACACAGTCATTAATTCACCGACATATGACGTGTATCGGATTCATCACTAGCACGAGGTTAAAGAAAATGACAACCAGTGAGACATCTCATTTTTCCAATAACTCTGTAAGGTTGTTACAACGACCTTATTATAATAATGTGCGGTTGTTGACGTAGGTAGGTGTATAACTGACATTTGACAAAACAGATGCAAATCAATATATTCTGTCCAAAGTTTAATCTGTGAAAAAATAAAAAGGAATTTCGTGGAAAATTATTGTCACTTTAGTAACGTACCTAAGTTCAGTTACCTTTCTTTTGACTAAAATATTTTCGATTTTCATTTATTTAATGCAGGTATAATGCCACCAGACCCTTAGAGCCTACATCCTTGAGCATATTCGTCGCCGGGGGCAGACGGATTATGTGGGGGCTCTCTGAAAGGCAATCGTCAATCTATCCTATAAGGATTCATAATGAATAATCTGATCAGAAGAAATCGTCTGTAAAGTACCTCCACTTTACAGAAGATCACAGTGAAGTAGCACTTCGGAGCTGTTTTGCTTTGTTTCTGCTGATGAGTAAGGTTGCCAGAGCTTAGTTTGGGAGGGTATGGGGTATTTCAATGCAGGCAACGCATCTGCGACCCTTATACGGTTGTTGATATCCATGGGCAGCGGTGATCACTTACCATCAGGTGAACCGCTTGTTCGTTTGCCTCCCTATCATATAAGTAAAAATTACTTAAAAAAACAAAATGAAAACGATTTTCCCAGCGTTTTTTCTATACCCACACGCATGACAAACTGATTATTAAATTGTAATGTTAGCATACTATATGGTATTTCCCTCACTATTTGACTGATTCGTCATCATCTTTTAAATTTTAACCTCACGGAATTAACGTAACATTAGTAATTCAAGGTTAAGGAAAACATCTTACGAATCAATGACAGATGACGTTCAAGTTCGATCTTAACATTACCTAATGTCGTTTTCGCTATGATGTCATTAAAATCTTAAATGGGTTATTTTTGAAGAATGTTAGTTGACTTATCAAGTGCTCGTCGTAATGGCATGAAACAGCTTAACAAATTGAATAAATGACAATAATTATTCTTGATATTAAGAAATAGTTATTTCTTCTGTGAAAATCAATCTTACATTCATTTCGACGATTCATCCTCTCTTTTTTAATTTTCGATATCTATTGTATTGTTTTTGTTTGGTTTTCACTAGAGCAAGGGCTAAAATATGATCGCCGTCTTTTTAAATTATATGTTTACGATGAAATCAAACTTAAAAGTTAAATAGTCTTGACTGACCTGCCACAAAAACGGACATGTGCTAAACTAATATAGGTTTATTCGTAAATATCAGCACTACGATATAATATAAAGTTATAGTTCAGTGAATTGAGACTTTAAGACTCATTATTAGGGTATGAATTCGCACTAATATTTCTTCACTATTATCAAATTGCCGTTATGCATTTATGAGCCATTTATATGCCAGCTGAAACGGGTCACTAGTAATTAAATTTTTTAGTCATATTTTAGTATTTTCCTAGAACTGCATCCCAGAGGTCTGCGGTTAACTCCAATGGTTTTTGCTAAATCTTATCAATGAAAATCTGAAACAAAAACTGATGGCCTGTCAAGGAATTTTGAGTTTCCTGTTACGTCTAACGCACTGCACATTTTGCGCAGTCGAACTTTTTTTTAATATCTTTTAACTATACTTAGCATTAATTTAATGAGATCGATATGTAGACCGCGTCAAAACTAATGGGGATCAACAAAAAACCTTCAGCTGATATTTTATGCTCTTTTAAACGAACAATATACGAGAATAATTTTTTGTTTGTTAACAAAGAAGGCTACAATATTATCTAATCTGTTGACCGATTTAAAAACCATTCACAAGAGTTATATTGATTCATTAATTCCAGCGATTACTTAATTGACAAACGTCCGTATGTATTAGTACCTATATAGGTATATACATAAGAATTGTACAAATGAATATGGTCATGACCGCATCGGCTATTTCGAAAAGAAGGTGACACGTCTGTCTATCATAAAAATAAAACCTGCGTCAAATAAATTCTTCTATGCACAATTATACTCCAGTCAAAATAGACATTCCAGTTTGCATTAATTCCCAACAAGCTGGATTTTTGTGCAGGCCTTGAATATGTCATTACAAATGATATGTCAAAAGTCCCCATCGATCCCGCTTGTGCGTTGTTTTTTATTCGTGGTCAAAGGGCCCAAATTTGCGTTCTTTGCTTATATCTCTGAAACTAAGAGAGCTATCGAAAAATAGTTCAGGTAAAGTTTGTAGATCGTAAAATTGTCTACCTAAAAGATTTCTACACTTTTCTTGTACAAAGCAGCGCTGTTGAGATATCTTGACTTTAAGCCGCAGGAAAGTCGTATTTTCGAGTAGCCCACATTATGCAATTACAATAAATTGTGTTGAGTAGTTTATCTGGAGCAGGTGGCAGTTAAGTATGGATTGGCCCTAAACTATTATTTACCAATTTCCAGCTCCAATTTTCACGATTTAGATCATTGAAGTCAAAAAAGACAAAATGATGTATCAAGCTTGCATTCATTCCCAACAATGGGGACTTTTGTGCAGGCATTGAATACGTCATTACAAATGATATGTCAAAAGTCCCCATCGATCCCGCTTGTGCGTTGTTTTTTATCTGTACTGGAAATCTTCAGATCCTATTTTTAACCCGTCTGGTAGTCAAACCTCAATGGTCCCCATAGAGACTTTTACTCCTTACATGAAATAGGATCGACTGGCGCAAAAAAAAACTTTTGGAATTTTCAGTACAAAATGTATGGGAAAAGTTTTTTGCGATTTCTGACATTTCTAGTACTCAAACCTCAAATGGTCCCATAGAGTCTTTTAATCCTAACATGTAATTGGATCGATTGGCAAAGAAAAAACAAAAAAAACTTTTCCCATACATTTTGTACTGAAAATTCCAAAATTTTTTTTTCGCGCCAGTCTATCCTATTTCATGTAAGGAGTAAAAGTCTCTATGGGGACCATTAAGGTTTGACTACCAGAAGGGTTAAAAATAGGATCTGAAGATTTCCAGTACAGATAAAAAACAACGCACAAGCGGGATCGATGGGGACTTTTGACATATCATTTGTTATGACGTATTCAATGCCTGCACAAAAGTCCCCATTGTTGGGAATGAATGCAAGCTTGATACATCATTTTGTCTTTTTTGACTTCAATGATCTAAATCGTGAAAATTGGAGCTGGAAATTGGTAAATAATAGTTTAAAGCCAATCCATACTTAACTGCCACCTGCTCCAGATAAACTACTCAACCTAATTTATTGTAATTGCATAATGTGTGCTACTCGAAAATACGACTTTCCTGCGGCTTAAAGTCAAGATATCTCGACAGCGCTGCTTTGTACAAGAAAAGTGTAGAGATCTTTTAGGTAGACAATTTTACGATCTACAAACTTTACCTGAACCATTTTTTGTTAGCTCTTTTAGTTTCAGAGATATAAGCAAAAAACTCAAATTTGGGCCCTTTGACCACGAATAAAAAACAACGCACAAGCGGGATCGATGGGGACTTTTGACATATCATTTGTAATGACATATTCAAGGCCTGCACAAAAATCCAGCTTGTTGGGAATTAATGCAAACTTGAGTCTTAATTTTGTCTATTTTGACTGGAGTATTAGAGGTAAAATGTCACGGCCATGATAAAGACAAGTGCCACAAGTTGGAAAGACATTTTGATTAGAATGTTAATTTGTAGAGACAGACATTCGTTTATTTATGTTTTAATTGCTGTGACAAGCTGATGTCTTTATTCAAAAACTTGAATTTAATTTGAGCTTAAAATTGAGAAGTCAACCACTACTCTATTATGAAGCTTTACCGAATCGTTTTTGTAAAGTTTTTATTAAAATAGATGTATAAGTTGGCGAAACTTTATTTTTGATAAGCAGTGATCTCTTTAAAAAGTTTAAAAAGTTATGATATATTTTATTTGAAAATATACCAGTGCCCTAAAATTAAAGTAAAAAAAAGTGGTGTGTTTTACGTCAATTAGGTATCAATGATCTGATAAAATTTTGGGGATGTATCCGTCCATCGCTCAAATGAGGAACGCAAAGAAATCCCTGGAGTTTAATAAGTATTTATTAACTTCCCTGAGTAATATTTTTATCGGTTTACCACAGACATACAGTAAGGCAGGACCTCCGATCAACAAATATCTGCATATTCCTTAAAAAACATTCCCAATCCCGCTCGTCGGTGCATTAGAAGCAATAATGTCACGGCCACGGCAAGACAAGTGCCAAACGGCGGGATGACAGATTAATTACCGATGCGGTGCGGCGCGGGCGCTGTTGTGCAACCGAATATCGATACAAGCGGGTCAATGCCAGGTGATGCTTAGGAGGCTTACACATGCTGTGGTGAACTTGAATTGATGATTTGATGTTTTTGTGACTCAAAAACTAGCCCGGTATCCAAACCTAGGTAGTCTATCCAAGTTGCCTCTTTGACTATTGTCGCTATCGCTATGAAACAAACAAACTTCCTCCACGTAACAGATGGTAATATCTTGAATACTAGGATACAAACCAAAATTTAACATTCCGACTGTATGTCAGATGTTAGCTTTTGCGAAGGCTTTTCATTATAGACCTACCAATAATACAGATATTCTTGGGTCGAAGCTATTTCTAAGCAAGAACTTTGAAAAATGGCACAAAAATAATGTCGAATCATTTCTCTCATAAATGTTTTGTCCCACCGACAATGTCCTTGTTAGTCGACTGAATTAACGTATAACTTAGACTTAACTGTTAGACCTTACTGGAGCGACAATAAAAAGCAGCATTGTCCATCAAATTAGTACCAAACTTATTCCCAATATACAAAATGAAACAAAACAAACCAACGAGCATTATAATGATAGAAACAACGGTAAGTGTGTAGAGTCTACTAGGCTCGTTCGGCCTACAAGATGACACATGATAGTGAGGGCCCGACGAGATGACGGTGACATCGTGGGATGTGTCAGGTGGAGTTTAAAGTACTATATCTAATGATGTTTTCTATTTAAATCGGACTAATATCGTCACAGCACAGGTAAAATTGGTAGAGACTTGTTATTGCCAAAGTCATTTTTGTATTTTAAGTATTGTACCAATTTATACTGTATTTTTGCTGTTAATCTTCCTATGAATAAAAAAATATAATAAAATTTATTATGAAATCTTTATATGGGGGACAGTCAGCAGTCTTAAAAATAACACCTAATACTTATGTCTTAGTTGTTATTTTTAAGACACCATTAGTGAGTGTTCCTTTTTAAATAATTAAATAGGCACTTATAAATATAATACGACGACCCGCTTGGTGTAATGGTCAAGATGTTGCCTATTACGCAAGAGGTCGCGGGTTCGATCCCCGCACAGGACAAACATTTGTGTGCATGAACATGTCTGTTTGTCCTGGTCTGGGTGTTATATGTATCTATTTAAGTATATTTGTAATACCACTGTTGATTCTGATGTCTGTAACACAAGTGCTTAAGCTACTTAACACGGGGTCAGATCAATGTATGTGATGTTGTGATATATTTATTTATTTATATTTATTAAAATACAAGGATAAACCTTATCTATCACCATAATAAATGCTGCTAAATGTAACAGATCAAATGAATATCAGACTTTTTTTCACGTATGTATACTCACGTCTACACTTACAAATGCAATATTTAGTTCAAGGTTTTATCTAAACAGTACATTGATGAGTGTGTTTGCCTTAGGTGACGTCTCGTCCAATTTTCCACGTCACGAATTATCAACCGATCAGGATCTGGTAAATACCCATTACAGTCAGAACTATGACGTGTCAACGTAAGACGGATGTCTTAATACAGTGGAATAAGTTCGCTTTTTGCACGATTATAATACACAGTCATTTAGAATCCATTGTGCTTATTTAACAGTTTTGAAGTTAATGTGAAGATGGTAAGGTTTACATTTCTATAGCGGTAATTATGCAATATCATTCTGACATTGAATCCTTTGAAACATTTAAGATTTTTGCGTACACTCATTATTTAAATAGTAGGTACCTAAGGTTTGTGTACCAAGAAAATTTGCATATAATACACTTGTAGCTTACTTTTATGTCACTGATCTCATATGTGTAGGAAGGAACACACTAAGCTGAAAAATAAAGTAATGCATTTTCTATTAAAAAAATACATCTATTTGGTCGCATTTTTACCGCATAGTGTTCCTACACTTTAAGTCAAAAATATGTCAAAGAAAAGCTGTCCATAAAACCCTGGTAAAAAGTTAAATAAATGGCAAGCTAATGGCATGCATAACTAGCGTTGTAATGTCAAACATGTATTTCTTTAAATATTTTTCACGACATCTCTTTGTCTGAATTTGATATTCACCTGAATTGAACGCAGGACACCTATGTATGGCTTGGTAATTAAACCATTTAACGAGGTATTAATTAACATCTTTTTTACAGGCAGGTAATTAGAAAAAATATTCACCATTGATTAATACCTACGGCATCATGAGGGCAAATTGGGCCCGAATCGAAATTGAGATGTTCGTTAGAGATTCATGGTCAATGACTTTAATTAGAGCTGCACCTGCGTATGATAATGAAGTTGGTTCGTTTTGTTTTAGATTCTTTGGCGGCATATGTATGTACTCATGTAATATATGTGTCTGTCAATATTTATATCATCGAGAGAAAATATTTTATTGTTAATTTAATTACACTTAGCGGGCCCGTTTCTGACCACTTGCAGTCACGGTTGCTATAACACAGACGAAACGTCAAGCAGTAAAAAAAGAAGAACACTCTTCTACATAATAATTAATGTCGCGTTTAGTCCCGTTAAATAAGTTATAATGCAACGCGGATGTCTAAAATCTTCTATTTATTTACCCTTCCATATAACATAGTGCCGAATTAACTGTATGGCAAATGCTATTTACTATTACACAGTAAATAATAAAAAGGTAAGGCCACCTAGAAAGGCAATATTAAGAATAACACTTATTCAGCCTGTTGTATTATTTCTTCAAAGTACAAAATATTCACTAAGTTCGCTTTTAGAATGCGGTTTTAATTAAAATTTCTAGTACTTGTTCATTAGAGTGCTGTTTTTAAATGAGATTTTGCCAATTTGATGTACCTACCTACTATAACTACGAGTATAAATGATTGTGCAATTAATTTAATGGTAAGAATGACATTTTAAACAAATGTAATTTTAATCATATTTAATTTCATAATAGATAAACGACAATACCTTCAAAAAATATTAATAAAATTTATGAAGCAACTAAAAGTCGGCAGATTTACTCTAGACTTAAATCTTAAGTTAACTTTTAACGATATTGCTAAAACAAAAGTACCAGCAGAAGGCTTAGCGCCACCACACTTGACACCAAATTATGTGGTTTCTAACTTTGACGATTGGATGCTAGTTAAATATAATGCGACAATGCCATGACATAATTTCAAAGTCGATCAATCGAAATTGAATTGAACAGAGCACCTTGGGAGTTTAAAGAACATTTCCCAATAAAACTGGTAACAATTACAAATACTCGCACGCAACCTTCTTATTTCCAGTATCATCTTCCGATGTGCTCTATGATTACGATATTTAATACGTGCGTACGCAGTCATTATGCAGTAATGGATTCACCATTTTACTCACGTCTTAGATGGGCGTCGCGTAAGAAAATATAGTAAGCGAAGTGAGGCGATAATAGCCGCAGTTTCGTGTCATGTACGATTTGAGTCAAATGTGGATAAATCTACAACATTGTTGATGGACGAATTTCATTTTTTTTAATTATTAATCGTAAACGGGCATATGGAGTTTAATCAATCATCATATTATTATATCATCATAATCCAATACATCACAAGTGAAAATACACAAACAATGTAAACTCACATTGTGAGTACAACTTAGGACTTAATTAGGAACAAAGCTTATAAAATAATGATTCATCCAATCGCGGCCGTATCCTAATTGACTTTAATTATTTGCGGCCAAAAAACAAAAGCTCTAAAGCGTATTATGGAAGGTTTTATCACGCCCATGTAGGACTCTGAATGATAGATGACGGCAATGGGAATGAGCGATAAGGTAATAAAGAAATGTTGCCATACTCTAATGACGGGGCATCAACTTCCTTCCTAGTAATTAGAGATGATTATGTTTCCGAATTATAAAATGCATTCTATTGCATTCAAAAACTCTGATGTCTGAAGAAAAGTATGAATGTACGGTTTCTTTTTCCGGTAAAATTGCATTTCATAGAAACTTTTAAAAACTATATCGAAGATATGTTAATTTCTTTTTTATTTACGAGTAATTTTATTTACTAGATATAATCACTGTAAGTGAAGTTAGGTGCTTAAAACAACAGCAATAATTCTTGAAAATCAGAAGAAAAACTTCTAACCCGGGAATCGAACCAAGGATCCAGATCCCAGACACCAAGTGATATTTTGACAAAATATTACAGTTATTAACAGGCACCAAAGCTCTATCTATCTGTCTTGGCAACTCTCCATGTTTATTTCCAGCTGTAAGGTCAGTAAGACAATAGCCACTTTAATATGGTTTGATTGAGCGGCGCCCACGCAAGATTCTACACACAACCTCCATTCACACCTCTACAATTATCCTAAGCCTAACAGTAGGAAGAGTAAACAAAGTCTTACACTTAGATTTAAATGCTTTCATTTGCCCCGGCACCAGAGAACTATGGTATCATTTTAATCAAAGTGTCGAATGTAGGTTGTTAAGTTTACTACGCAATGAGAAGCAACTGTCGCTTCTTTTTACAGGACACGTGTCAGAGCGGGTCGAAATATGGCGAGGGCATCTAAAAATTTAAATCTTTGTTTTTACATTTGCAATTTAACTTCACTTCACCAACGGTAGCGAGATAACCGCTCGTCCCTTTTAAGGTGTTATGTGGGTGCATTGACCTGAGTTAGATGTCATTTTCCTTCTTTGCATAGTGACGTCATAATGGCGGACATGCTGAGAATACTTTAATTGTGTTGTTGTGACTAATAAGGGCTTTAGTCTGCAAAACGGAATTGCCATCATCCCACTGGTTAATTAGACAATTAGTGGCATGTGAATGAACGATTTGGGTGTAGGTAGTACATTATAATGGTGGAGGAAAGATCGCAGGTTCAATCCTCGTGCAGTACCTACTAAAACTTATACACATTTACATGACTGTCTTTCAACAAATATTATATAAATAATACTTTCATATTAACGTAGAATAATTATGGCCCTATTTAAAATAGGTACTTCAATTTCAACATTTTTCTCTTTAGGCGAATTTTGAATTAATTATTAATAGTATCAATATTTAAAAAAAGCCGGCTAAGTCATGGCGGACTCGCGCACCGAGGGTTCCGTATGAATTCTATTAATATTAATGACGTAAAAAATCAACCTACTAGATCAGTTCACAGAATACACCAACTAACCAAGTTTCAACTGTATAGTACCTATAGTGTCGGAAAAAAGTGGCTGTGACAGACTGGCGGACAGACCAGTATTCGAATACTACATTTCGAATCTGTAAGGGTAAAATTTTTTGCCATTTAGCTACGGAACCCTAAAGCGTGGCATTGTTTGAAACATCTCGATTAAAATATCTCCGGTACCGCATGCATGATTAATTTCCATGGGGGAGTGCGTTTAAAAACCTATTAATATCAACACGGGCCAAAACTAATGCACGGATTGTTTTAATGTCTGGTAAAGCGCGAGTTGTCTCAGCTCTGCGTAAAATTCAGTTTGCGGTATATATTTTTTTTATGTTTGACCGCTAACAAAAGTTAATTTCTGTGTGTGGCGATACCTACATATTTACATCGCCACAAAGGAGTAGTTCCGATACAATCAACAGATGCATATACAGGACTACAACCAACACAGTGTAGTAAGGACCTCGGTCCCCGAGGTTTATCACCCGATCGGTAGTAGTACGTCAATCGTTTAGGGAATGGATGATTTCCCTATATGTGTGTTTAAGGCTTTGATTCTGCTTTGGCAATATTATTCTAGAAAGTACTGTAGGAAATGATACTATTTTTGACTAAGAGAGTCAACAATATAACAACACATGAAATGATAATTATGTAGAAATGCATGAAGCGGTCCACACAAGTATTTTTTTCATAATGAAAGTGGTCTTATCAAATGCCCTAATCTCTAAAGGCATGCACTCTATAACAGCAACATTTGGTTTCATTCTAGGACAAGGTGTCCTCACTATCTTGTTATTGAGTGTTCCACTTTTAGCACCCAGTTTTACGTTGATATTTTTGGCAGGTTCTGAAGTGAAACGTTGCACGTCCCAAATCAATCAATCAATCATTAAAAAGGGCATAAAAGTAAAAACAAAACAGTGTTCACGCTTTGAAGCGTTTCAAATGAGAGTTTTCCAATCACGACGCGGAACACTAAACACCAATAAAAATCGATTAAACAATTTATTCGATTGCAAATAAAAACACTCAGTACCTCCCAAAAGAAGCGGGCTACAACTGTACCTTTTTATTTATTGCGTGAGACAGTATTAAGGAACTGAAGGAAGTTTATGAATAATATTATTATGTAGTCGGAGTCAAATTACACGTTATGTAAGATGAATAAAACCGCCCGTGTGAATAAGAACAAAACGGTCCAGGCCAGTTTGAAGGTGTTGGTTCCTATTTAACGCAAGAGAGGTTTCATTTGTAATAGATCTTTTTGATGGCTTAAACGCACCACTTTCAGTGGGAATATCTTGAGTGCGTCACGATCGTAGCGTTACCACGAGGGCGCCCTAAATAAATCAGAAAGATAGTATATATGTATATACTTACGATGCTGTTTGGTTGAGTAAGAAAAAGGTTCAACTGTTTGCAAATATCAAACACTCAATAACACCAACATTTAGTTTTCGGGTCTTGTCCCACAATAAATGAAACTTGGGTAACACGTAGTCATTTCTTTGCTCTGATACCATATTTATTTTTAGGTAATCAGGTGTTGAGAGATAAGTCGCTACGAAAGCGTACGGCGAATTACATGTTAATGTACAGATTATTGGCAAGGACCATTATACAAATTAAATATTTGAAATATTATTAACCCCACAACACTCTAAATTAACGTCACTGTGATCTATATTTCGGATGCAATGTAACAGTACCTACAACATGGGAATCGTACTCGTAAGTCCCGTTTTCCGGTACTAACGCAATGTGCACTACATTTAAGATAAACGTCCGAGGCTCGGGCAAATACCTCTGAGGCTGCGCCGATATAAATCAGTTCTCGATACGATACGCTTATTGACTTCCGCGGCTCATCTGTCTTCTTCCAAAAATATCAACGTTTAGGGCTGCTACAAGTATTGTCTTAACTTGGGAACTGGTTTTGCACCAGTGTTTGCCAAGAAATACCATATCTATTTAAGAATATTCGGTCATCTTAATTTATCAAGAATTATTTCGACATAGAATGATGAATTTTGTTTCAAATCTTAATATTTAAGTTCCGATAACTGATAATAAATAAGGTGTCGATGTATTTTATTACCTTAATTGGGGTGGATCTTTATATTTGTTTATTTATTTATCTATCTATCAACTACTAATCTACTTTCATGAAAGTGAATGAATGTCTATTCATTCAGTTTTTAGGTAAACACAAAGCTCATCTGTAGCAAGCTGTTGAACTTTTCAGTTTGTATGAATAAAAGTTACTTTATTTTTTTTAAAGCATTGCATTATTTGAATTTATTATCAAACATTAAGTGACAACCCTACAAACCTCCAAAACTGAACACGAACAAGAGCAAATTACAAACAAGTTCGTGGAAATGAAAAATTTTGCCGAAGCTCCGACTCCATTTCCAACGATAAATTAATTAAAATTTCATTTATCATAATAAATTAATATTTATTAAAGACACTACGTTATTTATGTGTGTATAAAACCCTTTAATACTAACGTTAGGGTTGTAATGAAGATATTTTAAAAGCTACAAATCAAACATTTCAACACCCCTCATTTCGTATTCAAACAATAAAAAGACTGCAACGGGTACGTAATGAATAAATATCTTGATAAATTGTTGTAAGTTACAAGAAAGTAAAAGCGATTTTGGCCATAATGGTTGTTTGATAAAAAAATTTGAGTCACCTTATTTAGATAAACTTACTGTCTTAATTCATCACGCCGAAGCACTGGTATGGTGAAATGTAATTACCTGTAATAGAAAATTTATTAAGTTTTATTAAGAATGTTATGTGTGTAAAATCATCATTATTTTAGCGCTTACAAAAAAGGGATCTGAAATCCACGCGGACGAAGTCGTGGGGTAGTATTGAATAAATACATTTCTTGGGCTAACACGCTAAGCTCGAAGCTGGTTCTATGGATAGAAAACGAATTGACATATTAAAACACTTTTTTATTTACAAATATACTTGGTAGATTACATTTTACACCTACACCAGGACAAACAGAAATTTTCATGCGCACAAATGCGGGAATCGAACCCGCGACCTATTAGTCTAAAAAGTCAAAGTCTTTACCACTACACCAAGCTTAGTCGCTATCACGAGATCGGAGGAGTAAATTCGATTGTCGCCATTTTTTAAATAACAAAAATACCTACAGGCAACTCCACTGTATACTTAACGGTTCATTGTTCAACCGTTAATGGACGAGACAAATAACTTTTTTGGCTGCAAACTGTAGGAGGAGGAATTTTGACAAAACCCGACTCTTCACACACATTTTAATCCTTATTTCTCACCCAACAAAGACTATTTTCAAATGATATAAATTGAGTAGTACTGAGGTCCACGTTTATTTTTAAGGAAATGTAGTAACACGATACGCGGCAAGTTGTGAGTCTTCAAGGTATATTTCTGGATATTCTTTATTCGGGCATATCTTTCAACAAAGCTTGAATAATGGATTTTTTATTCCATATAAACCAGAGTATAAGTATTTACAGACTATATAAAATGTCCTAGTTTGCAAAATACTAATAAAAAAACTGGTATCGACATCGTGTTTGGTGAAGTAGTTAAGTAATCAAAATATAACTAAATACATATAATGTTATGTACATTTATATTTTAAGGTTTTCATCTGATGATTGATTAACTTATCATATGCGGAAGATAAGGGCCATTGTCGTTTAATTGTAATTATACTTAACAACTTATCAATCATTATTCATCAAAATGTTTATATGTAGTTAAATTAATTATCTCTATACTTGCTCTTGACGCTAATGTTGTTTATGAATGACTTAAGCAACTTAAGTAGTTCATACTTGACCATAAAATATATTGAATGAAGTGTGAATTATGAAATTTAATTAAATTGTCTTTAATAAAATCGAATCCCAAATCTACTTGGCACTGAAGTTTGAAAAAATAGAAAATCCAAGAGCTTTGATTTTGATATATTCGCTTAAAAGTTCGAGGAATATAATAAGAATGTTTTAATTTTTAAACGTGAAATCTATTTATAACATCACAATAATTACACTTACGCAATGAACCAGCATAATTATGTAAGGGTTTATTAATCACATTCAAAAATGAATTTATTCAATTTAACCTTCCTTAATTTGACGTGTATCGGCCATCATTCACGCCTTCCAAAGAATTTGCTCCAAAATTCGGCAAAACAATTAATATCCGAAGCACCGTTTAATTCTCACTTCTTAACGTCTCAAAGTTCAAGTATTCTCTTTTATACCACCTGTCAAATTAATCACGCCATCTGACAGTAAGCCCTAGTCACAGTGTAAACTATGGCAGTATAGCAACATCATTTAGCCGTATACGTTGCTAATTCCATCAAATTATCCACGATTAGCGGCCGACCGAGACTCCGTCAACGAGGATTTCGGTTTCTGCACACATAGTGTATACTATATGTAGCTTAAAGCCTTCCTCAATAAATTGTCTATCCAACGCAGTTTTTTTCAATTTGAACCAGTAGTTTCTGAGATGAGCGTGTTCAAACAAACAAACAAACTCTTAAGATTTATTTTATTAGTATAGATAGATGGACACACTTTTTTTCGGTGATTACACTTTTATTGAACTACAGGTTTTTTTAAGTAACTCAACAAAGTCTTTTAGCTTTAACGAACAAGTTAACCTATACAAACAGTCAATCAATTAAGAAAATTATTGTAATATTTGACTATGCATTGAAAATATAAAAAAATATAATAAAATAAAACATAAAACACCAAAAAAATATTCTAAGCAGTTTGAGGTATCACTAGTAGTTAGTCATGCCTTTAAAAACTAGTGTTGTTCGTTTCTGTGTCACCATTGATTTTGTGCTACACTAATAAATTATGCATATTGTCAAGGTCAAACCCAGTTTCACTGTTATTCAATCCACTGGACCATGTCTGTAGCTATTGACGTGAGTTAAGGGTGCGTTATTTATAATTCAAGTAAATCGGTTATAAATATAAGTACCGTAATCTTGTTATTGCATCATCGGGTTTCGCATGTCAGGGTGATATTCTGAAGTAGTGTTATCGAGTGTGCGATAATTGTTAGTGGGATTATTTTATTATGACTTGGTACATTTGGAAATAAAGTTTTATAACATGAGAATAAATATATGATATTATCGCTTTTTATACCTTAATCAATGTAGCAATGCTTTTGTGTTAAGCTTATCATAACAAAATCAATTAAGCAGATCTAAGAAAAGTCAGACATTTGTTTATTTAATTTAATATAAATCCTTTTTACCAGTGCAAATTGACAGTCACTCCATTGTAACAACCAAGCTAGTCAATTCAGGATCTTAGTCGCAGCGAACCCTGAGTGAGCTACGAGGCAATGGCCAAGAATGCAACCAGTAGAGGCGCTAGGATGATGATGATCGTACATAAGGTCGAGATGAAAATTCACAATGTCGGCACATTCGCTCACGTGCATAATACTCCCCCACATTTTCGGGAAGCGTCGCGCGCAGTACTGGCAGTACTGTTAGGTTGCGAGGAGCGCCGGGATTTACGACTAGTCGCCGCGACCGCCGCGGGGCGCTTGACACAATTACACTTTGACCGACTGCACGACTGTGCCAAGTGACACTTCATAAAACATGTCACAAGTCTTGAGTCTATTTTTGTAACATTGCTCCCCGACAATAACGTTTACTTCTATTAGTTAGTCATCAAGTTGGTTCAGGACTAGCGTTCAGCACAGTATAATGGCAGTTAAGTATTACCAACTAGCTTTCCGCCCGCGGCTTCGCCCACGTGGTATTCGGTTATTTTGCAAACAATTTTTTTTTGTCCCTCGAGAATATCAGTTTTTTCCGGGATAAAAAGTACGACCCTATTATTAAATCCGGACTTCCAACTTTACGTCTGCAAAATTTCAAAGCAGTAGCTACGGCGTGAAAGCAGTACAAACAAACAAACTCACTTTAGGATAACCAGATGATTATGTAACATAAAAATTAGTTTCAAGAAAAATGCATTCTAGAAGCTTCGATCGTCTGATAATGGCGTCAATATTCTTTTATTCGCAGAATAACCCCTATACATATAAGTATTTTCGGGAAGCGTCGTGCACGCAGGTACTGTTAGGTCGCGACTCGCGAGGAGCGCTGGGATTTACGACTAGTCGCCGCGAGCGCCGCGGGGCGCTTGACACAATTACACTTTGACCGACTGCACGATTAAATTTTATTTACGTATTTAGAACAAATGCCGCATAAATTTGACTTTTCGAGGTGTGACTGCATTCAACCAATTTGGTGGTACTTTAGTTTGGCTACTTGATTTAAAGTTGGTGTTTTTTATTCTGTTGGAGTCAGGTGTTAAAGGTTCATTTATGATAAAATAAAGGTAAAATATTATTAAAATTTGACGTACCCGATGATTAAAAAGAAATAAAAATGGAGGAATATGTTTAGTCAACATTTTTAGAACGACTTGGTACTTTCCACTATAATCTTAGAATCCGTGCTCCTTCACATGGTTCTTCGAGCCAGATAGGAAATAACGACCTATGGATCATTCTTTCCACATTTTGATTGCAATCTATGGATTGTGTGAAACAATAGAAATTGCTTGTATGAAGTGTGAACATGTGTTACGTTGTTTCTCAAACTTTCAAGTTTTCTTAAAAACGGTACTAAAAAGCCATTTAAAAGAACAACTAAGGTTAGGTACATAATAATATTTTGGGGTTTAGGATATTTTTGCCTCCGTTCAAAGTGTAGAAACAACACAAATTATTGCCGGAATTGAATAAACTTCATGTACTGCATAGCATGATAGAAGACCAAATCCTGTAAATTAATGCACTGTTTACAACATCACTAAAACCAATCATCATAATATTCTACCTATCATTAATTTACTCCCAAGTTTTCGATCTTTGGGGCCGTCTGTTAATCATGTGAAGTTTTTCTTGGTGAGGTTCAAGACTACGTGCTACGCTTAAGGATGTTTTGGGGCTTTCAGCATCACCAAAGTGTTGACAACCACTGCCTTACCATAGACACTGGACTGACCGCAAGGTGTGTCTATTGAGATCTTTCGCACCCATAACTCCCGACACCCACTCCAGGGTGCCGGTAATACGTCCCATCCATCCCCGCCCGCCGCGCATACATCACTTCCTACGCGACGCATGCCAACCGCCATAAATATGAGATACGTCATCGCGTGCGCAGTTGTGCCAACCGAAACCCTGCATCGCGATATCGCTCATATACCAATAAATAACGCGATATGCCGACACCTACTTGCTTACGTGCGTTTGACGCGGCCCCGTATTGTCGCTTTGCCTAGTTACGTTTTGTTTTACAAGATTCTATTTGCTTAGAGATAAGCGGTGGTTGCTGGCATTGGAACGAGTAAGGGGTGTGAAACATTTTTCTTAGATTCGCTCGGTATTAAAACTTATTGTCCAATTTTACACTAAGTCACACATTGCTTTTAAATCTGCACAATAATTATTGGTGACCTAAAATGTTGTATTCTGGCGAGATTTTAGGTCCTAGATGTTACGCAGTGTCTTCATGATTGTGAAATGGCATTTACGCGACATATGTACGTCGTACGTACGTCAACTGTAAACTGAGACACGTCCCCTTAAGCGCTGTGACATAATCTTTACCGCTCATTCAACAACAAAATTATAATCAGACTTAAAAAATACATTATTTTTTGAACAATCATTGTTTTGCAATGCATTGATTGCTTTTTAAATTTGAAAAAAAAAATCTTTAGCTTGGGTATAAGATTATCTATCTACCCCACATTAAATACACAAATAATGTAGGTATGTACCAAAACAAGACTTTGACATCGTAGCTAGTACTCGTACTAACAGAATAGTGGAAACGCTCACATACTCGTATAATACTATACGAACACCCGTCTTTGGCCGAAGCCGGCGACTTCTGGCGTTTCAATGAAGTCCGCATACAATCGCGCGCCATTGCGTTGTCGCTTCGTTCAAACCATTCATTGGACAATGGACGTTTGTTTTTGTAAAATAACAAATGACGAAATCAACGGTTGGATAGGAAAACCGAGTAACTGGTGAATAGCTTTAATAATATGTCCTTCGAAGTGGGACTTACGTTACATTAATCAAGGATCCAAATTAAACGAAGTCGAAACCAACGCAAAACCTATTAATGTAAATATTTTCATTTCCATGACTTTTTAATGCGTGGTTTTTAATCTTTTCTTTAAACTCAGTGAATACCGCTAATCTAATAGAATAAAAAAACCGGCCAAGAGCGTGTCGGACACGCACATGAAAGGGTTCCGTAGCTAAAAGATGGCCCGACCGCTTAAGACACCATTTAGTAAGGGCAACTGCACGTCATATGTTGGTCGAGTTGTATAAAAATAACTATGTATGATACAGATATCGCTATAGTTTTCGTTGAAAGTACTTACTTGGAGGTATACAGGACATTTTTTTCAGAATTATTGTAATAGTATTTCAAAAGTTAAGGTGGGGGGGACGCTCTAATTTTAACTTTGTATTAATATAACTCGAGACTGGGGTGTTTGATCCACATGGTTTCAATGCAAGTTTTATTGTATTTAAAAATACCTTTTTAACGATACCCCACACGATGGGGTAAGTCGAATTTTTTTTTTCGAATTTACTTTTCGCTGTATGGGAGGGGGGGTAAAAATAATTATTTTTCGATTATTTTAAAAACCAATTCTTGAATTATCACTATACATCTCTCCACCAATTTTCGTGGCAATCGGTTCAGAAACGGCGGAGAACGAGCCAGGACAGACAGACAGACAGACAGACAGACAGACAGACATGACGAAACTATAAGGGTTCCGTTTTTTGCCATTTGGCTACGGAACCCTAAAAATCATCGTCTCTTTATTCCTTTAATAGACACACTTAGACATTCACACATTATTTTTAAAATTATGATAGACAACATTAAAACGACAGTCATACAGTTAATAAAAAATATATTAAATTTTGATATTTTACATAATTATGACAAAAACTCACTTAGGACTTCTTACTACCCTCCTAAGTATAGACTATTCTCATTTCGTTCGTACTCAAGCCAAAGCAATGGAGTCGTTCAAGGGACAGCCCAATAAAACTGTCCTTCTCTTTGAATAACTAGTAAACTCGGAACGTTTGACGGGAAAATAAACCGAATTGAAATCTTTATAGGGGCTGGCAATACACGTAGACAAATGAGAGTCACCGGACAAATCGCTGTATTTAGATTGCAAATTACTTGCTACTCGGCGAATAAAACAAAAATGATTTGCGTAAGCTCTAAACAGTATGAAGTAGGGTTCTGACCCTACTTTTAGATTGTAGGAAATGTTTGTGTTTTCTATGTGCCGATTTATAAATAATGAAATTATAGTTTGTTTTTGGTTGGCAGAGGGCAACTCATATTATGTTAAGTTCTAGAGGAAGAATATAGTATTACTATATTACATAATATTACCCTATTAATGTCTTTAAACACCATTGTGTCTTTAGATTTGACTTTATTGTTCAAAGATTTTTTAAAAGAAATATTCAATATTATGTAGGTGAGCTCACATAAGAACACAAAGGCTGCAACAAAAACAATTTTTATCTTACGCGGACAGAACTATCGGTACAAGTTAGAATCAATCAATTAATAGCACATTAGAATTAAATACAAAACGCATAAAAAGTGGGTTAAAATTCCATTTCAACTATGATATTTATAATTTATTAAAATATTACTTTATCAAGTGTAAAAAGCCTATTAAAAGATACCACTGTGGTGTAGACCTCTATTATTAATACACTGCAATGTATTCTGCGCAACTGATTAATCACTACCCTCTGCAACGGGGATATCGAATATAACAAATAAAGCACTAATATTTTCATAGCAAGCTCGTGTAATAAAAACAGTAAAACCAACTATTAATGGGAAGGGTATATGATTTGCAGACTGAAAATACTGAGTTACTGTACCACTGAACCACAGGAGAGGCAAATGGGGCTGGATGGTATTATGATATGATTGAGGTGGTCTGTGCTTCGGAAGGCACTTTTAGGTTTTGGTCCTGCGCTTGATCAATCTACGGTCGTGACAAATTGTTGTCCCACCAAGCTATGAAAGTGAGAGAATAGGGATTGCACAATTGCACATGTGCTTGCGCACTCACTTGCATTTTAATATATGTTACGGGCAACGTGATTAATCGGGAATTATGAATAAGGGCCGGCCTTTATTAATAATTCCCAAGAGCGTTGGGCAAAGTGATTAATTTATCACTTTGACCGGCCCGTATTAATAATTCCCGACGCCTCTTGGTCCATGTAATAAATCAGTGTTTGAGATGGCTTGTATTTATCACTTGGACCGGGCATTATGATAAGAAATGTTTAAGGGTCACAAAAAAAAATAACCCTAACCTATTTTAGACCACCTGAGAAGCGGAAGACTAATGGATGGATATAGGTTAGGGTTATTTTTTTTTATGACCTTTTAAAATTCACCTAGTCACGAACATAACACATGGTAACGACTTTTCATCTTATGTAATATTTTTATCTAAATAAAAGTAGGAAGTTAATTATATCAATAATTGCTTTTTTAAGTGTTTATTTTTAAATGTTCAATTGATGTGTCCTTTAACTTTTCATGTTAATATTGTAAGTTTAATAAGATTTAATTAGCAAAAACACTTCAAATAACCTATTTTATCACTTTGCCCAATATGGGTTGGGAATTATTCATAATGGCCGGGAAAAGTGATTAATTTCACTATTTTTATCACATTGCCCAATTGAGTAGGGAATTATTAATACAGACCGGGAATTATTAGTACGGCCCGGGCTTATCACATGGCCCGTAACATATATACTGCGTAGCGGGCTTCAGTGGCCGAAAAGAGCTACAATGGCATTAGTATAATGTCATTAACATTAACTACCTTATCTATACTTTACTAATATATAAAGCTAAGGAGTTTGTTTGTTTGTATGTTTGAACGCGCTCATCTCAGGAACTACTGGACCGATTTGAAAAATATATTTTTGTGTTGGAGAGTCCATTTGACGAGGAAGGCTTTAGGCTATTGGAAATCAAAATCCACGCGGACGGAGTCGCGGAGTCATTTATAAACTTAATCAATCCTGAGCATCTGATATATCAAGATATGAGATAGCTTAAATAAGATTGACACTTCAAAACATCACCAGTTCGCAATGTGTTAAAATAAACATAAAGCACTTTACGAACATTATGAAAATACAACACGCAGCACGGCAGCGAATTCCGCTTCATCGATAATATACGTAAATCGATAAGAGATATTTATGATGTTTTAAACTGACAGCGGCTCGGAAAACTGTCCGCATTCGCATATACAACATAGCTCTGATGATGAATATTCATGACGGGAACGAAACAATTTTGAAAAGAGAAGTGACAAACTTTCGCGTTGCATTGTAACTAAACAACACTAGAAGTGTAAAAATACGCAAGTAAAGAAAGTCCCAATGAAACTGTCAACTGTTTACCAGGGATGTCAATCAGGGTCATAGTCGAAGCTTACCCTGGGTTCCAAATCAATGGATGCAACCGGGTGAAGCGCAAAGATGATTATGAGATAATGGTGATTGCGTTTAGTCCCGATCTAATGTTGTCTAAGTGACAAAGTCATTGCCTTATTTCTTCGTGCGTTCTTGTCTTAACCTAATTATTCGGTGTTGAAATAGAAAACTTGACGGGACCTCACATTTTTTATACTGACAATAAACGCAGTTTACAGACAAGTTTCAAGTTGTTGAATGCTACTATTGTTTATGAAGAATTTTAACTCTATGCTTTACCGACTCAGCTTAGTAAACTCCTCTACTACTCTTTCGACGTCCATTTTACAAGCAAAACATTTTTCAAACTTCTTCAAAATAAAAACCCTGAAAAAATACAAAGAAACCTAATAAGCGGGCAACACTTTAGTGTTATGGCAACACTAATTATCCGTCGCATACCCGGTGCGCGCGGCTCATATTTTCCGAACGACAATGCACATAGCCCAGTTACCATTATTTGTTAACTTGCACGCTTCTGTCACGGAGTAAGCTCAACTAGGCTTAGAGATAGGAGACGCCTATTAAATTTTACAATAGCGCAATAAAATCTACAAGTGAAACAACTCTCTACAAGAAAACTGTCGTATTAGTGAGACTACACAAAAAGGCACAGCCAAACGAAAAAAAATACCATTATGTTTATTTTTGTTTCTCTGCTTTATTCAGGAATTTCCACACCGAACACAATGTAGAAATGTAAAAAAAAATTAGGTATAATATCATTTTAATGTGAACCGTATTAGGTTTATGAACGGGAAGGCCTTTCCTGTTACGAGATATTAATTAAGAATTGGCATTGAAACTGTACCAAACTGACAGCATTACGCAACAGAAGGGAAATGTGTAAAAATGCAAATTTGATGAGATCCTTTGCATAAAATAATATCGGTAGTAGTAAATTTGGGTTTCAATAAAACGTGACAGAGCGATAAAATCTAATCATTCTATTATTAACGTAGTAGTGATTACAGGCTGCAGCATGTTTTATGTTAATTCAGGTAGAAAATGACCATTGAAATAATATTCTACCGACTTAAAAATAGTTTATTTTGTTTTAATTCAATAAAGTTTTAATATTACTTTTAAATATAATTATTTATCCTGGCTCTGGGTCTAAAAAAGACGGTAGACACGAGCAGTCGCGGATTTAAATCACGAACGAGAAAGATTTTATTACTGCAACTCCGTAGAGCTTATTCAAGAAGTATTTCGATGTCGTATACGATAAAATAAAAATTCAATCTGCCCTAGCAACAGAAATTCTCTTGTCAGTTAATTGTCACCTATGCCATCAGTTTTTTTTTAGGGAACTGTATTGTGGCTGTGTTTCTGCAATTTTATTATATGTGCTATTTAAAGCGAGCACACTTTTTGAACTTCTCTATATAAGTTCTAGTTTATAGGTTGAACAAATAGTCTTAAAATTTTAGATTTTATGGGTATCAGTAACTATCAATCAGGGAAACCGGGTGTACTTAATTCTCTCCTACCTGTCTGACTATTTCCTTTCCTACGATTATATGCAATATTATGACTGTAGAATCGATTTCCAATTATTTCGTTCGATAAACTTCAGACTTCTTTCACCTCAGTACATTCGCAGTACTACAGAATACTCCCCCTTAAACAGGGTAGGTATCGCGTCACTACATTGTGTCCGAAACATCTATAAATTAAGCGGAGCGCATTCGTATAAATCCCGTATATTTATAGTCGCCCGCTCACCCCGTACAGACAGATTGTGCCGGGATGAACACATCTTGTAATAGTACACGGACCTCCGCGAAGCGATCCCGGATTGACGGTATAATAGAGACCACTCACAACCTCGACTTTCGATTGTTTCATTTCTTTGAAGAACGAAACATACCAGAAACATTTCGTATCGTAAATGGCTTGCATGCGTATGTCTAAATTAAGCGTTCTTTATTACAACTGCTAGATGAAAGGCTCATACGGAGTACAATGATGTCTTCTTCCAACGTAGAATCTTCAGAGCAATGAAAAATAGTACTTGATTCAGGTTGTAATAAGCTGCTGTTTTAGATATCACATTTCCCCCTGTTTCCTGAGTGGAATTCTTAAAAATCCCGTATACTTATAGGCGCCGCTTATCCAGTGCAGGCAGATAGTTCCGTGATAAACAGATCTTGTAATAGTTTACGGACCTCCGCGAAGCGATCCCGGATTGACGTTATAATAGAAACTCCTCACTAACATGATTTTCGATTGTTTCATTGGTTTAAAGAGTTCGTCTTACGAATCTTAAATGGCTTGCATGCGTCTTCGTGTTTAAATTAAGTGTTTTTATTACTTCTGCAAGTTGAAAGGCTTATACGCTTATGTCTTCGTTCAAATTAGACTCCTCGAAACAATACGAAGTATACTGTGATCGTGAGAGAAACATGGAGCTTTTTATGCTGTAGCTTTAACAGACAGATAAAATTCAGAATACAGACAAAAAAAATATAATTAGATTCTGTTACGCAACCAAATCATGAAAGGTCAGCTGCGCATTCAGTCTTGTCTTTGGGTGGTGATAGTTATTTATTATCAGGTGCACTGTCTACACACCCAACTCCTTACTGAAGTGGCTTAAAAAAATCAGTGAAGGGTTTAACTCAGTCCGATCTAGGCTAGAATTTGTTGCAATACCATCTGGTTTTGAAGCTATGAACTTTTTTTGTTTTAAGCATTCGAACACTATCTTTTGTAAAAGAGACATAGGAAAGTTTTAAATTAAATCTCAATCAAAATCTTACAATTATTGTGTTAGTCGTTATTAATGCAAAGTAAGAATTTAAAAGTTATGTGTAACTAAGCCATTTAATAACACTTTTTTTTTTTTTTTAAGCCCACAATACTTACCTAAGAGTTTGAGCACTATAATAAGTCTAGGGTGCTATTCTCATGTCGCAACTAAGCGTCATTCATCGCACGCGCCGATACGAAATCAAAAGTCACGATCTACCTTCCACTCGTGCGCACTTACTTACCTGAAACAAGGAAAAATATACTTTAACTTGCTATTAATACGATTGAGAATTGTCTGTCAAATTTCAAGAGATCTCAACAGTGAACTATTCGGATGCAGAAAGAATGTATTGCATTAGAAATGTTCAGTTGCCATTTAGGTTACCTAGTCGGTTGAGTTGATTGGCTTTATAGAGGTCATTTTGACCAGGTACGACCTTATTGTGTCTAGACATCGTGACTGTGCTTGTTCCTTATGTATGTGTTTTCACCTTCGACTAGATATTCGGATACCAGACCAATATGCCTATAATATTTTCATACACTAACTAATGCATTTTTTTTTCATTGGACTAACCCACCAATTGCCTAGCCCCAAACTAATCTCGAAACTTGTATTATGGACGCTAGGGAATGGATAGACATACTTATATAGATTTATAAACATCCATGACTCGAGTACAAATGCCGATGTTCATCACACAAACATTTGCCCCTAGCGGGATTCGAACCCGCGACCTTTGGTTTTGTAGCCACTCAACCAACGGGTCGTTAAAAAAAAATGTGTTATAAAAACATATGGTTTGCTTGTTGGTCAAGAATTTTCTCAGCCCACAGGTATTTACAACAACTGCAGAAACGATTTCGATTTTCGGTAGCCTCATCGTTAAGGCAAAACGCAACACGATTAAACAGAGTTTTACACAAACTTAACAATAAGATGAGAGAAGGGAATAATGATTTATGAATGCACTGACAGGAAGGTTTAATGCCCTAAGGAGGCCTACAACCTACACGTTAGTCTAGCTGACCAATTAATGCGAATAAGAGAGCGACGTGATTGGATGTATCTAATCACGTCGCGCCCCTTTTCGACAATAGCATAGATCTTAGTCTAGGGCTCGTATTAATGATTCTTACTCAACTTTGAGCTCGAACTTGAGAGCGAATTAGATATGTCGTTCTCGTACAAAACAGCACCTCAAGTTCGCGCTCAAGTTCGAGCTCAGAGTTGAGTGCGATTTATTAATACGAGCCTAAGTTGACAAGTAAGCATCCGAATGGATTTATCAACGTCGCGGGCCGATTGGTCCAATGGTCCTAGACACTGGCTACAAAACCGAGGGTCGCGGATTCGAATCCCTCTAGGGGCAATATGTGGGTGATGGCATTCGTATCGCATCGGCATTCGTACTCGATTCATGGATGTTTATAAATCTATCTAAGTATGTCTATCCGTTCCCTAGCATACATAGTAGAAGCTTCGAGCTTAGTTTGGAGCTTGGCAATTGGTGTGTTACTCCAATGTTTTTATTTAATTTATCAAAATATTAACGATCAAATGCAGGATTACACCACGTATATTACGACGCATGTTACATCGCACATTTGCATTTCGCAATGATCAGCGTTATGTAAGCATTACTAGCAAAATCAATTAACAATTGAGTGACATTACATCGATGTCCGAGCTGACCTTATTACCATAAAGCATAGTAGTTAATGATCGTGACTTTGCTTATATTTGATCTATATGTCTAAGACTTAAGACTCCAGAAGATGTTGTTTAGATTTCCATTGCTTTTACGATGTTTTGACGTGAATATACATGAAGCAATTTCACTGGCGATATGTTTTTAAAAGATGACGGAGGACGCCGAGGTTTAGAAAGTTAACAACCGTAAAAACGGAAATATTTGGTATTTTTACGCATTAAATTTTACATAAAGACAACCTTTCCTGATGTTAAAATTTTATTAAATCCACACTGATTTGGTATTAGTTAAATCATGGAAGAATGTCGTAATTTTGGCTTAAATGTATCTTTCCCGTGTTGCAAACAGACGAAGGCATCCGTTGATAAAATATTCAACTGTAATAATACAAATCGCAAATCATTTGATCACAAAAGGTAATCGATGTTTTCTGACCTATTTTACTGCATCTTATCTTGAGATATAAAATAATCTCATTGTTGGTCCTTAACCCTGAAATGCAAAGTAGAAAAATATAGTTAGGACACGCGCTAACATGCAGTTAAACACGTTTTATGGGCCATAAAAGTGATAAACTTCAAAAGTAATGCGAAAAATAAACATTTTGAAGCTCTCTTGTAATCTTATTCCGACTGGAATACTTTCTCAAACGAGTTTCAGCTTTAATGTACAACTTTTTAAGTTGATTTCTAATTGATAAGAATTTTGAAAGGAAAAGCATGTACACGAACAATATTTAGCGCCGCCAAATATTTTCGGATTGAAGTTATGCATCTGGGTTGTAACGGTTGTAGTTGTCAGATATTATCTGCATAATAAATCATAAAATTATTAAACGTCAAATTACTTCACACTGTGTCTTTCTTTTATTGTGTTTTGTTCATACACGGTATTCTCAAAGGCATTATCGCGTATACATTACTTAAACAGGTTTAGACTCGTGTCAATTTGTTCAAGATTTATCAATTCGGAATTTTTAACACCTCATTTATCATCGTTCACTTCCCTGTTTTTTGTACCGTACTTCAGTGGTGTTGACCTTACCGAAATGTTTCAAGTATAGGAATGAGTGTAATTTTTGTCATTGTCACCAACTATCGAAGCTTGCAAAATAATATTTACGAGTACACTTGAAATGACTAGGACTTATATCAAATCATACACACATTTTATCTTAAAACAAATTTCATTAAATTTAGCAGCATTACTTTTTTATGTATTTATTTTTGATATTGGTATGTTTACATTTTGACTTTTATGAACGTGCAGTTTGATCAAGGAATCAGTATTATGTTACCACTTTGATTCCAGAAATCACTTTTATTTAAGAGTAGGTATTATAAGATTATATCTCTCGTCTAAGCACTCGTTATAACCATTATTACGAATATCGATATACATTTTTTTTACATACAATATGATCTAATTGTGTAAAGTTAGTAGGTACATACCTACTAAAAAACCAACTACATAGTTGGTTGTTCAGCAGATCACGAAATATTGAACATTTGATAAATCTATACAAAACTATAAATGAAATATAAAATCGTGACTTAATCCAAAATGTTTTTCCACACATCCAGTTAAAAGATTCACATTTAAACTATAGTGCAGATAAAAATTTTCAAGTACAAATCGTCAATAAGTCATCCATCATAAAATATTCACAAAAAATAACTACTAGTCTTAGCTAAGCCTGTACGTATGACAAGAATAGGATTCATAGCACATGACTGTATTGTCTAAAAAAAGAGGGCATTGGTCGACCTTTAAATATTTTGTCTATTTGTATTTGAGTAGGTATGTATGTCTTCTGTGTCATCTTTATTTTCCTTATAAAAAGCGGTCAACTCTTCTGCTAGTGTTTATTATAAAATGGTTATCAAGGAAGTAACGTCATTCCAAAAATCACAAAAATTTTGTCTTACGTAGTTTTCTTCGTATGATGTTGTAATATTTTATTTCTGCTACAATTATTATACCAGATGTACCTACTAAAATCAGATACTTTAGGCATTAATATACATAAGTGTCTTATTTACGACTGCTATGTAAATACTCTTATATTTATTCAACTCACAAAATCTGAACAATAATCCAGTAAATTCACGTTTATAGTATTCTGGTTATAAAAAGACAGTGTGTACTGAAATTGTCGTTAAACGTATTTTAACAATTTGAATAAACAGTGGCCGTGGCTTCACTTAAAGTCAATGACACTGATGATAAAATATTGTGAAAAAAAGAAATGTCCTTTTACGACAAAATGCGAATCGAAAAATTTTATTCGCATAAAAACTGTACTTTACAGCCTAATCTTTGCTCAGGTAAGCTTCTTGACCCTTCATGTCAACGACCTTAGTTGCCGATTCTTCTTCCTTCCATATAGTATGTATTTCATCATGAGTCAATTGTTGAGGAAATAAGAAACGTTCGTAATGATGACCAATTTGAAGATTCCTTTTGAATTCAAGCCGAAAACACCATGCATGCAATTTTATGAAATCAAGAAGTCCTTTCTTTTTTGTTTTCGGATCAAAGAGGTGAATGAATAAAATAATCATAAAATGGAAAATGACCACTGACGTCCAGATACATCACATACATAGTCACTATAGTTTTGCCTTGTCTGTCATGTAAAACCAATATCCATATTCATTTATATCAATACCAATCTAGCTTCTATGATTCATCGGCATCGAGGTTCATGTACGTTAATATATCAGAATCAGAAAGTTTATTATCTATACTTTTTTCGTGGCTGAACGCATACCATTTTCCCTGCATTCGCTCCGATAGCAATATGCATATTGAAACCCTACATTCAATTTAAATTTTCCTTGTATATCCAAACATGTCACTTAAAAAGTTTTGAGGAAAACTTTTATTACGAGAATACTAACACGATTGTCTTGAATTTCAATGCACCCGAACTCTTTGATATGGTTTAGAAATCCGATCAGACATTTCGTGCGATCGATATCTTAAACATCTTTGGAATACCATTTATTTGGTAATGGAGGAGAGTCACGTGCTTTCGACATTGATGACATTTTCAAAATATCTTCGGTATTTCTGAATGGAGAAATAATCGTAAATCTTATTTTACAACATCGACAAATAATGCATTTTATATGATATTTTATACATTCAACCTTATTGAGACAAGAGCAGTTTCAAAAACGAGAAAAAGCTTCATTTATTTCGGTTGCCGAGTCAGTCGCCAAGAAAGTTTAATTTTTTTTTTCATAGAAAATTGTTGATAAATGAATATATTTTCCAAAAAAACTCTAAAACATAAAAAAAATATTTTCTTCTTTAACAATTGTTAGTATGTTTCATGTACTGAATACTTGTCTGCCAACTTAAGTAGAAAAAATAAAATATATACAAATCTTCATTACATACAACAGGTTTGTACAGAAAATGTAAAAACCCTATATAAGGTTGGCATAACACACAAACCGCAAGAAAATAAACATAAGTCCTCCCTAAATCTAAATAACGGGTCTGAGGTTTATGTGAAACATGTCCCAAAATGTTCATATCAAATTCACGAGACATCCCATTTAAGTGCATAAAATTTCATTTTGGAAATTCCCTCACGGATTTGAGTCATTGAGCGACACAAATATTTTTATTTTTTTACTGTTTCCTGATAGGGTGCACTTTAGAGTAACTGTTGCGTCAAGAGTATCCGATCATATCTGAGATCGAAAAGAAAATTAATTACAGAAGATTTCTGTTTGGCATGATGGAAATCAAGTTTGTCCGAAGTTGAGTAAGTATAATTTGTTTTCCTGTATAATAATCCTCTACACTTTTTTGGCGACAAAATTGAGCCATACAACTGTTAATAATTCAATCCTCTGATATCTTAAATTATTTTTTGATAAATGACTAAAGCAACTAAGCACCAATTTTTCGATAGCGAATTCTACCTGAGCCTTGGTAGATTGCAAAAATTCAACTGATATATTTTAAAAGATTTTTTAGATATTAGTGATATTGTGCATGCAATTCTATTCACCGAAAGTTTGCTTACTCCCTAAACAAACACAGTCTATATCTTCGGTTCTTTTATCTCACCGGTTTAAGTAAACATCCATTCTTACTTTTATGAAGCGTGAGGGCATTCAAATAAGTAAATCCCTGTGCACATAGAAAGCGAAAAAGATATTTTAATGTATGATTTCAATTTGCTTGCAGGTTGGAGGAATGTTTTGTAGGCGCCTAAAAATAAATTGTGGCTAATTTTGTTTTCAATTTCATTTCAGTTTAAGAATGGGAAGACTGTCATTTTTATTAAATATTTGTATTACCTTTACTGATAGCTTTATAAAGATTACACAGAGGGCACTAGTTGAATGAAAATTAACAGTCGAATGAAACTTTCTTACTAACATACAACTTGCTTTGGAACAATTACGAGACCATTCGACTCTACACTAATATAATAAAGCGGAAGAGATGTTTTAATTGCTGGAATCCTAATCTCAAAAGTTACTGGTTGGAATTTGAAAATTCGTTTGATATTTCATTAGTCGAGGAAGGCTTTAAGCTATAGTAAAACACTATGTATGTGTCCCGAAACCGAATTTCACGTGCCCGGAGTCGCGAGTGTCCTCTAGTAACAACATAATACTGTTTACGCAACAAATTGTATAGCCTAACCTCTACTAATTGTATAGCAAGCAGAATAGCGCATGCTTTAAATAAGTTAAAAGGCAAACAGAGGCTGCTATTAAAACATAAATTCTCACTTAGGCGCGTTATCTTCGCCGCGTGTACAATTATCAGAGGCGATAGGTGAACGCCAATTAAAAATTAGTTAGGCTGACAAATAAAACGTTTTATCGCTTCATTTTGTATAAAGATAACGCTGATTTCTAATGTGACAATAACCTTTGTTGATTTGGTTGTTATGAATAAAAAAATCTTTTTGTTAATATTCCTAAAGGGATATTGACATTTGGGAAACATTTGTGAAAAAAAAATACTATTTTAATCAGACACGATAGACGATGGCTACTGGAAAAAGTATATTTATAGCGCCAAGGACGGAGAGTAACGAATGCCATGTTTTTATTAACATTCCAATATCAAAAAAAAATTGGCCAAGTGCGAGTCGGCCTCCCGCACTGAGGGTTCCGTACAAATTCTATTTTTGACGTATTAAAAAAACTACTGAATAGATTTCGTTCGAACTAATTTTCGTTGGTAGTTTTTGTGGTAATGTACATTATATATTTATTTCAGATTTATCATCCTCTTACTTTAGAAGTTAGAGGGGGGGGACACACTTTTTTCCACTTTGGAAGAGTCTGTCACGCAAAGTATTCACTTAAGAAAAAAATGAGCTTAGAAACCTCAATATAATTTTTAAAGACCTATCCATAGATACCCCACACGTATATGTTCAATGAAAAAATATATTTTCAGTTTCAGTTCTAACTATGGGGACCCCCCATTTTTTTATTTTGTTTTCTATTTTCGTATGAAAACCTTGTTGCGGTTCACAGAATACATCTACTCACCAAGTTTCAATAGTATAGTACTTATAGTGTCGGAAAAAAGTGGCTGTGACAGACTGGCGGACAGACAGACAGACAGACAGACAGACAGACAGACATGACGAATCTATAAGGGTTCCGTATTTTTGCCATTTTGGCTACGGAACCCTAAAAACAAAAAAAAATAGTACCTTAGAGGATTGGGGTGGACTTGGCCGTTCTGATGAGGTGAACGATCTTATTTGAATAGTTCTGAAATATTGTTTTGACCAAACGTCATAAAGAGTTACAAATAAATATGACGTTTCATAATCTTCATGATAACATTGGACAAACATACGATAATCGACAGCCTATTGTATTATAGGCAAAGGGCGTAATCTTATTGGTAGGTATGTATATTTTCATTTTAAAATTCTTTGTTTACTCAGATGCGTTATGCATTTAAATGTGCAAGTACACCGTATAAATCTTCCCTTCGGTATCGCAGATCATTATCATACCGAGAAATAGATTCTCTCGATAAGTGAAATGCCGACAAAGTTCAGAAAACATAAACCTTTTATTACTATAGGGAACGTCAGGTTATCTATTCTATAATCGGCTTTTAAAAGATCGAAGGACAATGTGTTGACAGTGAATGCTTGAGTGTGGACTGGGCTTTAGTTTTTATTTTGCATTAATTTAGAAAAATACAGTTTAAATGTGACTCTCAATCATGTGTTGAGAATTTCCTGATTGACGCCAGTCAATAATAATCCATTAGTAAAGTACACAGTTTAGGGGTGTTTTAATTTCGCTGGGTACATCAAATATATTTATGTTATTTTCTGCCTGTAATTTTTGAGAAGTAGTTATAATTAAAATTAAACACTGTTAAAGAATTTAAACTTTATTATGTATCCCATTATCAGAAAATCCAAGTTATGTTTTGTTGATTGCTTCTTAATTAATTCATAGTATCTGGACTTTCACTACCAACACGAAGATCTCAACAGCTTTTTGACTACTTAGTTACGTGTATTTACGTAACATTCACCATTCAATCGCCATGCCTTATCTGATATATCCCAACGCCGCTTGTAAATTTCTAACAAACAGTGTAATTGTGGGCTAACAAAATTTTACTATCATAGTAGCGTGGGCTTTCACTACCCAATATTAGGAGATGTTGAATTTGACGCGGTCGTACTAACCGACCAATTTATATTATACCTTCTTCTACCACCTACACAGATGACCTAACGATACACAAACGAATATAGCCCTTATTCCATCGAGTTAGAGGTGTACAGACGTCTTGTCTGATTAGGATCAGTGTTGCCAGCGAAAATGGCTTCATTTCACAAGTAGTAACGATGTATACCGTACAGATAACAATGCCGATAGCAAGGATAAGGTTGCATGTTCTGCAATGCAATCTGATATTATTAGATCATACTTTAGAAATTACATCTCTATTGCGAATGTGTAAATTAATAACTGAAGCATCTGCAACAAAACGATAAAGTTTTATGTTGTGTTGGAACCAATTAACTTGGTTAATAAGCATTTTAAAATTACATGCCACCGCGGAAAAGTGGCTAACTAACTTTTAAAGAACGTCTTTATTTTATGCTTTATTACTTGGATAAGACTATTTTTTGTTATTTTTTTTATTAGAGAACGCCATATATCAGCTTTTTATTAAATATAGCGGCCCGTCACGCGGTTTCACCCGCGTCCCGGGGGAACTTCTTCCCGTACCGGGATAAAATATAGCCTATGTTACTCTGGGCGAATGTAGCTTTCCAACAGTGAAAGAATTTTTCAAATCTGCCAAGTAGTTTCGGAGCCTATTCAATTCATACAAACAAACAAAAAATCAAACCTTTCCTCTTTATTATATTAGTATAGAAAATCGTGACTCTTTTGGCGTTTTAAAGCTCATGTCTAGGAAAGCTTATAATTCTGCGCGTGGAAAATCTTCACTAACATCAAATTGCTATAATTACAATTGTCATTCGAATGGTTAAGTAACGTAGCAGAAACTCTGTTGATTGTTCAAGCCTCATTACTAACATACTTCATCATTAAACCAGTGCCTAAATATGGAGATCGGTCAGGCCCCAACTAATAGCAACTGCATAAAAAAGCGCAAACAAGATCTAAGACTAGGCTATTCAACGGTGCACAGTCGCCTCAATTTAACATTGAATCGCTTCACATAATTCTCACGTTCGCAAACCTAGTTTCTAGACTTTTGAGCAACGACATTTATCACATTACTATTAGGTTCGCAATACAGAGCACTGAATGGTTGATAGGTGGACTTCTCTTCTTTTAATTGAATGACCAAATAACCCGCTTTCTGTACTTTTATTTAAGTAACATGCATTTTTGCTTGCGTTTTTCATACAATCAACTATAAAAACTCACATAATTTGAGAACATAAATAAGATTGAAATATTGACAGCAAATTATCTTGGTACATTATGTCGGATTGAGACAAAGAAGATGAAAAAATTACAATTAATGCGATTAACTAAAATATTATTGATACATTTGCGTGTGGGCTACCGATTGAGGATAAATGCAGTCTAAAGCTTAATTAACTCACTGGTATGCTAACATAGATATCTTGAAATCAATCAAAACCAAATCCATAAACGAACCATAAATTTAAACCATTTAATATACTCTGCATCGTTTAAAACAGATTAAAACTCAAACAAAATAATTTATGAAGGTCCATCAACAGATGGTTCTTTTTTTCGACCAACCGTGAAATCTAACAACATCTTGATTGGACTAAGAAATGTATTCTATTTCAAAATTCTGAGTCAGAATGACATCATTGATGGTTCCCACAATAAATCTTCAGCTAAGACAAGCCATGCTACAAAATCAGTAAAATAAATGCAAGTTATTCGGTAGTGTGCAATAAAATGTACCACGCTTGCATTCAAACCGCCAAATTCACGATTCCTCTCAATCATTACGAATTTCGATAACGCAACCAGATTACTAATGAAATCGAAGAATTTGTATGTGATTTGCATATGGGAATTCTCTGTGGATGTCATTATGTCAGCCTCGTAAGACACGTGTAGTGTAAGGTACTTATGTAATGCGTGTTAATGTTGTTGTTGAGTTTTTAGGCACAATGACTACTACCATATGGAAAACAATAAAATAAGTAAATATTTTTCAACACATAAAATCAACATAAAAACTACTAGTATTACTATGTAGAGTACTACTATGAACTCCATGAAAGAGACAAACATAAAAACCAAAAAATATTTAGTAAAAGCTTTAACTGATTTTGTAAATACAAAATTTATCAGTTAACGCAAACATAATTCCAGCTTAAATTGTTAGAAAGTGATAGGCACAGGAAAGGGATAGGGAAAGTAGTAAGCCCAGGACCGTAATTCAAACCCAGAACCCCGAGCTTTCTGTAGCAACAACCCAACAAGACCTAACATCAACCAGTGATCTGATAACCCATAAGAATTAATAAACTAAGGCGATAATTAGACACTAGCAGCCAAATTATGTACCTTGAACTTTGTAAGATCTGATATTGAGTCTCGACACCAAATAAATTCCTTTGTGATATGTGCTTTACTGACACCTGAATGTTTATTGTCCTACAATATCCGTGTACGTTCAATTCTTGCAGAAAGGACGTATGGATAGGGTTGCTTCCCCTTTTCAATGCTTTGAATGTATAAAAAAATATGTAGGTTTGTTTTGGATTGACGGTAAATAAGTTAGCTCTGCACGTCTTGCATGTCCCAGTAATGAGCAATGACATTCAACATGCTTTCTTAGTTTAAATTACAAAAGAAGATGCGAGACTCTCTTCACACATAATAATAATATGTACTATGTTCAAAAAGGCTAGAGGCGATTGAAAATCGGTTTTTTTTTGTCGTTCGTAAACTGACATTCGAGTTAAAAATTGATGGAAAGTAAATATTATAGTTGTAAATAACAATACAATACATGGTTAAAGCATAATACAATGATGTGCCTTTTTAATCATTTTTAATAACTGAATAGTAATCTTAAGTTTTACTTGCTCCAAAGGTTCACATAGCCAAAGATGACCCGCAAAATAGTTTGGCATTTAACTTTTTAAAATACATGCAAAAAATCACTCATCGACATTTACAAAATTAAGTTCCGCAAAACTTTTGGCAGTTTTACTACAGTTTTCCGTGGCAGGCAACCCTAAGCGAAAGATAGATTGTGAAAGATTAAGGGTCAGAGTACATTCAAAATTACTAACAAAGTTTTCGAGAAACGATTCTTGTCGACACTCCCACTTGTGGGATTCAATTTAACCGGACTAAGTCCAGCCCCAAAATCAATTAAAGAATCTTTTAATCATTACACTGTTTATGGAAAATTGTAATAAAAAACCATTTGAATAATCTTAGAACAGAATATCAAATACTTAATTCATTTATTAAATACTGATGATGATTTAATATAATTGGTGATTTTGAGGTTTCTGACTACTGGGACCACGATTAAGTGGGACCATAGTCCCAGTTGCTGGATTATTAGTAAAAATTAAAATAATTTCAATATGGCAAATTAGATGATTAAAATTGGTTTCAACGTAGTTAAAATGTCTAAGGACGTGACTAAGTCTTCAAACCGATGTTAATTCCTAGATTATCTCATCCCCGTTTATCTCAAGAACAAAACTAAATCGATATACCGCAAAAACATAATTAAGTTATTAAAGCTATGTGTTTTCTAATTAAGATGAGCGAGTAATCGCCGCTGTCAGTTTTAGATCACTTTGGATCGATTAGCGGTGTTATTGACCTTGTCTTGTTAGTCAAAACTGGGGTTCCGACATTGATGAAAATAGTACGTGTATTTATTTTTAAATTATACCAGGGTACTTTGTCCAAACTAATGTGCAATCTAGACTGATTGCTCTGTGAAACAAAGTGAGGACTAAGAAGAAGGTTACATGTGTTTGCTCTTATTACCCTACAAATAAGCTAAAACCTTCTTAAATATAATCGCATGCAATACGTCCATCAATGAATCGTTTTTTTAATGCTTCCGACGAGTGATCAAGTACAAAAATGTGACGAATACACAAAATCCTTTTTAGGGTTCCGTAGCCAAAATGGCAAAAAAACGGAACCCTTATAGATTCGTCATGTCTGTCTGTCTGTCTGTCTGTCTGTCTGTCTGTCTGTCTGTCCGCCAGTCTGTCACAGCCACTTTTTTCCGAAACTATGAATACTATACTATTGAAACTTGGTGAGTAGATGTATTCTGTGAACCGCAACAAGGTTTGCACACAAAAATAGAAAAAAAAATAAAAAAATGGGGGGTCCCCATAGTTAGAACTGAAACTGAAAATATTTTTTTTCATTGAACATATACGTGTGGGGTATCTATGGATAGGTCTTTAAAAATTATATTGAGGTTTCTAAGCTCATTTTTTTCTTAAGTGAATACTTTGCGTGTCAGATACTTCCAAAGTGGAAAAAAGTGTGTCCCCCCCCTCTAACTTCTAAAGTAAGAGGATGATAAATCTGAAATAAATATATAATGTACATTACCATAAAAACTACCAACGAAAATTGGTTCGAACGAAATCTATTCAGTAGTTTTTTTATTACGTCAAAAATAGAATTTGTTCGGAACCCTCAGTGCGGGAGTCCGACTCGCACTTGGCCAATTTTTTAATCTATGTTCTTCTTTTTGCAACTGTGGTTTAGTTTAAAACTATGCAAAACAAATGGATTTTTTGTTATTTTATTCACTTCTAAAGACCCTTTCAACCACGTACTATATGAAAATAACTGGTGCGGTGAACTAAGAATACGGAATCAAAATATTTTGAACTTTTCAGTGGCGGCGTATATATATATAGAAGGCAAAAGTTCTAAGTTTAAAAAGATCACTTGTTTGCTTGTCTAGCCATGAAATTCGTTTTAAACCTAAGCATAGATTTTGTTGACCAATTTAAAAATAGACGCAACGGGGAGTAAATTGGACCATACGAATATTTTTTTATAGACATATGACTATTAGTATGTATTTTAAATGAGACTCTTTAGATGAAAATGAAGATTCTTAGAATAAGAATACTAATAAAATATTGTTATCAGTACATCCATTTTGTATTTTTACAACAAAGCGCTCGGAGATACATATAAAACTTGATTATCTTCATTTTGAAATAAATTTTATATATTTTTACTAAAAATGCTGGTAATGTTATTTTAAGGTTCTTGTTGTGTTTTACTTATGTTTGGAATTTATAGATAAACTGAATGTTTTATCTAAATTGGAACATTCTAAGAATTATGAGTACCTTAAAGTTTTCTTCATAATTTTTCGAGTATATCAAAAACATTAATAGAGTCATTGTTGTAATCTTTATTCCGAAGTTATTTATTTTAAGTTCCTTTAAGTTTTTTCCATCATTTTATATCCAGAACATTCATAGACTCTTTGTTGTAATCTTTATGCTGAAGTTAGGTATTTATTACGAGCCCAGAGTCCAATATTATAAGCCTGCTCCTACAGTTATAGCCTAACGACATCGGTATGAAGTAATGGAAATAAACGTTTTTGATACCTTAATTTAGACATTGAAATCACACTAACAAGAATTTCGTCTTAAATTGATGAAAAAATCTCTCCATGATACCCATTTTCTTCTAAATCAAACAACGACGCATAAAACATAGTGATCACGCCATCTATGTCATCAAAGCTGAACTAACACAAATTCTCACAGCGAGCAAAGTAAAAGTAAAACGTTGTTGGTGCATACTTGTTCCACTCGTCACCGCGCGCTTGACGGCGGCGCTTCATTGATAATTAATGAAATTACTAATTAACTTGTTATGAAAATGTACAGCTATGAAAATATAATATAGTGGCGGCCGCCCGCGACTTCGTCCGCGTGGATTTTGATTTCCAATAGCCTAAAAAGCCTTCCTCATCAAATGGACTATTCAACACAAACAGAATTTTTCAAATCGGACCAGTAGTTCTAGAGATTAGCGCGTTCAAACAAACAAACAAATAAACAAACAAACATACAAACAAACTCTTCAGCTTTATATATTAGTATAGATATAGATTTATAATCCGCAGAGTCTATAATGAGCCAGGGTTTTTTTTATGTCCAATACCTATCCTAGGATTAAAACACCAATTGACTAAGCTATTTACTTGGAATCCCGATCCTGAAAATCCACGTTCTTTTATCACACAAAAAAAATCCGCTAGAGTGATTTGAGAACGCGGCTGGAGTGTGTCGTTATGGTAAGACAGTCATCGGGCCATGCTTTAGTTAGGTATCAAATGTGAAATCTAAATACCAAAAATGCAAGACTAACCTTCGCTCTCTTTTCTTCCTCTTCGCCGTACTGGTCCCCTTGATGGTTCGGTACAAGGTCATCATTTTGACAAGCCTGGTACACCAGCCACTTACACTAACACTTAACACTACACTTATGTAACTATAATTATTCTATCACTAGCTTTCACACTTGTTCACTATAATATCATTAGTTATGCCACTGGTCGATGATCACGTTACCTGGAACAAAAGAAAAATCGGTTAGGGAAATAGGCAATTGAAACAAGCAAGGCACACTAATTTAAACAACACTATTCCACAAAATGAGTGCTTGTGTTGTTATGTTTTTATTTTTATTTTACGGAAAATATACTTATAATGAGTTTTTTACTTGTGAGTAGTTTTGACGGTTAACAAAAATGAAATGACTGTGTTGATGTTAACTTTTCCAACCTCCATATGTATGTATTTTTATTACGAGTACACGTATGTCCAGAGTTATGGACGAGTCAAACAAGTATTTTATGATAAATGGGTGGGTACATGGTGGAGTAGTTCCTGAGATTAGCGAGTTCAAACAAACAAACCCTTAAGCTGTATTATGTTAGTATAGATATCAACAGTAAATAATGTAAGATGGATGCATGAAGGCAAAATCGCGAATTGCCACGTCTGTCGCATCCACTCTGTATTTCTTTTATTATTTGAGTATCTACATATATACTATGCAAACAAGAATGTAGGTAAGTACATAATGTACATAATTTGGAAGGAAGTGAAACCTTTGTGCAGTTTTGTCGAAATCCTCGTGTACCTCATTTGTATTAGCTAATTGATTACCGGTTTCTTTAAATTATGACTTAATTGGCTCCCCTAAATTATGTAGATAATGATTCGTGGTAATTTAGCTTTTCGTATGGATTCGTTGGATTGTGACTAAAGTCGTGAAAACAGTGTATTCATTTGATACCCAGAATTGGCATTATTAATAAATCAATCAAATATTGATTAAAATTATCTGACAGCACCCGAGATTTTTTTTAAATAATTGTCGGAAGCTTAATGTCTTTTAAAACTGTACAATCACAAATCACGTAATCTTCTAAATGGTTCGATTACTCAAGTCCCAATTGTGCAATGATAATTAATTTCAATCTATTTCTGCTAAAGATGGTATGATTGCACAAATATGAATTGTTAGCTAAACCGGTGCGTTTAGATAACAAAAAAAAGATTTGAATAATTCATACTCTTACTACCTAATACGAATACGTGTAAAACATTTTAAAAGCCAACAAAATTAATATACTTAAAGCGTGAAGTTTTGATAAACGTTAGCGATATTATACATCGTTTAAATTTTTGCTCGACCCGAGTATCGAACCTAGGACCTCAAGACCACGCCCCGGTATTTAAACTTTAAATTGTGCCAAACATATTGTGTGCCTGCATGCCGTTTTTTTGTGCAAAGATAACAATACAGTGTTAATGAATCAGATTTATAAAAACACAGTTTCATTTCTAGCTGACCAGAGGTCGGCTAATAGTGGCCCAACCGGTCTCGTGACCCACTAGCCCATTGCCCAAATAGCTTCATAATATTCGATTTGCATACATTTTTAACATGAAGACTTTACTAATAGGCGGAAACGCATTTAACGTAATGAAATTAACTAAAACTATTAATGACTAAAAAGAACTTTGAAAATGTAAAGAAAAACTTGATGTTAAGATGTAAAGACAAAATGTTGGTCAGACAAGAATTCTTGGAATCTTTTAAATCATATAGTGTTAAAAACTCTTCTCTTCTTCCTATTCCTATATAAACAACACCTTTGGTTTATAACTACATCAGCCCTTATAAGAATAATTTAATTTTCTATATGATGTGTATCAAAGTTTGGTTTGTTACTACAAAAATGGTAGTTACCTTTCAGTTTTTGAACCGCTGCTTATAGTGTGGTATGAATCTAGGCATTCTCGAATAGGTATTCAATGGTTAACTGGTCACAAACGAAAAGTTTCTAGTACAAATTTAATAGTCTTTCTCAACACCAGAGCTCGTTAAGCAACTATAAGTATACGTTTCCGCCAAACTCACTTTTTCTCATAGAATATTCATTTGCCGTTGAGATGCGCGCCATTTGAATAAATACCGGCGCATACGCACGTTCGGTGTTTCATCTGTTACCGCAATTTATTGAGTCCTTAATAGAATGAGACAGGGTTCATATTATTAGATTGAGTTTCAGGTTGAAATTATAGCACGTCAATAGGCATTTTATGGGTTTGACATAAATCTTTTACATAATATATCTGCAAGGAAGTGATGCCTCTCGTAGTTACCTATTGTGGAGAATAGATAAAGTACTAAGTAGCTTTTTTAAAATCTTTGGTGTATTTTACATATATATACAGTTTTACACTCTGTGCTCATGGAGAATCAGGGCTCTGATTTTTCCAAGCCTTTAACAAAATCTTACCAAAGACGTCACGTAGAATTTTTTAAGACCTTTTAAGACCAGTAAAAATATCATTGAATCACGATTGAAGAACGAGCCACCTAAAACACAACCTACTTAAATGCCACATGGTGTACATGATAATTGAATGATAAACGCATTTCAAAGAAAGCATGGTTAACAGGCCGTGACGCACGTGTCACGCTTTAATACGGCAAAATAAACACGTACACTGAATAAATTGACCAAGTTAATTATAAGTCAACGTTATTTTAGAACATTTTTCCATGCAATATTCATGCAAAACTTCTTTCATGAAAGTAATACAATAAAACACAGGAGAGCGCTGTCCCCTAGCCTCAATGTTCTACAAACCTTGAAAACCAGAATAATTAATACTACTTCAGTACGGTTCTATGCGACATTTTTTGAAGTCATTATACGTATATTATCATGTGATTGGTATATATGATAGTTTCATATTTAATAATAAATAATTCATTTATTTCATTGTCAATATTTAATGTTAATTATTGTTACGATACATCCCTTCTATTCCCAGAACAGCTACGCATTGGAACGTAACACAATACAATAAAGGTCATTTTACTGTGTCACACTTAGCATGCAGACCTCGTAAGCGCATCCTGACTCCCTGATCAGAATTCAATTTAACTACCACTTTTGTAAGAGCTACCGTTTAAGTATAAATTGTCTTTGTACAAGGTCTTATTAAACTGGTTGATATGGAGAACCATTGATACTTGACTGGTCTTTGGAGTAAAGTGATGAATAAATAGAGGTCTCCTTACGTTGGGTAATGCTTGCATCACATATCAAAGGAAGTGAAGGTTGATATATTTTAATGAAGTTATATGTACTGAGTCACCGGCACGTCATTCTTTATTTAAGTGAATTAGAAGACATTAAATTTAGATTCAATAATTCTAGATGAGATATAAACAACCTCAATTAAATAAATTAATGCTCATCGAATTATCTTAATAATATTGGTAATTGGCATAATCATAAGGTTTTTAATGTAATTAAACAAAATTGTACAATTAGTAAAGATTAGTTTTGCGAGCAAATGTTGTTCAGCCTTTTTATTAAACGGTTGCACAAGAAAAAATAAATTAACTACTTTCTAAGCAAAACCCTCCCATCGGCTTCAGAATGATGACACGCGACACTCGATTTATAATAAAAATATTACTTCTTTACCTCGAATAATAATAAAAACACACGACTCGCAATCTGATCTAAGTAACCTATCGTAACAGTTTGCAATACTTTTGACTGCACCCCGCAAAAACTAATGAGCAATCAGAATCACAGACGATTTCCCTGTCATCAATCGCCAACTCTGCATTATCTACGTACAAAATAGTTTTTACAGCCTCCCCATTACCTATAACTGGTTACAAGATGTAATACGGCAACAATATTGTCGCAAAATCGCTTTTCGCTTTCGACACAACGTCGACAATAATACCTAATGCGTGCACATACGACAAATAAATCGCTACCATCTGACAAAACGTGTATTTCTTAAGACCATTACGTACAGTCCGCAAATTAAGCGACATAAAAATAATCGAGAACCATAAAACATTGTTGGAAACATAAAAGTGAGTCATTAAATTTGCCAACGTGCAAATCGTCTAATTCCTTCTATTTTTAAGCATTTATCACCAAAATAAGTTGGGAATAATAGTAATTAGAGTTATGGGGACAGACATAAAAGATGCATACATTTATTATTCATTTTGCGGACGGTACAGTAATGGCGGATCCGGCCACTTTCGATCATCCAAGTTGCGCAAGCGCCGCATCTGCAAAATGCATTCCGTTGATTTTCATTCCATTTTTGTAAAGTTTTTCCGTACTTACTCGTACCTATTCAATTTGGGATGGACGGAAGTCTACAAATGATAATGCTTGGCGATCTCATAAGTTTTACTTTTACTAATAATTACTAAATGACGGCTTTTGTACATACCTACATACATTTAATTGCTACTTAGCAGTCGATTTTATAAGTTTCTGATCGCTGAAGGACATTGAACTGCCATATCAAGTCTAAAAATGTATGTTTCATCCCAGATACCAATTACTGATGTAAAGTACAAACGAATGGCAAACAAATAAACTTGTTCAACAAACACACTATTACACAGAGCAATCTTTTTTGAGTTCTACATCCATCGACATATGATACACAATCGTAAAACACTAGACCCATCTCTATATTAGACGAACCTTTGCGTGTCCTTTGACCCAGATCGGCTGTATTTGCGAATTCCTTTCACTACTAGATGTGAGTAGGTACATGTTTGTGCCTAATGATGACACTGTCCTTATTGGTAGAGCTAAAATTAGGAACATCACGTCATGCTTAAAATATTAATCGAAAGGTGCGTCTTTGTAGGTGGCCTAGCAACCGATACATTATTTTTTAAGCAAAATCACGAAGTGAAGCCGAGATATTTAAAAAAAGAAGAAGGACAATTCATACTTTTTAGTTTCTAAATTGGTAATAAAATTTTACTTCGTCTATTTTTAATTATTTTACTTCGTTATATTATATGGATGATGATGAGAGATGTTTTTTAAGATTAAGTAGCAAATATACCCAGACGATTTACTATACTTACACATATTTATGTAGCTTTTAGTAGCACGTACGAAATTCGTGGTTGAACTTAGAAATAAATAAATAAATATTTCACAACATCACACATACATTGATCTGACCCCGTGTTAAGTAGCTTAAGCACTTGTGTTACAGACATCAGAATCAACAGTGGTATTACAAATATACTTAAATAGATACATATAACACCCAGACCAGGACAAACAGACATGTTCATGCACACAAATGTTTGTCCTGTGCGGGGATCGAACCCGCGACCTCTTGCGTAATAGGCAACATCTTGACCATTACACCAAGCGGGTCGTCAAAGAAATACAAAAAAAAATGGAAATAAGGGTTAAGATCAAGGACAATACTTTTTTCATCACCACGAACTCTTTTATTCATAGAACCAACTAATGATTAATGAATTACTCCTGGATCTATAAACAATTCTGTATCAATTGGCTATAAAATTTATTACATCAAGTTTTTATTTACAACCGAATCTACTGGCTGGTAATCGTACAGTTAGTGCAAAGTAAATTGGGCAAACTTATATTTAATTCATTCACGTTCAAGCATCTACACAGTTCAAGAAATACTCGTACCTACAAAAAAAATACTGAATGTGCTCTATTACCAAAAGCAAATTATGAAGGTATCCATACCTTAACATATGTACCGTACCATATTATAATGAAGGTTATATTTTGTCCATCAAGTCGAAGTCACCAATATAATATAACGTTTAATATAAGTAAAACGTTCGTTCAAATTAATTACTTTTATTGGCGCAGCGACTAACCTAAGTCGCTGCGTGCCAATCATCCAAATATTGGCGCCCCCCCTATTGAGGAACTTCAATCCTGCCAAGTTATTTTTCGCGAACTGTATATTATTTATATCAATCGGTATATCAGTGGGCGGCTGGCCTACAGTCCATTTTTTGCCCGATAATTGGCAAAGATAACTCGATAGCTTAGCCTAATTGGTGGAATTGGCCCATCGTTGACCGACGTGTCACGGTTTGCAAACAACCGGCCCGATAGTAATCGGTAAATAGTTAATTGCACGTGAAATATTGTAAATTCTTTCATAAATTAACAAGGATCGTGCGCCACCTATATATTTGCCGGTAGAAGTGAAAATAGTTTTGTTAGCCTCACTTCTTTTAATAAAGTACTCCTTGTCAATTACATAGATTTAATTTATACCTACTATCTATAAATCAATTATCGCATGTTCGGGACATGCAACTGCCTCATTATAAATGCCTTTATTTGACGACCTGTTTGGTGTAATGGTCAAGATGTTGCCTATTACGCAAGAGGTCGCGGGTTCGATCCCCGCACAGGACAAACATTTGTGTGCATGAACATGTCTGTTTGTCCTGGTTTGGGTGTTATATGTATCTATGTAAGTATATTTGTAATACCACTGTTGATTCTGATGTCTGTAACACAAGTGCTCAAGCTACTTAACACGGGGTCAGATCAATGTATGTGATGTTGTGAAATATTTATGATTTATTTTATTTTTTACTTAAATCATTATAGTGGGTAATTCGACAAGTCCTTTATGTTAGCTTGAACCTCGGGGGCTATCATATGGTTTTATAATCATTTCTTACTATAATTTTCAAAAACATTAATAGCAGTGCCTAGGTATATGCAGAACTTGATGATCCCACCTAACCTAACTTATTTCTTGGAACTCCGAAATCTTAACAAAGTGGGATGTTCTCGATACTGATTTATGAAATCTGTTCACCGAATAGCGTTCAACTAAAAATTTTATGCCTAACAGGATAATGTTCATACCCAGTCGGGTCATAAGTTCTGTCACAACCTTATAATTTTGATTTTTGACGACGGGCCAGAAATTCTGCGTCTAATTTTAAAAATAGAACATTTGTACATGTCGGAAATAGAAGAACTAATTATTTTTATACATATTTGGATATGGAATGGACGATTAAAAACAATAGAGTCACGGGTTTTTCGTTGCACCGCTGTTGTAACGCATAGAAGGTGATTTTCAATTTCGTACAAAAGTTGAAAAAAGCGTCCTATTACTTTTATTGTACTATCAATCGATACACTGAAGTCTCAAGATTTCAAAATCGTAAAAAAAGCGGCAGGCCTTGCTCTTTTCGAAACACTAGCGGTCATCAGAGCAGTGAAGGCGTCAAACGAAAAAAATCCCGTGCGTAAACGAAAAACGCTAGCTCTCCAGCTTTGGCTAGGCAGAACCAAACTAAAAAGAGTGCTTACTAAAAACCTGAAACCACGTGCTTATCGTAAAAAGAACGGATTTTTTCAAATGATCGTATAAAGAAAATTAAGCTGGAAAGATCCCGCGCTCTGTGACGACGGCACGCGGATGTCTTTTTTTTTAATGATAGGTTTAAGTTATCACAAACAAAATGATAAAGTGTATGTCCACATTAGTGAAGAAGCAAGCATGTGTATTTTGAGGGACCAGTGCAGTCATCACCCTTACTCATTCATGAATTGCCTTGGACTCTCGTATTCAGGCATAACTGAGGTGTTTTTCGGTAAAAAAGGGGGAAAATCAAGGCCGTACTATATGAAAATACTGTCCTAACAAGCATAGTACAACCTTTATCTTAAATAATAATCAATAACAGACATAGGACATTCCAACAGGACTCTACACCGGCTCATATGGCCCGAAGCACGAAATACTGGTTCACGGCGCGCGGAATTGACATCACCCGGCATGAACACCGGCTCTCTTCTAGTCCACGTTTAAACCGATGGGATTACAAATTATACCAATATTTGAAGGGGAAAGTCTGTACTTAACCTCACCAGAATTTGGTGTCTCTCCGATCGTTTCTGGTCAAATCAGCAAAAGAAAGGTGAATGAATATGGTGCGTGCAGTGATCGCTGACTGTCTTCGTAGATTAAAGGCATCTGTCCAAAATGGAGGAGAACATTTCAAATGACGTTGATAAAATTATATTGCAAATTAAATAACCTTTCATTTCATATATAATTTTTATGTATATCTCCAAAGGTGTATCAATAATTTCCTAAAAAGTTTATGACAGAACTTATGACCCGACTAAGTATTTTATATGAAAACATGATTTCAAATTATGAAGGCCTTTGCCTTGCAGTTGAATATGAGTAAACTCAAACTTTTGTCAATTTTAGCTCTATAATTCGAGAACTAAAAGGGTTCAACGGTGACTGGCGATATGGTTTGTGTACTTAAAGACATTTTCCCCAATCTTAAACTTAGCGGTACAAATACAACTAAGCTGACTCAACGTTTCTCTCTATGAATCACATCGATTAATCAAATCGTAATTTAACCGATCGCTAGAGACAATTAATTCTACTTTTATCTTAAAACATAATTAAAAACTGCAGATTAAATGTTACACCGCCATTAAATCCGTGTTTAGTCAGGTGTAAGTAGGAACACACTATGCGGCAAAAACGCGACCGAATTTAGGCTGCTGAGTGAATGTTTCATCGCCGCCGGGTTTATGATAAGACTTACATGGAAGTTGACACACTATGCCGAAATTACGTCGCGAAGTTTTGTATAGAAAATGCATTGCCACCGAACTTCGGTTGCGTATTTTCAGCCTAGTGTGTTCCTAAACTTACGAGTATGTTGTAGTTACAAAATTTGATAGTAAACTGAGGTTAAGTGGTCAAGTTATGCGTTGCGAAAGTTGAATGCTGCACCCATGTGTGATAACTTCTAATATTTTTGTTGCTACGCCCATTTCGTTGCATTCGCGTGTGAAACCGCGGATGTAGGTATAGGGTAAGGCTGATCGCATGTTGAACTGAACCAATCATTATTTTGAATAGTATTTGATATTAATGTAGTATTGCACGAATATTTTTCAGATACTCTTTTATCTTAATCTTTTTATTTTCACTATTCTTCATCTGACGTGTTGGATCTCTTAAATTTCTTAAACAAGGCCCTATCACGACTTTACAATGTATGTATATTGTGAGCGTTTTTGTATGTTTTAAAGTACTAATTAATTTCTTCATTTTTATGATGCAAATTCAAGTGTTACCTATTTTATTTTTATCGTTAGTCATTCTTGACGCAATTTGTTATTAATTATCTTCAGTTTTTTTTTTCATACATTAATAACTCTAATTTCTTCCTCCTTACTACATAAATCTCTGTTAATAATAACGGACACTTACTTTTTTCATAACAAAGCAATTAACACTACAATTAGCAGATTTCCGTACCTGTCTTCGTGTACGTCAACACCAATCTACACATACAACTCGTATAAGTACACTATTATATTGATACAGTGTGAAAAAACAAGCCAAATGCGAGTCGAACTCGCGCACAGAGAGTTTCGTACAAATCCAATAAAGGTACGATTTATGACGTATTGAAAAAACTAGTACTAGTACTAGTTACTAGATCTCGTACCAATCAATTTTCGGTGGAAGTTCACAGGGTAACGTAATTTTTTTTAGTTTTTGCGTTCTCTATTTTAAAAGTTACACTTCTGTAACTTTCCCTTCGGAGATGTCCCCCGTGGAAACTATTCACTTTAGAAAAAAAAAAATTCTACTAACCAAGTTTCAACATTATAGTCCTCATAGTTTCAGAAAAAATGGCTGTGACATACTAGAAGACAGAGATGACGAGTCCATAAGGGTTCCGTTTTTTTGCCATTTGGCAACGGAACCCTAAAAACAGTTGTGTACACTCATATATCGAAAACAGTGTGAAAAAACACGAATGCAATGTAACGCACGCGTGTCGGTTCCAAAGCAGCCTATTAAATTTCCTTGCCGCTTTAATTTTCCACATTGTTGATAGTCGTTGCGAAAGATATCACTCGTCGATCAACAAACATTGAATAGTTCGCGCATTGTTAAAATTCTTTGTTATGTTGTTGTACATTTAGGAGTGTGATTCTATATTTATAAACAAGAAAAATCCAGATATACGAGTAGATAATATCATTTGCTTGCCCTGGTCCAGTCTATCCCTACTTTATAAATGCGAAAGTAACTCTGACTGTATGCTTGTTTGTTACGCTTTCCCGTTTACTTTCAATCGATTTTGGCACAGACAATCTTTAGACCCTGAGAAAGAACTTAGGCTACCTTCTACCGAATTCCACGTGGACGAAATCGCTGCTTAGAATTATCAAATAGAGTAGATAATAATATACTGTTGATATACTCAGGCACATTTTTAATTAATTTAATGTCGTCAAAACACACAAAACTGCTAAAGCAGCAGATTCCAACCAGCTATCATAATCATTGTAGCAAAAGCAATAAATATCAGTTCGGGCAGTTTGAATTCTTAACCTACAATCAGAAAATTTTGGAATTTTTGTATGTAGTGCACTTATAATTTAAAATTATCTTTAACCCATCTTATGTCTACTGGATTAATAAGTTTGCATCATTTTTAAAATCCATTTATAAGCAAACATTGATAAGCCGTTTGCACCACAATTACAAACATTATGCAGAATTATTGTCGGATTCCTTACGCAATGAGTGAGTAAGAAAGGTTTTGCAATGGAAAGTGGACAACGCGGCAGTGAATCACCGAACGGGTGCAAGTTCGACTCCTGCGCAGATAACTGACCTAAATACACAATTGGCCATACATAAACGAGCTAAAAGGCTTTAGTACTAGCCTTTTATGTCGTTTGTTTGTCTCTGAACGGTAGCAGGCTTACCTAAAATGTAGGTCAACAATTTATCGAGGCTATTTGTTTGACATCACCTATGGATTAAACACTTACATTAGATTGACAAAATGAAACTGAGTATTATATTTTTCGCATTCTACTTTTTATTTGTTTTGTTAAATGTTTATTGTAGAGTTGATATACTTTTGCAATTTTTCATAATTTCAATTTCAGTAGTCTTAACCTACCACAAAAAATCGGCATGAAGACAAAATAAATGTACTCGTTTGAAGGTGTTTATTAGCGTGCTCTACACGCCATTAACTGCGGGTTCGATCCCAATCAACATTTCTATGATACTCTTTTTGTTTCTTATTTTTAGAACTAATTATGTAGTTTGTAACTAAATTAAAATTAACATTCATCACTTAGCGGTTACACTTGTCATATTTCATAACACTTTAACGTTACATGGTCATATTATTTAAACTATTCGTAATTAATTCATATGTAACCTGCTTCTATTTCGTTTTTATTTCAATTATGTTAATTCCTTATAAAGATTCTCTGGTGAAACACGCGGTAATATTATGATGAAGTTGACTTGAGATTGCATTGGCAATAATTTAAATCTGTCTTCGTTTGTACATTCCACTTTAGTTTGGTGATTATATCATCAGTTTTAACCTTGATATAGTTTTAAATGCCTAATATTGCCAAGCTACTCGTAGTTGCATACATTGAAAATTTTACTTACAAACATATATTTTTCTTACTTTCGATCTTCTCAAAATCATAATTGAGTATTGAACTTATTTCGTTTTATTTACCCTTACATTTCTTTTTCTTACGGTCTATTTGCTCAAAATCTAAATTTAGCATTGAACTTATTTTGCTTTATTTGCCCTTTACTATCATTGTGTTGAGCGAAAAAAGAAAGTGTAAAGCGTTTTCTTATGTATTAATTCGATTGGCTGCCTATTTTCAATGGCTAAGTGCTCAAATTACTACTATCTAACCGGTCTGGTTCCCCAGATAATAGTTACTGTTATTATTGTTTGTAAATAGTCGTTACAATGTATGTAGTTAATCGCTCCACTTAGCAAATTTAGGACCATAGTGAGCTGACGAAAGTTACGCTTACTAGTATCGTGGCAATAACATACACACAACTAATGTTATCTATATCTTTAATCTATATTGATATGTAAGAATAAATGTAATATTTCGTTGTTACTTTATAACAAGAACAAGCTCACTTATCCATCCCAAATTTTCAGGGTTTGTTCGGACTATTTAGAATGTAGTTTATGTGTTTGCACAAATCCGGTCGTGTTTTTTTATTTAAGTACCACACGTAGCGAAGCACGTACCGCTAGTAATAGCATACTTGCTATTACGTAACATAAATCAAGTCCTCCTGGGTCATTTAATGAAAATATTATTTCTTGCCTAAAAAGTAAAAATAGAAATTGAGTAGCTATTTAGAAAGGCCTTGACGTAAGAACAAACCTCATCATTTCGTTTGTTTCGAAAACGCCTCCCATCGATCTCGCAAGTTCAGATGTTTGCAATAGGCGTGTATGTACTCAAATCTCGACTAAGCGCAACATACTGTTTGTCTGTTTGTTCAGACGATCTCACTCACTGTTTACTTCGAGTGGTCTTAATGAATAGGTATTTACAGTAATCTTTTTAATCTTGCTAAATCTCATTTAAAGCATTCTGGGGTCAAGGTTATCTTGTTTGAATTACTGTTATAATAATACTTAATTAAGACGTATAATGGTTTAGCTGAAATATTTATCTATTGTTTAAAAATCTGGCTACAAACTAGCTTAATTATGCTGAGCTATAGTCCATTTCAGAAATGATGATATATGTGGCAGGTAAACTTCTTAATCAAAATTAATCTTTATTACATTACATTACAAGGTAATAAGCTCGAGGAGTTTATATAATTCTCCACAGGGTTCTTCATGCTTATGAATAGTGTCGATTTTCCATTGAACACTCAACTGTCACCGGGATCATCTATGGTGAAATGTACTATAAAAAATAATTGTTCCACATAAGATAAGAAATCAATGTTTACAGTTAACGACCAATGATTGCATGCTTCTAAGAGTAAAAGTAACAAAAACAATGTAATTTTATCAGTTGTTGCATGATATGCGATGATTATCGCGTAATTAATTTTAGCCGCACAAAACACTTTAGCACCTAGATCATTACGTGTTGCGTAAGCAAACATACAGATTAACAAGATCTCGTTACCGACATAATTGGTTCGAAGTTGCGAGCGTAAGTATTGAAGAGTTATTGCCATAGGTTTGTCAAGACGAATATTCGGTAATGAAGAAATTTCCCGTCCTTACGTAATTAAATTACTAGAAACTGTATTACGTTGTCATCTCCCGCCAAAATGGTTGCATATAAGATTTTAAGCTTGCGTTGAGGAAATTTGTAAGGAAACTGGTAATTTATGTTCATAAATCCGTAGCAAAAATGTAGTCGAAAACACGTGAAATACTACATTCTGATATTAAACAACTTTCAGTTCATTCACTTAGTGTTATTAAACGTTCAATACTCGTAGCTTGAAAACTTACCAAAAAGGTAAGCAACAATAAACATATCGAATCATAGAAATACAGAAAATACATGGTGTTTTTTTTTACAATGTTCAACAGATTTTTTTCACACTAATTGTTTCTTAATTTTTCTCTTGAACATATTTTATTACTAAATATTAGATTGTCATTGTATTGGTCACCGGCATTGCAAACGGACGATTTACTGGAGTAAGAGAATAGCAAAACCATAAAAGATGTAAGTATTCCGTTTATGATTATGCAAGCATGTGTAGGTTCACTTATTATGGCGTTTATATTTCACTAGCGGCCGCCGGCTAAACAAACAAACAAACACCCAAAATCTTCAGCTTTATTATATTCGTTTAGATTACTGACGACCAACACAGTAGAAATTCGTCTATTCGGCAGCATTATTTTTGACAGCTGATGTTATAAATGATGAAGACTGTAGTTTGCAGAGATGACTCGGCGATAATGTTATCTGAATCATTTGTAATTACCCGATGATTAATGATTGTTTGAAGAATGTGGAGAAAGCCCAGTACATGAAGTGTTAACTTTACGATCAGCCCATCACTGCAATTTGTTGTTGCATAAAAAATACTTTCCTAACATATTCGGCACATTTTTTGGTAAAATTAGTTATTTGATTGTTAAATATGTAGTGATACAATAAGTCAAAATAAATAGCATTTGCCTTTATATTATGGAGATATTTTTTAACACTACGATTTATTAATGTTCTCTTATATTCATCTTTCGTTTATAGCATTATTTCGTCAATTTGACCTCAGTTAAATAAATACATTAGGTATACCGCAAGGCTTATAATCAGTAGTAGTGTTTGTAAACGGAAGGTTACTGGACTGTTAAAATAAACCATCTCTATAAACGATTTAGTAAGCCTCTTCAAAAGAAGGCCTTTACCTTTGATGCCATTCAAATGGTTCATTACTATAAAGGCCGTGGCTTTATCGTCATTTTGTGAATTGTAGCGATTATCTATGAGAAATCAAAACAACATGTATATTTTCTAAATGTTCAATTAGTAATGGTAGTCACGGTAATGATTTAAGATTCACCTAATACTAATATGATAAATGTAAAATGCTAAAGAAACTCTGTTATGCAAAAGTGTCTCTGTAAATTTGGCACATAAATCTTTAGAACCTGAGAGGTAGCAGCAGCTGATAGGCTACCTTTTATTGCAAAAAAGGGATCTAAAATGAATTAATACATTGGACTAAAATACCAATTGCCTAGCCCCAAACTACATAAGCTCGAAGCTTGTACTATGGATTCTAGGGAATGAATAGAAATACAAGACTCGAGTACAAATGTCGATGTACGAGTACATCACACAAACATTTTCCCCCAGCGGTATTCGTAACCGCGACCCTAGGTTTTGTAGCCGGGGTCTCTGACCACAAGACCAACGGACCTGTCTACCAATGCAGCAATGGTATGGTGATTCGGAAATTAACCCCTCGAAAGATCAAACCAAATTACTGACGTATATAACACACCGTATTTTATGTAACTCACGGGACTATATCGCTTCCTATATTATCCAGTATGTCATATAAATAGAAAGTGTATTACATAGTAATAGGCCACTGGCGATTGTAGGCTTATGAACGGCTATCGGAATATATTTAGCTTGGATTAATGCATCGGTTACGTACGTATAAACATACGCAATCAACTATAGTATAAATTGTTATACTGTTTAATTTTAATAAGCTTCGAAACTACTGGACCAATTTGATAAAATACCAAATTATATTTTACGACTAGGGGCCGCCCACGACTCTGTCTGTGGAATTCGGTTTCCGCACACATAGTTTTAATTTTATAGATTTAAGCCTTCCTTGACTAATTGACTATCCAAACTCAAAAATATTTTTTCAATTGGATTCAGTATAGTGCCTAGGATCAGCGCGTTCAAACAAACAAACTAACAAATATTATTCAGCTTTATTATATTAGTTTAGATAACAGATAAAAGATATATACTACATTATCCCTGGGGAACATAAACTACCTACTTTTTGTACCTAAAGATATGCATTCAGTTTCGTGGCTTACCGTCGCGAAGTCAACACGGATGAAGCCACTTATACAAGGTTAGTTTTATTTAAACAACATATAATAATGTTGTGTCTAACATAGGTCCTACTTTTATGATAAATCACAACGATATTGGTAGGTTTTTCTCGATACTTTTTGTACGGTGATGTAACTCTCATGTAGGTAAACTCACGATCTAGTAAGGAAGTGTTTTGGAAACCTGTTCTTACAAAGCACTCGTATCCCTGAGGGCTAATGTATCTTTAAATGTTGTTTAAGTCTCTTCTGCAAAATTTGCATTGATTTTTAAAACTAGTTGAACAATTTGCATACAATATTAAAATTATATTTGGCACTTAACAGTTGTTCACATTAGCAGTTCGCTATTTTAGATTTTATGATTGAGTCATCGTTTTAAATCGCAATTTAACGAAGGTAAAGGTCCTAATTATTGTAATGATTCTTGCTAAAAACAAATTATATTTGCGATTGCTTGACCGTTTTTCGACGTCATTTTAGGAAACATCATTGCAGGAAATCTTTGATGATGAGATTCGAGTAATTAATTGCACTTTTAATTGAAATTTTACAACATACTTTATTTTAATTAACATCTAAAAACGAAAGCAATTTTTAATTAAATTATTATCTTTGAACACGCGAAGACTTCTCGATCTCACTTTCAGCATACAATTATTATAATAAAAACTTATATTTTCACTCATGAATTTGCCTTTTAGTATTTAATGCTTAATGTGTAACAGTTACACGACTCGAGACAAAAAGTTGTATAACACATTTTCATATAAGGCGGCTATGGTTTCAGGTGTATCCAATCATTATTGAAAATTAAAAGTAAAATGAATGAAATATTTAATAATTCTTCGTGAATTGTTTACTTTCTGCACAATATGAACATCGATGAAATATTTATGTAACATCCCCAGAACTTGGATGTTTACATTTGCATAGTAGAACTGTACTTACAACCCAAGTGTTCACGCATCCAACAGTAATTGAAAAATCAACAGAGAAAAAATGCGATGATGTAAGATCAAAAGTGATTTCTCTACAATTGAATGAAGTACCCAATAAATTATGTAACTGAATTAGGAGAACTTAAAAATCAAAAACTTAAAAATCAGGTTTCAAAATTGCTTTGTTATTTATCTTAGTTTTATGATTATACTACCTCTAACAATCCTCTTTGGCTTCTAGAATTATAAAAAAACTTTTCTAAGAGTCTGGTATTTTTTGGTGCGTATTAGTGTTAAGTTCAACCTGTAATTTGATAACCTTTAAAACTAAGTATAGAGACAAATTAAACTATTTATTTTATGCACTTTTTTCTACTCTAGCACATCTTTTTGCAAATTTATTTATGGTGAAGGCAGAAAAATCTGACGGTTATGTATTTAGTAATCAGTTTATCGCGCCTCTGACAGCCCTAGACTAAATTAACAAAATGCTCAATCAAAATGCCGCTCCGTACATCAAACTCCGTATGAAGTTTACGAAACGCAAAACTAAATAATCGAGTGGTTTTGCCAAATCCAGGACGTTACCAAACACATACCTGACTCATCGACTTGCATATTTTTTAACCAATAACAATAAATAGCTTCTCACAAAGAACACGGTTTTACGATTCGGACATTGAATTTTGCTTATTTTTTAAATTTGCATACTTAATAGATTCTGACGATGGAGGTCAAGTGTTTTAAACCCAAGACGACAGTATAAAACGAGTTTGAAGATAACTTTGGTTTGTTTAAGAAACGGTTAAGACGATGAGTTTAAGTGTGGAAAGACACTAGGCGAAAAAATAAAAGGCTTCGCGACCAAAGGTTGGCAATGCATTTTCTATATAAAATGACACGATGTAATTTCGCCAAAGTGTGTATCTCCATATCTCTCATTTAAAAGTATGTCATATCAAGAATACGACGGAAAGTAAATTCAGCCGCGTAAATTCGGACGCGTATTTTCCGCGTAGTCTGTTCCTACACTAAGGATGACCTAAAATTTACACAAACGTCAGAGGTTGAGTAAGATAGGTCATTTTATGGATCTTGAAGGGGCCTTTTGAGTTTTGGAATTTGGCTACCTGGGTGTCTTTCAAAAGAAGGTGTTGTTTCCGGATCAAATAAAGGGCGATTGGAAAATTATATATCATTAGTTAGTAGGTAGTTCCGTTCTCTTAGATATGAGATATTCCGTAAAAAGCTACAATAAATTATTCACTTTCAATAATTCATATGGCAAAATAAAAAATAAGTAAATATCGAGGGGCAGGTAAAAGTCCTACCAAGGCAACAAAATGACATAAAAGGGAAAAAATAACATTTCATAAGGAAATACCATTTTTTGCCAACATAATTGTAAAATTTCATTGACCCATATCATCGGGTTTTATTGGGTTGTTGACTGAGAAGCCCTTTTTAATACTTGACGTAACGTACCTAACAAACGAAATATCGAAAAGTGTTTTGAATATGAACCTAACTCTTGTTAGGTTCATATCATAAAATATGTATCTTTATTTTACTCAATTATCAGATATAATTACGCATTTAACTTTTGAACTTTAGCTTAGTTTCCAAATAAAAATGGATAAGTAAGTACATTAAATAACATAACGTGAAAAGCCATTTACAAAAAATAACATTCACTTAATAAAATCGAATGTTATTTAGGAGAAAGTGTAATTTCTATTAACAACTTCAGTATAACACCATTTTTTAACGTTTTGGCAATTTAACTTATTCATAGATTCGATTCAACAGATAAAGCGCCTTTCTATTAGTTAATGCGGTGGTCTACGTTAAATGTCTAGCCGTCCTGGTTTCAGTTCCTGGTTCGGACAAAAAATTTATATTTTTTTTATAGCACACCGAAGATCCTGATCACCAATTCTTCAAATTAAAATAAATTGGTAGTTCATTCGACAGGATAGCGAAGGGTGGAAAGTTAAGGGTTCAAGACCCTATATATGTTTGTTCTGTGTGTGATGACGATCGCAACACCAGAGGAGTCACAAATGCGTTGCCGGCCTTTTAGAATTGATCATGATATTTTATCGGAGAAGATCTTTGTGAAGGTTTTATTAACAATGACAAGTACATAATTAAAAATCAAATGACAATAAATTTCACCTTTCCAAGATGCGTTTGAAGAATTGAATTACATAATAATATGATTGAAATGAACACGAACATGTGTGTCGAAGTGAGAAAGGTTCCAGGTTCCTCTCCGATCACGACAATTAACTAAGCGTTCTTGTCATAATGTGTGTTTCGAGTGATTATCGGCTTATAGGATTGTTACCATTAATGAGCATTAGATATTAATGATCATGAGCAATAATGGGCAGCCTTAGTTCTTGCCCAACTTCTAAATGTGCATCAACTTGGCAAGGCATTCATTTAGATCCGAGGGTTGAATGAATTTTGTTTCAGAGCATACATTTCATTCAGATTGATAATAGCCGTGAAAGATCTGAATGCCGCTATCATGTTGAAATTTATGAGATTGCATTCTTGATAAGCATGATTTGGAAACTCCTTTTCAGGATTTTTCTCGACTGAATGATCTCTGAGTCCCCAGGACTCAAGAGATCATTCAGTCTATCACAGCCAGCTACTTAAACCACCATAGCATCGATAAGCTATAGCTATTTAAATAAACTTAACTTATTATAGAAATACCATTATTTATACATACTAAAAATTTCAGGTTAAGTTTGTACTTTCTATAAAATTTTACTGAAAAACTTCATATTTTCACAAGAAAAAATTTCGAAAAAATCCTTAATGTTTAAAACTATTTTATGCATAATAACGATGAATTATGACGAGCCGAAATTCCCAAACTAAATGTTGTATTATAATATCTAATAAAGTTGCAAAAACTCACCAGCTGTATAAAAATAAATCAACCCAAAAACCAAAAATGTTTCAAATAAAATCACTGCACCACAATCTCACTACACAAAACTTCGAAAATTCGGAAAAGTTCGCGCTACAAATTAAAAAATCGCCACTTAACGTCAGAACTTGGAGTGGTAAACTGCACTTTATTGTTTTTGTAGTAAAGGATTAAGTCGTTTTAAGTATTTCGCGTTAAGATGAGCACGAGTCGTGCGTGTGAGCGGCGCGGTACTAGCCGCTAGTATGCGCGCGCACCTGTCAGTCGGCCCACCGGGCCTTAAGTGGGTGACATAGAATTCGGGCACCACTGACAAGTTTCCATTTTTAAATTTCGAGTTTTTCATTCAATTCGAATTTAGAATTCCCAATGTTGTTTATTTTTAAAAGTCAACGAATTAATTATACCGCAAAGGATTTATGTATTTTTTCTTGTATTTTATCACAATGTGGTTTTTTTTAATATAACTATGCGAGTAAATAAGTAGGTACATTTATTTTATGTAAAATATAAAATCGTGCAGAGAAATTCGAATTGGAATATTTCATTTATATTAATTGCAATTTAGAAATAAAATTATAGCATACTAGCGGCCGCCCGCGACTCCGTCCGCGTGGATTTCGATTTCCAATATCCTATGTGTTATTCTGATGTACCTATAAGCTATATTGTGGTAAAGTTTCATTCAAATCCATTCAGTAGTTTTTATGTGAAAGAGTAACAAACATCCATACATCCATACATCCAAACATCCATACATCCATACATCCACACATACAAACTTTCGCCTTTATAATAGTAGTAGGATACTCATTGAAAGTTTAAATAGCAAGTATAACTTATTCACAATGAAGTTGAGAATAGTGATGCATTATTTTCTTGATATTTTTTTTTGTAACTTAGCATTCTAGTATTTTTAATGTGTAGGTATATTTCTTCTTCAAAGGTAACTAACCAATTAAGTGCAGTATCACTTCTTAAATTGTCATTTGACCTCCACACAGTAAATCCACACCCACAGCCCACAACATTTACCACGCAAAAACCATCACACACGCTACTAGCTTGTCAGTGCGATATCAAATAATCATGTTTAATTAATAAGCACCTCACTGCATAATGCAATCAAATAAATACACCAACCTTGTTAAAATTAGCAAGCAGAGATTCCGGATTAGTCGTCAAGGTAATATTGATAATTTTTGACATCTTGTAGATGTCAAATAAAAATATATTTGTGCTTTATTCAAATATCGCCATTTAATGAGCGTGACCGCTATTGTTGTTACCTACAAACAATTGAAAAATAAAAGATTTTGAAGTACTTAGATTATTATTACGAACACGTTCAATGAAAAGTATTTTCATGAAAAAAATAGTTCCACATATTATTTATTATCTTGTTTTCACCCAAAATTGCGACAAAACAAAATTTTATTCTGAAACAGCAAATCTTCCATTTTTTAACCGACTTCAAAAAGGAGGAGGTTCTCAATTCGTCTGTATGTATAATTTTTTTTTTATTTCGTGTGGTTGATGAGATTGCGAGTACGCATGAACATTAGCACATGCCACCAAATTAAACATTTACTGACAGCTTAAACTTTCCATCTTAATCTAAGCCCATTCACTGTTACTATCAAATGGATATATCCTCATAAAGTTAGCGGTACATTCTCAATAAGGCACTGTTCCGGTGGGTATCGACGACAGTTATGTTATTGTATTGATTCAGCGCACGAGGATAGTTCTCGACTATGCTAGCACTGTATTCACAATATTATCATGACTTAAGAATGTTTGTATCGAAAACTCAAAATTTACTTCGTATAATCATTGTTGTTTTTGTTTATTCTATCCATGTTTGATTCAACAATGCCCTAGTAGCAAGGTTTTGAATTATTGGATATTGTAACTTTTTACCAATAAATATTGAACCAAGTAGGACATTGATTATGTGCAAAAAACAATCGAGGCCCCGCCTAGCTTGTTATTAAATAATAAGCAAAATGTCCTTTTTTTTTAGATATTTAAATGAAAATATTTTATTCTTCACAGCTTATTCGTTACAAGAAGCCGCTTACTCTCGCTTAAAGAAACAGGTCATATTTTATTTATCTTATTAACGACAAAGTCAACAGATTTATTTTCCTAATCATTATCGAAACCGCCTTTAAACTGTATCTGTTTAGTTCCTAAAATAATTGGCCGGCCCAGTCACTTTTTGTTCGGCCGGTGAAAAACTTGACTAGTATGCGTTTTAATTAATAATTAGATCTGTTGAGCAACGCAAACGCCTTGGTTGTAAACTCTTTCGTTTAGAAATAGGAGGTGTTGTAAATATCCCTTGGACGCCTGAGGATATCAAGTAACAAAATGTCTCAATCATTGATTTTGTGTAATTGGTCGATTAGGCTTGCATTTACATTGTTTCGAAGAAACTAATAGTGCTCCTCAGTTCTATACTGACTTTAGTACGTATAATTAGTAGTAAACCAATAATTGCCAATCAGAAGTTAATGAAAAATATGGGAAAAACACGTGTAAATAAATAAGTAAATAAGTAAATAAATATTTCACAACATCACATACATTGATCTGACCCTGTGTTAAGTAGCTTAAGCACTTGTGTTACAGACATCAGAATCAACAGTGGTATTACAAATATACTTAAAAAGATACATATAACAACACCCAGACCAGGACAAACAGACATGTTCATGCACACAAATGTTTGTCCTGTGCGGGGATCGAATCCGCGACCTCTTGCGTAATAGGCAACATCTTGACCATTACACCAAGCGGGTCGTCACGTGTAGGAGACAGCATAGTCCCGAGTAATGGAAATATTGACCTACAAAAATTAAAATAACGAAATCATCATCATTTTCCTGCCCTGTTTCCAGTTTATCTGGGGTCGGTGCAATATTTTGACTTCTTCCATACCGTCCTATCATTTGTCAACGCGTCATTCATACCTCTTCCACTCATATCATCCTTTACACAATCCAAACATCTTTTCATTGGCCTTCTTCTCCCTTGCACACCATTCACTTTTATATTCATCATTCCTCTCGTAACATGGGTTTCCTCTCTTCTCATCACATGACCGTACCAGGATAGTCGGTTGCCATTAAACTTTTCAACCACTTGGTGCCACTTTCATATTTCCTCTGATGTACTAATTCCTTATCTTATCCATTCTCACCACTACACACATCCATCTCAGCATTCTCATCTCCGTTGCATGCAATCGTCTTTCATCCGTCTTCCTCGTGAATTGAAATAACGAAATATTAAGGATAAAAAACAAAAACAGCAGTGCTGTACCATACAGATTAAATGTCTCGACCGGGACCGCAATTTATTGAGCTAAAGCTAATCTTTACTTAAGAAATGGGAGAGTGGTAGATAATTTATTTTTATTCAATCCGTTTATTTAAAACTGCCTCACGCTCCATATATTTGTAGATACATTCCCTTCACGCACATTAGCTGCTGAACCCATAATTCGTGTCAACAATTACCGAGCAATTAGATCGAAAGCGTAGAAACGCACCACGCTACGGTGGACGACGAAAGTGCGGGTTCGATTCCGTAACGCGTGCTACTGATATCCGTTACGTGTTGTAGTGTTGATAGTGGTAAGTGAAGTGACATGCTCACGACAAAATATGGTAATTATCTTGGTGATTTAAGAAGGTTATGTCATTGCTGGTTTCTGTTTTAGACCTAATAATGATGGGTACACAGATACACTTTTAAGATAATTATTGTAATAAAAACAAAAAGATACACAGTATAGTAAAACATCGCTACGCTTGCCCGCGCATTCTATATGGTATAATGTAAACACAAGTGGAGATCGAAAAATAAGCTTTATTTTCTCTAAATAGGTGTATTAATCTAAATCAATACTCATAGCAAGCCGAAGGCGAACAGAGCAGCCAAATAGCTAGGCAAAGACCAAGGAAGTAGCTTAAACTACTAGGCGCTAACAATTAAACAACAAAAAAACTCAAATGTGCATCAAAACAAATTATAAACACTTCGCAACCTAACGCCTATTACTCTTAAATTAGTCAATAAAATTGCGTGTAACCATCCAGTTTTTAATTATAGGACTAGTTTTTAAATGCTCTCAAGGTTTGGCACCGGTTCACCCCAAATGCAAGGAATGAGCGGATAATAACAATTAGCCTTGCTCTTCTCCCGCCTCGAATCTAAGATGGACTGCGAAGGAAGTAATTAAAAGTGTAAAATAATTTGACGACCAATTTGGCGTGATTCATAACTCGACGAGTACTACAGACAGGGCCGTGGAAGTAATAGTAAATTCAAACAAGGAATAAACATAAAGATCAGAAAAGCATTAGAGACATAAATTATTCACGTTCCCTTCTAAGATTATAAGTTGATATATATTAATAGATATATTTATAAATAGCCGTTGTAATTTAAAAGAGATAGTTAAGTATTAAATGCCATTATGAATTAAAAAATATTATTTAAAAGATGGAAGCTTAAAATATGAATAAAAACGCTGCCGTCACTCAAAATAAGAAAACCCTCCCATTATTTTGAAAATATTTAGAAAATATTTGGCATAAAAGGATGAATGCTGGTATGTTTGTAAACAATATACCTACCGTGCAGAGATAATTCATGATCTTCGAAGTCAAAGCAAACTTCTTAAACATCAAAACGAAACTATCACGAAATAAATATCCGTCATATTATATTATCCTGAAGAAACGGACTAAGCGATAAGCGCATAAAATAATCAGCAGACAATATATGTACATATAATGAACATAGAAATTAAAGATACTAACCATATAAATTTTATACAAGTGGACTTAAATTAAATCTTTAAATTAGGCGAGACACTTCAATGACTGCTTAACATGTAAAATCAGTCGAGACATACCTCACCTGTCGTTCGACATTCACGAAGACAGATGAAACCGAACAACCTTGCTCCGATCTCGTCCAAATCACATCATGCAGGTGAGGCGAATCAATTTGAATTGCGGTTGCGGGTTGAAAACAACTTGAACACTTTCGTAAGAACCACGCAATCTTTACGAGGGCTCTGGTTTTTTAATGATGTCAACAGTTCGTATATTCAAAATATATCAGAGGACGGAGTTACAGACACAGAAAAATACTGTTTTTTTATGTTTGATTGTTTTTTGATAGTTTCAATTTAATTTTTTTGACTGATTATTTTAAATTAAGGCTTTCTAAAATCTCTTACTTTATGAACGTAGCTACTTGATTCATTTATTCTTAAATTAATACAATTTTTGTAATCTTTTCTAACTCCATTAGGACTTAAATTGAATTTTAAAGTTGAATATTACGTAAATATTATATTAATATAAATAGAAATCACTGTTGCTAAGAATAAGGGTCGTTTTTCTACCACTTCACTGCTTAATCGAATTAGGCCTTCTTATTCTCTCGGCCTTGGCAATTTTTAGATTTTATTTTGGTTCCTAAAATCCTCTGACCCGTTTAATGTACCAAATTCAATAAAAGATGTAGAAAATACCCCTTATTTTGTATTTTTTTTATGAATTTAATGGGAGGTACGACCTTAATCTCAAAAAAATCGTGTTTTTTATAGGGTGTAAACGCCTTTTAATAATAAAAATTGTGTGTGGTGTAAACGCCGAAACCGAAAAGTGATGTCCCTGTCTTTACTCTTTTTTTTCAATTTACAATAATTTCTAAGGGCGTAACCACCAAATAAAGTTGGCTATGTGTGATACGCCATATTAATGTATTAAAATATCTCGTTACGCCCTGACGTTGTTCATGCATTAAATTTATAGCTGCTTACGACCTCTTTATCTTATAAAAAGTGTTCAAATCTATAAAAAACATCGGGTCGTAATGACCATTTTTTTGCGAATTTCAGGATTTTAAATATACAGATCGATAGAGAAAAAAAAACTGAATAAAACTGCATTCAAAAGTCATTTTGACCAATTTGGCGCAATCTCGTGACTGGGGTGTTTAATCCACATGGTTTCAAGGCAAGTTTTATTGTATTTAAAAATACCTTTTTAACGATACCCCACACGATGGGGTAAGTCGATTTTTTTTTCGAATTTACTTTTCGATGTATGGGAGGGGGGTAAAAAATTAATACTTTTCGATTATTTTAAAAACCAATTCTTGAATTATCACTATGCATCTCTCCACCAATTTTCGTGGCAATCGGTGCAGAAATGGCGGAGAACGAGCCAGGACAGACAGACAGACAGACAGAAATGACGAAACTATAAGGGTTCCGTTTTTGCCATTTGGCTACGGAACCCTAAAAATGGCGGTTCTTCGCGGCATTTCTGAAATAATTGTGCGATTTTAAATTGTAATTGTCCGCCAGTGAGATGATCTGACGAGATGATTGCGTGTTCGAACATTATAGTTTAAGAACTTGGTATTTCACTAGTGAAAGTCATCTCTTATTTACACGATCGTATAGTTAACGTTATATTTTATTATTTTACTTTGGATTAAGTCACAATAGTTAGGTGAATTGAAGTTACTTCAAAGTCTCTGCGCAGATGCCCTTTTTTGGAGGTGAAAAAGTTCAATTAGGTAATATTTAATCAAACACAAATTTAAGTTGCTTTTTGTTTAAATGTAGAAACACACCAGACTGAAATCACGCGACAAAAGTTCGGTGGCAATGCATTTCAATACAAAATTACGCAACGTAACTTTTGCAAGGTGTGTAATCGTCCATTAAAAAAAATATATCAGTTTCTACACTACTTAAGTCAATTCGATTAAAAAAAAAAACTTCTACTCAATAATATTTCATTTCTTGTATTGTATCAACGCAACCAACTTCTTCGAAAGAAACTGTCAATCAACTTCTTACATAATATGTGTTTTAATAAAAAATTCTCGGTGTTTTAAAAATTTTACTTTGATCACTACACGAGTGTACTATCAGGCACTGTGGCTATCCACAGTAAGCAAAAGAGTTTTTCAATATTCACTCATACTATGATGTACATCAACAGTACATAGCCGTACTCGTAGTACAAATCTGCATGTCAATGTGGGATTACGTGAGTCAGAACAATAGGCGGTGCTGTAGGAGTGATATATAATTTATTACAATATAATTCTCACCACAAAAGGCAATACGTACATCATAAAGGTACATCTTCATTTTTATTGTTTGGTTTCTTTACTTCCAAAATTCATATTTTAAGATAACATGTTAATAATAATTTTAGTACCTGTTTGTATCTCAAGGTTCAAGGGTCGGATTCTGTGTCAGGGAAAGATCGTGTGGGACTTTTATAAGATTATGTGATCAAATTATATTATTTTAAAGACGGAAGCTGTTACTCTGCATTGCATTGATTGATCGATACTTAACTTTCACATGAACTCTTATTACTTTGCTACGTAATATACCTTTAGGGCTTACGGGTACCAGACTTCTATGACCCTTAGGCAAATTGGTATCTGAACTGAAAGAATTCAAAGGCCAGAATTTAAGTTAATGCCCTCAGGATATGAACGCAAAACCACAATGGGAAGTGGCCATTCTATTACACACATTGTATAAAATTGTACGAAGCTACCAATTACATCCACTCTCACTATCTATTCATTCAATAGTTTCTATTGAACTGTTCAAGATAAATGAATAGATTCACGGTCGGTTAAGTTAATCTTAACTCAATCGATCATACGGATTTTATCTTCTCTGTTACCTAACAACCATCAGTTAAACGACTTGGATCTTTATTCGGTACAATATAAGTTTTTTAAGTGATGAGAATAGGTGAAAGTTATTATTTCATGCCATTTTATTATTATTTGTGTTGTTTATTATATAATTTTAACGTTTACTTTTAGTAACATAGCACGACACCTAAAACTTAATATCTCTATTACTATCGCAGATGTAACTTTTGTTTTATTTGGTTGTATGTTTTTTGAGGTAACACAGGCTACAAAACAGATTCAAGACTCATTAAGCAGAAAGTTAAGTAAATATTACCATATTCATCATTTAAAACTGTTGTGCATGAAGATTATGTGTCAACACTCAAAACACCGAATGGAAAATTAGTACTGGAATTTGCATCACGAGGGATATAGCCAATTCCTTATATCGATGGTTATAATGTCAAAGGGCTTAAAGGACAAATCGCCACTTTTCAGGAGAGCCAAAAAACAAAAAAAGTAGAAAAATTAACACAACTTTTTTGTTTTTAAAGCTATCGCTTTCGCTTAAAGACCATTGATTTTGTTTTTTCAAGCTGAACTGTATGCGACCGTCTAATACATTCCAGATAGCGTAGTTTCTAAAATAGATGTCCTTTAAGAACTGTCATTTTAACATTTTGTCCTTTAAGCTTAACATTTTTTGTCTAGTAGTTGTCGACTATGGCTTAAAGGACTGCTCTTAAATGGTCCAAACATAATTTTGTCCCTTAAAACGTTTTTCGCTTTAAAATTGTTACAATTATTGAGAAGTTGAAATATAAATAGAAAGAATAGAAACGCATTAACGACGGTGTTACTATTTAATTTATTGTAAATCTCTTTCATATATCGATGGTTATAATGTCAAAGGGCTTAAAGGACATTTTGGCGAAAATGACTTTTTGATGCAGTCCTATAGAGCTTTTTGAGCTCTATCGATTGGTATATATAAGGTTTTTCTATTCCCAATATTGAGCAAGATATTCACGGTCAAAAATCAGCCATTTTTGCACTTTTGGATTAAAGGACAGAACAATAGTTTTCTGGCCTTTACAGCCTACACACGTATAATTTTAGTCGCACCTGTTAGGTTTAAAGGACATAGTTAGCCTAGCAAAACAATTTTCTTAAGGCTTAAAGGACATTTACTGCTACTGTTGTATTAAATTAGTATCCTTTAAGCTAAATTTTTGTAGGTCATACTTCATCTTCTAAGTGACCATGGTGCAATGAAATGTATGAAGTTTATAAGAAGTTTATATTGAATTTATATATTTTAGAAGTTTTTATATTTATGTATATTTTAATATCAAGAAATAGCTTGAAATAAATAAAGAAAATATATTATTCTATCCTCTCATTTGTTACAATTGCCCCATATTGAATCTGTGAAAAAAAAGACAATGCCAATTTTTGTAGGGGAGATGGCGTTTTTCTGTTTTGCTCGCGTCCATAAACCAAATATGGAAATTTATATTCTTGAGAGCATTCCAAACGATATAAGCTAAGTCAGTATAGCTATAACCTGAGTCAAAACTGAATGTGACATGCTAGAACTTTTGCACTTCCATAGAAAAATGTATGAAGCAAGGTCTACGCTGTCCCACTCAGTTCGGACTGAGTTTACAGCTATACTGCTTTAGCAAATATCATTTTTGATGCGTTTATCCTAGATTATGATGATTTATTATATATATGACAATATTAAAAAAATGCTGTTAGTAGCCACCATGTTCAAAACTTCCTCTGTAGTAAACTGCCTCCCTCTCCCCTACATGATAATTTGATGGACTAAAAACTGTCAAAATTTATGTTTGCAGTGACTACCTATAGTAGTGGTAATGAGTAAAACTCAATTTCCAAAACTCTGTGCAATATATGAAAGAGATTTACAATAAATTAAATAGTAATACCGTCGTTAATGCGTTTCTATTCTTTCTATTTATATTTCAACTTCTCAATAATTATTACAATTTCAAAGCGGAAAACGTTTTAAGGGACAAAATTATGTTTGGACCATTTAAGAGCAGTCCTTTAAGGCATAGTCGACAACTACTAGGAAAAAAATGTTAAGCTTAAAGGACAAAATGTTAAAATTACAGTTCTTAAAGGACATCTATTTTAGAAACTACGCTATCTGGAACGTATTAGACGGTCGCATACAGTTCGGCTTGAAAAAACAAAATCAATGGTCTTTAAGCGAAAGCGATAGCTTTAAAGACAAAAAAGTTGTGTTAATTTTTCTACTTTTTTTGTTTTTTGGCTCTCCTGAAAAGTGGCGATTTGTCCTTTAAGCCCTTTGACATTATAACCATCGATATTGCACAGAGTTTTGGAAATTGAGTTTTACTCATTACCACTACTATAGGTAGTCACTGCAAACATACATTTTGACAGTTTTTAGTCCATAAAATTGTCATGTAGGGGAGAGGGAGGCAGTTTACTACAGAGGAAGTTTTGAAAATGGTGCCTACTAACAGCAATTTTTTAATATTGTCATATATAGAATAAATCATCCTATTATAGAATAAACGCATTAAAAATGATATTTGCTAAGGCAGTATAGCTGTAAACTCAGTCCGAACTGAGTGGGACAGCGTAGAACTCTTTGTTTCATACATTTTTCTATGGAAATGCAAAAGTTCTAGCATGTCACATTCAGTTTTGACTCAGGTTATAGCTATACTGCCTTAGCTTATATTGTTTGGAATGCTCTCAAGAATATAAAAGAAAAGACGTCACCTCCCCTACAAAAATTGTCATTGTCTTCTTTTTCACAGATTCAATATGGGGCAATTGTGACAAATGAGAGGATAGAATAATATATTTTCTTTATTTTAAGCTATTTCTTGATATTGAAATATACATAAATATAAAAGCTTCTAAAGTTAAATCTTGAATTGAAGGAACAAAAATAAAAAATATAGTTTATCATATCATATTACATATCACACAAGTATATAAGTTATAATGATAGATAATACTCCCTCAGATGAAAAATATATAAATTCTATATAAACTTCATATAAACTTCATACATTTCATTGCACCATGGTCACTTAGAAGATGAAATATGACCTACAAAAATTTAGCTTAAAGGATACTAATTTAATACAACAGTAGCAGTAAATGTCCTTTAAGCCTAAAGAAAATTATTTCGCTAGGCTAACTATGTCCTTTAAGCCCAACAGGTGCGACTAAAATTATACGCGTGTAGGCTGTAAAGGCCAGAAAATTATTGTTCTGTCCTTTAATCCAAAAGTGCAAAAATGGCTGATTTTTGACCGTGAATATCTTGCTCAATATTGGGAATAGAAAAACCTTATATATACCAATCGATAGAGCTCAAAAAACTCTATAGGACTGCATCAAAAAGTCATTTTCGCCAAAATGTCCTTTAAGCCCTTTGACATTATAACCATCGATATGGGAAAACCCGCCCCATGAAATAGTAAACGTGCCCAAGCCCATCCGATCATGCAGACATAAGCTGATTATTCTACAGAAGGTATTTTTGCATGCTTTTTTGCATAGACACCCAAAAATATACAAAAATAACGCGACAGACAATACAAAAGGATAAAAAATAGGAATTTGAGACGTGCCGAACGACCAATTAGAAGAGGACGACCTTCGCAAAGTCGTGACCTAGACACAGTTGTATGCAAAAAGTGCAGTTTTTTGCATGCTACTAGGATTTAGGACCCTCGCCAGCCGATACTATTGTCTGTGAGTGTATTAATCAATCATGCGAAATTCCCACTCGATATAGCTTGGATAGCCTGCAGTTAGTTGAAGAAAACAACACAAATTAATTTTAGTCTGCATGACAAATGGTTCTACTGTTAATTAAATTATTTTAATTAAGACAAAAATTCCACAGATTTGAAGTATTAAATACTGTGCATTTACGTGAATATTAAAATAAAACAGCTCTTCACGTAAATGCAGTCTATTTTACTTATACTCATTTAGTAAATAACGAAACTTTATGTACATTCATATGTCCGAATATTATGAGAAGTACGATTTTGTTAACTTCCGTATCATCCGTCAATTTAAGACCTTTTCCTAGGAGAACTGAACTCATTAAATTCATTTACCAATAGGACACTTCAGAAATTCTTTTCTCACACAAGTTACTCATCTTCTAACTAAGCAATCAAGTTAACGTTCTATTCAGACAACCCGTTCAACCTAACTTTAATCGATGACCGTCTAAAGGTCAGCTCAGATGCACCAAAAACTTCGCACGAAATACGTTAATCATATGTAATACCTGTAATAAACGATTTCGAAAACTTGAAATTGTTCGCCAAGCACATTCGTAAACTAATTTATAATGAAATCATACAATTATCAATATTTTTAGACAAGTAACTTAACAATAGTCATAAAATTTTACAATTGGATTTTTCGATTCCCCATTCACTTTCTAGTTTAAAAGTGACATTTCCTGATTGTACTAGAAATGTTTTGTAAAATGGTAAACTTACATATTATTATTATAATATTCCGTTTATCGTACACATCGCCATGTTTAGTCACAGCATAGAAGACAAAAAGGCAAGGCAAGGCAAGTACTGCTGCTCATCCCCGGATTGTTACTCGACGGTTGCTTACTCGAAGAAATGGAGTATAACTCGTTATTTAGGTCGACCATACTCGGCTGACTGCCTCCGTTGCGCTATGCGCAAACCTCGGAGGTCGTGGGTTCGATTCCCACGTGGAACACTATCACTTTGTGTTGGTATTCCTAGTCTGGCTAGGACATTGCAGGCTTGAATCTCCTGATAGTAGGCATTTTAAGCCGTTGGTCTAGACTACTCCAAAATGCCTAGTTTCCTTGTAAGGGCTACGAACGGAGGTCAGACGACAATCGCTCCATTGTGATAACCAGGTGAACTAGCCAAGATGCCACTTTGACGAATTCGCCAGACGCTTTCGTAGCGACTTATATCTCCATCTTGCTCACATAAATAGTTCGTGAGCGGGAGGGCAATATAAGTCGCGACGAAAGCGTATGGCGAATTCGTCAAAGTGGCATCTTGGCTACGGGCCCAGGCTGGTTCATTCAGGATCCTAGTCGTATCGTCTGACGCTATAGCCAAGATTCCAAAAGGGATAAGCGCTAGGATGATGAAGCACGGCAAACGTTTTTAGTTTCGTCACTATTATTGGGTTTACTGTTTATAAGTATCGCCTTAGATGCATCATTCGAAGCTCTTGAATGAGCCCACACAGAGTAACAGACAATAGGACGAGCTTATTGTGTGTCAAGGTTCTGTGACGAAGCATTTCTATTTACTTTGATTGCGATGCGTGATGATACAACTGTAAACATTCGTTCCTAATTGACGGAAATATATTTATATTTCATCATTCGTATAATTTTGATAATAAAGACGTTACATATTATTTATACCGTTCTATTACACTTAGTATAATTTCAGTTATGTCAATAATTTTAAGATGAAACATAATGAAGTGTAATGGTACATTCTATAACATTTTGATGGATTGTTAATAAACTACCCAAACTACCAAATAACTACGAAAGTACCAAATCTCGTGAAACTTATTAGAGTTAAGATGAAAAGTATTTCATAGCTTATAATAAATGTGCGTGAAATTATTCTCCAACTAATTGAGCGGCCCTCTACTTCTTTCGGTTAAGAATAAAATGCTGTTACATTTATAGAAGCTCTGGAAATAATTTGTTATTTGTATCATAAGAAATATACTCCTATTGAATTTTGAGCTTTATTACTTTGAGTAGCGGCCGCCCGCGACACATAGTGTTATACTATAGCTTAAAAAACCTTCCTCATCTAATAGACTATCCAACACAAAAATGTTATTTCAATTCGAACCAGCTGATCCTGAGATTAGCGCGTTCGAAGAAACAAACAAACTCTTGAGCTTTAGTATTAGATTCAGATTTAAAATACTAGTCAAAAATATCATAGAAAAAAAAATCTAGAAAACTTACTTCAAAAGGCGGATAGTTGAGCAAGTATAAGCCTACAACTCCAGACATACACAGTTGACCTTATTCGCGACGTCGCGAGTGTCATCTGGCGGGCGGGGGCGGCGCGCCGGCCTCCTGGTACGGGCCGCGCTCACTTAGACCCCGGTACTGACAGCAGAATATACGGCTACCACTCCTATGACTCAATTATAAATTGAAGAAAATAGAAATAAGGATCCCAAGGATTTTGAGGTCGGTTTTTGATTGCATGGTGACATCTCAAAATGTTTATGAGCCTCGAGCTTCTACCATTGCGTCTACCATTTCCGCTTACAGACAAAACAAAAACGCGGTACGCAAACGAAACATAAAAATACATACTTGTTTAACACCAAAACTTCTGATTCTCACGCTATTTGGAATGAATGGAAGAGACATTAAATCTTAAAACGGAAATGGCGTGAAACAATATCTCAACAATGTATTATGGAAGTTAAAAAATGTGATTGCAAATAGATATATATGTAGGTATAAGCAGAAGCCTCACACCATCAAATTAACTACAAGCCTGACCTTCAGAATGACCTACCTGACCTACAAGCACAAATCTTTCTGTGCACACCGTACAGTAATCTATTTTCGTAAAGCCAACCGATGGCTCGTTACAAAGGAGACATCGTTCCTTAATAGTTCCGCCGAGACTCGCGTGACTTGCCATTTGCCAGCCCCTACCTTTCCCAGGGCTCGCTCAAAGACGCCCTAGCCAGCGTCGTAGAAGCAAGCCACTTGGCGTAAACAAATATGACATTCGAAACATAAAACCTTGACAATGGACCAACCATCGTCTTCGTCGTCTAACCAAGATCCGCGCTTTGAATTCATAGGATCTTACGCAGTTAAGTCCCTGAAGTTAAAGTCGGAGAAATGGACGAGAGTTCTCGCCAGCGAAGAGAACAGGTCCATATTGAAAGACTTCGTGGACAAACCTCTGCCGTTGCTGCTGGTGGTGGTGCTAACTCATGCCAACCAGCTGCTGCCAGTCATTTCGTTTCCATGCTATCTGAAGAACAAGGCAGTGTACTTCGTCAAAAAGAGAGCGGATGCTATACCGAGGGAGAATTGTGCTGAAATGGTCGTTTATGGTAAGTGTTTATCATTTAATTCGAATATGACTTCGTTTGATGATATAGCCAAAGTTTAACACAGCAGTAATGAAATACAGTGACTGTCAAGGAGTAAAACCTCCGCGGACCGGCCGCAACTATTATCGAATAACTCGCGTCAAATGTTTTTTTTTCTAATAATCATCCCCTTACGCCTGTTAATTATTTATCACTGGCTTGATTTCATATTTGGGACTGGAAACATTTAGTTGTAGGTATTACAACTGTGGGGCTAAATCCCGCGGACCGGCTACAGTACCGGAACACTGACTCAGTAAATTTATAAAACTGCATTTTAAACTATGCCCAGGTGACCTTGCACCAAGACTCATCGATGAACTAGCATCCCTAGTTGACGAAGTATTCGTGCCTCTGCTATCAAACCCACTGAATCATGAAGGCTGGCCCTTGGTTGTTTCCCAAGATATTCTAAAGCAAATCCACAACTTGAAAAGTACTGTTTATGAGGTAAGACGTAGTTAGTTGATCGTAGTCAAACATATGTAGTAGTTGTGTTATATTGTTTTTTATTCGCTCTTCCCTTATCTTGCCAATGTTTCTGTCTAATAGCAGATATGGCGATATATTTTCACAGGTCAAAGGTAAAGTTAACGGTCAGACAGTTCTACCAATGCCAGTAGGGGTGGAACTTGTTCATGATGCAGAGAAACAGGTCCTAAGAGGGGAGGAAGTGGACTTGTACCTCAAAAGTGCCATAGAAGGCGTGGTGATCAAATGGGCTCAGCAAATCAATGATGTTATGATGGAAGATTCGGCAATGGCATTCGAAAACGGGCAGAATCCTCTGCCAACTGTCGGTTAGCACCTTTGTTTATTAATTTTGGTTGGGTATCTGTTTTTGATAGGATTTTCCTGTGTTACTGATTTATAAAATCAACTAGAAGGAAGTACGCAATTCTGATGTTTAAAACGGTTGAAGTAACTCAAGAGCTTATAAGAGCTTACAAGAGCTTATAAGAACTTATAAATAGTGATAACCTATAGATGTATTCTTCACAGAAATATTATTCTGGAGGTCAAGGCTTAGCAACCTAAACTACATTTATGATCAACTGCGCTCAGAGCGGGTCCGATGTATGGCCGTTATACTGGAGAAAACTACCTCAGCGTACTACCCCTGCTTCAGTCGTCTCTTCAAGAACATTGTTTCTGGTATGTTAAACTACTTTTTTTACATTCTTTAATTTTAATAACTTGTAACTAGACCCTCGCACACGACCTGGAAGTGGTGGGAGTGGCTGAAAACCAGCGTTGACATTCGTCCTAGCGGTCATCTCCATTTGCTTTACTAGTTGTAAGTAGATTACGTAATTGCAAATATATTAGAGATAAGTTTAGTGTGAAATAATTATGAATGTGAAGCAATGAACCTATTTGAATAATAAACTGCGAGACTATACTGTTAAGTTTACACAATTTTCATAAATACAAGTATTCTTGGCCCGAATGTTCCCATATTTTACAGGTATCTGATTAATATTAATTGTATGCACCCCATTTAACATGACATCTAATAATAATTATCGATTTAAAATCCGTTTCAGCTTTAGCGGAAGCAAGAGAGATAGACTTATACCTCCATACATTGGAAAGACATTTCCAAGCGCTGGAAGACATTGACTTCTCAGAATGCCAGACGCTGTTCAGACCTCTATTTCACGTCATTTGTATGATCTGGAGAGACTCTAAGTACTACTGTAGCTCCTCAAAGCTGATGGTTTTGCTGAAACAGATTGGGAATTTACTTATATTCACAGTAAGTGAAAAATAAATAATTTAATTAAAGCTTGCAAAATTATTTATTTTAACTTCAAACGATTGTATAATGACTAATTAATGATCTTTTCCAAACGTTTTTTAATTCGAAGCTTTCATTTTCAGGCAAAAAAATGCTTAGATCCAAGCACCTTGTTTCATAGCGATATTGACGAGGCAACTCAAAGAATCCAACAAACAATAGACATATTAGACAAATTCCGAGCAACTTTTGAATATTTCAAGGACAATTTGGGGAAATATTTTGTTGAAAGGCGGGTTGTGCAGTGGACTTTTCATCCAAACGCTGTCTTTGAGCGACTTAACAGATTCACTGACCGTTTGAATACTATTCAATGGTTCTTCAAAACGGTTTTGGAATTCCATAAATTGGAGAAAATAGAAATTGGAGGCATGAAGGGCCGCGTTCTTAGCGGACAAATAAGAGAAATATCGAATGAGTTTGAAGCTTACTTTCACAGTTTTGCTTCAAAGTCTTATGACGTATTGGATCCGGATGACGAAACATTTAATACTGACTTTAAAGCTTTTCAAGAGACAATTGTAGATTTAGATTTGAAACTGTCAACTGTGCTTGTAGAGTCTTTTGATAACTGTTGCACTATGGAAGACATTTTTAAGGTTGGTTATTTTTGTAGATGATACCTCTAATATTATGTGTGCGTATGTATACGTTTTGAGATTAATTGTAAATTACTTTTTTGCAGCTGGTCGACATCGTGGGATCTGTTCTCGAGCGCCCTTTAATAAAAAATGAATTCACTGCAAAATATGTAGAAATTATAGTGATGCTTGAAAACGAAATGCAAATCTGTGAGGTAAGTTCGTCTTAATATTAGTTACTACTTACAAATTCTATTATGACATTAGCTGATATTGTGCCATCAAATACTTATTATACTTGCAATATCAAACTTAGAACAGTAAACATTACGCTGCAAAAGCACAACTCAAAACACAATCTTTTCAAATGAATATGATATGACGATTTATTGTAACTCTTACATTTGTTATTATAGCTGTTTGTCTTCCGAATAAAATAAATAAATAAATAAATAAATAAATTAATAAAGAAATGAAGAATTCATACTGTCAAATAATTGTTAATTGTTTTTTAAACTTCCAGGATTTATTCACGGAACAATCCCAGCGCCTCTATAAATACGGAATGATGGAGATCGATACGTTCATGCCTCCTGTAGCAGGAGGTCTCCTGTACATGGGCATGCTGGCTGCGAGGATCACCAAGCCCGTCACCTGCTTTCGCAGCCTACCTCACCCGTAAGTATAAGTTGATTTTAACTGGACAACATACTAACATTGTTTAGGACGGTCAGGTTTCATATGTTATAATATGGAAATGAGGTTGAATTATCAGTTATTAGACATTCACAATAATTTATTTTAATGTAAAGATTTTTAAGTACTACAAGAAAACTATTTGTTGCAAATAATATAATATTATTTTAAGGTTTCCTATGTTAGGGTTTCGGAGTTCGGACAGCAGTCATTATATTTTTATATTCAGTCTGGTCAATTCAAGGTCATAGTTTTAGGACCCTGGGCTCCAAGGCAATGGCCGAGGATGCAACCGGGAGAGGCGCTAGGATGATGATGAGTTCAAGTACCCTGGACTCCGAGGCGATGTCTGAGGATGCAACTAGAAGAGGCGTTAGGATGATGATGATGAATTCCCTATTATTTAATAAAAAAAATAATTGATTTAAATGTAATTATTATTATAGAATTAAGGAGTCAGACGATGCAGTTAAGCTTTTCAATAGATACGAAGAACTTATGGAAAAAATAAGGGCGTTTAAAAAGAAGTACTTCGATGAATGGGCACAAAGTGTTCCTAAAATAATTGAAGATAAAACCAACAACACTATTATAGCTCGCCAAGGTCAAGATCTTGTTTTGAATTTTAGTCCAATGGTAAGAATTTAGTGAATTTGAGTCTTTACTAAGTACATTATTAAAGTCTGCTGAATGAATTGTATTATTTTTTAATATAACAGGTTATCGATATTTTGAGAGAGGTTCACCATTTGCGTAACAATCAGGATTTTCAAGATAACATACCCAAAGAAGGCCTCCTTCTGTTTGAAAAACAAGAAACTTATAGACAGTACAGAATAAATCTAGGAACAACAATTGATTGGTACAATCAAATAAGAAAAAATAGTCAAAAAGTTGAATTTGATCTCGTTGAAGCAGAAATAAATGCTATTGATGAGAGAATTACAATAGCACAGAGTGAACTTAATTGGAATTCTGAAGGTAATAATTTCATTGGGTAAACAAAATCCGTTACAACAGATTTACTGGGTTATTAATCTGATACCTTTATTTTAGATCTTATGAATAAATTGCAAGACTTGCATACGTTGGTAGGCAGTTTATATGAGAGGATGTCAAAAATTCAAGATAATTTAAAAGAAATTAAAGCAGTCATGAGGGGTTGGTCTGGGCAGCCATTGTTTGAAAGGAAGGAGGGTAAGAAGGTCAGTCTGTCTATCAACCAAAAAATAATATTTTAGGTTTGAGGGCTTTAATAAAAAGAGAGTTTTGCTTAAACCGCAAATAGGTGTTAATACTTTATGTAAGATTTAAGTTTTAATATATTCCTATACTGAATGAGTTTATTTCGTGGTTGTTTCAGGATACGCTCCTTCATTTAGAAGAAAGATTAGATAAGAAAAACCAGCGGTATACAGATATTACCAATACGGCTGAACGTATAAATGTTCTTTTACAAGAGAATATGGAACTCTTTAACATGCAAGGCAATCAGGAATGTGACGCTTGGATTAACTATGTTGCATTTATCGATAACTTAATGGAAGAATCACTATTCAAATGTATATCTTGCAGGTATTATATACAATAAGTAATAATAATAAATCTTCTTACGTAATTGTGTATAATTTAATTAACAACTCACAACAAAACGCTTTCTTGCAGCTTGGGATACATTTCTGAACACATGAATCCAAAAAACAAATTAGCTCCATTATTCCAAGCCCAACTAGAACTACTGGAACCAGATATGGTGTTTGCCCCTACTTTAGATCCAAATGACGAGAAAGGGTTCACAGCTATGATTAATGGCATCATCAATGATGTAACAAAAATGGCAACTTTGGTGAAGAGAATCGATAAAAATAAGGGAGAATCTTATGACGAAACCATTAAAAGTGAGGTTATAATGGAAATGAAAGAAGAAATCTTAAGTGGAATAAATAAGGTCTTATAGCTTGTGTTATTACAATGTGAATAAAATTATCTATTGACATCTTACCCATATACTATTTTTTTTTGTCATATAGGTGATTGAAGACGCAAACGAGTTTTGTAAAACTTTCGAAAATTACTCATACCTTTGGCTTGAAGAGAGAGATGCAGTGATGGAAATATTCTTAACGTACGGAAAAATCCTGTTGCCTGAAGAAATCGACCGCATTGGTTCCGAAGACCCAGACCAACCACCTCCTACGCCTTGCCCTCCCAAAATGGAGTCATTTAGGGAACAAATAGACCAGTATGAGAATTTATTCATGGATATAGAAGAAATGGAGTCTTATAAAGTTTTTAATTGCTGGTTCCAGGTATGCTTTAACAACATTTAAAACAGTTTTTTCACACGTGATTGTTATGAATGTTTATAAAAATTATTTCTTTTTCAGGTTGATGTAAGACCGTTTCGTCAAGCTCTGCTCAATCTTGTGCGAAAATGGGGCAATATGTATAAAGAACATTTAGTTGAAAATGTAACAACAAGTCTGGGTGATCTAGCTGATTTCATTCGTAAAGCCGATGAAGGTCTGTTTTTATACACTAAGCCAATACAATAATATTTTCTTAGTTTAACGCAAACCTTACAATATGAATGACACTGTTTTAATACCTGCTGTTTCATTAAATTTACTTTACACTTGGCTTGTAAGTATTTAATTCTAACATCAAACAATATGGATCATTTTCGTACTATGATACAAAACATGACTTAAATTTACTTTTTAGGTTTAAATCAACCGGTTCCCGAAGGGGACTATGGAGCACTGGTGAACATAATGGGATTTTTAATGCATGTTAAGGACAGAACTGTAACTACAGATGAGATGTTTCAACCACTCACAGAAACCATTGAACTACTCAAATTTTACGACATGGATATACCAGAGGAAGTTAACGTTTTACTTCAGGTAGTTAAAAAATATTAACTTCTTTTTTTAATTATAATAATTCTAATAGATCTAGATCGGGGATATTTTAAAGTATATAAAATATGATTTGTAGGAATTACCAGAACAATGGACAGCAACAAAGAAATTAGCCCTTACGGTAAAGCAACAAGTTGCACCACTTCAAGCTGCAGAAGTAAGCGGTATCAGAAAGAGAATAGCAACTTTTGACGCTCATGTCACGTATTACAGAGAAGTTTTTAAGCGATATGAGGTAAGTGACGAAATACGAATACTATATAATAAAAAACTCTTAACACTAATTACATCAAATACAAGTACGATAAACTCTTAACATTTTGTTTTAATAGTTCTTCAGGTATGATTGCGATGACCCTTATGATGTGATGTCGAGAGTTGATTTTGAAATGTTGCACTTGGAAGAAGAAATGAGAGGCATCCAAGAATCGGGATCTCTATTTGAAGTTAACGTACCAGAGTTCAAACTATTAAAACAATGCAGGAAAGAATTGAAGATGCTCAAGGTAAAATAGACCAAATATTTATCTGTTTAATTTATCAACTACACAAATAGAACAATAATGTTCATATTTATTTTTTTACAGCAACTATGGGATTACGTGTTCATAGTAAGAACTAGTATTGAAGATTGGAAGACTACACCATGGCGCAAGATAGACGTAGAAAATATGGACATTGAATGCAAAAAGTTCGCTAAAGAGATAAGGCTGTTGGATAAAGAAATGAGAAGGTAAAATTATGAAAACAAAACTCAGTTCATTTTAAATTTATTTAACATGGAATAGCAAATAATTATTTAATTTCCCATTGAAATAGTTGGGACACATATATAAGTCTTGAGGCTACTGTGAAAAACATGTTGACATCTTTGAGAGCTGTCGGTGAACTACAGAACCCAGCAATCAGGGAACGTCATTGGAACCAGCTGATGAGAACAACAAAGGTGAACCGTTTGTAATAGAAAATATAGACAATTAAATTAAATGAATGGTGTATATAAAAATAACCATGTAAATATAGCCTTTCCTGTGTCTTGATGAGCACTTTTGAGGGTAATGTTTTTAACTACTTCAGTTTAAATACTTATTTTGCATGTCCTGTTTACTGTGTGGCATGAGTCTGTGCTTTGGATGTACACTTTCTAAACGTTTGTTAACTGGCTGCAGAATGCGTGTATAATACAAATACCTGAATGTATTTACAAAGTGGAATGCTATGTGTGTCGCCAATGTAAATATTAATTTTGTGATTCACAGAGTTTAGCCGCATTACCACCAGAGCTCACTGTAAGTATGATGTCTTAAAACCGAGAAATACGGTGTGCCATAAAGTATCTTTGTTTTATTTTATTTTAAAACATACAACAAAATTTTAAACGTATTGCAAAACAGGAAAATATTGTTTTCATTGCTGTTGATTATATCCCTTAGATGTGATTGCATGACAGTTTTGTTTGAACTTGTTCACTTAATTGTATTGTCTTTAAACAGGTAAGTACCATTTCTTTAGTAAAGTAGTAATTTAATTAGAGTCATTTAATAATTCTCTTTAAGTTAGGTAGAACAATTGTATTTTAAAGATGCAGATAATATTTTAGTAGACTTTTAGAACAGATTTTTTCTCTCCAGTAACTAATAGTGTTAAAGTAGGTTTTCTAGCTCGTAGTATCTCGTAAAGATTCAGATTAATTATAAAGTAAGCAGTAGCTTTAACAATTTACCATAGATTTTTTTTTATGATGTAGGTAAAATCTTTAGGAAATTCCTATCATAGACTAAAGTAAGAGTTGATTGGAAACAGTTTGATCCCAAATTAAATATAACATTCACTATTCCTCAGACAAAGACCGAAAAATGTTTATTGTGTATATTATATGCTGTATATTTAATAGGAATATCAAACTGTTGACAAACATGTAGGTAGAGGTTGACTTATTAAAATTGTAGTCACACCCATTCTGAAATTAATTCATCTATTAGGTAAGAATCGTGATGGATCTAAGCACAACTCTGGCTGATTTGCTAGCGTTAAACTTGCATGAATGCGAGGAAGAAGTAAAAAACATTGTGGATAAAGCAGTCAAGGAGATGTCTATGGAAAAAGTTCTCAAAGATTTGGACACTACTTGGAAAGGAATGGAGTTTGAACAAGAAGTTCATACTAGAACAGGTTGTGTACTTCTGAGAGCGAGTGAAGAACTTATAGAAACTCTAGAGGAAAATCAGGTCAGTAACCATTGAAGATTAAATTCATTACATATTTTAAATTTCTCATAATAAAACGAATATCCACTCGACAGGTTCAACTACAAAATTTAATAACGTCGAAATTCATCGCTCACTTTTTGGAAGAGGTATCGGGCTGGCAGCAGAAGCTATCAGTTGCTGATCAAGTAATTACTGTATGGTTTGAAGTGCAAAGAACTTGGACACATCTAGAAAGTATATTCATGAGTTCTGAAGATATAAGGAAGCAATTACCCGATGATTCTGCTAGATTTGATAGAGTTGATAGTGCTTTCAAGGTACAAATTAAATCATGCTACATGGTATTATATTTACACGTCTGAGACCCATACTTTAAATACAACAACTAACAATTTCAGATTTTATCTACTGACATGGCAAAAACTCCCAACGTAGTCAAGGGAACAAACAAAGAAGGATTAGTAGAAACCCTAGATGGTTTACAAAAAGATCTAATCATCTGTGAAAAGGCTTTAGCTGAATATCTGGAAACAAAACGACTAGCTTTCCCTAGATTTTATTTCGTCTCCTCAGCTGACTTACTAGACATTTTGTCGAACGGTAATCAAGCTGACCTTGTTATAAGGTACGTGTTTTTTATATAAGAGAATAATAAAAGTGACCGAGTAAAATAATTTCCTATTAAATAATATTTGTACTTTTAAAGGCACCTTACGAAACTTTTTGACTCAATAGCCAAATTAAGATTTGCGGAATCGGAAATTCCAACTGAAAAAATATCTGTAGGAATGATTGCTAAGGATGGTGAATATGTTCCCTTTCATGGGACGGCTGACTGTACTGGTCCAGTAAGTAACTTTACTATTCATAAAAATATCTAATATTGATTGTTCGCTTAAAAAATCCTTATGTATGATCACAGGTAGAAATATGGCTGAACCGAATTCAAAGCATGATGAGATCATCTATACGCCATTATTTTGGTGAAGCAATTGTTCAATATGAAGAGAAACCACGCGAACAATGGTTGTTCGATTTTATGGCACAAGTGTCACTATGCGGCTCACAGATTTGGTGGACTACAGAAGTCAACATGGCCTTTTCTAGGCTAGAGGAGGGTTACGATAATGCTCTCAAGGATTATTATAAAAAGCAGCTTTCGCAGCTAAGCACTTTAATTACGCTTTTAATAGGAGAGCTAAGTAAACAAGATAGGCAGAAAATTATGACCATCTGTACGATAGACGTCCACTCCCGAGACGTCGTCAGCAAATTGATCCAAGCTAAAGTAGAAGCAGGCTCAGCCTTCCAGTGGCAGTCACAATTAAGACACAGGTTTTGAGAAATCTGAGTAGTAGATTGGCATCATTTGCACTTAGTCACAGGTTACTTCATTTAATTTTTTACACTATCACTACTGTTATTTTTTTGATATTTCATTTAATATTAACATTTGTCGTTCCATAGCCTATTTTATTTTTCATGTAAATAACATTTACCATTTCATTTTCTTCAAAATCACGTAATATCACTACATTTTCATGGAGCAATCTCAATGTAAAGTAAAAGACCTTGTTTGCCTTAAAATTCATCAATTTATCCGAAAACAGCTTGATTTAAATATTTTACTATTGTAGATGGGACGAAGGCGAATATCATTGTTTCGCAAATATTTGCGACGCGCAATTCATGTACAGCTACGAATATTTAGGAAACACACCAAGATTGGTGATAACACCATTGACAGATAGATGTTACATTACACTAACTCAGGTACTTACATTTAAATTACTATCTACTATGATTAAAGATTTTTTTTGTTTAAAACACTAAATAGTGAATTGTTTGTTTACAGTCTTTACATTTGATTATGGGTGGAGGTCCAGCTGGTCCGGCTGGTACGGGCAAGACTGAGACAACCAAAGACTTAGGCAGAGCATTGGGGATAATGGTGTATGTGTTTAACTGCTCTGAACAAATGGATTACCAGGTATGAAAAGCTTCATTGATATATTCATTATTTTTTCTTTGTATTTTCTTAGTTCAATAACTTTTACATTTTCAAATGTCTTTCCAGTCTTGTGGAAATATCTACAAAGGATTAGCACAGACAGGTGCTTGGGGTTGTTTTGATGAATTTAACAGAATTTCAGTGGAAGTGTTATCTGTAGTAGCCGTACAAGTTAAATCAGTTCAAGATGCCATAAGGTACTGCACCGTTAAACTTAAACAAATAAGAATGCGAAAACTATTTGATACCTAAAATATTTTTTTATTTACAGAGACAAGAAAGAAAAATTCAACTTCATGGGAGAAATTATCGTATTAGTGCCAACTGTTGGAATATTCATTACAATGAATCCAGGTTACGCTGGTAGGACAGAACTACCTGAAAACTTAAAAGCCCTATTTCGACCCTGTGCCATGGTAGTGCCCGACTTTGAACTAATTTGCGAAATCATGTTAGTAGCTGAAGGATTCCAAGAGGCTAAAATTCTAGCGAGGAAGTTTATCACTCTGTATACTTTGTGCAAAGAGCTGCTATCTAAGCAAGATCATTATGATTGGGGTCTGAGAGCTATTAAATCAGTACTTGTAGTTGCAGGATCCTTGAAAGTAAGTTAGTTACTTGATTTAATTAACTATTGAGAAAAGTAATCTATATCAACACGATTTCTATATCTTGTTTATTACAGAGAGGGGACCCAGGACGCCCTGAAGAAGAAGTATTGATGAGAACACTACGAGATTTCAACATTCCTAAAATTGTCACTGATGATATGCCAGTATTCATGGGTTTGATTGGAGATCTGTTCCCAGCTTTGGAAGTACCTCGCAAAAGAGACTTAGAATTCGAAAGAACAGTTAAGCAAGCAGCAATGGATCTGTTACTTCAACCTGAAGACAACTTTATTCTTAAAGTGGTGCAACTGGAAGAGTTGCTAGAAGTACGTCATTCAGTATTTATAGTCGGCAATGCTGGTACGGGGAAAACTCAAGTGTGGAGAACATTATTCAAAACATATCAAAATCTAAGAAAGAAACCCATTTATAATGATTTAAATCCTAAAGCTGTTACAAATGATGAGCTATTCGGTATTATTAATCCAGCAACCCGAGAATGGAAGGATGGTTTATTTTCGGTTATTATGAGAGATCAAGCGAATCTTCCTGGTGAGAACCCGAAATGGATAGTATTAGATGGAGATATAGATCCAATGTGGATAGAATCCTTGAACACAGTGATGGATGACAACAAAATTTTGACTTTGGCTAGTAATGAACGAATCGCATTAACTCCTTCAATGCGGCTGATGTTCGAAATATCTAATCTACGTACCGCTACACCTGCCACAGTATCCAGAGCTGGTATATTATACATTAATGCGCAAGATTTGGGTTGGAATCCGTATGTATTTTGAAATTATTTGTAACAATAACCTAAAATCTTTTGAGCCATAATATTATTATCATGATGTTATTTCAGGTATGTAACAAGTTGGATTGAAACAAGAAAAATACCAGCTGAAAAATCTAATTTGGTGAATCTGTTCGATAAATACATCCCATCTTGCTTAGAAACAGTCAGGTCGAGATTTAAGAAAATAACTCCAATAGCTGAAATGGCACACATTCAAATGCTATGTCATCTCTTAAACTGTTTACTTGTTCCGGAAAATACACCCCAAGACTGCCCGAAAGAATGGCACGACATCTATTTCGTTTTCGCTTGTGTTTGGGCTTTTGGATCAGCTATGTTCCAAGATACTGGTATTGACTATAGAGTTGGTAAGTTACTTTTCAATCTTGGAAAATAGTTATGGGGACTTGGGCATCAAAATAAAATTGTGTTATTTTTGCAGAATTTACAAAATGGTGGGTGAATGAATTTAAAACTATAAAGTTTCCAGCGGGCGGTACAGTATTTGATTATTACATAGATGAAAATAAGCAATTTGCGCCATGGACTGAAAAAATACCTAAATTTGAATTGGATACAGACATCCCCTTACAGGTAAAGTGTTATAAATGATTTACAAAAGACTATACCTAAACTATACAAATGCATTTTTTTTTTTATGAAATATCTTATTTACAGGCAGTCTTAGTGCCGACAGCTGAAACTATAAGGATAAGATTCTTTTTGGATTTACTAATGAAAAATAAACATCCAGTTATGTTGGTTGGAGGTGCCGGTTGTGGTAAAACCGTTATAGTGAATGAAAAATTACAAGCGTAAGTGTACATTTTAAATTTTATAAGAACTATCAAATATCTTTGTTATTATCTCATAACTTTTATAACAATTCATGTTTCCAGCCTTTCAGAAAACTATGCCATTCAGTCAGTACCTTTTAATTTCTACACAACTTCAGAAATGCTTCAAAAGATTCTAGAAAAGCCTTTAGAGAAGAAAGCTGGTAGGAATTACGGCCCTCCAGGAAACAAGACTCTGATTTATTTTATTGACGACATGAATATGCCAGAAGTAGATACGTATGGAACAGTACAGCCGCATACAATTATCAGGCAGCATTTAGACTATAACCATTGGTATGACAGAACCAAGCTTTCTTTGAAAGATATCCACAACACTCAATATGTGTCATGCATGAATCCTACGTCTGGAAGTTTCACCATCAACCCAAGATTGCAGCGGCATTTCTGCGTATTCGCTATTAGTTTCCCGAACAATGAAGCGCTGAATAGTATCTATCATTCGATTTTGTACCAGCATTTGACTAATCCGGAGTTAAGGATTAACCCTCTTATCACAAAACTGTCAAGTAAGAGCAGTAATGATCTTTAATATCTGTCGAAATATAACTATACGAAAACATTTAATGTTATTTTTGTTTTCAGCGAGCGTTGTCGCTGCGACTATGACGTTGCATAATAAAGTATCACAGATCTTTCTGCCTACTGCAATCAAATTCCACTACATTTTTAATCTTAGGGATTTATCAAACGTATTCCAGGTATGTTGCCACATTTCATCTCAACAAAGGCTATAGTTATGACAGTTACTAACAGACAGTGTATTTTTCTAGGGATTTCTGTTTAGCACAAACGAATGCCTAATTAATCCATCTGATATTCTGCGTCTTTGGCTTCATGAAACGCATCGGGTCTACGGAGACAAGTTAACAGAAGATAAAGACATTGATGCATTTTTGAAAATGCAAGTCGATATTTGTAAAAAGAATTTTGAGGTGAGTATAACCTTGCGAATGACAAGAAGAGAAACAAACCACTTAGATACCATCACAATAGATCACGGTGTTAAAGCAATGTTAAGACATCTGGACATCAGACGAAACGCTGTGGACTTTATACAGCACTAATGTCAACTGAATCACTGACATTCTGTAATTGCAAGTGCCATGTGGTGCAGCTGACCATACCTATTATTCTTACAGGATATAGACGAAGGCGCAGTTTTTGAGAAACCAAATATCTACTGCCACTTCGCAGGAGGAATCGGAGAACCAAAGTATATGCCTATAGAATCTTGGGAACAGCTACACAGACTGCTAACAGAAGCTATGTCCAGCTACAACGATCTTATCGCTGCAATGAGCTTGGTGCTGTTTGAAGATGCCATGATGCATATTTGTAGGCAAGTATTATTATTGAAAGAATGCAGCAGTACTTGAACTCTTTTTTTGAAGACAAATAATATACATGTCCGCAATAATATTTAATAACAGATATTTATCATTTATACAAAGATCTGAACCATTAGGATATTGTGAGGAATAATTAATTTTGGTTACCGTTATAGCTTATTCAAAATCAAAATCTAATACAAGTTCCAATCCAATACTGTACATTTGACAAAGTATAATTATTTAGTCTTTTTATTTCAGGATAAATCGTATCCTAGAAAGCCCACGAGGTAGTGCTCTCTTAGTCGGAGTAGGAGGGTCAGGGAAACAGTCCCTGTCACGCTTAGCTGCTTTCATATCCAGCTTGGAGGTTTTACAAATACAACTTAAGAAAGGGTATGGAGTAACTGATCTAAAGGTTGGTGATAGCCAGTCATTGGGTTGACAGACCTAACAATATTTATTACTAAACTAGTAATGCTGCTTTATTACGTTGAACATGTACAGAATCTTCAACTTTAATAATATTAGGCGTTAAAGTCATTTTTCCATCCATCCATTAAAACTAATCTAATCAAAATAAGTGGAATAATGCACGATCAATAGATACCTACATAATTATGTCATAATAAGAGTTATATTCTTCAACTATTGAGTAATACGTATTTTTATTTACGCAGAATGAACTAAACGGTCTCTACATAAAGACCGGTCTCAAGAACGTGGGTATAATGTTCCTGATGACAGACGCCCAAGTTGCGAACGAGCAGTTTCTGGTACTCATCAACGATCTCTTGGCTTCTGGTGAAGTGGCAGACTTATTCCCTGATGACGAGATCGAAAATATTTTGGCTGGCGTACGGAATGAGGTACGACAAATTAAAGGCGACGAGGCATTTCTTTTTAATTGTGTATAGTTAATTGTATTTTTATTTATTTAATTGTATGCGTTACTCATTTTCATTGCTGAGCATTCTCGTTACTGAAGCCGCTAGAACCTGATCAGTGGCAGATGATTGGAATAACCTTAACTATTCTCTCTAAGTTATTGTTAATTATTTAGTTGTTAATTAGTTAGTAAGATAAAACATATATAAGTGTAAGATGTAAAAATTGGATTTAATGTTTAAAGTAGGAAATAAGATACTCTATACATTGCAGTGCCCTAGCGGGGTTCACGTTAGAACTATATTTTATTTCATAAGATCTTTTGTAAACACGTGAGTGCAATAAAGACTTTGAATTTGAATTTGAATTGCATGCTATAAATTTCAATAGGGACAAAATGTGATATTTATGCTTCTAGGTCAAAGGCGCCGGATTGCCAGACACCAGGGAAGTATGTTGGAAATTTTTCATCGATCGAGTGCGCAAACAACTGAAAGTCGTACTATGTTTCTCTCCCGTCGGGTCAACGCTAAGGATCAGGTCTAGAAAGTTCCCAGCTTTGATAAATTGCACTTCAGTGAACTGGTTCCACGAGTGGCCACAAGAGGCGCTGGTGTCTGTGGCCATGAGCTTCTTGGAAGAGCTACATGTATTGCCAGTGAGTATAATCAAGAAATTATGCTTAGATTTAACATTACAAGAATTAACTCTCAAATTGAATGCATCTTGCATGAATAAAATAAAATAACTATCGGTCTGTGACTGTAGTTGTGTAGCAGTGCAAAGTAATCAAAAAATATTTTTGTTAAGTGTTAAACGTATGTATTTTATAAAAATAATCATAGTCCATTATGAATAAGGCAGTTCCTAAATCAAAACCAAAAACGATACAATCGTTCCATTATCATACTATGTATAAACTGTAGCCTATCACAAAACACAGCATGCAGTCATGGATATGGATGAGGTACTATTATGTGACTTGTATTATGGCTGCACGTGACATAATACTATCGAGTAAAGCCAGCTTCAGATATCAAACAATTAACACTTCTTTGCAGATTGCGTTGAGAGATTCAGTGGCCAGATTTATGTCGTACGTCCATACTTCTGTGAACACAATTTCTAAAGCATACTTAGCGAATGAAAGGAGATATAATTACACAACTCCGAAAAGCTATTTGGAACAAATCAGTTTGTATGCAAAGCTTGTAAATACCAAGACACAGGAATTACAAGCTAAAATAGTTAGGTAAGCATAATTCATAAACTCAACGTAATACCGAATATTTTGTCAGATTTACGATCAGGTTTACCTATAACCTGTGCCATTATTCATTGCAAAATATACAACAAACACTTGTTTATTACCACGTCTTTGTTTTGCACAAATGTGTTTAATATATTGAAATGAACGTTTATCACCCTGTATACTACACATTTATGTATGTTAAAATACCCCATATAGATAACACTTGTTTATTACAAACTAGCGACCGCCCGCGACTTCGGCCGCGTGGATTTCAGATCCCTTTTTATCGCAATAAAAGTTACCCTATGTTCTTTCTCAGAGTCTAAAGATTGTATGCGCCAAATTTCATCAAAACCGTTTGAGAGGTTCAGCAAGAAAGCGTTACAGACAGACAGAGTTACTCTCGCATTTATTCGTATAGGTTAAAACCACAATTTCCTGGGTTTGGGGGACATGTAGAGAGAGTCTAAATTCGCCCATCTAAATGTAATAAACACATTTCAGATTGGAGAACGGCCTGGAGAAGTTGCGCAGCACTGCTGAGCAAGTAGCCGAGCTTAAGAAGAAGCTGGCCGTGCAGGAGATAGAACTGCAGCAGAAGAACGATATCGCTGACAAACTCATCGAGACAGTCGGCATCGAGACTGCTAAGGTGCAACATGAGAAACAACTGGGTAAGGAAACAATTGCTACTGACGATTTGGACGATTGCAACTTATAAAGCGTTAGAACTGCTCTCGAGACTTATCTATCTAAGACACAATAACATTTACCTATAAGTCATTATGACTATGAAACGCTTCGATGGTCTAACGGTTTCAGTACTGGGCCGTGGTCTTTAGATCCTAGGTTCAATTCTTCAGTCAGGCGATATGTTTGACGATTTTCTAAACACAGCCCAGGTTTGTGATGACCCGATTTTGGCAAGCGTAGTGGTAAAGTCAAAACCCACCTTTGTAACGAAAACATGCTTTAAAACGAAGGAGGCTATGGCCCTGCCGTGGGACATTAATAGGCTGATACTTTATTTCACTATCAAACGATAACATACATATTCATCGATTTTTGCACCTTTACCAACATACGTGGGTAGGTAAAAATGTCATGATATATTTATGATGAAGCCGTTGTCACTGGACCCAGATTTAAATGCCAATTTACGAGAATCTAGATTTCTTTGTATGTCTTGAAGAAGCCAAGGCAACCAGGCCAAGGCAAGTTACTGAGAAGTCATACATACATATTTTTTAACCTATAATAATTTATCATCGACAAAATATATCATAATTTGGTTCGGAACAGAATGTCTGAAGCAGATAGTTAATTTCACTGTCTTAACACAGCTGACGAAGAGGAAGAGAAAGTAGCAGTCATAACTGAAGAAGTGTCCAAGAAGCAAAAAGACTGCGAAGAAGACCTCATCAAGGCCGAACCTGCCCTAGTCGCCGCACAAGAGGCTCTAAACACATTGAACAAAGCTAACCTTACTGAGCTGAAGTCATTCGGCTCTCCGCCAGGCGCTGTGACCAATGTGACCGCGGCTGTGATGGTGCTAATGGCTCCTGGAGGCAAGATACCTAAGGATAGGAGCTGGAAGGCTGCTAAGGTGCAATACGATTTTTAATCATCTTTTTACAGCCAGAATAGCACTGCACGTGACATTTATTATGTATATGTATTTAGTGTTTACTGCTACATGCACTAGGTACATAATTAAAAAGCGCTTTAGTTCAATTTAGGCGGGTCGAATATTCTAGTGGTCAAAGATAGCTACAAAACCAAGTGTCGCGGGTTCGTATCCCGCTAGGGGCAAATTTTTGTGTGATGAACATCGGTATTTTTAAAAGTATTTAAGTATGTCTTTCCGGTCCCTAGCATCCATGTTACAAGCTCCGAGCCGAGTTTGGTGCGAGGCAATTGGTGTGTTTAGTCCATTGAATTTATTTACTTTTTTATTTATTTACACATTGCTTGTGTCTGATGAGGTACTTGGACATTTCCATGTTATAATGTTATAACACAAAATGAATTTAACATAAAGGTAGAACGAACTTGTTAATGAAATGAAGATATTGTAACAGGTGGTGATGGCCAAAGTGGACGTGTTTTTGGAAGCTCTGATTAACTATGACAAGGAAAATATACACCCAGATGTCATCAAGGCTATCCAACCGTACCTAAAGGATTCGGAATTTGAGCCTGGTGAGTGTGGATAAGATTTTTTAAGCATAATAATTCCCTAAGATCGGTATCTATTAGAAAATGTATCTACGTTCTGGATTCGCAAGAAATTCGTAGTAATTAAGTACCTACTCGTAAGTAGAAGCATATAGTTAGTGGTTTAAGTACCGGGCCACATGTTTAGGTATCGAGGGCCCCGATTCTAAAAAAATGTCAAAAAAATATCAATAAATTATCTATTAAATTATTACATATAACGAAGGCCTCTGCTTTGCAGTGGAACGTAAATAGACTTGCTCTATAATGAAACATTTTCAGAGTTTGTAAAGTCTAAATCGGCTGCTGCTGCTGGTCTGTGCGCTTGGGTCATCAACATCATCAAGTTCTTCGAAGTATTCTGTGATGTCGAGCCTAAGAGAAAAGCCCTCGCGGCCGCCAACGCCGAGTTACAGGCGGCCATGGAGAAACTCAGAAATATCAAGTTGAAAGTTGCCGTAAGTAATGATTTTTAAACAAAATAGAACAGGCATCAAAAAACCTATGCAATCGCGAAAATTAATATTTTTTCAACGTATTTACTCAGGGTTACGCAGAGTAAATCCAATTGCTACATTTCGTAAGTAGAGGCAAGTTTATGAGTACTTCGTTGATCTGCAATTTCATGTTTATCAAAAATATTACGATATTTAGGCACGAACTTCATCTAACTTACAAGGAAATTTACATATTAAATTCCATGTATTAATTCATAGATTCATGATCGAATAATCTGTGTTAAATTTCTATTAAATAAACACGATATAAAAATGATAAAAAATATTTTTACATTTAAATCGTATTTTCTATCCTTGTACGTACTATGTACTTAGTGATCAAACTTATTAGTTATTTAGTAAGTAGTTTATTTTATCACGCAAATTATGTTTTTCCAGATCTAACTAAACATAATAATGTAATCTAATAACCAAGAAAGGATTAAAGCTACAAGCTAGTTTTTCATCATAAAATAAATATGTTAAATTCTGTTCAACAATACGCTAGCTACTAGATAGCTATCCATCATAAAATAAATATGTTAAATTCTGTTAACAATGCGCTTTTAAAACTGTAAACTAAATCATAAAAATGCACTCACCTTCACTCTCCTAGTCCCTCGAAGAGCTTTTGGCCCAACTGACAGCGGACTTCGAGAAGGCCACGGCTGAGAAGCTGAAGTGCCAGCAAGAAGCAGATGCCACCAACCGAACCATTCAGCTAGCCAACAGGCTTGTCAACGGCCTGGCTAGCGAGAATGTACGCTGGGCTGAAGCTGTAGCAAAGTACGTAACACTATGAAGAGTTTAAGTCAGCTTGCATAAAAACAGAAATTGCAAATAGTCTCACTAACCGCTGTACCACTTTACGGCTAAAATAAAGTAATTGTCTGAGAATGTTTTATTTGGTTGCGCGACTACTATTCACTAAATAAAACTACTAAAACATATATATAACGTATATCCCTAGCAATTTAGTAAAACTATACTCGTATATTCACAATAAAATCCCGACGTATCGACTGCCAGCAGTCGTGAACAGAGTGAACACGGACTGACTAAGGTTATGCGTCAACTGACATTTTAATTTTAATATTTACTACCCTCAACATAATTTTAAGCACCATCGTCTTCACTTTGGTTCGACACGTAAGTATAACACAATTTTTATTCGTATTTAGTAATTTGGATTAATCATCTGACTGAAAAGTTGAAACAGGTATCAAATGCCAAAAATACAGAAGGGTTCAAGCAGTTAATTTTGGTCCCTTTTTTGTTTATTTTTGTCACACTTAAGATTGTACAAAACATTGATATTTCGTTTTTCTTATGAATGCGGTCAACTTCCCTTTTAAATAATCCAACTAATACAAATCTTCCTCTACAGTTTCATGCAACAAAAAACAACACTACCTGGTGATATCCTACTGGTTTGCGCCTTCATATCTTATGTGGGTTGTTTCACAAAGCAGTATCGTTTGGATTTGCTTAACAAACAATGGCTTGTCTTCATGAAAACACTAGAGGTATTTACACGTTTTCACTACTACATATAATGTAACTAAATCCTATTTGCCGTAACAATCTCATTTTTTGGTTTGATTTTTATGGATTTTTAATACATATAGTGCCAATTTTAAGCATTTGTAAAGACACATAATAGGCCAAAAATTAAGCGACTGAAGATCGACGGTAAAACATCCGAAACGTATTTCAAATGGAGGATGACACACTGTGCCGAAATTATGTCGCGTACACAAAAATTTACTTCGGCCGAACGTTGGTCGTGTTTTTTTCTCTGCTTAGTGTGTTTCAATACTTTGAAGATCAAACACTTAACTTTACAAATGACATTAATCAATATTTTCTTGTGTTCGGAGATGGTTGAAATAAATCCTCTTAATACTTACTTTTAGCCTCCTATTCCAATAACGGAAGGGTTGGATCCATTGACGATGCTGACGGACGACACGCAGATTGCGATATGGCAGAATGAGGGGCTACCGTCAGATCGCATGAGTACTGAGAATGCAACTATACTCTCCAACTCTGATCGTTGGCCTTTGATGATTGATCCTCAGGTACATTACGTAGTTCATTGTGAATTTGCTTCTTTGAAAATACATACAATGGACACAAAAATTTCGATGAGTAAAAATAAAATAAAAAAGTTATAAATGTAACTCTGGTTTTGTTTGGTAAACAGATCCTATCATTACTTACCTAATATTATCAGGTTAATAAAATTACTTTAGTGAAGGTGAAAATTACGTCAATCAGTTTAAAACCGCTTTATTGTTTCACAAAGTGGTTCTGTGAAAAAATATACCGTGTTATTTGGGATATTACAGTTGCAAGGCGTGAAATGGATCAAGCAGAAGTACGGTGAGAATCTCCAAGTAATTCGGCTCGGACAGAAAGGCTATTTAGAAACAATTGAGAAAGCGATCATAAAGGGCACGACAGTATTGCTAGAGAACATAGGAGAGACGGTTGATCCGGTTTTAGATCCATTACTTGGGCGAAATTTAATCAAGAAGGGAAAGTAAGTACTAAAGTTAACAATCGATTATATTTTGTAAGGTTAAAAGGCAATGAGGTGTTCATTCATTTTCACAGGGCTATTAAAATTGGTGACAAAGAAGTGGAATACAGTTCAAGCTTCAGATTGATCTTGCATACAAAATTAGCTAACCCTCACTACAAGCCAGAAATGCAAGCTCAAACGACACTAGTAAACTTCACCGTAACCAGAGATGGTTTGGAAGACCAGCTCTTAGCAGAAGTAGTCAAAGCTGAGAGACCAGATTTGGAAGAACTAAAAGCAGACTTGACAAGGCAACAAAACCAGTTTAAGATCATGTTGAAAGAACTAGAAGATGATTTGTTGTCTCGGCTCTCTTCGGCGGGTGAAAACATATTGGGTGATACAGCTTTGGTGGAAAATTTAGAGACTACCAAAAAGACTGCTGCTGATATTGAAAGAAAGGTTTGTCAACATACGGTTTCTTTGGAAAATAGATAATATGAGACATTACTTATAAGAACAATACATGGGTTCTGCGCTTAAGAAGTTATAACTTAATATATGCTCTCAGGTTTCAGAGGCCAAAGTGACGTCACAACAGATAGATCTAGCTCGTGAATTCTACCGACCCGCCGCCGCCAGAGCTTCTCTCCTTTACTTCATCCTTAATGATCTGAACACTATTAATCCAATATACCAGTTTTCACTTAAGGTTGGTAACAACTTTGTTTAGTCTGGATTCTTCGTAACTAACAATTCCTTGTTAATGACGGAGATGTTTATAATATAAACATCTAAACTACCCAGTTGAGATATTTATATTACAAATGAAGAATATCTTGTATATTTACATATTTAAACCGACGACGGGGGATGAGAAGTTTTTTTTAGCATATTGCATTCACCTACCCGCTAACACGGATTTTGAGCACTTCCTTCCAAGTCTTCTGTTGGAAGCCAGACCTGCGTTTAACGGAAGACTATGATATTCTTGTAATGATAATAATGATGGAAACATTTTCATACTGCAAATTTTAACAACAGACAAACTTCTGTCAAAGAAATTACGATCGTTTATAGCTATGCTCCTTATTATAGGCATTCAGTGTGGTATTCCAAAAAGCCATTTACCGTGCTGAGCCAGCCGAAGAGGTGGCTCAGCGTATCAAGAACCTGATTGATTGCATCAGCTTCTCCGTCTACCAGTACACCTCAAGAGGGCTGTTTGAGTGCGACAAACTCATTTTTGCTTCCCAGATGACGTTCCAAGTAAGTGTCATAGAATTTTTGTATTTTTCACATACCAAAACTTGAAACCTTCTCCTCGCGTCGGTCTTCTCAATACTGTGGGTCGTGATCACCCTGCTGACTAAGCACTTTGTTACGAATTGATACAATTAACTACTAACACCCCATGAACGTTAATGTGAACATTCTTTCTATTCCTCATGAGATTATGTGTTATTCGATACCTACCATTCTTTCCCAGATCCTTCTTATGAGCGAAGAAATATCCCCAGCCGAGCTAGACTTCTTCCTTCGCTTCCCGGTCAAGCCTCACGTCACCAGCCCAGTGGACTTCCTCTCCAACCACAGCTGGGGCGGCATCTGCTCCTTAGCTGGAAGAGATGAGTTCAGGAACCTTGATAGGGACATTGAAACTTCTCCTAAGAGATGGAAGAAGATTGTAGAATTAGAGTGTCCTGAAAGAGAGAAATTCCCTCAAGTAAGTTTTATACGTTTTGTATATTGAAGCAATTTAATAGTATGGCTTTGCATCAAAACACTGAAAAAAGTTATTCGAACATTATGAAGTCCATTTTATTTCGTATTGTATAAAATTTACTAATGCTTGGTGCACAATGGCTTGCACTAATGTTTGATTGTTACTAATATGTAATATTTAATACGTCTTAAATTCCGAAAAAACCAACAAATGATTCATCCAAACACGCAATCTATAAAATACTACGCCCAATTAAGATCATTATTTACTTATCTTTTATTTACGATCCAATTATTGACGAAAAACACGATATTTCATTAAAATTCTTCATGCTACGGAAATGTTTCCAAACAAACGAACTGAAACATAAACCGAATTAAAGAATGAATGATATAAACTCATGTTTAACCTTGTTCATATTGCAAATGCCATAATTATCATGATACGAGATTTTCTATCAACATTCTATACTTATTTTTAGGAATGGAAGAATAAAACGGCACTTCAAAGAATGTGCATGATGAGAGCTTTAAGACCAGATCGGATGACATACGCTGTGGCGTAAGTTAAACATATTTTAGTGATTAGATATAACAATCTGAAAACTACCATAGAAAAAAAATGCATCACGTCCTTACGAAGTTGCAATGAATATAACGCCATTCTGTACATTAATTTTCTTGACCAATAAATTGTTAGCGTATAAAACCATGAGCATCAAAACTTTTTATAACCAGGGCCTACATAGAAGAAAAGATGGGCGCCAAATACGTTGAAAATCGAACACTAGAATTCAGCAAGTCGTTTGAGGAGACGAGCTCGACGACGCCGATATTCTTCATCCTGTCCCCTGGCGTGAACCCGCTGAAGGACGTGGAAGCACTGGGCAAGGTCATGGGATACACCTCGGATGATGGGAACTTCCACAATGTTTCGTTGGGACAGGGGCAGGAGGTGGTCGCGGAACAGGCGATGGATGAAGCGCTGCAGAAAGGGCATTGGGTTGTGTTACAGGTAGGTACCTGCGAGCATTATCAAGAATCTCTAATTTGACCTTCGCATACAGTCGTAAACAACAAAAATGTTAACACATTCCAATAATAATACGAATTCAATAAAGTCCATAATGCACCAGTATTTGCCATTTTGTCTCCGGGTTTCTCGTATTCGATATTTTTTAAATAGCTATCTGTAAAATATCAAGCATTTGCCGAAACTTTGTTTTTAGGATCAATATATAAATAGCTCTTATATAAAAAGTTAAATTTTACAATTCATAGGTGCACTCAAATGCTCTTTCGATAGCTCCATAAAAGATACAGTTACTTATTCCAACTACTTGTATATTCCAGAACATCCATCTGGTGAAAAAATGGCTTCCAAGCCTCGAAAAGAAGATGGAGGGTTTCGCAAACGGCTGCCATATCGAGTTCAGACTGTTCATGTCAGCGGAACCCGCACCCACTCCCGCCTCGCACATCATACCTCAGGGAATCCTGGAGTCTAGTATTAAAATCACCAACGAACCGCCTACTGGGATGCAAGTAAGTGGATTATTTATTAGCAATCCTTTTCAATGACCTTCCCAACATTATGCAAGTACTGAAATATCAGTGTGTAGTTATTTTTTTATTTACAAACTCTCAATTTTGAGGGAAACCAAAGCGACATGCAAATATACTGTTAATTTGTAAAAAAAAACTACGAGTATGAATTTTTTTTGAAAGTGTGTCTGATTTCGTGACAATTACTTACTACTTAATGTACTTACTCTAAATACAGGCAAATATACACAAAGCATTGGACAACTTCAATCAAGAAACATTGGAGATGTGTGGCAAAGAAGCAGAATTCAAAGGGATTTTATTCGCTCTATGCTATTTCCATGCAGTTGTTGCAGAACGCAGAAAGTTCGGTCCTCAAGGATGGAACAAAATTTATCCCTTCAATGTTGGTGAGTATCAATGCACTGTTAATTCATTTCAAATACATACTAATTCAATATTACATCCCAATCAACTAGCATTGAATTAATCTTGCAGGTGATCTGACAATAAGCGTATTCGTCTTATACAATTATTTGGAAGCCAATTCTAGGGTCCCATGGGAAGATTTGAGGTACCTCTTTGGTGAAATCATGTACGGGGGACATATCACTGATGATTGGGATCGACGACTTTGCAACGCTTATTTAGAGGAACTTATGCAACCAGATTTAGTAAGTTAAGGAATAGCTCTAATTCGGTCTAATATAATTAGGTACAAGTTTAAATAAATTGTATGGTAAAATTTACAAATTGCAAAGAATCAGGTACTGTATGTACAAATCTGCAAGCACACTGAAGTACCAATGTGTTTTTTTCGGCTTAAATAATATTATAAGTCATGATGATCTTTGCAATCAAACTCTTTATGAACTTACCTATCTATTTTTGTATAAAAGGTTGACGGGGAGCTACAATTAGCCCCTGGTTTCCCAGCACCCCCAAATACAGACTACGTTGGTTACCACCAATACATAGAAGACGCAATGCCTGCTGAGTCCCCTTACCTGTACGGACTTCACCCCAACGCTGAGATAGGATTCCTTACAACAACGTCTGAGAACCTCTTCAGAACCATATTTGAAATGCAACCAAGAGATGCTCAGGCTTCTGGAGCTGCTACTGTTACTAGAGAAGATAAGGTATTATACAATAGTGTATTTCAGAAATAGCTAGATAAAAGCTAAAACGAGTAAAGTTTTAGGACATAGTTTTTAATTAGTACTTGGATTTCACTGATTGTATTAAAATTTCCTGGACTAAATACACTAAATCTGTGACATAATAGGTAAAACAGATGCTTGATGAAATCATGGAAAAATTACCTGAGGAGTTCAATATGGTAGAAATAATGGGAAAAGTGGAGGAAAGAACGCCGTATGTTATAGTAGCCTTTCAAGAATGTGAAAGGATGAACTACCTCACTGGAGAGATGAAAAGATCTCTTAGAGAGTTGGACCTAGGGTTAAAGGTACGTGCAAATATATGTATGGCAACGGTGTTTTAGTAGCTGTTATGATGCTAACAGAATATGCCACATTTATTAACAGGGTGAACTTACGATAACTTCGGTAATGGAAGATTTGGAAAACGCCTTATTTTTGGATCAAGTAAGCTGTTTTAATTAATGTAAAATAATTATTAACCCGATCCTTTAAACTAACCAAACTAAAACAATAACTATACTATTTTCAGGTACCCCAAATATGGTCTTGTCGAGCATACCCGTCTTTGTTGGGACTTGCAGCTTGGTTCGTTGATTTAACTCTACGCTTGAGAGAATTGGAAACTTGGGCTACTGATTTTGTTGTAAGTTTCAAACAAAGGTACGAATTTTCATTTCTGAAAATCGGTCTAGCACTTTTTTCCATTTCAGCTTCCATCTTCAGTATGGCTAGCAGGTTTCTTCAACCCACAAAGTCTTCTAACGGCTATTATGCAAAGCACTGCTAGACGGTATGAGCTACCGCTTGACAAAATGTGCTTGCAATGTGACGTAACAAAAAAGATGAAAGAAGAATTCACGTAAGTCCAATAGTCTATATCCAACATTTCATTATACTATACAAAGTTTACAGAAACTTGTGAATAACCAGATAATATTCAGAACATAACGATGGAATGGAATGGCATGTTACAGCATGGCCTCGGTGTTGTGTAAGAAGATGCATGACTTGCATGTGAATCCTTGAGCATGTTCTATGCATTGATCATGTCGATTAATTACAAAATTAATAATAACAATTTCTATGTACGATTCTAATGTTTCCTTAATCTGTACCGGCTTCAGGATCGACACCAGGTTTGGTTTGTTTACGGCGTCAGAGCTTCGCTTGTTGTGGTGTCCACGGACTGGGACCACATTTTTTCTGTATTTTATGAATACTTCGAATGAGCAAACCTAGTCGACTCCAATTTGTCTAGGTTTTACATTAGAGTCTACAGATGTTTTTGACGTTGATGATTCTACCATTTGTAGACTTTCCGTTATTTTGTTTAAATTTCATATCAATATTAAAATTATTCGACCTAAATTGGAAAGACCAAGTTTGCTCAACGTACTCGTATGCTTAACCCTTTTAAAATTAACACAACACTGCTCACGCTCAAATCACTTTTCTCACTGCATGAATCGGCAACTTATTGTGACTCGTCGTACGACAGCATCGCTGATTCCAGGGCGGGTCCCCGAGACGGGGCGTTTGTTCACGGACTCCTCATGGAGGGAGCCAGATGGGACGTGCAGATGGGAATCATCATGGACTCACGGCTGAAGGAGCTGTTCCCACCGATGCCGGTTATCAACGTTAGGGTATGATGAACAACTTTCATAATCAAAAGGATGAGACTAACCGTTGGAGTCTAGGTATTATTCTTATTTACTTGACACAGCAAATTCATGCCTAAACAAAGAGGTAACAAATTAAAACTTTATTCCAAATTGATTTAACGGTTTAACACAAAAAATTTGTAACTCCGTTAATGTCGGATTTGTAAATAATTTTACATTCCTAACTTAAGTAGATCTTTCATCTTCATAATTAAATTTTTATCAGGAATTTGGGTAAGTGACGACATACAATAAGCTCCAAAATCTTTTTTTTTTTTGACACAATAGAAATTCCATTTGTGTATTGGATCGACACCTATAAGCATACCAGACACCGGGGTTATGTGGGGTTTTTCATCTGAAATAAATACCCACTAAAACCTGCGACACACCCACATAATCTCACTTAACCATTGCTCCCTCGCTAAAATTACTTCTGTTACTAGGCTATAACCCAAGACAAGCAAGACCTGCGCAACATGTACGAGTGCCCCGTGTACACCACACGCACCAGAGGTCCTACTTACGTGTGGACCTTCAATCTGAAGACCAAGGACAAGCCCTCCAAGTGGACGCTGGCTGGAGTTGCTTTGCTGTTGCAGATATAAATTATATATTTATTGTTTCTTTTTATTTCAAAAAACATGTTTTATCAGAAATAGGCGTATCAATATAAATAGGTGCCATAATCAGATTATTTTATAATAGATTTGTTATTGCTTAAAACAATATCCTGTTTGTTCCTAATATTATTTTACAATGTCTAATATTATTTTGTTTAATAAACGTTTCATTTCAATTTGAACTCTAATTAATTATTGGCCTTATTCATAAATTCATAAACTTCTAAGAGAATTCTTCATTTCTGTCAGTATCAAAAGCACACAAAAATACGCTCCGGACATAATGCACTACTTACTTTAAAATACAAGAAGAAAACTTGTGGCTAATAAACTTGATTACAGTTACGTGTTAAGCCTCGATAAATAAATAAAGCCGAAAGGCTTTTATTCATAGTCCAATTTAAACTGTAAACAAACAAGGAGTTTTATCTAAAGCTACAAGATCTAAGATGAATTTCATTATCAATTAAGCAAAGTCGTGCACTTTTTGGTGCGTCGCGACGTCTGAATGGCCGCCCACGGGCTATTTTCTAGGGATGCCAATGGATGTACGATAAATTAATGATGACTCGTTTGTAGAATTTTAACAGCCCTGATGATCAGTCTAGATACTACAGTATAGATATTTATTTTGGGTTACGCATAATAATTATGTCTTATTGTCATGACAGTCTAACAAGTTTTTACCCGCGGCTTTGCCCGTGTTATCAATAGTCCTGTTTTATCCCATGGGAGCATTATAATCTGTATATAAAATTTACACCTAAGTTAGCCCATACTGTGCCTGCATATCTAATTTCATAAAAATCCGTTCAGTAATTTCAGCGTCATTGACCGACAAACATCCAAACAAACTAATCTTCACATCTATGTTAGTATGATACCAATGTTATACAATCCTTGAGGTTAGCTGGCGCTACGTCTAAGGCACCTTCACCAAGCGTCCCTACATCCTTAGTTCTAACAAGGCAGCCTAACTGCCTAACAACTGCCGGAGGTATGCAAATGCACTCCCACCTCCCCGGGAACATGGTAAAATGTATCAAATGGAACTAATTGCGTGTACGGGAGGTGTAGCTCTGAAGTTTAGGAATTAGAAACGGTTTGTGTGAGCTAGCACTTTTTCCGGACGAGGTTTGGAGTCACGAGAAGTTGGGTTTTTGTAGGACATGAGTCTTCGTGCTAATTTTATTATAACGTTTGTATGTTGCTTAATGAGAAATTATAAAACAGGAAGCCTTTATAGTATTTTGTTAGCAATGTTATTGTAGCTTCACTAGAATTCTCTATTCATATCAACATGTCAACTTATTATCACACTGACATCATAGCCATAAGAAGAGTAGTATTGAACCTCTTATGTATTTATAATTTGAGATATTGCAAACCAAATACATCCTAGTCGATATAATTTAAATTTCCAATAAAAACTAGTTAATTTTGACAATTTATTGCAAAATTTAATTAAGTTATTTCGATTGGTTGTCATTAACTTGGTAAGCATATTGTGCCCTGCTCGTTAAATTTTAGTTGCATGCCGTGATCGCCTGTCATACATATGATTTTATCCTGCTACAAGTCATAATTAATAATGACCATGTTGTCCTTTCTTAAGTTACAAAATCAGATGAGAAAAAATGTTTTCAAGTCCCTAACTAGAAAAACTCGATCTCGACTCGTAAAAATAATAATGTTGTAAATTTTAATCTATGTAACTGATTTTCCTTTAAAGCAAGACTATTAGTTTGTTAATATCGGTGACTTGTAAAATTCCTTTCCCTATTTCATTACAATTTAATAATATTCAGTCTCAAAATTTCTTATTAAGTAGTAGAGTTTTAATAGTAGGTACTAGCGGCTCACCCATCAAATCCGATGACATCAAAATAGATCGTAAATTATGTTAATGTAAGATATCAATATTCATACACACAGAGTTCACATTGACTCATCTAACCGCGCCTAAACACAGTGCGCATAAAACATATTGGGCAATAAATGTCAAGTCTACGAAACATTACCAGTTTTATTGAGATTTCGATGCGATGAGGAACAAAGTTATGCCGTACAAGTTATACAAATATTCAGAAACAATCAAATATCAACATTTAGGCTTTTCTTTCTAGGATCCGGTTCAAAAAAGTTCATTATTAAAGTTACCTATCGCATGTTGATTACATTTTGTGTTGAATTATTTTTTTTATGTAATCCGTTGTTTGAATAACTTGCCCTTTTTGCTATATAAAAGTACCTATTCAAACAAGTTGTTTTTAGTTTTAAGATAAAATATTCCTACATTATTATTGATGGCGTTGCCTTTTTTGGGAGAAAGCGGTTACACCAGCCGTGTGTCCTCAATACCTATTGTCACATTGTACGTCGATCTTTGGAGCATTTGGCGCTTTTTTAAAGGTCTCCCAAGGTCACTTGGGGTCAGTTTGCTCCGCCCACTGCTAGTCATTACTCCGACAGGTCTTGTCAAACCAAAATTCATTTATTAAAGCCTTTTGTAAATTTTTATACATTTTACTTTCATGCATAACATTTTAGCCAATCAATATCCCACTGAAGAATAAATACCTCCTGACCTCTATCATCGCAGTGTCACCGTCTCTTTATTTAATCGCTATGAAAGACTTATCTATATAAAATCATTAATAATGTTAGGGAAATATACCTAATAATAAAACAAACACCGTTTTTTCATATTTTATTTTAACAGGAACATACATTCATGCCCTTAAGATTCTACATACAAACGTATACTGCTCTAAAGATATTATTATATTTCCATTATCCTATATCATTCCCATGCATGTACCTATTTAATATACCTACCAATTACATTTTGTTCCGATAATTTAGACAGGAAAAAAACATAACTAGAAAATAAATACCTGCAAATAAACTCCAAATAGATAATATTAACGTAGCCCAGAAAATATAAGTGTAAGTAAATAAATAAATTATTGACACGAATTCACGTACATACTTTAATTAAACGATTCACCTAAATAAATGCATGCACAAACACCAAAACATGCAACAAAGAGCAGCTGCATTCAGTAACACATTCCAGTCAGATTACCTAAACTAGCCGCTAATTTTGATTAGTTAGAAACTTATCACATTGATATCATGCATATTACTTTCTACCAGAATCACACAACTAATGCAAGCGTTTCACATACCTGTTGAATATTTCACGGCTTTTCGCCTTCATACTTCCTAATAGGATAAATGTTTTATCTACGAGTGTAAATGTCTTATAGGATTTTAAGTGTAGAAATACACTAAGCGGAAAAAACGCGACCGAAGTTCGGCGGCAATGCATTTTCTATACAAAAATTACGCGACGTAATGTCACCATGGTGTTTCATCTTTCATTATTTTAAAATACATTGCAGGCGTTGTCACACGGAACTTCGGTATAATTAATGTTTACGATTCAACAATGACGCATTAAAGACAGGTTAAGTTAACTTAAAAGTCCTATGTGTGTATTTATGTATTCTCACTTCGTAATTCATCGTTCTTCTTATGATTCTGTGGTTAAAGTTAATTTAATGAATAAGCAAAGTCTTAACTTGTGTTTGTTTAGTTCCTTATATCTGCAGTAGCAACGCGACTCCCGCTAAGATCCACTTGGAAGGCTTATCTATGGACTTCAAGTTGAACGTCCACACGTAGGTTTGGCCTCTCGTGCGCGTCGTATACACGGGACACTGGTATGTATCAGTGAGGTCTTGCTTCTCTTGCGTTATGGCCTGTTGATTGAATAAATAGGTAAGAAGATTATTTAAAATTATGTAAGTATTCATATCACCATTGGTAAAAAAATGGGTTTCCCACTCAAAATATAAACAAATACAAATAGTGCCCGTCTCTCATGTCTGTCGCAGCCACTGTCAAAACTTTACAACAAAACGTTACCAAAGCTAGACTCTACGAGAATATGAACTCCAGTACTCTAAAGATAACCCTTTAAAGCGATTCGACGATGTACCTGGGCTGGAGTGGAGGTCCCACCGCCCCCCCTCGACCATGAGCCCTTGGACGACGGCGCCCGCTGTCTCCAGGGCCCGCCCTGGAATCAGCAATGCTGTCGACCAGGAACAATACTTACCCTGATATTAATAACCGGCATACAAGGGAACAGCTCCTTCATAGGTAACAGGACGATGTACCCGGCCTGGAGGTCCCACCGCGCCCCCTCCATCATGAGCCCGTGGACGTAAGCCCCGTCTCCAGGACCAGCCCTGGAATCAGCAATGCTGTCGTCCAGAAACAACACCTACCCTTATATTAATAACCGGCATACACGGGAACAGCTCCTTCATCCGGGACTCGACGATGTATCCGGCTTCGAGGTCCCACCGTGCTCCTTCCATCATGAGCCCGTGGACGTATGCCCCGTCTCCAGGACCCGCCCTGGAATCAGCAATGCTGTCGTCCGGGCACAATTAGCAAGGCCATGCAGTGAAAATGTGAATACAGCTGAGCGGTGGTGTGAGTTAGGGATAAGCGCGGATGAGTAAATCTGGTAGTATTTGGATTTGGAAGGACACAGCTTCGAAATTTCATCTGTTTTAGTTATTTTGTTGCTGAATATTTGCCTCTAAAAGCTGCTACTTACTGTTCATCTTCGTTCAGTGCCTCATTAAGTATTATCTTCTTCTTTTCGTCATTGCAAAGAATGCTTGTTTTATTTACAACTTTTGTTGTAGTTGCTTACAGAGAGGCATGCCCTTTGTAAAAACCACTACCGCTTCCAATATCCCACAAACTACTCTCCATGGTCTCCTGGCGGAGAAAATTTTTGACTACCATATTATAGTAATTATAGTAATAGCCTACTAGTGCATTATCCCCAAAAGCGTCTTGTTTTTCAAACATTTTAGGTGACTGTTTACAAACTATCAAACCCTATCAAGCATAACTACATTTAAAATACGTTCAAGAAATTACTTGATGAAACTTCTTAGCTGTGTTCCACAATCTGCATTATATTCAAAACGGATTATTTTCTTTCACAAAAAACAGAGTTCATTATTTTCATATTTTTCACCGAAAGAAAATAACCAGATTTACTCATAAGTACATCATTGAAGTATAGTTTCATTACATATGGGGTTTCTGTCTTTGGATCCCATCAAGCGAAGCCCTCACGCCGTAAACAAACCAAACCTGATGTCCATTCTGAAGCCGGTACATAATAATGGAACCATTATAATTGATAGCTGTAAACATTTGAATTAAGTGCGACATTAGACAGGGTAATCTTCAATGCTAAGGATAAATCACGCTTCGAAAAATAACTTTGGCCATTCTGTGAAAACTAAAACGTTTCGATTATCAATCTCATAGAATGTAACGGATGCAATGTTTCATAAATTATGTTTTATTCAGTATAGGTGTTTGGATTTATGTTACTATTTCACGCGAAAACTACTGAATAGATTTTAATAAAATTTTACTCTAATGTTTACCTACTTTTATCAACCACTAATTTGTATATCGTTTGCTTGCCAAAGAACTATCCACCAAAATTCTTCAACGATATGAATCACCTACACTAACTTTTACTTATTTAAACCCTAAATTCGCGCTCAGACCTTCAGTATGTAATAAAGTTCCGAATAGTACAAATATTGGTTGTAAACTTACGAGAATTCCTTTTTCATTTTCTTGGTGACGTCACACTGCAGGCACATTTTGTCGAGAGGCAACTCGTACTGCCGAGCTGTGCTCTGCATTATCGCTGTCAAGAGACTTTGCGGGTTGAAGAAACCCGGGAGCCACACTGACGGTGGTAGCTAGTTAGAAGAAGATTCCTCAATTTTATTTTTAGTTTTCAATTATGTTTTTATTTCAATCTTTGTGTAGATTTTTATCTCCTTAATAATAAAAAATATGATAATCTCAATATAGGTAAACTTACTATAAAATCAACAGACCAACTCTCCAGTTCTTTCATTCGAAGACACAGATCTACAAACCACGCTGTTAGGCCTAACAACGATGGGTACGCTCTATTTGCCCATGCATGAGGTACCTGAAAACAATATTTTAAATCATCATCATCAACATCATTTTAAGATGATCTTTTTCACAATAAATAAATAAATAAATAAATGCCTTGGACAAACACACCAATTGCCTAGCCCCAAACTAAGCTCGAAGCTTGTACTATGGAAGCTAGGGAACGGATAGACATACTTAAATACTTTTATAAACATCCATGTTTCGGGTACAATTGCCGATGTTCATCACACAAACATATGTAAACAATAAAGCTAAAGTTTAGTTTTCTAAGTAAATTACTTTGTTAGTGATGAACTTACTTGATCCAAAAACAATGCATTTTCCAATTCTTCCATGACCGACGTAATGGTAAGCTCTCCCTGTAGGAAAAAAGTCTTCAATTAATACATAATTATTTTAAAAAAAAACTCGATCTGCGCATGTGCATTTTATATTCAGCGGCTTGTCCACCTTCGCGATCAGCTCCGGCATGTTGAACCTATCGTGAGCTTGTCCATTGTGTCATCCACCTTCATCATCATTATCACCTTATTGCAGACTACTGCTTGAAGTAATACTTACCTTCAAGCCAAGGTCCAACTCCTTGAGCGACCGCCTCATTTCCCCGGTCAGGTAGTTCATGCGCTCGCACTCCTGGAACGCGACGATGATGTACGGCGTCTTGTCCTGCACCTTCGCGATTAGCTCCGGCATGTTGAATTCTATCAGCTTGCCCATTGTTTCATACAGCTTCAACATCATCATCATCACCATTTTGCAGACTACTGCTTGAAGCAGCCCTTACCTTCAAGCCCAGGTCCAGCTCCTTGAGCTCCAGCATGTGGAACACCTATCAGCTTGTCCATTGTCTCATCCACTTAATCATCATCATGATCATCAACAACTCCCTATTGCAGTTCACTGCTAGAAGCAACCCTTACCTTTAACCCCAGGTCTAGCTCCTTGAGCGAGCGCCTCATCTCACCGGTGAGGTAGTTCATGCGCTCGCACTCCTGGAACGCAACGATGATGTACGGCGTCTTGTCCTCCACCTTCGCGATCAGCTCTGGCATGTTGAACTCTATCGTCAACTTGTCCATTATGTCGTCTAGCATCAGTTTTACCTGAAGAAATTATTTCTTTATTAATAACTTTACCAACGTTAAGTAATTAAGTAAAGTACCTAAATTTAAATTTCACCAATACCCTGATTTTGGTTTCAATTATTACTGTAATTGATAAGACAGTTGTCCAAACTACATCTTCGCACAAAATTATTTGAACACGGCTAAGATAAATGCTCTACGTCGTCGATCAAGATCAGGTAAGGAGGCATTGGTCTATATTATCATTCCTATTTTGTAGGTAAAATTTAAGTAATTAACCTTTTCTTCTCTAGTAACTGTGCCGCCGCCAGCTGCTTGCGCATCTCTTGGTTGCATCTCAAATATCGTCTTAAACAGATTATCCGAGGTAGTTGTGAGGAAACCTATCTCAGCGTTTGGATGGAGCCCGTAGAGGTAAGGGGATTCAGGCGGCAACGTTTCTTCGATGTACTGGTGGTAGCCTGCGTAGTCTAGAGTCGGGGGCGCTTTGAATCCAGGGGCTAGTAGGAGTTCACCATCAACCTATTAAGACAAAGAAATGGTCATCATGATTTTCGTAGTAATATACGGACGTAAATAGCTTCTTAGTGTACAAGATGTCTTCCATGTCTCTATAGTCACGTAGAAATCATTCGTAGTTATTAGAAATATTTTTGTGATAGAATACGTCCTACTCGTACAAGACAGTCAGTGAGTGTCAAAAATTACTTTTAAGATATTTAATAAAAAAATATTTCCGATACAAATATTATCAATCACTCCGAATCCAATTATTAAAATGTTTTAATTATCTAAAACATACTTACAAGATCAGGTTGCATCAGCTCCTCCAGGTACGCGTTGCAGAGTATTCTATCCCAGTCATCGGTGATGTGACCTCCATACATGATCTCACCAAAGAGGTATCTTAAGTCTTCCCACGGGACATCCTCATTGGCTTCTAAATAGTTATGCAAGACCAGCACACTTATGGTGAGATCGCCTGAACAAAAACAATAAAAACTTATTATTGTCTAGCTTTCCAACCGCGATTTGGGTCGCGTTTATGACATTTAAAGCATATTTTTTATATTTTAAAATACACTTTTGGCATTTGTAGTAAACAAATTGTTTTCATCCCTTAAAACTTTTTCAAAGTCCAATTTTGCAAAATACAGCACTTATGTAGGTTCTGAGATATCGTAGGTAATAGGTAGGTAATAGGTAGGTAATAGGTAGGTAATAGGTAAGTGAGTAATTTCTGGCTTCAAACATGGGAATACAACTACACAGTCAAAACGTATGACATTTTGACTAAGTATTTCTATGTACTATTAAAAAAAAATAGAGAATAGGTCTATTCAAAAAAAACTTCCAACGTACAGGTGGGAACTTATATTTCTATTATTATAATCATATAACATAAAAATTGCCTCCTGGAACCTGACAAAAACACCCATATGAAAGTCAGACGCACCAATATTAAACGGATATGTTCTGTTCCAGCCCTGAGGGCCGAACTTCCTCCTCTCAGCGACGACGGCGTGGAAGTAGCAGAGAGCGAAGAGAATCCCCTTGAACTCTACTTCCTTGTTGCACATCTCTAGGGTCTCTTGGGTGAAGTTATCAAGGGCTTTGTGCATGTTTGCCTGTAGCATAGTTAAGTTAATTTAGATAAGTCTAATTCATTGTCAGTCAGACAGAATTCAATCCCCGCGGAATACAAAAATTGTGTGCACAAACAATACATTTGTATATACTTAAAATGTGTATCTATCTATATAAGTTTAACATAATATATTAGTTATAAATTATAGAACTGAATCTGTAAAACATGTGTAGGGTCGGATTCATATCAAATTGATCCCAACGTTTATTCCTAACTTGGTAGGGAAAGATGGAATAGGTGCAAAATATGATGTTTTCAGATATTTATTTAACAACACATACCAGCATTCCAGTGGGAGGTTCATTGGTAATCTTAATACTGGACTCTAGAATGCCTTGAGGTATGATGTGAGACTCCACAGTAGGCGCGGGCTCTGCCGACATGAACAGTCTGAAGTCATCGTGGCATCCAGTCGCAAGGCTCTCCATCCTTTTCTCTAGAATTGGAAGCCATTTCTTTACTAAGTGAATATTCTGAAATATGCAATAAGGTTGTTTTTCAAAAAAATCAAAATAACTTCACTGAAATTTTATATTCTTTCGTGCATTAATTGATATGCATGCTTCTGTTAGATGATTTCAAATTCTAAAAACTATTTTTATCTTTTATATTCAGTTCCTTTAAATTAAAAGTCATTGTCGCTACACGTTAAGTAATTATCTAACCTGCAACACAACCCAATGTCCTTCTCTCGCCCCGACTTCCATTGCCTGCTCTGCAATTATCTCCTGCCCTTGACCCAAAGACACATTGTGGAAGTTCCCAGCATCTATGGTGTATCCCATGACCTTGCCCAGCGCCTCCACGTCCTTCAGCGGGTTCACGCCAGGGGACAGGATGAAGAATATCGGCGTCGTCGAGCTCGTCTCCTCGAACGACTTGCTAAACTCCATCGCCCTGTTTTCGACGTATTTTGCGCCCATTTTAAGTTCGATGTATGCTCTGAAATGTCATTACGGTCTTAAGCACTGGTTTCGGTTTTGTTTTATCAAGTTCTCTGTACTATTTGTTACATTATGTTGCCAACAAATATGTTCTGGTGATTGACTGTTAATTTTAAAACATATTAAAATTAAAACTTACGCTACCGCATACGTCATCCTGTCAGGACGCAACGCTCGCATTATACAAATCCTTTGGAAAGGCGTTTTGGTTTTCCAATCCTATGAACAATTAAATTGATTTTATTGTTAACACAATATTTAATTGCTTTTTTACTCTTTAATACATTTCGATCATGCTTGGTGTAGGCCTGTTTGACGCACACCAAAGACATTTACATAAAAATATTCCTAAAAGATTGATATATGATAAGAAACTAAATATTTAAATTGTTTTGTGCCATTAAGATAGATTTAAAGATCAACTGTAGTGTACTTACATCAGGAAACGGCTCCCGCTCAGGACACTCAGTCTCCACAATTTTCTTCCATTTAAGAGGCGCAGATTCTATGTCCCTATCAAGATTCATGAACTCAAATCGGCCAGACAAAGAGCAGATACCTCCCCAACTGTGGTGGGTGAGGAAGTCTACTGGGCTCGCCACGTGAGGCTTGACCGGGAAGCGAAGGAAGAAGTCCACTTCCTCTGGAGCCACTTCTTCGTTCATGAGGAGGATCTGAATTTAACAAGTTATAGGTTAGTTAGATATTTCTTCCATTATGTTGTAATCTTCAGCTGGCAATCGTAATGGGTTTTTTTCATGAAGGGGAAATCGACTAGAAAGTACAATTAAAGTTCGTAACTGACTGTCATTGAATACAACAACAAAATAATTATACAATCGTATAAAACATTATTATTGACTTCACTTTTAACACAATCTTTAAAATGAATTCCAGATTTGTAGAAGTTTCTCCTGCATACTCGACAATTTTACCAAATGTAATATCGATAGTCCTACGATAGAACTGAAATTACCAACACAAACAATAAACTCTAACCTGAAACGTCATCTGCGATGCGAAGATAAGTTTGTCGCACTCAAACAAGCCTCTCGTGGTGTACTGGTAGACAGAGAAGCTTATGCTGTCGATGAGGTTGACCATGCGCAGAGCAACGGTGTTTGCCGGCTCTGCGCGGGATATTGCCTTTTGAAATACTACAGTGAACGCCTGGGAAGAAAAAATAATACGTATTCAAAAAACACCACCAAATTCATTAAAATTAGCAAAAGTAGATGAAAGTACATATGACTTCTCCGAAGTCCAGCTGGCTATCTCTTAAGTTATATTCAAATTCTTTAGTGAGGATGTTTGTTTTCAACATACCTACTGTTTTCACGAAATAAGATAGGTAAATGATATTTATGTTCAATACTGAATTTATGATTTCTCTGAAGTCCAGCAGTCTTTAATTCTACATATCGATGCCTAACGGCCAAAATGGCCTAAGCGACATTTTTTGCGAAATCGACTTATATATATCATTGGAATCACCTTTTTTTTCTCCGTCGTTCTATCTAGGTTTCGTCACTCTAGCTCGTAGTTTTTGTCGGTTATGCGGTTGGTAAATTAAGGCTCCAAGCCTTAATTTTACGTCCTAAGCGCCCAATATTTTAGGGTTTTTTTCATTCTGGTGGTTAGAAAATACAATATTTTAAAATAGTTACTTAGACAATTTGCCTTAAAAACAATAAATAACAAAAATGTCGCTTAGTACTTTCGGGCCGCGAATTACAAACATAAGATATGGCGCTTAGGATTATTTGCCCTATCACATATTTCTATTAATTGTGGCGCTTATCCCATTTTTCTCCCAAAATACATGATCCAATTTATGGGTATTGGTGTGTCTGGTCGCAGACTTTCGCTGGTACAGGTTATCTGCGACACCCTGTGTTTTTAGTATTTCGCTAACACTAATACTTTTTCGTCAATCACTTCTTATGTTGGCTTAATGTCGGTTAAGCAATTTTAATAAAAATACAGATGCACTTAAGTCGCTTCTGGCTAACATGAAATTTTTTGGTAAAGGCGGTTACGACATTTTTGCTGTAAAAAAATAAATCCATTTGGGCTCAAGCGACAAAAAACACTCTTAAATGAATGATTTTTAATACTTTAATGAATACATCTTGTAGAGAAATATATTTTACATTTACACCTAAAATTTGGAATCTTAGGAAGCAAAACCCGGCAACTTATATGATTTTTTTTCGAAATTTTTCATCTTTAATCCTCTCTCCTGTAAAGTTTGGTAAATGGCGGTTAGGCCTTTTTGGCCGTTAGGCATCGATATGTTCTTAGCTTTACTGAGAGTTACAATCTTCGGAACTATTTTTGGAACTGCCCAGTCAATTTAAGAATCGTAAAATCATTGAAACATGTGTTTTCATTCAAATGTGTTAGATAAATAAATGCACTTCCTACCTTTAGTGAGAACTGATATAACGGATTAATTGCGTTCAAGTCATTCAGAATGAAATAGAGCAACGAGGCTCTGGCGGCGGCTGGGCGGTAGAACTCACGAGCTATATCTATCTCTTTTGAAGTCACTTTAGCTTCTCCCACCTAGACAGAGAGCGTCATTGAAATTAGCAGTACATTTAATTTAAAAAAAATAAGTAAGTACGTAATTTTATTTCTTACAATCATCACAAACCTTTCTTTCAATATCGGAAGCCGTCATTTTCGTCTTTTCCAAATTATCCACTAAAGCAGTATCTTCTAGTATGTCATCGCCTGCGGAAGACAGCCGGGCCAATAGATCAGCCTCAAGCTGATTCAGCATTATCTTAAACTGGTTCTGTTGCCTCGTCAAGTTTGCTTTCAACTCTTCCAAGTCAGGTCTTTCAGCTTTAACCACTTCTGCTAGAAGCTGGTCTTCCAAACCATCTCTAGTAACGGTAAAGTTAACTAGAGTAGTCTGAGCTTGCATTTCTGGCTTGTAATGAGGATTGGCCAATTTGGTATGGAGAATTAGTCTAAAGTTCGGATTATATTCCACTTCTCTGTCTCCGATTTTAACAGCCCTGAGAATTACAAAAGTTGGTTAACTTTCAGAGTCTTTGAATCATCAAATTCAAAAAGAGAATCAATGAAGATGTTCAAGTTAAGTATACGTAAAAACTTAGCTTTTAAGTTAAAGGCTAATTGAGTGTTAATTTAATTAACCATTTTTTAGAACCTTGAGTACGTAAAATAAATGCTAATATGTACAAATTTATTTCCCTAGCTCAGCATATGGCATGCCCTTTCAATGCTAGCATCTGGCGAGCGCACAATTAAATATTACCTCGGCAAAAGAAACAATGCATGACCATGTTCAGCTTAATAAAGTTGTTTCTACTCGTAATAATATCATTAAACGGTGTAAACCCACGATTAACCAATTAAAGTCCTACATTCTTTCCACACGGATGGAGGCGGCGAAATTACTTTTTTCCGTCAGTCAAGTGATCTTGCTAAACCGATTAAGTATTTATGTGCAAATTGCATCATTCAAAAAAGAATTCGGATGTTGTTTCGAGATGAAGTAAGGCTAAAATCGTTTGCTCGAGCGATGTAACTTTGATAGACCCTCTGCAATTGCACACGCACGAGTTATATCTGCTAAATCGGTAAGTGGCCATCCTTAAATAATGTGAAATAATAAAATATTGGTTTTTGAAGACATGAAACATAAATGAAATAACCGTATTGTTCTTAGAGAAATTAATGAGATGCGAATTATAAAAAGTTATTTTAATCTATGCTTATATTTCTTCAACAAATATAGTAAATGCTCTAAACTTACTTTCCCTTCTTTATCAAATTTCTTCCAATCAGAAAATCCAGCACCGGATCTAATTCCTCCCCAATGTTTTCCATAAGCACTGTGTCTCCGTTTATGATGGATTTCTCAATGGCTTCCATGTAACCTCTTTGCCCGGGGCGGATCACTTGCAATTTGTCACCGTATTTTTGCTTGATCCATTTAACGCCTTGCAACTGGAAATCATGATAATGGCATTATATGATGAATATCATCAGAAGACGGTCCTTGTGCGTGGATCGAATCTTGATAGATCTTAAATATCAGAAAAACATATGCATTTTGTTGATTAACGTAAGAATTGCCCTTAACTATAATCTCATTCTTGTAAGTTTAACTACAGACTTAAGTATATTTTAACCTTTAAAAAGACGCTCAATAAGACTTCACACAAATGTGTGTAGCCGACATTTTAACGATTTCCGTTAAGATATCCGATTTCCGTAAAGTTTGGGAGGGTATGGGGTCTTGAAGGCAGGCAACGCATCTTTGACCCTTGTTGATATATTGTTGATGTCCATGGGCAGCAGTGATCACTTTCCATCAGGTAACCCTTTGATTCGTTTGCCTGCATATAACATTAAAAAAAATTTTTTACGTATATCAACCTGTGGATCAATCATCAAAGGCCAACGGTCAGAGTTGCAGAGTATAGTCGCGTTCTCAGTACTCATGCGGTCCGATGGTAGCCCTTCGTTCTGCCATATCGCAATCTGCGTGTCGTCAGTCAGCATGGTAAGGGGGTCCTGTCCTTCGGTAATTGGTATTGGAGGCTAGAACATGAAAATGACATTTAAATAAACGGCCATGGGAAAAATATGTCTACAAATTGAAGCTATCAAACTAAACTTTGTAGTTTTATCTACATTTTTATATTTAAGATTCTACTTAATTATTTTAAAGTATTCAATTTCCAACTGTGCAAGCAATATTACGCTGCATAGACAGGCCGCTAATTGCGGACCACCCCTAGTGTTAAAATATAAAAACAAAAAGCTAGGCATCACATACTCCTGATCCAGCTATAGGACATGCTAGAAGCCCTCTCTCTCTGAAGATCTCGTGCCCGCCATTTCTGGACATACAAAGGCTAAAAACATCAAATGGATGTCCCTTACATCTAACTTCTTCATAAAGACCAGCCACTGCTTGTTCATCAGGTCCAGTCGGTACTGCTTCGTGAAACACCCCACGTAGCATATGTAGGCGCATATGAGGAGCATATCGCCCGGCATTGTCTTGTTTTGCTGCAAGAAACTGGTTACAAAGAAATTATTTAGTAGTTTGTACTACTAACGCGTAAGATGATTTATGGTTTTAAGTGAGAGGACTTAAAGCGATGACATACAGGGTGGAAATTTAAAACGCCACTGGGGAAATACTCCTGATAGAAAGTTATACTTAAAGAAAACTTTCCTTTAAAAAAAAAGAAAATTGCATTTAGCGCTTTTTGAAAATTTGCTTGCCGGGCCCGGTAATCGAAAAGACTGATACTGTAAAAGTTGCATCCTGTACTTTTGTTGCATCGATCATTAGGGTCAATTTTAAGGATGAAATCTCTTCATCGAACTTCATAAATTAAATGTAAGAAAACTCTCACTAATAATTTCATGCATCGTCTCGATAGAAAGTGTGTGATTGTAGGATTATGAGGACCTCCTTTAGACTTCAAAACTACACCACTTACTTAGCAACAGTTTCAGCCCAACGTATATTTTCGCTCGCGAGCCCGTTGACCAGTCTGTTGGCTAGAGAGATGACCGCGTTGGTAGCGTCGGCTTCCGCTTGACATTTCATTTTCTCAGCCGTGGCTCTCGCAAAGGCTGACTTTAGGTTTCGTAGAAGCTCTTCCAAGGACTACAAAATGGATTGAAACACAAAATATTTTTAAGAATATTAATAAAAAAACAGTGACTCAATTCAAAGCTGGACTTTCCTAAAAGTATGTATTAGATAATAATATCTGTAAAGTTATAAACAGGTGATATCGATAAACAATTTCAGAGCGTTGTAACGGCAAAGATCAGCCGACCGCCGCTATTCCATAGAATAATGTTGAAAAAATTATAGACTTAAATAATCAAATCATGTCAATACTAACATTGTATTAATCAAACAAAATAAGTTCAAATAACATGTAAACAGATTCAACAACGATAATAGTACTCGTATTAAAGAAAGAATGGGGACACTTTTCACAGAAAAAACAAATGACACGAGACAATTTAAAAAAAGAATGCGCTCGCGATCCTCCTCGTTTTATTTCATGAAGCGGCCAGTCTTTGGAGGTTGTAGTTCCTAAAACGGAGCATGAAAACATAACATTAGACTAACCAACAAGAAAAATAGTTACTCACAGCAACTTTCAACTTGATATTCTTAAGTTTCTCCCTCGCGGCGTGCAGCTCATCGTTGGCATCCTGCAGCGCTCTCCTCTTCGGCAGGATCGTACAGAATACCTCGTAGAACTTGATTATGTTTATCACCCACGCGCACAAGCCGGCTGCTGCGGCTGATTTGGACTTTATGAAATCTGTAATATGGTTGATTTTGAAATAAATAAATTCGTTGGACACCAATTGCCTAGCCCCAAGCTAAGGACACTAGGGAACGGATAGGCATACTTTAATACTTTCTTATTAATGTAAATTTAGATACAACACCCAGACCAGGACAAACAGACATGTTCATGCACACAAATGTTTGTCATTGATCAAACTTGCAACTTCTTAATCCAATAGTCAACTTTTCGACCACTACACCAAGAGGGTCGTCGGTTTGGTTTCGGACCTGCTCAAACTATGTCTAAAATCGATATTTTAGACATAGTTTTTAAGGACTCGATAGTCCTTTAGCTAGTCATACGGTAAATAGACCTTACCTGGTTCAAACTCAGGATCTCTTAGATAGGGTTGAATAGCTTTAATGACATCCGGATGAATGTTTTCTTTGTCATAATTAATTAGATTATCCAGAAATACATCAACTTTTGCCATCAACATCTGGGAAAATATACAGTTTCTGTTTTAGAGCATCATGTTTTAACATACAATAAATGTAGGTAAGTGCAATGTTTGGCTTAAACTTCAAATAGATGCTATCCGTTTAAAATTATGTAGTTTGGTTTCAAGAGCTATATCAATCTCAGAATCAACACATAAATCAATATTTACAAATATGTACGTTTTTTAGACTCATTCACTGAATAATTATAACGAACTCTACAAAAACATATCTAGTTAATAAAAACACCATTTTCTTTTAAACGAATCCCAAAAAAAATTGTGATTTATTTTATTACCTTGGCTGCTTTCCAGCTTCTGTCCTTAGGAACCTTCCCGTTAGGCGCCATCAGTACCACCACTGCAGCAGTGACATTCATCACCGCATCGGGAGGAGACCCGAACGACTTCAGCTCAGTAAGGTTGGCTTTGTTCAAAGTGTTAAGGGCTTCCTGAGCGGCCTGTAACGCTGGTTCTGCCTTGATCAGGTCTATTTCGCAGTCTTTCTGCTTTTTCGTCACTTCTTCGGTGATCACCGCTACTCTTTCCTCCTCATCATCGGCTAGTGAAAGAAATAGAATTTACAGAATTTCATATCATTTAGCATTTTGAATGCCATTGATAACTTAAGTTCCAAAACGGTCCCGTGACTGAGACGCCATTGACAAAATATTGCTATTATTAAAACACATTTTATTTCTTTGGACTCGATACCATACTAAATATAATGGTGTTTTAAACAATCACGGGATGTTTTACTTAATATAAGTCTTTTTTTAATTTTACTTTTGATGTTTTTCTTACCCGCCTCTTTCTCGGCAGTGACTTTGGCTGTCTCTACTCCAACCGTTTTTATTAGTGTGTCTGCAATCTCGTTCTTTTCAGCAAGTTCCACTTCCTGCACAGCCAATATCTTCTTAAGCTTTGCTACCTCTACCGCTGTAACTCGTAACTTTTCAAGACCATTCTTCAGTCTACATAAAATGAAAAACATACAATCTCGGTTATTACGCATGAAGTTCTCTTAAATAATATTGATGTAAGATGTAACCGTGTTACAATACTCACCTCACAATTTTTGCTTGCAAATCCTCTGTTTTATCATTGATCAGTTTGGTGTACATACTTATTTGCTCTAAGAAACTTTTTGGAGTGGTGTAGTTATATCTTCTATCGTTTGCGAAATATGCTTTCGAAATTGTATTTACGGAAGTATGGATGAAGGACATAAACAATGCCACTGAGTCTCGGAGTTCAACCTGTAAGAGAATTTTTATGTGAATATAATGTATTCTGCTATTAAATTTCGTGAAGCGACAAAAACGAAGCTTTTCATTCAAAGTACGTAATAATCAAAAGTAAAAAAAATAGACATACCGGTAAAACATGAAGATGGTCCAAAAAACTCATAGCTACTGACACCAAGGCTTCCTGTGGCCACTCGTGGAACCAATTGATGGAAGTACCGTTGATCAGAGCGGGGAACTTCCTACATCTAACTCGTAAAGTAGACCCCACTGGGGAGAAGCACAGCACAACCTTGAGCATCTTGCGCACTCGGTCTATGAAGAACTTCCAACATACTTCTCGTGTGTCAGGAAGTCCGGCAGCTTTAACCTAAACCAATGTATTTTATGTAGGTACATTATTTTGTTCAATTCAAAATTCTTAGTGTAGTATAGGTAAACTATGCGGAAAAAAACGCGACCGAATTTACGAGGCTGAATTAACGTTCCGTCGTGGTCATGATACTACACTTCTAAATGGGACGACACACTATGCCGAAAAAACGTCGTGTAATTTTGTATAAAAAATGCATTACCGCCGAACTTTGCTCGCGTCATTTCAGCCTAGTGAGTGGAATGATCATATAACATACCTCATTTCTGACACCGCCTAGAATATTTTCAACTTCATCGTCAGGAAACAAGTCTGCCACTTCACCAGAAGCCAACAAATCGTTTATAAGGACCAAGAACTGCTCACTTGCGACCTGAGCATCTGTCATTAGGAACATTATGCCCACGTTTTTGAGCCCACTCTTTATGTACAGGCCATTTAGTTCATTCTGTAATAAATTAGGTTATTAGTCTACCCGTATCTACTTCAAAGTTATACCTGCTCAAAGTAAATTATAATAGGTACATTATTAATTTTATTCACATTGATTCAATGCACTCAATTACTTTCCTAATTTTAGATGCTAACAAAACCAGTGCGGATTGAATAAAAGTAGGTTAACTATGACCATCACTGATGAATATAATAAGAAGACCACACTAATTTCGTACCTTTAAATCTAGCACACCGTATCCCTTCTTAAGTTGTATTTGTGTAACTTCCAAACCTGAGATGAAGGCTGCCAGTCGAGAGAGTGACTGCTTACCCGACCCTCCAACGCCGACCAAAAGAGCACTGCCTCTGGGACACTCTAAGATTCGGTTTATCCTGAAAATTGAAGAAACTTTACACTTCTATCACATTACCTTCTGGTCCCATGTCCACTTATTTTGAGCACTAAATAAGAATGTCTCTTGTTTTAAATTCTATTCCATAATCGGTCTTGGTATTTACGTTTCATGGTTGATGACCAATTTGACTCCAAAAATCAATTGCTGGTCGAAACCAAAAATCAAGTGTTATTTACCTACAAACATGCCACATAGCGTCTTCAAAGAGTACCAAACTCATGGCTGCATTAAGCTCATTATAGCTTGCCATGGCATCCATTAGAATCTTGTTCAGTTGAGTCCAAGAATCAATAGGAAGGTACTTAGGGTCTCCAAGCCCCTCAACAAAGTGGCAGTAGATGTTCGGTTTCTTAAATACGACGGTTTCTTCGAACTCCTGAAGGTAAAATATATGGCGAAAGTGTTAAATTACAATCAAAGTTTTTAAAAAATGTGCTAGTAGTACATTAAGTTCTGCTTGCTGCTATATTAAGTTTATGTAAGAATAACCGAGTAGGTACATTAAGCCTCGCTTACACATTTAATGTTAAAGTACAACAAGAAAACTCTAAAACAAATAAATATCGTATTACCTCAAAATTTTTCTTCAGTATATCAACTTGAATTTTCACAAATGCGTCAATATCTTTATCTTCATTAAGTCTATCTCCATAAACTCGATGAGTTTCATGAAGCCATAAGCGCATTAAATCGGATGGATTTATCAAGCATTCATTAGTACTAAATAAGAAGCCCTGAAAAAATGTTAAAGATTGTTAAATGAGGCACCAATGACATACCATGAAAAAATATTGGAAACCATTTCAACTAATTTACCTGGAATACGTTAGATAAATCTCTCAGATTGAAAATATAATGAAATTTGTCTGCAGTGGGGAGAAACACCTGTGTCATTTTCAGATGTAACATCATAGTCAGAGAGACAATAGATGCTGAAAATAAAATACCACAAAACCTAATAAACTCCACTGATTAGAGTCTGAACAAGTAGAAAATTCAAATATAGTATGTAGGTATTATTTTACCTGACATTTTGAGAATGAGGGGATTCATTTTAAATTCAGGATTAAGCAAATGCTGATACAAAATTGATTGATAGATATAATTTAGTGCTTCGTTGTTAGGAAAACTGGTTGCAAATACACAGAAATGTCTTTGCAACCTAGGGTTAATTGTAAAACTTCCAGACGTTGGATTCATACACGAAACATATTGAGTATTGTGGATATCTTTGAGCGTCAGTTTGGTCCTATCATACCAATGGTGGTAGTCTATATGTTGTCGTATTATAGTATGTGGTTGAACTGTCCCGTAGGCATCTACTTCGGGCATATTCATGTCATCTATGAAATAAATGAGAGTCTTGTTTCCAGGGGGACCATAATTACGACCTGATTTCTTTTCTAAAGGTTTTTCTAGAAGCTTCTGTAGCATCTCAGCAGAAGTGTAGAAATTGAAGGGTATCAACTGGATGGCGTAATTTTCTGGAAGTCTATAAAAATACATTACAAGAATATCAAGTCAAGTGATAAAATGTTGATGATAAATATAAATAAGAAGAAATTACTTACCCCTGCAATTTTTCATTCACCATTACTGTTTTCCCAGAACCAGCACATCCAACGAGCATAACCGGATGTTTATCCTTCATAAGTAGATCCAAGAAGAATCTTATTCTTATAGTCTCTGCTGTAGGCACTAATACGGCCTGCAATTAATAGTAAATGAAATAAAAACAAGTAGTTTGGTATTTCAAATAGTACAAAGGAATAATATAGATAATGTCGGACCTGCAGAGGTACATCAGTGTCCAATTCAAATTTTGTTATTTTTTCAGTCCATGGTTCAAATTGTTTTTTAGCGTTTACGTAATAATCAAAAACTGTACCACCTTGTGGAAATGGTACTGTTTTAAATTCCTTCACCCACCACTTCGTAAAATCTGTAAAAATAATAGCATTTAATGCCTTGATACTTTTGGTGTACTAATCAAACGAAGAAAACTTTACGGATAACATAACGTACCAACTCTATAATCCATAGCTCCATCAAGATACATAGACGAGCCAAATGCCCAAACACATGCAAAGACAAAATAAATTTCATGCCATTCCTTTGGACAATTAAGAGGAGTATTTTCAGGAACAAGCAGGCTTTTTAACAGATGACATAGCATCTGAATGTGAGCCATTTCTGCTATAGGAGTAATCTTTTTAAATTTACTACCTACGGCATCCATGCAAGATGGAATATAATTGTCAAAAAGATTTATTAATATGTCTTTTTCGGCTTGATCTTCTCTTGTTTCGATCCAGCTTGTCACGTAACTGAAATGGAAATAAACTGTTACAATTTTTCTTAACCTTAATTCATTTATGCCAATGTAATTCTATACTTACGGATTCCAACCTACGTCTTCAGCATTGATATACAATATACCCGCCCTAGATACTGTGGCTGGAGTAGCGGTTCGCAAATTAGATATTTCAAACATTAAACGCATAGTTGGTGTTACAGGTATCCTTTCATTACTAGCCAATGTCAATATTTTGTTATCATCCATCACAGTATTTAATGATTCTATCCACATTGGGTCTATGTCTCCATCTAAGACTATCCATCTAGGGCTGTCTCCAGCAATGTTTGCCTGATCTCTCATTATTACTGAAAACAATCCATCTTTCCAGTCACGCGTTGCTGGATTTATGATACCAAACAACTCATCATTTGTCACAGCTTTTGGATTCAAATCATTGTAAATAGGTTTCTTCTTCAAATTCTGATATGTTTTAAAAAGAGTCTTCCATACTTGTGTTTTTCCTGAACCAGTATCACCTACAACAAAAACTGAATGGCGGACTTCTAAAAGCTCTTCTAATTGAACCACCTTTAGTATAAAGTTGTCTTCTGGTTGAAGTTTGAGATCTAATGCTGCTTGCTTTACTGTTTTTTCAAATTCTAAATCTCTTCTGCGGAGTACATCAAGAGCAGGAAATAAATCACCAATTAAACCCAAAAACACTGAAACGTCATCCACGACGATTTTCGGAATATTGAAATCACGGAGTGTCCGCATCAACACTTCCTCTTCAGGACGATCAGGCTCAGCTCTCTATTTAAGAAAATTGTAAGTTAAAGTTAAAACAAAAAATAAGTATATTTATTTTACACGTAAAATGTTCATACTCACTTTCAAGGATCCAGCTACTACAAGCACAGATTTGATGGCTCTCAGACCCCAATCATAATGATCTTGTTTCGACAACAATTCCTTACATAGCTTGTACAGTGTGATAAACTTTCTTGCTAAGACTTTGGCTTCTTGGAACCCTTCAGCAATCAACATAATTTCACATATAAGCTCAAAATTCGGTACAACCATTGCACATGGTCTAAATAAAGCTTTGAGGTTTTCAGGTAGCTCCGTTCTGCCGGCATAGCCTGGATTCATAGTTATAAATATTCCAACACTGGGCACCAACGCAATTAATTCCCCCATGAAATTGAACTTTTCTTTTTTATCTCTGCAAGGAATTACAACGAGATGGTGTAAAAAAAACTCTAGCATAATCAGATGGAATTTAAAGTTACTTAATAGATAAAATACCTAATAGCATCCTGCACTGATTTGACTTGTACTGCTACTACTGATAAAACTTCAACAGAGATTCTGTTGAATTCGTCGAAACATCCCCAAGCTCCAGTTTGCGCCAGTCCTTTATATATATTTCCACAAGACTGTAAAATTGAAAAATGAATGTAAAATTTTGTCAATTACGGTGATAAAAAATCTAACTGTTAGCGTTAATACCTGGTAATCCATTTGTTCGGAGCAGTTGAACACATACACCATTATTCCTAAAGCTCTGCCTAAATCTTTGGTTGTTTCAGTCTTCCCTGTACCGGCTGGACCAGCAGGGCCTCCACCCATAATCAAATGTAAAGACTGCAAAAAAACTACACGTTAGTTTAATCTTTATGAAATTATTAAATCCAATGTATTGCAGATTAAATGTAGTAGATATACTACATTTAATCTTCAATACATGGTTGATATACATAATACCTAAGATTGGAGTACCTGGGTTAGTGTAATGTAACATCTGTCTGTCAATGGTGTAATCACCAATCTCGGTGTATTGCCCAAGTATTCATAACTATACTTGAATTGGGCATCGCAGATGTTAGCAAAACAATCATATTCATCTTTGTCCCACCTGCAGTAACGTAAATGTTTAAAAATATAAATACTATTATATGTATATTTACTACAATGGACATAAAAAATATGAAACCATTGGAAAAAAATATATACAAAATTAATCGTATCTTATGTTATTTAATCAAAAACATATTTTAAAATTTCTAATTGTTACCTGAAATTACTGGAATATAAGCGAGGGTAGTGGGGATTGTGAGGAAGGTTAATTTCAAACCAACAAACCTGTGTCTAAGTTGAGACTGCCACTCAAAGGCAGATCCCGTTTCCAATTTTGCTAGGATCATCTTGTTTACGACATCCCTTGAATGTACATCAATAGTACAGATAGTCATAATCTTCTGTCTGTCCTGCTTACTTAGCTCTCCAACCAACAACGTAATCAAAGTACTAAGTTGAGACATTTGTTTTTTATAAAAATCTTTTAGAGCATATTCTTGGCCATCTTCTAATCTGGAAAATGCCATACTGACTTCTGTAGTCCACCAAATCTGTGATCCACAAAGAGACACTTGGGCCATGAAATCAAATAACCACTGTTCCCGTGGTTTCTCTTCTAATGACACGACAGCTTCTCCAAAATACTGTCGAAGCGATGATCGCATTATATCTTGAAGTCTTTTCAGCCACAATTCAACCTGTAAAAACAGAATGCCAATAATCATCCATGCTATCTCATCAAAACTATTTTATTTCAGTAAAAATGCCAGTTTTATGTACAAAATAACGTACAGGTCCGCTGCAATCAGACGTTCCATGGAACTCAACATATTCACCATCTTTAGCATACATTCCACGAGCAACTTTTTCATCTGGCTTTCCAGAATCAATAAATTTTAACTTAGCCATTGAATCAAATAGTTTTGTAAGGTGTCTGAAATATTAAAACGGATATTATAAAAGTGACTAAAAAAACGTGTCTCTAGTATGACTAAAAGTAGGTATATATTTTACCTTATGACCATCTCAGGCTGATCACCGTTTGATAAAATATCTAATAAATCGGCTGATGAAATAAAGTAAAATCTAGGAAACGCCAAACGCTTAGTTTCCAAATATTCAGCAAGAGCTTTTTCACAAATAAGCATTTGCCCTTGTAAGTATTCTAGATTTTCTACCAAACCCTCTTTATTTGTCCCTTTTACTACATTTAAAGTGCTTGACATTTCCGCAGACAATTTCTGAAAAAAATATTTTATCATTACATCCCAACTAATATTATAAATGCGAAAGTAACTCTGTCTGTCTGTCTGTCTGTCTGTCTGTCTGTTACGCTTTCCCGCTTAAACCTCGCAACCGATTTTGATGAAATTTGGTACAGACAATCTTTAGACCCTGAGACAGAACATAGGCTACTTTTTATTTCGAAAAAAAGAAATCCACGCGGACGGAGTCGCGGGCGGCCGCTAGTGGTATTATATATCATGCTTATCTATACTAATATAATAAAGTTGAAGAGTTTTTTTGTATGTTTGTTTGTTTGAACGCGCTAATCTCAGGAACCACTGGTCCGATTTGGAAAAAAAATTGTGTTGGATTGTCCATTTGACGAGGAAGGCTATTGGAAATCGAACCCACGCGGACGGAGTCGCGGGCGGCCGCTAGTCATATTATAAAGAAAAACAAAGTTTCATAATACCTTAAACCCGCTATCAATGCCATCAAATCTTACAGAATCTTCCGGAAGCTTCTTCCTAATATCTTCTGAACTCATAAATATACTTTCTAAATGAGACCACGTCCTTTGGACTTCAAACCAGAGTGTAATAACTTGGCCTGCAATTGATAATTTCTGCTGCCAGGCCGATACTTCCACTAAAAAATGAGCAATGTATTTCGATGTCATGAGATTTTGTAATAAAACCTGAAAAAAATATGAATCGTCAATTATTCTTAGGTTCTTAAAAATATACGAAACACGTAACAGTGCGTACTTGTTGCGTGTATTGTTTAAATTATGTATACATATGTATTACTTTTGTATTTACTTTTGTAGATTAGTCCAAAATAGCAACGAGTAAATTTGACGTTTTTGATTAATATGAAACAATTAGATGAATTAGTTACACTGATTTGGAACCACTTAAGTCGGTTTTAATATAAAGTTTTCTTACTTGATTTTCTTCAAGCGTCTCAATAAGTTCCTCCGTAGCTCTGAGTAATAAGGTGCCAGTCCTTGGGTGCGGCTCCTGATGAAACGCTAAACCCTTCCAAATTACATCCAAGTCTCTTAGAACTTTCTCCATAGAGAGTTCTTTCACGGCTTTATCAACAATATTCTTGACTTCTTCTACGCATTCGTGCAAGTTTAATGCAAGTAAATCAGCCAGGGGTGTTTTCGGATCCAACGCGATTCCCATCTGAGTAAGATAAGATTAAATATATAGATATTTTGCGTGAAAAACGAATAACAATTTAACTAAATAATAAAATAATGATGAACCAGTAATTATTACATAGAGTAAATCACCTGTGGTTCAATAAAAAAAAGTAAAGAAATGGTTTGTAATACTCACAATAAGTTCAGGAGGTAGCGCAGCTAAATTCTGTGGATTCAAATATTTATTAAACTTGATTATACAACATAATAAACGTTTTGTAATTAATAACAGCTTAGATATTATATTTTTTCTACATCACCTTGGTACTGGTCATGAGTTCATTCCAGTGGCGCTCTCTAATTGCAGAGTTCTGAAGTTCACCAACAGCTCTCAGAGACGTGAGCATATTTTTAACCGAAGCCTCCAGATTGATGTAGGCATGCCAACTAGGCAAGAAAGAGATAAGAATATATTCTACCTTCACCAAAACTTGTCAACTAGAAACCTCATACTAGTAAAACCTATTATAAAACCTATAAATATTATGAATACTTACACTCTCATCTCCTTATCCAATAGCCGAATATCTTTAGCAAACTTTTTACATTCCATGTCCATATTTTCAACGTCTACTTTACGCCACGGTGTAGTCTTCCATGCTTCGATACTCGATTTCACAATTGAAACATAATCCCAAAGTTGCTAGAAAAAATGTTTAATAGTTCCATTCAAAGTCGATGTCTTTTTTGGTTCAAATTATTAATAATATATTTCACACTAGTCGTATTATTTACCTTGAGCATTCGCAGTTCTTTTCTGCATTGCTTCAAAAATTTAAACTCTGGAACGGGAACTTCAAATAGCGCACCAGACTCCTGTATTCCTCTCATATCTGTTTCCAAGTTGGACATTTCATAATCTACTCTTGAAATTACAACGTATGGTTGTTCACATTCATATCTGAAGAACTGTTAAAAGATAAGACAAGAAAAAAATAAAAATTTCTGGTATTTACTTACTTTCAAACATAGTCTAATACGAGCAGCCATTGATTGAAAACTATAAACTTGAATAAAAATTATAGCTCTAACTTGTAGTTTCTATATTCCTGTTAGTCTAGTTGTTAGTGACCCCTACCGCAAATTGTTAGTGGCCCAAAAAATATCTATTCATATTTGTAATTTTGTTCCTTGAACATACCTGATATCTTTTGAAAACTTCTCTGTAGTAAATAACCTGAGCATCGAAAATTGTTATTCTTCTTTTGATGCCACTGACTTCAGCAGCTTGCAGCGGTGCCACAAGTTGTTTTACCGAATTTGCCAACTTTTTGGTGGTTTCCCATTGTATTGGAAGTTCCTTAGATACAATTCACTTTGAATTAGTTATACAAAACTTTTTAATTATTAAAAAATATTTTCTCATTAAATTCATTCATAATCGTTTAATTGATGCCAAGTATACCTGAAGCAAAACATTAATTTCCTCCGGTATGTCTACGTCATAAAATTTAAGAACGTCTAGAGTTTCAATAATGGGCTTAAACATTGCATCTGTTGCATCAGTACGATCCTTAACGTGCATCAAGAAACCCATTGTGTTTACTAATGCTTTGTAATCTCCTTCAGGAACAGGTTGATTAAGACCTTAAAAATAGAAACAGTTTAAACATGCAACTTTAATGATTGAAATATACGTACAAGTAAACAAAACACTCAAGTTTACCTTCATCCGCCTTATGCATAAAGTCAGAAAGTTCGCTTAGACTCGAAATCACATGTTTCAACAGGTGTTCCTTATACATATTACCCCATTTCCGAACAAGATTCAATAAAGCTTGTCGAAAAGGCCTTTTATCTACCTGTAAAATATTTTAAAAAATAGGATATGACTTAGAAGAGACAATCGTAGGTCCTCGTAAGTATATGTATGTATTATGTAGATGTTTATGAAAATCTCCAACTTTTCAACGATCCGTGTTTGTCTTTAGAAAAGCTAAATCATAATGGAATTAAAACAAAGTTGGGTATAAAAATATGTAGGGCAAAAATGTTTACCTGGAACCAACAGTTAAAAACTGTATATGGCTCCATTTCTTCGATTTCCAGGAATAGATGTTCGTATTTATCTATTTGTTGTCTAAAACCTTTCATTTTTGGTTTAGCTGGGATTGGCGCTGGCTGTTCTGGATCTTGAGAACCAATCCTGTCCATTTCATCTGGTGATAGTATTCTGCCATATTGTAAGAAAATATCCATTACTCCATCCCTTTCTTCAAGCCATAAGAAATAGTAGTTACTAAACGTTTTGCAGAACTCGTTAGCATCGTCAATCACCTAAAAACATTAAGTGTACCATGTTATAAAATAAAATCCAGTTCACAGAAGGATTTTTATAATTCAATTATTCATCATCATCATCCTAGCGCCTCTCCCGGTTGCATTCGCGGCCATTGCCTTGGAGCCCAGGGTACGCTATTATAATTGAATTATTATAAATTATTATAATACACATGAGGCACCTTTTCGATTCCAGTTATGATTTCTGCTCTCATTTCTACTATTATCTCACTTTTAACTATGTCATCTTCATAAAACTCTCCTTTACTGGTATCTATTCTTTTCACCAAAGTTGACATTTTCAAAATATCATTAATGATCTTTTTTATTATAGCCATTAAACCCTTCTCATTATTTGGATCTATACTCGGATCAAATATCATATCTGGCTCGAGCAATTCAAACTTAGCGCCAAATAACGGAGCAAGATTGTTTTTTGGATTCATGTGTTCTGATAAATATCCCAAACTGCAATAAAAATAATTAGTATTTATCTGCACAATTTATGACAATGAGATAATTTAATATAGTTAAACTTGTCTACGTACTTACCTACATGATATACATTTAAACAGTGACTCTTCCAACAGATTGTCTATATATGCAACATAATTTTTCCAAACAACACAGTCTTGATCGTTATGCATATTGAATAAGTGCATATTCTCATTCAGTAAAACATTTATACTTTCTGCAGTTCTTATAATATCCGAGTATCGTTCTTCCTTTTTCTTTGGCATATCTTCCAAATTGAGAAAGGTATCCTACAACGCAAAATTTTATGAGACAATCAGTGTTCCTTTCTTAACCAAGTGGAAACCTAGAATTTTGTTGTGACCTCACCTTTCTGCCTTCTTTCCTTTCAAACAAAGGTTTCCCAGACCAGTCTGTCATGACATGTTTTATTTCTCGTAAATTCTTTTGTATTTTTGACATTCTTTCGTATATATTGCCGACTAATCTATTCAAGTCTTCAAATTTTTCCCACAAACCTGAAACCACTTCATTATTACAAACATCTGTGCAACAAAGACAAACAAATTTTGTGCTTACGCTAGTTACCTTCCGAGTTCCAATTTAACTCGTGTTCTAAAACCGCAATCCTTTCATCAATAGCATTCATTTCTACTTCAACGAGATCGTATTCCACTGGCTGAAAGTTCTGTTTCATTTCGTTATACCAGTCAAGGGTTATGCGTAAACTGATTCGATACATTCTGTACGTCTCTCGTTTCTCAAAAAAGACGTAACCTTCCTTAGGTATATCATCCTGGTAACTTGGATTGTGCCGCAAGTGATGAATTTCTTTAATTATATCTAAAATCTAAATTACATACGTTTTTTTTTTAGAATTAATAAAACTATAACAAGGAAATCAAACAAAGAAATAAGCTTTATGCTTATTATCTCACCAAAGGGCTGAAGTTCAATATAATTTCTTCGCCTTCTCGAGCGAGCACATTATAATTCGTTTTTTCTTCTATAATTGTAGGAATACTCAGCGCCCAATCATGGAAATATTTCCTTTTGAATTCTTCAATTTTCTCAATAAGTTGATCGTATCTTTTGAAAAGTTTGATCGCTTCATCCGCACCCGTTATCCTATGTACAGTAGGTATAATAATTGGCACTATTCTAACAAATGAGACACCTGTGCCAAACAAAAATGAACCTAACAGACACTACTGTTCAATATACAATTTGGCACATGCGAGCAACATACGAGCTAGTACTGATAAGCTACAGCAATGTCTCCATCAGTCTAATACCACTACAATCTAAAATACTTCACTAAGGACTTCTCAAATGTATGAAAAATAAATTTAATTTAGCAATAGAATAGATGAAAATCCTTACAATTCGTGTACGTTACGATTAATGGATGAATATTAAGACAAGGAATCAGCTTTCGCAATTTGCCCCACCCCGCTCACTTACGGGTGCGGCAAATTGCGAAAGCTGACTACAGGCTTGGTGATCCTGGCAGCCAGCGTGGTCATGTAGAGGATGCCTCCAGCGACCGGTGGGAAGAATATGTCGACCTCCATTAAGCCGAAGTCTTCGACGCGTTGAGCTTGTTCCGTGAATAGCTCCTGTAAGTGTTTGTATTTGTTTAGATTATCGTATCTACTATCATCGTTGTTTTTATTTAAATTCGCTCATTCAAAATTAATCAATATAATTTTTAAGTCATATAATTATTAACTCGGTTTATTTTGATATTTATTACTTCTGGCTACGTAGTCAGAGCTTCTATGTAAAAATCTAATAAAGTAAAAGTGAAATCAACTTACCATGGGTACCTATGCTATCTGTCACCATAATGTTTAGAGTGTTAAGTTTAATTTAAACCATCTGTTTATTAAACAAATCTTATAAAAAAACATCATGTACTGTGTTAGCTGCAATTTAGTACAATATTAGAAATATTTATAAGAGACACTACTACGACACACACTACTAAACTACAAGGTTAAAGGTGAAAGTTTTACGGTACATAACAAAACTAAAATAAGTTATTATTTGTTTGTTATAAAAACGTTTTATAAGGCTTGTTAATTGGATATAATGATAAGAATGATATACTTATATTACACATATTATTTATAGTGAGATTTACACAGTTGAGGCAATTTTTTATGACAATAACTTTGATTGTGTTACAAATATTAATAGGAATCCTTTTTTGACCAGTATACTCGTAATTTTAACTTACTTCACAAATAAGCATTTCTTTTTCAAGCATTACTATCATCTGGCCGTATTTCGCTGTGAAATCTTTATTTATCAAAGGTCGATCTAAGATGGTACCAACTATTTCAATTAGCTGAAACAGACGCATTTATAATGAGAAGGTAGAAGTACCAAAAAAAATTATAGGAAAAATAAAACAATATCATTTCTACGTAACCAACCTTGAAAATATCGTCCAAAGTTGGACAGTTATCAAAAGATTCAACTAAAACTGTTGACAATTTCAGTTCTAATTCGACTATGCTTGTCTGAAATCCTTTGAAATCTGTATCAAATGTATCGTCATCCGGATCCAATACGTCGTAAGATTTCGCTGAAAAACTGTCGAAGTAGCCTTCAAATTCTTGAGATATCTGTCTTAACTCCCCACTGAGCATTTTCCCTTTCATACCTCCTATCTCAATATTTTCCAATTTTCTAAACTCTAATATGGTTTTGAAGAACCATTCGATTATTTTTAACCTCTCGCTAAATCTGTTCAGTCGTTCAAAAACTGAGTCTACGTCGAAAGTCCATGGCACTACTCGTCTGTTTATGAAGTAGTTCGCTAAATTGTCCTTGAAATAATCGAACGTCGTTCGAAATGTATCGATGTGGCTTATTGATAATGTTATTCGTTGAGCACCATCTCCTATGTCGCTTTGAAACAGCGTAGTCGGATCGAGAAACCTTTTGGCCTGAAAGTTTAGAGTTTTTAATAAGACTTAAGGGTACCTACATTCCTGCCCATAAATTGAGGCGTCTACTGAGACGGCATACCACGGAGGTTTTATTACTAAACTGAACAATATCGTGACAAACCATTACATAAAAATACATTTAACTTGTGTAATATGTTTTAATGTTTTTTTTTGTGTAATTTGTAGTTTACCATGTGGGTTATGTAGATACTATTTACCAATTGTCAATGTAAAAATTTTGTTTATCAAACCTTTTAAGCCAATCCTGTAGTTATTTCTTTTAGACTACTTTTGATAATAAATATCTTTTATGAGACGTATTCGGGAACGGAGTAACTGATTCTGAAATTTGCGAGTGATAATAATAAAAAAATTTTACCAAAACAAGTACAAATATTCAGTTTTGTCCAATGGCACGCACCATTTTACGAGTGAAGTGATTCAATTTTTATAGCGAGCTACAATCTCATATAGGTACTTTCTCTATATTTAACCGGAATACCTTAAGTAGGTACCTTACATAACATGACTATGATAAAGAGTAATAATAACACAACCAATATTAGGGGATTATACAAAAAGCTTTATACTCACCGCAAAAACCAATAAGTTTCCAATCTGCTTAAACAAAACCATCAGCTTGGAGGAACTGCAGTAATACTTCGAGTCCCTCCACACCAGGCAGATAGTATGCAGCATCGGTCGGAACTTCGGGAGACAGTCTCCGAAGTCCATGGTCTCTATTGCCACGAAGTATTTCTCGAGGGGATGGAGGTACAAGACGATCTCTTTAGCTTCTTCTAGAGCTAAAATTTAAAAGAATTTATGGATTCAAGTATCCAGACAGCTAAATACTGATTGACTTTGGAACCGTGTTGAGGTAGTAATCCTTATTACCGGCTGTTACAAATTGCTGAATGGTATTAATAAAAGTAATCGAGTAGAAGTGAATTGGCTTTTTCAACTATTAATAATACTCATAGAACCATCTTACAACTCATTCTAAACAACTTAGTTAACAGAAAGACGCATAAACCGAGTTCAGAAAATGCAACCATCTTTTTTATGTTACTCGTGTAGGCATATTGAAACTTTTTAAATGAAAACGATATTTTATTAATGTAATTTTACCTGACACGGTGTTTTTGAAGAGCCGGCTAAAGCAGGGGTAGTATGCTGAATTTGTCTTTTCTAATATCACCGCCATACATCGCACACGCTCTGATATCAGTTGATCGTAAACGTTGTTCAAATTGTCCAATCTCGACCTCCAGAAATGTAGCTCTGCAAATTATGAACATATATCTGCTTCTTGATTTATACCATCTTATATTTTTCCATATCACATGAGTATGATAATTTTTTTAAATACACTTAAACTTGACTATAATCTTGCCTGATGTTTTACAATGCAAAAATGGCGATAGCTAAGCTAAAATGGGGGATATGATATATATAGCATTTCTTGAAGAACTCTCCTTATCTTAAATCAATGGTTTGGAATTACCAACACAAGCGGAATTTTCTGCTCCCGCTCACTTCTGTTATTAAATTCAGCTGCAATTTTAAATACACTTTGTCACTCACCGACACTAGGCAACGGATTCCGTCCATTATCAAAAGCCATCTCAGACTCCTCTGTCATGACGTCATTGACCTGTTGTGCCCATTTTATAATAACTCCTTCCACAGCGCTCTTTAGATACAGATCCACTTCTTCCCCGCGAAGAACTTGCTTTTCCGCGTCGTGGACCATTTCCACGCCCACTGGCATTGGTAGAATGGTTTGGTTGTTAACTTTACCTTTTACCTGAGATACGTTATCAAAGCATTAAGTACTAAAAAAGGTATAATAAACGCTTGGGTGGCTCACAATTCCTTTGACGGAAAAAAAGGACCTAAAGCTCTAACGTAAGCCAGCTACACCCTAGCAGTTAATGCGTACTTACCTATTGCTTGTATTTTTTTTAAAGAACGTTAACGTGTACGTTAATAGTATTCACCTTATTTCATTAACAAGAAAGATCTATCTAGAGACCATTACTTGAGCAGACGGTCTTTTTTTATTTATTTATCTTGTAGGATACTTTTAGGGACGAACTTACCTCGACTACGGTGCTCTTCAAACTATGAACCTGCTTCAGTATATCCTTGGAGATGACTAGTGGCCAGCCCTCATGGTTTAGTGGGTTAGACAGGAGAGGCACAAAAATCTCGTTGACCAAAGACGCGAGTTGGTCGATGAGTAACGGTGCCAATTCACCTAAACAAATATTTTAATGAAATAATGAATATACCTCTACTTAAAATACATTAATGTATGTAATAATAATTAATCTTTCTTTCCGTCTAAGACCCGGAAATGTTCATACACCCAAATGTTTGTGCAGTCGGGGATCGAACTCGCGACTCCTTACTCGTCAGTTATATGTTTTCCTAGGTGACACTTTTCATCATCGCAATAAAATCATACATTAAGATAAATTGAAAATCGTAATACGTAAACATCAAGTTCTCGATTATTCTAAAATATAATGAGATATGAAACACTTCGTAAACAGTGCTTACCATACACCATCGCCTCGGTACAATTCTCTTTAGGAATAGCGGAAACCTGTGTCTTAATGAAATACACCGCCTTATTCTTCAAATAACACGGGAACGACGTGACCGGGTGTAGCTGGTTCGCGTTTGTCAGAACCACCACCAGCAGAAGTGGTTGAGGGTTATCCACGAATTCTGTGAGTGTGGCCAGAGGCTCGTCCATCGCGAAGAGTTTCGTCCATTTCTCTGGCTTTAATTTCATAGTCTTCAAGATGAGTGTGCCCATGAAATTGAAGCGCGGGTCGTCGTTCAGTTCAAGAGGTCCTTCCATGGTATCTTTTGAAGTTAGCTTCTTCTAGTATTTTGTAACTACCACTCGTAAGTCGTCGCCATGTTGGCTTGCTGCTGCCACGCCGGCTGGGACGACTCTGAGGGAGCGCTGGTTCGGCAGGGGCTGGCAAACGGCAAGTCACGCGAGTCTCGACGGGGCCATTATAGAACGATGTCTCCTTTGTAACGAGCCATGCCATGGGCTGACTTACAAAAATAGATTATGAATACAGTGCGCACAAAAAGTAGGCTTTGATTAAATTATAAGGATAGGATGCTGGCTCGCTGCCAACATTAGCAGATAGGTTATGTTTTAAGTATTAGGTTTACGCGACTGTTACTATAAATAAATAAATAAATAAAAATCATTTATTTCTATAATCATTGTTACAAACTGTGGCCGAGACTACCCAGTAAGTTGTCAAAGACACTTGTGTGGGGTATGACTCGCAACTTCCCTTACGGCTATCTAAGATTATAGATTTAATTTTAATACCTATTTAGGCAAAGAATGTGTGAGTGTGAGAGTGAGTGTGTGTATTTGTGTGTGTGTGTGTGTGTGTGTGTGTGTGTGTGTGTGTGTGTATGATCTTTTGCTTATGTGTATGCTTGTGCGATTGTATGCTCATATGGGTGTATGTGCTTTTGGTTGTTTATGAGTGAGTAGGTCCTGTTAACCCTGTATGCCCTACGGATTATGTTCCTTGGGATCAGAACTGAATGTTCACATACAGGTCCTACCCCTAATTTGTACCTATTTTAAGTGACTCTTTTAAGTATATCTTCCACTTCATCATAGCAGAGTGAGCTTAACCATGAGATAAGGTTTTTCTTGCAAGCAAACGTTTTCATTGGGTATATTTGTAGTATACTATTAATTTTATTGTAAATATGAACAGACTGGCTTGTGTATTGCCTCCTAGCGAACGCTGTATGTGTAACAGCGGCAGGAGCAATCTTATTCTTTCTCCTCTTGTGGGTTTGGTCAGCGTATGTTAGCGATTTATGATAAAGTAAAACCACGTTAAGAATGTACAGTTTTCTGACAGTGAGGAGGCCACTAAATCTATACAATGAATCAGTAGGAAATCGGTAAGGTTTGGAGTATATTACCTTTAAAAGAGAACGCTGTGCTCTCTCCAAGCCAAGCATCCGTGTCTTGTCGGAGCCACCCCACACAGAGATACAGTAGGTAAGAATTGATTGGGCAAGGGCTAAATAGATTTTGGTTTTCAGTTTATCCGACATTAGCTGTCTTAGGGACTTGAAGACCCAGATGAGCTTTCTTGTTCTACCTATGAGAAGTTCTATGTGCGGATGCCAGCTAAGTCGTTGGTCTAAAATTATGCCAAGATACCTACAATGATCATGTTACTCATTAAATAAATCGCCGTTTACAAGTTGTATTTAATTCACATAGGTAAATAACCAATTATTCGAGATCTGGTGTTGGTTTTTAAATCAGACACATCATATCGATGTAACGCGTTTAATAAAATAATAAAACTATCGTATGTAAAATTCGCTACTGAAAAATGTAAGTAGTAAATCATTCTGACATTACGCAGGATGAAATTTTACCGTCTATTATACAAAGGCATTTTCCTGACATATTATACCAAGTGCTTAACCAAACAAAGTACCTACCTACCTATTCTTTCGATACATTGGGTAGGTGTGTGCAGACTGTCCCGGCGGAACATTCATACGCTACCTACTTTTTCATGTAAGAGAAGTCTCTGTGATATGTTCTGCCGGCAGTACCCGGGCCTAAGTGAGCGCGGCCCGTACCAGGAGACCGGCGCGCCGCCCCCGCCCGCCAGATGACACTCGCGACGTCGCGAATAAGGTCAACTGTGCTACTGGAACTTCTTTAAACTACAAGCTGATGCGGGTACCGCTAGTTATCCGGCCGAGGGGATCTTAAAAAAATTATATAACTACCTCTTCAATTTTATGAGGTAAACAAAAAAATAGAGAAAAAGAGTTCATAGAGAAATGATTAAAAAGTGTCCTTCATTTGGGCACGCTGGCCACTTTAAATGCAGAAGGTAGCAAAATATTAAGGTGGTACGTACTCACATAAAATTATATGGATATTACTTCACTGTATCTTAGATCACTGTAAACTATTAAACATGAAATATAATTATTTATTTATTTAAAAGGTACCTACGTATTTTGTACTGAGTTTCAATTGTACGACAGACAGAAAATATTGACAAATGAATTTCCCGCGCTAATTGTGACATTTTTTTTTTATTACAATGGATGGTCATAGAGAAAATGAAAAGAGGTGAGATTTATAATTATGTTTTTTTTTTATGAAATATTAATTATTACATACAGCATGGAGTTCAGGTGACTCAAATTCTTTTTTTTTTTATTTTCAAGGTACAAAAACAAAACCATTCTAGACTATTTTGACAAAATCGCAAATGCTTATTATACGAACCAACCCCTTACAGAAGCCGCAGATCATAATTTTGGTTACGGAATTTTACGAGTATGAAAATAATATTACGATTGACATTCCCATTGCTACATTGTTTCAATATTGTTTTTTATGAGGTACCTTCTATATTTGTTTGCTCGCTATTCATAAATTTACTAATTAAGTTTCATAATTTTAGCAAACAGAAGTTTGTACCTACTACTTTTGCAACGACACTTATAGGTACCTACTCCAAGAGATAATAAATTTATCAATTTATGCATCCTTTTTATTTAACTGTAGGTATCCTTGGCCAGCATTTGTATGTATGAATGTAATGTATAAAATATTTTTGATTTGAAGAAAATAATATAACCAAAATGATGTAAAATTAAATTATTTATAATACCTACCATTTTTTAGGGTAAACGTAGCCAAATGGCAAAAACGGAACCCTTATAGTTTCGTCATGTCTGTCTGTCTGTCTGTCCTGGTTCGTTCTCCGCCGTTTCTGAACCGATTGCCACGAAAATTGGTGGAGAGATGTATAGTGATAATTCAAGAATTGGTTTTTAAAATTATCGAAAAATAATCATTTTTTACCCGCCACCCTCCCATACAGCGAAAAGTTAATTCTAAAAAAAAAATCGACTTAACCCATCGTGTAGGGTATCGTTAAACAGGTATTTTTAAATACAATAAAACTCGCCTTAAAACCATGTGGATCAAACACCCCAGTCTCGAGATATCTCGAGATATATTAATACAAAGTTAAAATCAGAGCGTCCCCCCCCCCCCTTAACTTTTGAAATACTATTACAATAATTCTGAAAAAAATGTCCTGTATACCTCCAAGTAAGTACTTTCAACGAAAACTATAGCGAACTCTGTATCATACATAGAGAGTTTTACCAAAAATTAAAACTTACCTATTATTTTTTATTCAATATCCGGAATCCATCTTGAGTCAAGCACCAGTCTTTCTACCTGTAGTCAGCACTTCCGGTTCCTTTCCGTATTTAGCGCCCCCTATATTATCGTTTTGGTACTACTTACTTGGCGCGCGCGCACCGGGTTGAGTCTCGTCATTATAACACTCATGATGCACCAGGTAGACCTTACCTGGATTCCGGATATTGAATAAAAAATAATAGGTAAGTTTTAATTTTTGGTAAAACTCTCTATTATTTGTTTAGTATCAATATCCGGAATCCATCTTGAGTGATGTGTTTGTTATCACCTGGTGCTAATAACTAATGTTATTGACGCTATAATGTGTAAGAAGTTTCTTCTGTAATCAAATAATAATAAAACATGTTTAAACAGTTTTATTGAATACAGATGTATCTGAGTATTATTAAACACAATTAACAAAACCTGTATGATCATTAACTGATAGTAAATTCATGATATTGAATCATACTTAAGCATATAATAATAATTATACATTAACTGCATCAAAATAATTAGACAATGATACTGATTCTGTACGAGTAGATCTTTCATTAATTAACTCTCTTTGATAATAATTTCTAAATGTATGAACAGCTTTCCAATTGCCCGTTGTAAGAATTTTGTCTAAAGAAAAGTTTTCTAGCCAATTTAAGGAAGCCACTGCGGAACGTACTGAACCGGGACTAGCCTCGATATCAGCATCCTTTAATAAGGATTTTACCCAGCCACCGATCACAGTTCTACTTGCGGGTTTGGTGTCACCACGGGCTGTTATAAATAAATGAAGAATATCTTGCCTACGATTTAAAGATATTTTTAAAAATTGTCTAATCCAAAAATTTACATTTAAATTTTTTCAGGATGTTCTCTGAGCCTCCAACCTGACTGACGATGATTTGCATTGTCAGTTTTAGAACCAAAAGCAGGCCAAAACACTATACTATCTTGTTCATCAATAAGACTATTGCTATCAATACGCAACAGAGTGAGATCATGAACTCTTCTACCCGATGCTAATAATAATAAAGTAGCGGTATGTCTCGAAACTTGGTAAAGATTATTCTCGTCTGGTTTGTACCTATTCAAGTATTGTAATAAACATTTAGGATTCCAAATGGGTGGCTTAGTAGGTTTGGTGTGGGCAACGGATTTTGCTTTAAGCATATGCTTGACAAAGAAATTAGAAGAAAGATCTACATTTGAATTTAGGTGCGTAAACGTTGAGATTACTGATTTATGTACCAAAATAGTTTTATAAGCTAACCCTACATCACAATGTAGATGCGCTAGGTAACGAGCAACTTGATCAGCGTTAGGGTATTGAAAATTAATTTGATGCGATTCGCACCACTTTTTCCATCTTGTCCAGGCAGGTTTGTATGTTTTCATTGTTGATGGACGCCATCCTGACATAAGAAGGTCTTGCTCCTGATCGGTCCATTCTGTCAACATATCTTTCCACCCAAAATCAACCATGCTTCTAAGTGCAGGTCGTGTATCTCCGGTGGGTGCCGTCCCGTTCGTGTGTCTATCAGCACTTGAGCTAGGTTTGGAATCAAATATGGGGGCTTGAGTGCTCGGCGCTGAAGATCTGCTTGCCAAAACACTTTGTTCCATCTTGGTGCAATTAGAATGTACTGTCCCCTGGCTTCGTTCAGGTGACAGAGCACTCTGGGAATCAGATTCGGTGGTGGGAATAACCACGCGAGTCCGTAGTGCCACTGGTGACAGAACGCGTTGTGATCCCGAGCCTGTCGATCTTGCACGTCCAACGAGACATAACTGGGTACTACATGAGCTGTCTTCGACGCAAATAGATCCATCTCTGGCAAGCCCCACATTTTGAAGATGTTCAACGTTGCCGCTGTGGTGAGATGCCACTCGGGACAAGCTTTCTGGCGTGATAAAGCATCTACCTCCGCATTGAACCTTCCTGGGAAATACTGGGCGCAAAGATGAACATTTAGTTTGTCTAAAATCAACAGAAGTTGTCGGGTTTGATCGAGCAGTTTCTTCGATTTGGTGCCGCCTTCTTTGTTGATGTAGGATACTACAGTCCGGTTGTCCGTCTGAAGAAGAATTTGAGCATCTTGTAGGCGACTTTGTTCGTGAAGTATCGCTGCATACACGGCAAACATTTCTTTTCTGTTCGCATGCCACGACAGTTGAAAATCTGTCCAGGTTCCTGCAATCGATTGGTCGTTTATCTGAGCGCCCCAGCCGATATCTGAAGCGTCTGTAGTGAGGAGGTGAGTCACAGCGTTTTTGTGTATTGGCATGCTCGAACCTACCGTTTTGAACCACCATTCGATCTCGGACAGAACTGTATGCGGCATTACTACTTACTTTTCGATAAGGGTGGTCCTTTGATAACTGTCGACTGAAGATTTGCAGTGTACGACAGTGAAGGCGACCCCGTTTTGTTACAAATGTGGCAAAATTGAGTCTCCCCATTAGTGTTTGATATTGTTTCAGGGAACATTTGCCTATTTCGAGCTGTTGCTGAAGTGCTTTGCGTAGCGATAGGCACTTCGACTCCGACAAGGACATTGCGTTGCGTTTTGTGTCCCAAGTTATGCCGAGAAACTCGAGGCATTGCGTCGGAGTCAGAACAGACTTCTCGAAATTTATATTCCAGCCCAGCAGCTGCATAATCTTTGGCGTTAAGGCTATATCGTCGCGTAGCTGCTGTTTCGACTGGTTTGCAAGCAGAAAATCGTCTAAGTATACTACACACCTGATACCGTGACTTCTCAGTAGTTCGGCAACCCAATTTGTTATTGTAGCGAATGTCCTTGGAGCCGATGCAAGTCCGAACGGTAAACACGTCATCTGCAGCATTTGGTGGCGATTCAGATCGTGGTGGTAGTTGAGCCTTAGGAATCTGCGATGCTGTTGCGCAATAGGAATGTGAAAATAGGCCTGGCTTAGATCGATTTTTGCCATCCAGTCTAGGTTTTGCAAAAATGTCGGTACTTTGAAATGGCTGAACAATTGGAATGGTTTCGTTATGACAAATTTGTTCAGCTGTTTCAAGTTGAAAATTGGCCGGTGGCTGCCGTCGGGCTTGGGTACCAGAAAGAAAGTAGAAAGGTAACTTGGGCTTAATTCCGCAGGTTCGAGTATTCCTGATTTTAGCATATTTTGTATTTGGGTAGTCATATTTGGAGTTGTTTTCGTTCTGTAACTCCTCAATGCAAGTGAACTCGGAAATATCAGTGGTGGTTTTAGCCTGAACGGAATCCGTGCTCCATTTAACAAATTGCAAATTTGTTTTGGTGCCCCGAAATTGCTCCAAACAGTCTGATATTGCTTGAGACAGCCGCCGTGAAATATCTGATAGTCATTCGCGACGCTTGTTCTTAAAGGAAGTATTAGGTCGTGATTTCTTCCCTTTTGGCTTACTGTTTCCCGATTTGTCTTGGGTTTTTGGGTAGGAACGTCGAGGAGCGTGTCTTTTTGTACCGATAGTTCGACGAAAATTAGTTTCATCTACTTGTTTACTCGTTGAAGGTTTTTGATTTTGATAAAAACTTGTTTTGGTTTCTGTTCGAGCTGTTGGATGTACTGACGAAACCAATTTATCAACCCCCCCAATTTTTTGAAGGTAGTTTTGAATTAAGTTATCGTCGAACAATGTATCCGCACTCGGAGGAAATTTATATAAAACATCGCGATGAAATTCGTCCGGTATTTGACGCAGTAACGCATCTCTTCGTAATGTAATAAAATCTGCGCGCCGACCACACACAATTTGTAATAAGTCATCAGTGACCTTGGTGTACGACGATTCCTTAGAAAACAGCGACTCGATTTTGTCAAACAACGTATTAGGAGTTAATGGGTCTTTTGATGCGTGGGCCCAATTCACCAAAGATTGCAATGTTGTTCGTAAATCCTCCTTTTGAGATAGTAAAGCGTGTGTTAACCCGGCGAAAGAACGTTCTAGTAAATATGATCGTGGATCTTCACGTAACATCGCAGCTTCAAACCGTTTTAATGAGTCGTTCACATTTAATTCGACGAAACCGGGGGTAGCTAAATATTTTTTTTGAGCATCGGCAAACCGAACCGCGTACCAATCATTACATTTAAATCGTTGCAAATCTATTAACTTGTTGAGATAAGTCTCGTTTGCTTGTGTGTAAAGAGGTTCTTTAACCGTGGTACATGGTTCCGAAAGATTTAACTGATTTATCTTTGAAACACTTTCGGTGGGTCTGCGTAAAAAAAGTTCTGAAGTATTAGCTTCTAACGTATGATTTCCTTGATTAGTGTTCGTTACTTCTTTATTTTGTGAAATCAAATTTGTTAAAAAAGCTACTTGTTGAGACAAAAATTCAAAATGTGAGTAACTCACGGTTTGATGAACTTTCCTTTTCTTTCTCCTTGATCTGCCGCTGCATTCGCTGGATGAATCTCCGCTCTCCGAACTTGACGACGACGACGAACGATCACGTTTACGCGACGCGGCGGTAGAACTTTCAATATCAACATCGCGATCGCGCTCCGAACCATCCGGATTCGGGTTATCCATCGTACTCGTAAAGTAAACTCAGTTATTTTTCGGAAAGGAACAATTTCACTTAATTAATTTTAGTATTTAATACTACTAAAATATTTTTCGCAAAGCTGACTTGTGAAAGGCGCGAAAAACGACGCTATAATGACGAGACTCAACCCGGTGCGCGCGCGCCAAGTAAGTAGTACCAAAACGATAATATAGGGGGCGCTAAATACGGAAAGGAACCGGAAGTGCTGACTACAGGTAGAAAGACTGGTGCTTGACTCAAGATGGATTCCGGATATTGATACTAAACAAATAATAGTTATTTTTATACAACTCGACCAACTTATGACGTGCAGTTGCCCTTACTAAATGTTGTCTTAAGCGGTCGGGCTATCTTTTAGCTACGGAACCCTTTCATGGGCGTGTCCGACACGCTCTTGGCCGGTTTTTATTACTTAATCTAATGAATCCAGAAGGATGGAAAATAATAAAAAAAAATTGATCGCGCTTTTAAATGATTAAATCTCACAAAGAAAGAAGGCCAACTCCTCCTATTTTCATTATTAACTTTTTGTTATTCACTTGTTTTTTACTTGTTATATCAAAATGCCTGTACTTACATCCACTCGACAACCAAGTGATCAGAAAGTATACATTTGAAAAAAAGAGATTCGTCACATTATTCGTATTGATCAATTAACTGTTACTTCATGAAATCTTAAGACTGCTGAAGGACGAAAGTATTTTAAAACTCTTTTGTTTCTTACTTATACATAGAAATAAATCCTAAATTCATAGAAGTCCTCTTCTGGTCTATCTAAGGTTCCTTTTGGTATATTTACGATTCTGTATGATCTAAGGCTTTGAAGAAAATATTTGTCTAACAAATTACATATAGATGTGCGCCACAATATTGCAAATAATAAATATAAGAAATATTCGCGACATAATATCTTCCCATTACTTTGCTTGACATAACTGCTACTTATAGTTTCTATGCGTGACTTCTCTAATTTATTGTCTCACTAGCGGCCTCCCGCGACTCCGTCCGCGTGGATTTTGGTTTCCGCACACAGTTTTTTAGTACAGCTTAAAGCCTTCCTTGGCAAATGGACTATCCAACCCAAAAATATTTTTTCAATTTGTACCATTAGTTCCTTAGATTAGCGTGTTAAACAAACAAATAAACTCTTCAGATTTGATATATTGGCAAAGTATAAATATGTATTAATATAAGTATTAATATTGATATAAGTACCTACCTACCTACTTACCTTGTTTTTATTTATCCAAGTCATCTGAATCCCACCCACTGCAATTGAATGTTAAACACAGGCCTCCCCAGATTGGTAGGGTTAGTAGTCTTTTATCGAAATATTTTTTTTCCTACATGAGTCTGAGTTTTATTTATTTATTTAGATAGATCTATTTCTATTACTTTTTTTTCTATTTTTTCTATTACTTTTTTCGTTATCAACCACTAGGATAAGTACTACCATGCAGGAAAAAAAGTATCTAGTTGATTGTTTCTCATCTAAACGATTTCTCACTAAGAATCTATCTATCTATAAATCTAGAAAAAAAAATCTTAAGTTTAAGGAAATTAATTAAAACACAGAGAATCAATTTATCATACATTTATTGATAATGACAGCGATGGTTGACTCGAATTTGCTACTTGGCAAAAATATTTCCACTAGAAGTGAACTATTTTCATATTTAAATATTAAAATCTCTTTATAATTATGCTCATGTGTTCACAGTATGAGGATGCAACCATCTATGTATCCTACCGAGTAGCTGCCTATATCCGATCGTCGCTTGAAAGAATCGGGAATACAATTTGTGATCTATCGTTACATTCAAGATTGGCAACTTAAATACCTCATATTCTATGCTTAAATGAACCATGCATCGCAACTTCACAAAACTAATTACATTAACATCATAAAAGCTCATGATTTGTTGGATCGTCTGCAATAAATACAAAATCTTCTAAATGAAATAATAATTATAAACAAATAATTTCATTTACTTAACAACTAATTGTTTAAAACAAAAGCACAGCACATTGTCAGCTTAGTTTCTATTAAATTAAATTAGGACCTACCAGACGCTGCTTATAAGGTCACTATAGCCTAGTACAGGAGCCCTAGTGCGTGCTCGCCACGCCGATGATGACCACATATGCCGATCGGTCCCTTCCGCCGTATGTATCCCCACCCATCTGCCCATGCTCTAACAAGACTAGTGGACACAAGCACATCGAGAGTTTCAAAGACATCCTACAATATTTCAAAGAATTTATTCAATATTTCTTTTAGATTTTTAACGTTGTCTACACATTGAGCTGTCCTAGTTAGGGCCAGAATTATTCATATACTGGTTTATACTTAAACATTTAAAAGACAAAAATATTAAAATGCAAAATTAACGCCATTAAGTCACAACTGTTAGAAGTCTAACTAATCAGTAATCGCCGAGACGTACCACTACTGAAAATCTGCTAGAACGATAAATGTATAGAAAAAATGGAATGTTTAAGTACGACAGTCTAATAAGCATTCGATAAATGTAAATGGTGATAGATATAACTATGTACGTGTGACAAATATGATGTCAGTCAACGCTTAAATTATGAGGTGGCGGCCCCACTACAAAAGCTTCTAAGAAGAGATATACATTAAATGTTGATTTAGTATCGAATTTACATCTTACATTGTATATTTGACTAACCAGACGTGATATCACGGAAAATTGCTTGCAGTAGAACCGCAACCTTGCTGAAAAATTGGCGTTTAATTCTCGAGTGCATATTGAAACAGCAATTTAAATATTTTTGATACTTTTTTTTTGTATTATAACGCGATTACTTATTACGTAAAATGTTAATATACATATGTTTACAGGAATGGTGGCAAGTGGCAGGCTATATGATCGCTGAACTCTTATAAATCACTAATTCGTGAACAGCGAGGTAATGTGGTGATGGATTAATACAAATTGGTTTCTATTTAGGTTCGCCATGTGAATTTAATTCGAATCGTGGACTGTGGATTCCCGTCCGAATTGTCACATATCCGTTTACCATTCTTCTAAAGTAGAGCTGTAATGAACGCTGAAAGTGGAACTCTTATAAACACTAATAAATAACGAGGCATTTAAACTATCTGTGTACTTGTTTAGTGTACTTACGATCGATTACTTTACTAAGAGGATGGAATATACATTAGGTGAGCTAAACTATACCGCCTCGGCTTCGGCCGAAGCTGTTATTGTGGACAATCCCTAACACTCGATTACACGCGTCCTACGCCGCTATATACTCTTGATATTAAATTTTCACAAAAAAATAGCCAAAATAACTACCACACATTTTTTATACGTGGGACGATCGCGGAAATCGCTCATTTCACTATTTTACAGATAGAATTCTTTTGATTATTGTTCGAAAGTGGATGGAGATAATAAATTAAGGACATTTCACTAGTGACATTTCATATATTTATTTTTATTTTACAGCGTGCTGATATACTACTGCACACGTTATTTTTTACATTTTAGATAACCTACACAACCTAATCGATATAAGTCTATGGCACAAGCGATAAGCGACACGTTACATTAATTTATTACTAAAGGACCGTAACAATTTATACTAGAGTATCAAAAATGATAATTCACTAACGCAGCTTTCAAATAATGGACAGCCTTGTTTAATTACTCTGTATTTTCAAAGTATCGAAAATTGAGTTCAAATCTGACTTAATTTCGCTTATCACTTGGACCACTTAACGAAACGTCAATCAATGTTTTTCAAGGGTATCAGATTTTGCGTCAAATGGTTAATGTACTAAGTACAAGTCTTATTTAGGACGAAGATGTATTACTGGACGATTTCGAAAATTTCCAAAGGGTAAAAGCGATCAAAAGTAAAAAGTAAATAGTTTAAGATATGGTCTAAAACGCGTGGCAAGAAATTATCACATATAAACTGGCAATCTTGTGTAGAACACAATGTGAGCAATCAGAGGTCAAAATTAAAGTACATCGTTAGGAATTATTCGTTAACAGGCATTTTAATTAGTCGAATATAAAAATGCAGTGTCTAAATAGTGCGGCGTAAGTCACAGACTTTACGTTCCACATCGGGAACATAAACCTATGAGGACATCCATAAACAATAAAAGCGTTGTCAAGAGTTAAAATACATAAATAATTTAGAATCTATACCACAAACTATACAGTAAAAAAATCTATACAAATAATGCATCGAACCTTATCATCGTCGATCACAAATTTTATTGGTTCTAAAATTATCGCATTAAATAATAATAATACACACACAGAAATTCACATATTTACATCAAAATTAAAACAATAAAATTAAAATCACATAATTTCATATTCTATTTACATATCGAATAATAATTGTAAAATTTAAGTCGATGAATAAAACGTCAAATGTAAATAAACGGAAAACAGTTGTTATCTAACATTTGCGATCACTTCGGAAACGTCTTCGACATCTGCTGCGTTTTTATTGATCTGGTCAATAAAAGCGAGATTATCTAATTTCCCCAACAAAGACCCCGGCCAATAACTTATAAATTATAAAGGCATAAGATATTGCTTCACCGACGCGGTAACGGAAAATAACATCTACGATACATACGAAGCACCATACGCGTAACACGACTGCAACAGAAACAGTGGGTACAGCCGATGCCCTAACTGACCTAAGGTTCGTGCACTAGATGGCGTAACAAGCGAGCCTCTTCAATGAGGGTTTTCGCAAATGAAAAATCTGCTAGATGGCAATACGTAGGCGTGAGGTCTAACTGGTAAGTGATTGGTGAATTTTGACATGACATTGACACATGTCAAAATTCACCGATGACATAGCAGTTAGAACTCACGCCTACTACGTATTGCCATCTAGCGTTCTTTCAATCGCCAACACCCTCATTTTTCTTTATAAATGTAGCAACTGTCTTTGCATTTCTTACTTATTAACTTTCTCGTTACGTCATCTAGGGAATTTTAATCGTCCCTCTAGAATTCGTTTTAGCCAGGATGTGTAGGGCAGTGACTGTCAAGTCGTACGGAACTGTGGACGTCTGCTTGAATTCGGTCCGGTGCGTGACTGGCGGACAGGGCGACTTATTTGCTCCTAGTTTTGGTGCCCACGGCGTTTATGCTCTCGCCGCGACTTCTCGATCTGTGTAAGTTCTGGAGGCCATCACCTAGAATAAAAATATAACATTTCGTTGACTTACTACATCGTTTAAATCATTCCACTCTAATATTATAAAGAGGAGAGATTTGTATTTTTGTATGTAACGAATAAACTTAACTACTGTACCGATTTGAATAATAAAATTATTTCACTGTTGGCTTAACTTTTGGCTACACTATCCCCGGTAAACATAGGGTACTTTTGATCCCGGGGGGGAAGGGGTATATTTGAAAAAAGAAATTACGCGCGGGTGACGGAAGGCTAGTACTTAATAAAATCATGGCTGATTTAGTTCGGTCGGTTTTAACTAATAAATAATTTTAAGATAATTCTAATTGTTGGAAATATATAACTGATTTTACAACTCGTAAAAACAATTGACTGCAGCTGTAGCAACAAATCAAACGGTGAAATGTTTACATGGTCATAATGGTCAATCATTCTGCATGAGAATATTTTTTACAAGTGTAGTGCGGCTACGCGATATTAAGGTTTAACATTGCGGTCATCGACCCGCCTGCCCGGCGCGGTGGTGACCGGGGACATAACCCTCGCACTACATGTCGGTGGAAGGTAAAGCATATCTGACCCTTGGCGGCGGCTTGCTTGAGCTCGTTGTCGCGGAAGGCGCGCGCGCTGCGGCCGCGCCGGTCGTGCGCCAGCTTGTCGGGCCGCACGAAGATGCCGTGCCGCGGCTTGCACTCGAAGTAGCGCGTGCCGCCCACCGACCCGTCGTTCTTGCCTGGAAACGATGCTCGATTATACTAACATTCTTGTACGTTGACCAATTCAATCACAAACCCGTATTTCTTGCCTGGAAACAATGCTCAATTACACTAACATTTTTGTACGCTGACCGAGGAAAAGAAGTCATTTCTGGTTCCCCTTGAAAAGGCGCGAGTGAACTCATGCTATTTGACATGCTCCAACGACCAGTTTGTCATCATTAAAAAATCATACTGTAATATTCATGTCATTAACTTTATTAATTCAGACTATAAGCATGTACAATATAATTAATAAGAATACAAATTAGATATGTTTGGAGAATAATTAATATAGTTTGGTGTCTGGCTACATTCAGTTTCCAACCAATTTTTTGATCATGAAATTCCTATCGATTCTTCTTTAGACACATGATACTGACCGGTCGGAGCGTCGAGTGCGACGCCTATCCAGGGCCCGTGCGAGAAGTGCGTGCTGCTGCTAAGCCGCGACACGCCCTGGTCCCCACTGTCAACCACACCGGGACGGAGATTGCGCGAGCGCTCTCTGCCGACTACACTACTGGATCCTATCGCATTATCTTCGGATACATGATACTGACCAGTCGGAGCGTCGAGTGCGACGCCTATCCAGGGCCCGTGCGAGAAGTGCGTGGGCCCCACGTATGCGACGACGCCCGTGCTGCTGCTAAGCCGCGACACGCCCTGGTCCCCACTGTCAACCACACCGGGACGGAGATTGCGCGAGCGCTCTCTGCCGACTACACTACTGGATCCTATCGCATTATCTTCGGATACATGATACTGACCAGTCGGAGCGTCGAGTGCGACGCCTATCCAGGGCCCGTGCGAGAAGTGCGTGGGCCCCACGTACGCGACGACGCCCGTGCTGCTGCTGAGCCGCAGCGACACGCTCTCGCCCACCGTCATCCAATCCGGGACGGAGATCGCGCGAGCGCTCTCCGATGTCTCGTCTGGAAACGAAAATATTAAACACAAAATGTAAATATTTAAATGATTAAATATACGTAGAATTTTGAAAAATTACTCATTCATTAGGCTGCCTTTAAAAATATTATTAACAAAAAAAAACAATCTGTTTTACAGCATGACTCCGAGCTGGGAAAAGTACGATTGGGTTCAAGATTTTACTATACATAAATTATAGACACATTATAAATTATGCTAAAATCATATATCAAATTTCCGTAAATGTTCACGTGTTGTATTTCATAAAATTAAATCTGAATTTCGGACATTATGTTATTGCGAACTTAAATTAAGTAACATTGTCTACTAAGTAGTCGGACGTGAATATAACCGCGCCACCAACCATCACCGATGCGCTCCGTAGAGGAGGCGGGCGTGTCTCGCAGCGGGCGGGGCGTGTGTTGCGGTGCACCAGGCTCTACTGCGGAGCGCGGACGTGCCCCGCCCCGCGCGCGCGCCGCCCCGCCCTGCCCCGAGCCGCCGGTCGCGCGCCGCCGGACCACCTGCAACACAGGACTGGTTAGATTTTTCCTATTATTGTCATGATTCCCTATAAATGGTGGACACCCTATAAACTATGCACAGATCTGAGCCTAAGCAGATAGCGCCGCAAACTCGATATCGGATCTGAGACTAAGCACATGGGAAGTATAAGTCAAGGATCAGATCTGAGACTAAACATTTATGGACTCTAAGTTTAGGAACGGATCCGAGACAAAGCAGTTATCACACTTGAATCTACGCACACACACATGCAAAGAAAAGAAGGCTACAATTTTTTCATTTACTCGTTCACTCCTAATATATTTATGTTAGTTTCTCAAATATTTTCTAAGTAATAGTGTAAGTGTGGCACATGGATAGAAAGTTCATTTTTTATACTTTGCAACACTTTCAACAGAACGACGAACAGATTTGTAATTATGTCAAATAAGGTCAGTGAAAAAAAATATGGCGTAGCAACTAATAATTGATATTATTGTGAATAAATTGTGTAATTCTATAAGTACGGAATATTTTCCGCATTATAAATGACAACAATTAGTTAATTTATATAAAAAATGCATTCCCAAACTTAGATGTTCGAAAACTACGAAATGAGAGATACGAAAAGTGAGACTACCTAACAGTGTAAAATGGCGACAAAATGAAAGTTGTTTACTGTTTTCAAATACTTTTTTCTGAATCATAAAATGTTTGTAGCTATCATTGTGATATATCAATAGATAGCGGAAAGATTGAACTTTGGGATATTATAAGGAAAAATATGAATATGTTTGTAAAATTTATTGAAAAAAAATTGAACTTCAGAAAGGAGGCGAATTTTTTGAGGTTCCCTGCATTCAACTAGCTGTAAAAAAATATAAAGATTATTTATAAAAATACTAAAACGATTATAAGTTTCTCTAGTTATTTAGCTTCAACAAACAATTTTTTGTTTAGTGTGTGTCAAACAATTTTATTGAGATTTTCAAAGATTTTTAAGACGCCAGGCGCGCGCTCTCTGTTCGGCCTAAAGTCTCAGCAAACGAGGGGTACAAGAGGGTGGGCTCTTAACGCAGGTGAAAGGTTAATTCAATTAATACAATGTTGCCCTAAATTCAATTAATACAATGTTGCCCTAAATATTTTACAATTGGGCACCATTAATAATGACGAATAATTTCATAAATTTTTTTCGTGCAGTATTTCCAAGTCTTAAAATGAAAACTTATCAAATAACATAGCGAACATTCATGTCATCAAAGTAATGAGACATACCTTTCCAGCGGGCAGGTGTGTCTTCACCGGCGCGTGGTCCGGGCCGGGCGACGCTGAGTCACTCTCGCCGACAGATGACGCTTCGCGGCTGCGCTCCGCATCGTGGCTGGACTGCTCCGAACTCACCGATTCCACCTCTGCCTCGCCTTGAAAGTATAAAACAGATTGTAAGTACGGTAAGCAGCGCTTCAAGGTAAACACTTTCAGTTAAATATTTGGACTTATGCCCCTGAGATAAAAGCGCGCCGCGACGTTATAAGAACAAAGTTTATCATCTGATGTGCTGCTGTTGTGTCCAATGTAAATAAATAGTAAATCAAACTGGCCATATTCGTAGCGTATCCGGTGCTCCAAAGCAATGGCCGAGGTGTAATCGGGCGCTGCGCTAGGAAAATGATAATGATGCTGTCGTCTGTACATGGTGCGTTCAATAAAATAGACATTTAAAGAATACAAAATTGCCCCTAATAGGGGCGTTAACTACAACTGTAAATTATCTTCTTAACGCTTTTATACCAGCTGGCGGTGAAGGAAAACTTCGTGAGGAAACCTGCACACTACGGGAAAGTGTTTAAAATGGAGAAGTCAATGGCAAACCACTCCTTAAAAATTGACAAGAGACTTGTTGTGTGTTTCATTTGATACAATGATCACGACCCTCACTAATGACGAATACAACTCAAGGAGGAGGAAAGACAGAAAAATGATTAAGATATCATCAGCAAGTTTCTCACCAAAGGAAGTGTCATGCGGCGCCTCCCCGTTGACGTGCGCGGGCTCGGCGCGCGAGGCCTGCCCCAGCACGGCGCTCTCCACCGGCAGCGCGCCCAGCGGGTCCACCATCTGACTCTTCTGCTCTTCCGATTCTTTGGCTGCCTCCTCGCAGTCTCTGAAGAGTAATGTGTATAATTTGAGTAGAAAGCCTTTAGTCGTCAGACAAGGCGGAAACAAAGCAGTTTGAACATCGGGGATTTTATTCACATAATTATTGATTTAACCTCTCAGATATAACCGTGAGTTAATATATGTATAATGTCGAACCACCCAATAATAAAATTGATTTTACACAAGTTGTGCACAAGTGTGTGTGCAAGCCTATGCTTGAGAACACATAGTGCACTATCTATTCCCTCACTCTCATAGTTCGGTGAAACAGCAATCTGACACGACCGTAAAGAGATCAGACGCAGGACCAACGGCTTAACGCCAATTCATTCATTTTAGATGTAATCATTTAGTGAATATTTGATTTCAATAGTGTAATGTTAGACAGATCAATGGGGCCAGCTCTTTATTAAAAAAATTGGTCAAGTGCGAGTCGGACTCCGCACTGAGGGTTCCGTACAAAAACTATTTTTGACGTATTAAAAAAACTACTGAATAGATTTTGTTCGAACCAATTTTCGTTGGTAGATTTTATGGTAATGTACATTATATTTTAATTTCAGTTTTGTCATCCTCTTATTTTAGAAGTTAGAGGGGGGGGACACACTTTTTTCCACTTTGGAAGAGTCTGTCACGCAAAGTATTCACTTTAGAAAAAAGTGATTATAGAAACCTTAATATAATTTTTAAAGACCTATCCAGAGATACCCCACACGTATATGTTCAATGAAAAAAAATATTTCGAGTTTCAGTTCTGACTATGGGGACCCCCCACTTTTTTTATTTTTTTTCTATATTCCTTTGAAAACCTTGTTGCGGTTCACAGAATACATCTACTCACTAAGTTTCAACAGTATAGTACTTATAGTTTCGGAATAAAGTGGCTGTGACAGACTGGCGGACAGACAGACAGACAGACAGACATGACGAATCTATAAGGGTTCCGTTTTTTTGCCATTTTGGCTACGGAACCCTAAAAAATAAGTCTTTCTAAAGATAGCTAGTCTAATATCAAGCAGAACCTTACCTGAGGAACGGATTAATCCTATTCCTCGACCCAGGCGTGAGCACAGGCGTCTTCGCCTTCTCATACGTCGGCTCGTCCAGCTCATTCTTGGACTCAACGATCTCATTCTTCAGCTCGGATATATCATTCCTAAGCTCGGAGATCTCATTCCTAAGCCCGGCCATGGTGTTCTTAGTACGGCTGAGGTGGGTGTAGTCCAAGTTCTTGTCGAAGTCCGGCGTGTCGTCGACAGACATACTCCTGATCGATAGCGTGTCGTCGTTTGTTAGATTCGTCGATGATACCGCTTGTGAGCCTGTGGAAATAACGTGGTTACGTTAGATTGCATGTTTTTAAAACATTGCTTTTAAACAGCAATCTGATAAAGAGTTTTTATTTATCAAAAGTTCGTTGGGCGTACCGAACAGTTAATGGAAAAAAAATATAACCGAGGGTGATAACTAGTATGCTCAATATGGAAAAGAAGGAATGTAATTTTTCTGTCAAGTTCACAATTGAATAAAATCTAACTTAAACTTATCTTTAGGCCTAAAAAATGTGTAAGAAAATACAACAGAGTTTCCTTATGAGATAGCAGTAAAAAGAGATGAATAAGAATAAAGTACAGACCGTAACCGCTGGAAGAGATCGACGGCGAGTTCTTATTGGGTATGCGCTCGCACGCGAGCTCGTGTAGTGAGTCCAACGTCTTCGACGTCGGGAGGAAGCCACGCGACGAGGCACGTGATCTTGTGCGCTGGAAACATGATAATGACACATAAAATTATTGTTCCGAATATAAAATGAAACACCTTTAGTCTATTTAAGAATAGTTCTTCACAGCAATATTTAAGAATGTCGTTGTTTTTGCAATGCTTCTCATAATGCATAAGTAAGGTAATACAAAAAAGAAACCATTGTGATCTTGCTACTTAATTGATTCAATCCACAAATGATCAATTGATTTTTAAGACTAGTAAAATATTTATGAATAGTAGTATAATTTTTTTTCGCTTGACGGAATGTTCCCAATCTCAATAAAAAATAAATAGGGAGTAAACGTAAGATATGAGAGATGTGTAACTTACATGTGATCTGGGTGTGGTAAGCTCATCCAAAGGCGCTGATTCAGGCTCCGAATGGGAATCCTCGTCGTTCCTGCGACCAGGCTCTTCGTGTAGCGTGGTCATGCGCAGTCCGAGTTTGCCGCTTGCCGGGGACGCTGCAATATAGACCGTAATGCGTTAACATAGAGTTGAAATTTCTGTCTTTCGTTCAACGTAGATAACGTTGCAACGTGCGCTAACAATTTAAGCTTCTGTAGATGGCGCCACACTTTGTAAACATTTGTTTACAAAATAAAATTAATTTTAAATTAAGAACTACTAATTTACCTGTCAAAAACATAAAACCTCGTAAACTTAATATTATTATGGAAATAAAAGAAATAATGGAGTTTATACAACCATCACTTACTCAACTAAAATTAACATAAAATAGAGAAATAACATCTATGTGTCTCATAAAAACAGTATTTGCTTTAACATCAAAAATAAGAGCAAAAATATGTACAAATTAAAACCTATTTACAATTATGCAATATAGTAATGAAGCATTAAGGTGAATTTTCATAACAATTTATGCTTAGAAAATGTGAGCAAATAGAAAATTCAATATTTCAGACTAAGAAACAACGTTAGCAGGGATTGAAGATTTATTTTCTATAATGCGAGTATTTTGGACAAATACGAGCCTGAACACCGTTAATTTTTTTAACTACGATAACCAAATTTAATATAGAATATAACTTCATCTACGTCCATTAATTAAATAAATCAAATTTGAAATAAAACTAAAATTCTCTAAACACGATCACGAAACTAGCGCCAAATTCATGCCTGAATGATTTCATGCCAATTCGCGTACAATCGATTTTATTAATGAGTATGAGCAAAAAAATCAATATCGATGTAAAGTGAAAATAAAAACACACGCGTTTGAAAAAATACGTACCGTATTCCGTTCAATATAACGAACATTAATTTCTTTTTCCTATAACTCTTTTAAAATGTTGTACAGCGAGTATACTTAGGTAAAGTAAAAAAAATGGGTCTGTTTGAGGATAGAATATAAAAATGAATATTTCATTCATCTTACTAAAGTTTTAATAAGTAACATGGGTATGAAGTAAAATAAAAACTCAACATATTAAAGAATAGTTAACATTTAAGTTAAGTTTTGTATAGCTCCACAATCAATGGGACTAGTAGAACCTTGTACAGAGTTCTTGCCCGAATCTTCTCTGCAAACATTTTCTCCGACCACATGCTTCATTCAATGAGCTTATATCGAAGTTATATGGAACGGAACGCACACGATAAACCAAACTATATGAAACGTAAACAAAACCGTTCAGAACAAGCCAAACTAGTGAATCTACATCTTAATAACTGGACGTACACTTGTTCGGCGTCTGAAGTCGCAGTGAGTTCAGGTTCAAATTCAAGTTTAGGAACGTGGGCCGCGCTGCAATAGAAACATTAATCACTCCGTCAGTATAACACGTCGATCACCACACATGTCGCCTGCATTTCTTATTGAGGTAAACAGACAAAGATTTATGCAGAACAAACACAATGTATAATTTTACTAGCTAGAGTTCACACCTACTATTAGACACAGATCACACCTACTATTAAAAATCATTTGATATATTAAGATATTAATAGTCACTAGGAGTTGTTAAAAATTTATCAGGGAAGCAAACATTTACACAATTGTAGCTGTTGTTTTTACATCGTTACATTAAAGATTTGAATAAATAGATTTACTAAAGAGAAATTTCGAATATCTATAAAAGCTCAAAAGTTAGGATACACTCCAGTAGGTAGTTTATTATAATTTTGAATATTTTTTCCCAATAATTTACAAAAAATATATATGTGCACAGTTATTCTACAGTATTAACACATCCACTGTATTATACTTCTTTTAACTACATATTTCACGAATTACGTACTCAAAACATATAAGTAACCTACATTACTCCACATTACGCAACGATATTTACTAAACCATGCTTTCTTTACGATCTATCGGCATCCGTTACATCTCCAAACACATTACATAGTAATATGTTATCGCATGATTATTATTTAAACCTTAATATAATAACTTTATCGGCAGTAAGATCATAAACTTTTGCATTACTGTCACATTTGTTAAGAATAGAATTGTACACTATTGATGACATAATACATTAATGAAAAATTTATAATTTTACTACACTGTTACAATATTCTGATTCTCATAATAATCTTGCAATAGTATACCTACCGCTACTGTATACATGCATACTTTTCGATACCGAACACACACACCTACGATTCATTACTCCAATCTATTTCTACTATTACATTCTACTATACAGACAAGACTGCCTTTCAAGTTTTTAGTTATATTACACAACACGTCACAATATTTTTACAATTACTTCATCTAACAATTACAAAAGTTATTTTCTGGCTGTAAAAATCTGACCTAATACTTTATCTTCTATCGTCTTCAAAAGCAAATTTCATTACATTTAAGTATCTATAATGGAAGCATCATTATTCGACTTTTAAATCGACAGCAAATAGAGATTACGAAGAGGAAAGGAAACTGGGATACACAGGTCATGCTTGGTACATGCAAATGAAATAGACACGCAAACAAACAGATAGATAACACAACGACAGAGAAGCTAGCTTGATGCTTGAAGCTTGCAGTTCATTTTGCACTCTAGTTCCCAAGTAGTAGGGTCTAGTTTTAATTAGAGTTTTTAACGCAGCTTTCGGATAACTTTGCGATAGTTAAAATTTTGAAAAAGTCTAACAATTTTAGAAGGTTTTATTACTTTACAGCCAATTACGGGTAACAGAGATAAAATTACTCGATACAACCACAACACATCTAGGTATTTTATTTTTTATATTGCATTAAACATTCGACTAATTATTTCGCCATACATTGCCATTCCGAGTCAAGACCATACTGTTTCACTGTTTACCTGATAGGAATGAGCCTGAAGGTAGCAAGGGATCGAGATAAACAAAATACAACGTTAGTTTAAGCTGGCCTCTGCATTTTTGACGACCTATATTTCAATTCTTTGAGCCAAAAATTATGAAGTTACGATTTAAAATTTACCTAAACAACCATTTTGCACAATAAAACAATCTAAATTGTGATACCTCCAAAGAAAATTTCTTATAACTTTTGAATATCGTAACTTCATCCTTTAACCATCTTCTCAAAGAAATGAATAGCTTTTGGGTTTTTTTTTTATCGTATAGATGATTGCCCAGTATTTTAAAGGAACAAGAGAAGACAGAAATGGGGATAGATAGATAGACAAAGATAGATAAGACTGAGTGAGCCATAGCATTGCCACAAAGCAAGTTGAAAAATAAAACGTAATCGTGAATTTATGAAGAGGTGGATGTAGTCTTAGTGAGTTTAGTGGTCATGAGTTTCCTAATAATTATTCAAATGTATGTATTCGTCTTTAAATACTTCGAATGTATTACACTAATCATAAACAAACTTTTGTCAATCAAGAACTATTCTAAATCATAAATCTATGACATCGTGCAATGTATACAATGTATTTTCTGTACAAACCTCTAAACTGTCATGATATACCTACACTACTCGGTGCACTATTTTATTCTAATTACTGTTTAGAATAAATATTTTTTTCATAATTCAAAACTAACTGTCAGTTATTTATGCACTAGTGCAAATAACTTTGATTTTTGATCATCAAAATAATGTATGCATTAATGTGTGATTCCAATGAGTGACGGAAAAAATAGAAATAAATGTTTTGGAAGTAGGAGTGTATCTTTTGTTGTTTACAATACTGCAAAAAAAGTTGTTAACATTTTACACAATAAATGTAGGTCACAATGTACACATACCCAAGTTGAATCATAATAATGATTTATAAAAATATTATTTATTTTACATAAAAAGGTTAGCTGACATGGATTTTAAGACTTTTTCATCGATACCTAACCTCTACTATACCTTTTAAAGTACAATGCGATAGAGAAAAACTGATAAAAACGGGGATTCTTCATTACTCGTACGATTTACAGATATTTATTAAATGGGACAGTATTCAGTTATTTGCAGAGTACAAATCCTTAATACTAAAGGAACGGAAAAAGAATAATTCTAAAACGATTAAAGGTTGATTAAAAAGTTGTTAGATTTTCTGTGAGCTTGTTTCATCAGAATATTTGTACACAAAAGAAGCTGTGCACAAGTTTTCCTGTTCATTGTTTTTTTGATCTTATGATTGTTATTTAGTGGATTTTTGTACGTTTACACCAATTCTATAACATTAAACAATAAAAATGTAATTTATTAACACAAGTAATACAAGTGTTCTTATATTAAATTACTCGATGAAGACACGAACACAAGTGATATTACAAATTATAATAAATAACAAAGACTCACCCAGTCCGAACGGCTTGGTGGGCGTGGCCAACTCGGGGTCGTTGTGAGCGGGCGCGGCGTACGAGTGGCGATGCGCGACGCGGCGCGGCGTCTCGTCCGCCAAGTCGGCCACGCTGCCCGAGCGTCCACCAGCGAGCCCAGCCAGCGACTCCAGCGATGAATCCAACCGCATGATCTGTGTGTGGAACGAACGTTAATAGTCGTAAAGCGCGGTCAACGCTACATCCACCAAGTGCAAAACCAGTGAGACGTATGCGTGTAGCTTCCGCCAGATAATTCTAGTCGAAGAGAGTGGCTGGAATGTTGATTGAATTTCTATTCAGGATCTTTTAAAGGGGTTTTGCGGATATTGTTTTCCCCACCTGTCAGGTGCAGCTGCTCCAAATGTCTTCAAAACCGTAAAGTTTGACATTTGAGCAATAAAAAATATAGAAGATGCACTTTTAAGGTGTTTTGTCATATAAGTTGGTAGACCACCACCTTTAGAAATCGATGATATTCCCTCACAATCTCTATGTGAAACACTTTCATACTGATTTTACCATGACCAAATATCCAAATCAATAAATTACTTATTACCAAAATTATGTAACAGGCTGATTAAAAATAAAAATTTTAACAAAAACCATAACATATGTATATCTAAAAACATTAAAAATACAAAAGTCTTTTAAAAATGCAAGGAATAAAAATAGACGTAGATATGTAACAGTTGAAAAAATATTAACGAAACGCTTTTTATGTAAAAATCAAAAACATTATAACATCAAAAATAAAATGTTACTATTAGAAAAAATAATTGGTAGGAACCCATACATCTTAAAATATTAAACAGACACGACACGACTAAAGTAAAATATTCTGCAAAAAAAGAAAATGCCACAACAACATCGAACATGGATAGCAGACAGTTTCGACAGAACCAAACACATCCCCAGTATACAAAACAATTGGTGCTAACATAATATTCACAGTGGTTTATCATCTGTCTTTAAGATGACTAATTAATTTATTGACAAAAGATACAATAAAAGTAAACCAGCGACGTCTCTCTATGTAAACTTTCAGAGATTAACATCTTTTAAATTGGGTCTAAAAATTCTCGAAAATAAATGATTACAACCCAAGAACTTTCAAAAAACCTGGTAGTAATATAATGCTATTTGATTTTGGGAGAACCTTTAATGATGTTTTCGACTGGAACTTGAACTCCTTACTTCTCCTTTTATCTTGGATCATAGTAGATGACCATTATCACCGTCTTTTACGACATACCAACTATATCGCCAAAGAATTACGGCTGTAAAACGTCCTTATAAAACTATCTAAATAATCTACATAGTGATGTGTGTACACTTCTACAAAGTGTGACTTCTAACTAAAACGGAAGGCGAACAGAATAACCAATAAGAAGCTGTAAGTGGTGGGGGCGTGGTTAGGCCATGCTGAGGACTCACGTTGGTTCCGTTCTTGGCGGCGTTCTCGAGCGCCTGCGACAGCTGCGGCCGGTGCGTAGCGACAACACACACGTTAGCAAGCGTACAACACCGCTAGTTTCGGCTCGACGGTGATTTTGCTATTCAAACTTTTTGGTTTGCATGTTTAACTTTTTTTTTCTTGACAGCCATGATTTTTTTTTATAACAGAAAAGTTTTGTGTCTTCGAAGCTCATCACTAAACTCTTAAGAATGAATAGTCAACAACCAGACTTTTTTTTAAAATGGGGAATATCTTCCCTTCAATGTTTCTTTTTTAATACTAATCAGCATATTAATGTTTTTTACTTATGGCTTTTTTAAATAAACATTTGAATAGCAATTTGCACAAAAACGTCGATTAAATAAATTAAAATCTATTTATTGTCTATATCAGTGAAGTCCATCTATATTTTCATTTATGTACAGTGTGTGTTCCTATATAAACATTCTACGTGAGAACGTTAGCTTTATCTGTGAACCTATGTGTTAGTGAAATACATCGAATAGCTTTTTTTTTGTTCATTGAGGCAATATTTTTATTGCGTACATTTATTAGCTGGATGGCTGTTAATGGTTAGTAAGCAACATCGACAACTTTTTAAAATAAATCAACGCCGTATGTTTTTGTTTTAATAGATAGTTTTGCATTTTTAATTGATGAAACCTTATTTCCCTATTACTGCCTAGTAAAACATTGGATTCATAAAACTCTAATGATGATAATTAAACGGCAAGGACAGTAACGTCATAAAAATTAAAAATGCAACTTCTTATGATGACTTACAGAAATCTGTTGATTTCTTTTCGATAATGTATTCTAATTTATTTCATTATAATCTATCGTGATGTCTATCTGTGCGTTTAACTATGTTAGTTGCTCAGTTTGTAGTCTTATCCAAACTGCCTACAATTGCTAAATTATTATATTAAGTGTTTACACTGTGGATTTGCCTCTGTTCTTAAAAGTTATAGCTTTACTTTACTATTTATTAATGCAAGTCAAGTACAGACTCATCAGTGAATGTTTTTCTATTATATAAGTAGGCAATCGAACAACAATCACCTGATGTATAGTGATAAGAGCTGCCCATTAGGGTGGAGCGTCAAATTTTTTTTTGGATTTTCGTTATTGAATAGTATTTAAAAGTTGCATTATACTTCTATTTACTTGAAAAAAATAATAAAAAAAATATTGGAATATATTTTTAGCCCTCTACCGCCCTCTGAAGAATTACGAAAAATCGTCAGATCGACCTATTTATAACATATCGTATAACAAAAAATATCGATCGTTTTTACTGTTTATGACTCATAAACACTAAAACCGATCGTATTATGTTTACAAAAAGCTGTAATATACCTATAAACATTACATTCATATATGATATAAGACATCTGTAAGTGAAGAAAATTAACACTCAAGTTGGTACTTTTGTAAGTTGAGATTGTTACTATTTATGCATTATTTTAATTTCTAATTCCACATTATGTAATCATCTACTTACTAGATAACTATTACTTGTAATAGCAATATATTTTAAGTTGTCAGTTTTATATTGTTACGGAATAATGTCCAAAAGAGAAACGTGCGGAAAATTTCAGGAAAAAAGCACTCATTCTCGGTGTTTAACTACGGTTAACCGAATATTAAGACAATGCCAACCCTTCAAATAAATAAATCAAACTAAACAGAACAGAAGAAGAACTAAATTAAACAGAATTGTGGAATTATTGTGGATTGGCCATGGTAAATAAAAAAAAAGTGCAACTTCGCGGGGCAGATTTTAGAAAACCGATGGAGATTTTTCGAGCTGCAACTTAGAAGTAATGGGACCTCTGCCTTTTTATTATTTATATAAGCAGTTACCTTTACCCTGAAGGCATCACAACAAACTTTCTCTAAAAATGAAGCCTGAAGCATATCATAAGCTGGTTCATACGATTTATCAAGAGCGGTGGTGAAACCATTGATGACGCAGCTTAGCAGGCATTTTAAATAAAGGTTTTCCATCTTATGAAGATTTCTGTTTAATGGTTCCATCTCCGCTCCACTTGATTACCCGTCTGAACCAGCAAAGAACACACTCCAGGTCTCGATTCAGAAGATATTTTACTGAGATACCATCAGGCTATATGTAATTGCTTAGATCAAAACAGCTTAGTTACAGCCCTGAGAATCACCATCATGTAAAATGGTCAATCTCGGGCCGGTAATGAAGTCATTGATCTACCAATTGAATAGTGTTGGTGTGGTTCTGATGAGACTAAAGGTTATGTCCCTGAGTGGTTTTGTATTAAAAAAGAAATAAAATTTTAACAAGGACTTAAACAATGTAATTGTAGAGTAGAAGCGGGTTTGAACTTGCGTTTACGTATTTTCTCGATAGTTGAACCCTGATGTTAAAATATTATTCATCCATAAACAAAGAGAAATGCACTTTTTGCTGATTCCGGAAACCTGTTATTGGTTATGTGATAGCATGCTACACATAAAGGAGTTGAGAATCAGACGAAAACTCGCGACAAGAAATCGATCGAAATCTAGTATAAGAATGTTTAAGTTCAACATTCTTATACGAAGTTTCGAAACTTAGCTTGTGCCAATGTCTACACAGACTATAATTATTTAGCGAAAATCACAAGTAGCAACTTCCCCGATGCTAAAATATATCAGTGTCAAATGATTGGATGACCTATTAGCATCACATTCCAAAATAATGTTGAGCTCCCTGATTAATTCTTGACACACATAAGTGATATGTTAAGATGGGCACCGAAGGCTGATTACTGTAGCTGGTGATTTAACCAGATAGCTAGAGACATAATTATTCATGCTACATAGAAATAGCATGCAGTTATGCTGTATTTTTAAACAAAAAATATATTTTAAATACCATAAAAAATACTATAGAAGGCGAAATTTCTCGAAATTTTCCTACATTTTCTGTTGATGTTTTAGCCAAAAATATTTATGTTTTTGCTAAATAAAAATTTACTTTCATAAAATGAGTCTTTAAATGTTATCTGTACAGCAAAATATAATATTATTGACGCATCTGTAAAATTATAAAAATGTTTTAAAATATGCCTGATTTAACCAAATAATTGAAACTTTGAGCTGAGGTAGAGGGCTAAAAAATATGTCAAAAAAAATAATTAAAAACGTAATTACGTATAATTTATGCCAATACAACTTTTTAGTGGTATTCACAATCGATCCGATGACTTTTATTTTTCTCCATACATTGACGCTCCACCCTACTGCCCATGGACATCAACGACCGCACAAAGTTCAAAGAAGCGTTGCCTGTCTTAGGTCACAGAAGCGTTGCCTGCCTTAAATACCCCTTATCCTCCCTAACTGCATCTCTCTTTATTTAACCTATTGAGCGTCAGCTATGCTATTTCTTGTCGTGGTATGCTAGAGGCCAGTCCAAAAGCCCCCTTGCACGGTTCAAAGTAACAGAGGCACATCTACAATGTAAACACAACAGCTGTGTCGTAAGTAGCAATACAACAACATGTGACTCACCTGCGAGAAGTTAGGCACGGACGCGGTCTTGCGCATCGTGATTGGCTGCCCGCGCGCCTGTTCTAATTCTTTGACGGCGACGCTCTGTCGCAATCTGTCTAGTGTCAGTATACTCTCCACTGCGCTAACGCCGCGAGTGTATTTCTCTGAAATAGACGTTAAAAATTATTTGAAAAACACAGAAATGTAGAACCACCCGTTTTTTCATTACATAACTACCTAAATAATTTTAAATTTACAACTAGCACCAAAACGACGTATTGACGTAGATCCTTAATTATCATAATACTATTAAATATTAATTTATATATATACGTTTTTAAAAGTTGATCAACTAATGAAATACAAAAAGCACCCGTCGCCATGTTGCCATATTCTGTGGATATTTCAACTACTTTCATATATACCTTTAAAATGCCTTTGTACTTAATTAACCTGTACTGATTTCGTATTATCTAGCTTAATATAGAATGCATCTTTTTATTTGGTATGACAGCAAGAACACTTCATTCTTGAAACAATTTAGGTATATTTTAATATTTGATTTTATTGTGAGTTCACCTGCTATTATACCAACAAAAAGATACCAGTATTCCAGTGATTTATTTATGAACTAATTAAAATCTAATATTGGTGATTTCAAACATAATCAACATTGCATAACATTAATTAGCATGAAAGTTTCGCTTGCAACCCATCCTCCCGTCTGTTATGTGCGCAAATGCAGGGGTTAGTATCAATACGACTGTGCTGTACCTATGACCGTGTCTACATATTCCGAGACTCGGGGCATCATCAGGCAATATCCGGCGGGCGGGGCGGCGGCCTCGGCGCGTATGCAATCTGTGGGAGGGCGGGCGTGCAAGCGGAAATCCATGGGGACACACACACACTTATTAACTTAATATTATTAATTTATAAACACCAAACTTCATTATATACCATTTCAAAACTAAGTAATATTCCGTCATACTCATTTATCTTTTAACCTTTGTGGGTAATGTGTTTCTAATTCAATTCGGTCGTGCGACAAGCGAATGAACACACAGTGAGAACAAATACACCCAACAAACGTGGACGTAGGGAAGGAAATATGTATTAATTATGGATAGCACACACGTACATGCTTGCTAGGGTGAAAGGATAGGGAAGAAATGCTTTTGCAGCAAAATGTACTTTTATACTTGTTTAGACTATAAAATGTTGGTGTTTTGAAGTTGATCATAGGAGTCGAGTAATAGTAAAAAGTTACATTACGTATAGTAACTATTAGGTAAAAAGAGCGCTGGACGACAATGAATGGTCTACGTATGCGCAAAGCGAGATACAAGATCGGCTAATGAATAAATAGCTGCCGAAATCACAGAGCGCAAAAGTACTTATGCCACTCTTTTTACATGACGAGAACTATATTTATGTATTAATATTAAAATTAAATTATCCATACACCATTACTTACCTATATACGTCTCGCCGTCGGCAGCGCTCGCCTCTTCCCCAGTCGCAGCAATCTGCGCAAGGCTCTCTCGGTCCTCCAATTCCTCGGACGCCTTCGGAATGTTCGAGACCACCTCGTAAGTGACTCCCGTCTGCGTCAGCTGGTCTGTCCTGTACCATTCATCAATGGTTAGTACGTACCGGTCGATGACGCTTGATGTCGAACTACAAATAAATTGTACCCAGGTGTAATCAAAGTTTGTTAGAACTAACTACTGTATCTACGTTTAACTTATTTGAGTGTAGATTTTAAACAAAAGCAATTACTACCTGGAATTTTGGAAATCACGTTCATGTCCATAAACATTCAAATGTTCCCTGAATATCAATCGTCCATGACATGTATACATTTTGTAATTAGTTGTCGAATTTTTTTTTTTCGTAGAATATTTATGTTGTTTTTGCATTAAATGTCAAATATTTATGTTGAAGTTAGAATTTTGTAGATAGTTAATGTAGACAGCCATTATTAACACCTAAAAGCCTGTTTAACACACAATAATTACATTAGCCCAACTAACCTCACAATTTTCTTACGTATCCTATCGGTCAAGCTCTGTCGTTTGTAAATGTTTAACGCTAATCGTTTCCTAAGTATGAGATCCATTGGGGCGGGGTGCGACAGTCTCACTGTCGTCTTCAGAATCAGGTACACGCGTTCGTTGGCTGGAAATAAAACGATAAAAGTGAGTATTTTTGATGTTTCTTGCGCAGTAAAAAAAGTCATTCGCTTTGATTTTATTGTTTTGCTTTACCTTTTCGAATACCTATTTCTCACAGTCAGAGAGTGCAGAAAACAGACCGCATCGCGGTGCGACTGGGAAGTAACGCAAATGCGTAAAACGCGTATATTATCATATGGATATTTGTTTTGTTATTTTTATGAATTGCACAGGATAAGGTTGTCATCCACTCCAACAATAATTTGGAAATCGAAATCCCTTTGTCCTTTCAATAACATTGAGGTATTACTACTACGTATAGAGTAGACAACTCGTAGAAATGTTCTCTTGCACGCACTGCTGTCCATGGACAACAGTTGCCGTCTATTAAATACTATTTTACAATTTAAAAATGCCGTCTTGTTTTTCAAAAACATGTAAAAATCATTACAGGACGGAAAATTAAGCCAGTGTTGTGTCCATTTCATTGATAAAAAGACCAAAACGTTAAAAATAATCCACACCTTCCCTCCAAGTTGACGCTAAGATTTTGTTTTCGACGTCCACTCTATACGTAGTAGTAATACCTTAGTGTTCAATATTTAATTATTAACATTTTGTTAACAAACATAAAACATAAAAGGTCCAAAAATACATCCATATTCCATACCTTCAGTTTGCCTGTTAAGGTACTGCGAGTCATGGATGGACGAGTCCCAGGAGGCGATGGCGGACACGTCCTTCTCGTGGTGGTGCAGGATCTGCAGCTCGTAGAACTTGTTCCCGTGCTCTTTCGGCAGGATGGAGTGTAGACCGGCCACTGTCACTTCCTCTCCGGACGGATGCGTTGTGAGGTCGTCCGCTGTGGGGATATTGGGTAGTTATGTATATGAGGTAATGTTTATTGGTTAATTAAAATTATCTTGCACGAACGTTATAACATCACACACAGGGTTTTATAATGTGTTAATGTTGAGTTTTGTAATCCACGCGGACGGAGTCGGCGGCCGCTAGTTGTAAATATATTGAATAGTATGTAAATGTTCACGTAGAAACGCGCCCGAGCTCCTAGTTCGTTCTAGAGCTACGTGAACAAGCGCGATGGTTGTGGACGCGTGTAGCCGACGATTGATCAAAGTTTCAATGTCATGAGACCTACATGCAGTAGTGGACAGCGATAGGCTGATACTGATGCTAATTATGATGATGTAAGGACACAATATTCTATTTCGCAAACCACGCAGAAATGATCGCAAGCGAGAACCGTGACGGCATAATCGCCAGTCGATCATGAAATGACTGAATTTAGATTATTGTTTTAAATTCAGTTCTGTTATTTTTGGCAATACAATCATTAGTGACCTTCGCACTTTGATTTGTCTGCACCTTCTGAGAGTCAGGCTTGTAGTGACCCTGGGGCGTAGTACATGATGATGACGATGATGATGATGATGATGACAAAGATGACGATGATGATGATGATGATGATGACTCTGATGATGATGATGATGATGATGATGACTCTGATGATGATGATGATGATGATGACACGTACCGTTGAGGTCCAGGAAGAGCACGGGTATGTGGTGCTCCATGCCGGGCGGCGCGGTCCAGGCGGCGGGCGCGCCGGGGATGGGGCTGCCGGGCGCCGGCACCAGCACGGCGTTGCGCTCCTCCGTCAGCGACACCCACTGCTCCACCAGCGACTGCTCGCGCTCCATGTCCCGCTCCGTCTTCATCGACGGCGACATGTTCACTAGTTTCTGCGGGTTACAACGAGTCGATTTGTAAATTACTCGTTTGATGCAATATTGATCCCAGGGGCTGAACTCTCTGAGCTTGAGCACGTGCACAGACGGTTGCGCGTCTACGCGCGTGCTTGTCTCTAGTGCAGTTGTTACGAAGATGTATGGGGCTTATAATTTACTTAATTTATTTATTTACTTTATAAACTCACGAGACTGGTTATTAACGCGGTTAACACGCTGATGTTACGTTCGAGCTTTTTGCAGCACGTAGTACTTCCATATATTTGTATTATTATTATGATCTTTCTAAGTAAAGTTTTGCAAGTTTTTTGAAGCCAGTCTTCTTCTATTTTATAGTACAAGTTTAAAAATGGTAAAGTAAAGCCATAAGGAATTTCTCCAACCATAAGGAAACTTACCTCCTAATATGGAACTAAATACGATTTCCAGAAGATTCAAACTCACCTGTAGTTGTGCGTGCAAATGTTGTCGGCGGCGGGCGAGCGCGTCGCTCCACCTCTCGCGAAGAACAGCCAAGTCCTCCTCTTGATATGAGTCCAGTGGCTTTTGTAATCTTGACCTACACAGAAAATAAGATACAATTTTAAATTTATTTAAATTTTTTATCTTTTGTGGAGTTTGAGCTCCTATAATTTTCTTTATCACATAAATGCTAGAAGCGCTTTCTTAATCCATACGTCAAATTGTGTAAGTTCAAATGTCGCCGTGAACCCGAGTGCTCACGTGACAGCATATCGTGTTGTGCTGGACGCTTGGGCACAGGTTGTCGCCATAATTATTTTCATGAAGCCGAGTTTTGTCAGCGGGCGGTCAGGCTCAGTGTGCGCATGCGCAAGTGACGTCACACGATGTTCCACAAGTCTGGCAGGATATGCTTAAAGTAAAGTAAAGTAATTACAATGTAACGGTGTTTGCTTACCATCAGGCGACCCGCTAGCTCGTTTGCCGTCTCTGACATACAAAAAAAAAGTAATTACGTACCTGACGGAGACGGAGCCGACCTCGACGCTGACGATGTGCTGGCAGATGATGGGCAGCGTGCCGGAGTTGAGGGCGGGCCGCACGCGCACGGCCACGCGCCGCTGCTGCCCCTGCCGCAGCTGGTACACGCCGCCGGTCACCATGTCGCTGCGGGCTGCCACCTATACGAACAAACAGGAATCATTTTTTGCTTAAAACACTTCATTCAAAGCGTCTCGTGACGTGTATTAACCGATGCAGAAGTTCCTGGATTCCCAGCATTCTAAAGACTAGTCTCCTAGTAAACGACTTGTCTCGGGGGATGCTGGGAATCTGCGAGAATGCTGGTAACCTGCAAACGTAGTGGACTACGTGGACGGTGCGAAAAAATGGAAATATTCTTGTGGCCACCATTAACGCAAATTTCGATGTGCTGGTAGTGAGATTCGTAGCCCCTTCATGGTATTGGACGCTGGTGGTATGTTAGATTGGATTTAATAAAAAATGTAGTATGGCTAAGCATAAAATAGAGCTAACAAACCAAAGTAAACAAACACATTCAACCCACCTCAACCGGCGCATATTCTCCGTTATCATTGAGCTCGTGTATCTCGACCCAGAGCTCGATCTTACGGGTGAGCTCGGCCCAGCGGTCGGCGAGCGAGCGCGCCTTGGCCAGCTGCTGCTGCTCCACCTCCCAGTTGCCGCGCCCGCGGCTGAACCCGGCCGACCGGTGGCCCCACACTTCGATCGATAGGGCGCCTTCTGCAAGGGGGAGAGTGTGTTTAGTAACGCATGGTACCACTGAATGATGATAATGATGAAAATAATCTTGACTCAGTCACTTAGGGCGGTGATCGTCTTACGCTTTGCCCGCTTAAGATAGTAAATGTACCTATACGAAAGCAAAAACTATAATTGGCAGTGTCAGGCGGCGAGCGCGCGACTCTTTAGGGTGTTCGTCGTACGCACTACCTAAGGCGCCCGCGAAATTGTTAGCGTTGTTATAGATGATATAAATTGATCTGACTCGTGTTAACTAGCTTAAGTACTTGTGTAACAGATATCAGAATTACTTAAATACATACATATAACACCCAGGCCAGGAAAAACAGACATGTTCATGCACACAAATGCTTGTCCTGTGCGGGGATCGAACCCGCGACTTCTTGGTCTAATAGTCAACTGCTCGACCAAGCCACGCGGGTCGTCATTACAGATGCTCACCTGCACAGTGCTCAATAAACTCCTCAGTGAGTGGCACAGCGAAGTCCTTCCTGTGATCGAAGCGGAACATGACTTGCGGCTGGTGCCGCGGCGAGACCGGCGCAGGTGCAGTGGCTCCGGCGGCGAGGGGCGCGGCGGCGGGCGCGGGGGGCGGCGTGTCGGCGCTCACGTGCGGCGGGACCACCGGCTCGCCGCCCATCAGCAAGTACTTATAAAATGGAGAAGCTCACCTGCACAGTGCTCGATAAACTCCTCAGTGAGAGGCACAGCAAAGTCCTTCCTGTGATCGAAGCGGAACATGACTTGCGGCTGGTGCCGCGGCGAGACCGGCGCAGGTGCAGTGGCTCCGGCGGCGAGGGGCGCGGCGGCGGGCGCGGGGGGCGGCGTGTCGGCGCTCACGTGCGGCGGGACCACCGGCTCGCCGCCCATCAGCAAGTACTTATAAAATGGAGAAGCTCACCTGCACAGTGCTCGATAAACTCCTCAGTGAGAGGCACAGCAAAGTCCTTCCTGTGATCGAAGCGGAACATGACTTGCGGCTGGTGCCTCGGCGAGACGGGCGCGGGTGCAGTGGCTCCGGCGGCGAGGGGCGCGGCGGCGGGCGCGGGGGGCGGCGTGTCGGCGCTCACGTGCGGCGGGACCACCACCGGCTCGCCGCCCATCAGCGAGTACTGGCAGAACACGAAGTGCGACAGCGACGGCGGCAGGCCCGTCGCCTGTTTGATTACTACGCGGATCGTCACCTGCGGATGAACAGTCGATTTATAAATTTAACGATAACGAAATAAATATGTTTCTAAATGACGCCTAACTTATGTGACGATAGGCTTATTTTAAGCAAGGGAACGAGCCTATTGTATCACTGTTTTAAAATCAATTACACTTTTTTATACATTTTTACTAGCCATCACAATGTCAATTTAAATTGTACTAAATGTTTCAGACGCTTACTTGTTGTGTAGCTGGGTCTGCCGGGTCGTCATCGTCTCTCATGTCGCCGGAACTATCTGATGCGGCCTCGCAGATCCTGTCTTGTGGGAACTGCCCCGACACTCGACTGAGTTCAACCTAAAGATGAAAAATGCAATGTACTTTTTGGTAGCAGCAGGAAAAAATATTTTTTTTTTTTATCGAAAGACGATCAGGATGACCTTACTCCACCTGGTGGTAAGCGGAAGTAAGGTCCAGATATAAGGTTGACTGGCTCAAAAGCACGTAGTACTCATTGAGCCAGTCACCCTTACCCTGAAGGCCTGCAAAGATGCCGTTTCACGCCCCGCCTCAAAAGCCCAGGATCATACGAGGAAGGAAACACGTGGATATGTTCCAAAAACTATTAATATCCCATAGAGGAGCGATCGCCTCCACGATTGAATTTGTGATATCAATTCATTTATCTGGCATGTTTTTTGAATCATGCAATTGACCTTCCCTTGACAAAATTTTATGATGAGTCACAGGGAGGTAAAATATTACGGCCGAGACAAAAAAAATAATTTGTTTTTATGAATACTGCTGCCGAAAGAAACCGATGGTAGTATCACCTGTAACCTGCCAGCGACTTCTCCCTGCTGGCTGATGATTGGCGTGTGATAATCAAGCGTGACGTCGTGAAACAGAGCCTCGAGGAACACGTTTGCCACTCCGATTAAGTTGTGGTTCTCCTGCGACTCGTAGAACGGATCTATCGCCTTTTCAACTGGATCCTGGAACAAATGCGTATTTGTTAACAGTCGTCGAAATGAGTTTTTCGCCTCAACTGTAAACAACTAGTTGATGTTTGCCTAATTTTTCATCTATACATCTATACAAATATTATAAAGAGGAAAGGTTTGATTTTTTGTTTGTTTGTATGAATTGAATAGGCTCCGAAACTACTTGGCAGATTTGAAAAATTCTTTCACTGTTGGAAAGCTACATTCACCCAGAGTAACATAGGCTACATTTTATCCCGGTACGGGAAGTAGTTCCCCCGGGACGCGGGTGAAACCGCGTGACGGGCCGCTAGTCCTGTATAAATAATCACGTTAGCACATACTTATAATAGTAAGATTAGACCTAGGCGCTGAGCGCGACCTGCTTAAAGCCCGCTGCTGTCATTCTTTACTATAACGTGAACGTCAAACTGACGTGCTCATTGTGTGCACGGGAGTTTGCTGTGGTGAATATTGGCTACGCGAGCCATCTTAGAGCATAAGCACTCAACGACGAGATTAGAGATTAGATAATAGTTACCAGATTTTTTTTAAGGCCGTTAACAAAAAAAAATAATGTTATAATATTTATAGTGTTATGACTGTTATGTAATTTTGTTACATATAGTAGTAGTTCAGATTGTTTATTGATTTTGTTAAGCTTCTTTTGACTATTTTCTATGATTGTTAACTGATTTCGTTACTCTTGTCTATCGCTCACCTCCTCAGCCTCCTCGGGCCCGCCCCGCTGCTGCCGGCGGCGCCAGTCGTCGTACATGTCGCGCATGTCGACCAGCTTGTTGTCCAGCTTCTCCATCGACCAGACCTGCCCGCCGCGCCCCGGCCGCTTCACCATGATGGCTGGTTCGGATACGAACGCGCCGCGCTGTGGGGAATAAAAAGGAGGTTTAAGGTATTGATGTTTAAACATACAATAGTTATTGGGTTTTTAAAACAATATTGTATAACTATAAAAAGGAAACTTCTCTATTTTAAAAGTTTTTTTTAGGCCCTACCTCCTCCACGTGGTTATAAGTATTTACCCTGTCAATTCTTTAAACATTTTTATTCTGTCATTTTGCATGCCACAGCTGGACGTCGGACTACCCGATATAGGGAGAAACGCCTTTAGTGCAGACGAATTAATGACTGCAGTATATTAAATGGTCTTTACACAGGAGAACGCTGTTGCACATTCTCCCATAATAACCCTAGTCGCCTCTAACGACACCCTCGGGAATTGCTATGATAATACTTCTTAAGGTCGGCACTTCTAGGTGGGACTCAAATTCTGGGGCGGGATCTGCAGCGTGACGCAGAACTCTTGTTACTCCTCATCTCCTCGGCGAAGAAGTTAGCCTCCCGCACGAGCGCATTGGCACGCAAGATGTTGGCATTGACCTCCCCAAGATGAGGAGTTCCGTCTTTTGTTACCACGATGGGTAGACCAGTTGGCAGTATCGGTCAATCGTAGTAGCACAGGTGAGAGGGAAGAATCTTCCCGGCATGACCCTATTCGCTTCTCACTGACACGCACGGTTCAGTACATTCTTGGAAACTTACCTTGCGATTCGGACTCAAATTCTGCGGCGGGATCTGCAGCGTGACGCTGAAGCGGGTGTTCCTCCTCATCTCCTCGGCGAGGAAGTTGGCCTCCTGCACGAGTGCATTAGCACGCAGGATGTCAGCCTTGAGGCGGCCCAGCGAGCGCTTGAACGTGTCGTCGCGCTCCGCTGCCCAGCGCTCCACGCGAGCCGCAGTGGTAGGCGTGCACGCTGTCATTTTGCCTGAGGATATAACATATACTTTAACGAGACGCATTAGTGGAATGAGGGTTGTAAAATCCGCTAGTTGGCAGTAGGTAGGCGTAGGGTCTAGCTGGTATATGATTGGTGAATTTTGTCATGACATTGTCAGATACATATTTGGAAGATGGATGGATTGTGTGAAGGATGATATGAGTAAAAGAGGTGCGAATGACGCGACGACAAATGATAGGCCGGTATGGAAGTAGTCAACATGTTGCATCGACCCCAGTTGGACTAGGAGCAGATCAGGCAAAAGATGATTGACAGAACTCACGTCTACGTATTTCCATCTAGGGGATTTTTTTCAATCGCAAACACCCTCATTGTAGGCGATCATCTTGATCAAATCTCGAAACGTAAATACTTGATAAATGGAAGGGAAAAGAAAGTAACACGGCGACGGCTTTAATATAACTAACGTTAATAAATATTTGTTAAGAGTATTTACACTCGACCAGACTTCGCACGAGCTATCTAATTAAACATAAATAGAAATCGACAGCGAGAATAGAATGTGTTCTATACTATGTTATATTATATGATAGTGAGAAAAATCTAAATAACTATTCTTATATACATCAGAGTTGAAGGGTGCAATTCTAACACAGTTAAAACGTATAGCCTACAGCTTTAGACAATTGTCCTTAAACACACGTTAAAAGGAATTTATTATTCATACTAAATATTTAGTCAATCGTAGGTATAGCTATTATTTTGTAATATTATCAAAAGTCTTACCTAATTTCAATGGATCGTACGAGTATGGTGGATACGGCGTTGACGGTGATAAGATATTCCTTAACTGTTGGAACTGCCTTTCGTACTCTTGTCTTTGTTTCTCTAACGCCACTGAAAATAAAAACAAAAGGTAAATTGTATTTTGCAATATTGCAACAATTTCCTTAGTAACAGTTCGAACACTTATACTTAATCAATACAAAAGAAAGTACGGAATGGATCCTATAACAAATTATAGCAATATTCACCTTGTTTATCTTCTTCATGTTGCCTCTCTAGCCTCGAAATAGCAGTCTGTATTGGGTCGTTGCTGAGTTCATTCAGCATAATCTCGTCACGGGCAAAATTGTAGTCGATTGGTTGCGCCGGCGTCTGAGGTTCCGATGTTGCAGCTGGAAATAAGAAATAATCGCAATAAGTTGAAATAAAAACATTAACAAATTAATACGGTGGCCGAATTCTAACACAGGAAAAGTACTTATATTATGGAGTGATGATAAAACTTCTCAGTTTTGGATTTAATGGCTGTCTTAGCTTTGGATGGTGGAAAACCTCCGCTCGTAAAATAAGCCATTGTAACAGTTCTGACCATGCTAATTGGGTGTCAGCCAATTGGCCGAAAAAGCATCTTACTTAGCCAGTGAATGATAAAGCAGCTTCAATACTAAAGACTACATTTCGACGAATCCGCACATAACTCACTTGTAGCCTTTGGACAGTTGACCCTGAAGAAGTGATGGTTCCCCCACAGGATCCTGTCCGCGTGGCCGAGCCTCACGCTCGACACGACGGGCGTGCCGTTGACGAAGCACCGGGCTCCGTTCAGCGGCTCCATGTTTAGGCCTCCGCCCTCGACTAGCAGCTGGCAATGCTGTGGCTGAATGCCGAGGCCGGAGAGTTGGATGTCCGCTGAACTGTCGGCTCCGACGAGAGTTTTGTCCTGGAAAATTAATAAATAGATTAAATACACATATAAAGATTGAATGAACAACATTACACATTTCGTTTATCAATTTAATTGTATCGGACTTTAGCAGGACCGTTATTTTGACGGGCCCGTTGTTGTTGTGGTCAGATAACCGGGCTACAAAACCAAGGGTCGCGGTCTCGAATCCCGCTGAGGGCAAATGTTTTTGTGATGAATTTCGGCATTTGTACTAGAGTCGGCATTTGTTAAGTATTTAAGTGTGTCTATCCATTCCCTAGCTTCCAAAGTAGCAAGCGTCGAGCTTTGTTTGGGGCGAGGCGATTGGTGTGTTAGTCCAAAGAATTTACATATTTATTTATTACTAGCGGCCCGTCACGCGGTTTCACCCGCGTCCCGGGGGAACTACTTCCCGTACCGGGATAAAATATAGCCTATGTTACTCTGGGTGAATGTAGCTTTCCAACAGTGAAAGAATTTTTCAAATCTGCCAAGTAGTTTCGGAGCCTATTCAGTTCATACAAACAAACAAAAAATCAAACCTTTCCTCTTTATAATATTAGTATAGATGATTGAGCTTGTTTCATTGGCCGCACGAAACTTACGTCGATCAACCATTATTTTGATCGTTGATGGCCTGGAGAGGTATAGTCCAACAGTGGACAGCTACAATATGAAGAATACTGTTTACTGGAACATACCTTTAGATAATATACCAGTAGTTCGTTGAGCGAGGGGTCCGCATTGAGGTTGACCAGGTAATACTTGTTCTTCTCCACTTTGATGCCGCTCGCCTGCACGCTTATACCCATCTTCTCAAGGGCGTGCTGCCTCTCGCTCTGTATCCGACCTACAATGAAAAGTTATATGTAGTTAGTTAACACCAACTGAATTAGAAGAGGTGATCTTTGCTAAATCTACGGTTCTCCAGTCTGACCACGATTTAGTTTCTAAGTGTTTTTAAAATAAACTGTAAGTAATGTTTAGCTAATAAACAATTTCAAGATTGTTTCAATTGAACATTTAACTAATAAAGTTTCTCAGGAAATGGACTTATCAAAAGTCCAACCTACTTACTTGCACACTCTAATGAAATAACTCATCAAAATATTTCAGCAGGACTTCTTCAATAATTAATCCAGATAAATTATTGTCTATTAAATGCTAACAACTGGCTTATTAACGAGTAGCCTAGGTCATGAATGGACGTACCAGTTTCAACGAGCTTCTCTTCCCACGTCCTCGACATTTCCTTCATTAGATGTTCACTCTGCGCCAACTGCTCGTGGACATCTTCACCCACTGGTGAACCCTGGAAAAAAACAAATTACATTCTTTAAAATTGGCCAAGTGCGAGTCGGACTCCCGCACTGAGGGTTCCGTACAAATTCTATTTTTACGTATTAAAAAAACTACTGAATAGATTTCGTTCGAAACAATTTTCGTTGGTAGTTTTTATGGTAATGTACATTATATAATAATTTCAATTTTATCATCCTCTTATTTTAGAAGTTAGAGGGGGGGGGACACACTTTTTTCCACTTTGGAAGGGTCTGTCACGCAAAGTATTCACTTTAGAAAAAAGTGGTGTTAGAAACCTTAATATAATTTTTAAAGACCTATCCATAGATACCCCACACGTATATGTTCAATGAAAAAAAATATTTCGAGTTTCAGTTCTGACTATGGGGACCCCCCACTTTTTTTATTTTTTTTCTATTTTCGTACGAAAACCTGGTTGCGGTTCACAGAATACATCCACTCACTAAGTTTCAACAGTATGGTACTTATAGTTTCGGAAAAAAGTGGCTGTGACAGACTGGCGGACAGACAGACAGACAGACAGACAGACAGACATGACGAATCTATAAGGGTTCCGTTTTTTTTGCCATTTTGGCTACGGAACCCTAAAAAGGACTTAATTCAATTAATGGCCGTAGTAATTCTTAGTGTGGAAAATGATCGTCATTAAAATTACCCACACATTTTCAGTAATCTTCTCTCTATCTTCGTTCAAATCTGTTAATGCAATACTCTAATCATTTGAACCTATACCTGCTAACAATATATCATCCGTAAGAGAAGCTTAGCATACATTAAACACTTCACTATTAAACATACTTTTAGCATGTCTAAATCCCATACACCGAACTGTAGTGAATAAAACATGAGGACAATGCATGAATAGTAAATATCGACATATTCTCAAACGTTTATTTCCGCACCTATGCCAAACCTGGAATATCTGATAAGGTTCACACGCATCATTTATCTCGTAAACGCTTCGAGGGCCAGAGAGATGGACGGTCCTGAATTATTTAACTAGTACGGTCTTAGAGGACATTCGTATGTGAACGTGGTTCTCAATTCGGACTGTAGACAAACGGTTTATTGTGATGGAGGTAAATTAGGAAGAAGCAATGTCCCTATTTAAATTTATTGTTGTAAAGGATTTGTAAATGTTATTGTAGTTCCTAAACCCAAATAAAAATTACAGTCAAAAAAACTATTTAATTTTTTTCTATTTAGTTCAATAATCACTTGTAAAATGAAATTAAGCACGTGATATTACGACGAATAAAGTAATATTGGTTGTGATTTTGGTTACTGGCTGCAATGTTTTTAACTTCATTAGCCTCTTCATAGCTCCTCCCCTCTCGTCTGGGGCAGCACTGATTACAATGATGACGGTGATGATGAACAACACTCACAGTGGCATGCTTGAGCATCTCCTTGAGCGCCTCCACCTCCTGCCGCAGCTCTCGGATGATGCGCGCGTTGGGGTCCTCGTTCACCACCGCGTGGTTCACGATCCTCTTGGCACGGTCAGCGTAGCGAAGAGTCGCCAGCGTCCCCTCGTGTAACATACTTAGTGAAGACTACACTCACAGTGGCATGCTTGAGCATCTCCTTGAGCGCCTCCACCTCCTGCCGCAGCTCTCGGATGATACGCGCGTTGGGGTCTTCGTTCACCACCGCGTGGTTCACGATCCTCTTGGCGCGGTCAGCGTAGTGTAGAGTCGCCAGCGTCCCCTCGTGTAACATACTTAGTGAAGACTACACTCACAGTGGCATGCTTGAGCATCTCCTTGAGCGCCTCCACCTCCTGCCGCAGCTCTCGGATGATGCGCGCGTTGGGGTCCTCGTTCACCACCGCGTGGTTCACGATCCTCTTGGCGCGGTCAGCGTAGCGTAGAGTTGAGAGAGTTTCCTCGTAATTGTCTGCTGCTGGAGATACTGTTGCCACCTGGAACAAAAGAACACGTAAGTGGCAGGAAGGTAAAGGAAACATCGTGATGGACCTGCGCATTTTTAAGAGAGGTTTGTTTATATGTTTCTGCTGGTGAATAAGGTCGCCATATCTTCTACATTGACTACAAACTTTAGTTCGAGGCATATATCTCAAGGATGCGGCATACATCTCAAGAATGCAACTGCTAGGCGACCAATAGCGCCTTAGCCTTTTAAAAAATTACACAGATACAATCCACAAATAAGTTACTAATTACAATACGCTTACCAAAATCTAAAATAAACTCAAATTGCTTCAGCTAAATGTCCCCATAATAATCTAAGTCATCATTATCGTTTTCCACCAACATCATCACTAGTTTGTTTCACACTGCATAATTACCATGACAGTCTTGCTGTTCCCTCCCAGGTTGTCCTTGAGCAGCCACGTCAGCACCGAGTCTCGGTACGGCACGAACTTGTCCTTGTTGGGCTTGCCCGACGACTGGTCCGCCAGCTTTGATATTACCAGGCCCAATGTTGTTAAAGACCTGGGGAAGTGAAATAGTTCAAATTAATGATACATTTTTGATGTCGCAAAAAACAAGTGCCCATTGATTTGTAAGTGTGGGAACACATTATTCGGAAAAAACGCGACCTTATTTCCCGGCTGAATTAACGTTCCGTCATGTTCATGATTGCTTGTAAATGGGAGACACACTATGCTAAAATAACGTCGGGTAACTTTAGCCTATAGAATACATTTAGTGTCTTCCAACATTTAATGTATTGTATCGGCTTATTAATGTCCCACTGCAGGATAAATACTCCCATCGTTCGAATCATGTCTTCATTGCACCAACATTCACTGCCGAATATTTATTCAATTATGATGCTAATAGCCGGCCAAGTAATATTACGAAACATACGTATTACACAGATAAACTGAATACTCTATACGTGTTTTTTGTGCGAAATCCAACAGAAAGCTTTTTAAAGCACTCTCCGAAAGGGTGTATTCCAAGCCTTAGGCGAAAAAGCTCAAAACCTATTTTCGATAGCCTTCCATATCAATGTTACTACATTACCGGAGTTACGACGGCGAATCACGGAAATGCTATTATTTGATACTGACATATTCTTTATCATTTCTTTTCTCTTCATTCCAACTGGCAAAGAATTTTTAGAATACGTCATTTTTACAAGAAATGAAAAGGAAGACTAATACTAATGAAATCAATAACTCGTGGATTGTTATTCCAGCCCTCTAGGGAGCTAATTAAGCCGACCATGCCCATTGGGGAATGAAATGCCCGCAGAATTTCTTTTTTGAAGTTAGCGAACAATATCCGATTCTATCGAGAAATAACAAAAGCTATTTCCATCCAGCAGAGATTTAACGCAAAATTATCAAGAATGAACGGTAGTAGTATTTTAATTTAGCAAAGTCAATAAAATCCTGAAGGTAAAAAGGGCAAATTCAACTAGCAATGCACTTATAATAGTCCCTCTTTTGGTAGTCCCAAGTTGTTTTAGTTTCGCTGATGCCTCGTGTGTGTAGCGTGCAGAAATTATCTATTTTTTCGTTTAATTTTTGATTAGAGTGTGGATTACCCAAGAATACTTAATTGTAAATATCGGATCCCCTCCTTCAGCCTATCTCCGACCGCTCCCGTCTTGACAGCTCGCTCGGAGCCAGCCAAGTCGACAAGGGACAAGCGTGCCACCTTCTCCCCCGTGACGCCAGTAGCGGCATCACACAGGGTCTGTGTCAGGACCACGCTGAACACGGCGTGCGAGCGGGAGGATTCACTAGCCATGTTGCCTTCGGTCTTACACTTGCTGTACAGATGTGAGTACTCACTTGTTGATATTGGATCCCTCCTTGAGCCGATCCCCGACCGCTCCCGTCTTGACAGCTCGCTCGGAGCCAGCCAAGTCGACGAGCGACAGGCGCGCCACCTTCTCCCCCGTGACGCCAGTGGCGGCATCACACAGGGTTTGTGTCAGGACTACGCTGAACACGGCGTGTGAGCGTGAGGATTCGCTGTTCATGTTGGTGGCGGCAACCGTTCTGGACTTGTTGCCTTCCGTCATGAGGTTGTCGATGTCCTGATACAAAAAAAGGCAGGGTTAAACATTGGCCAATATATAGCACCAGTCCCTAGACATGGGCCCGAAGAAAACTGCAGAGTTTTAGTGGGAAGATGTCCCAAACACTGAGCGCAATGTGCTGAAAAATACGATGCTCAATGTTTAACACTAGCCAGCGAGATTAGGCCTAGCGTAGCCTCTATTATTTGAAAGCTTTTCCCTACACCCCGAAATTTATGATTTTAATTTGTTTCTAGCCAACAAATTGATCACGATTTTCATTAAGTGGGTATATGTCTCAAGTTTGGCAAATAATATAATTTGTGATACGAAATGTTTACGCTTTTTACAAAAACAACTTCATTAGTCAGAAGGCGGCTCGATGTTAAGCCAATTGATGGGAGCACAAATTCATTCTATTTTATGATTCTATTTATAGGTACGGCATAGGCCTTTTATGTGATGGACTACGTTAGCAAAACCGACATTACTGCTTATTTCATTGATGGGTACTTCGCTCATATTGCGTATGTGGGAGGCCTTTTATTCCAAACGTGTCTGCTGAAAAGTTTGATTTATCGTAGCCTGCTAAATATGTATGTTAAATTTTACCGCAAATTAAACGTTAAGCAAAGCTGCTCTCGTTCACCAAAACAGCTACGATTTCCCGAAAAACAAAAATTATAACGAGAAAAATCAACAGGCCCAAAAATTCATAAAGTTCAACAAAAAAGTGTCTCGAAAATTAATTAAAGTATGCAGAGACGCCTTAATTTAGACGCACGATGTAGAGTGTAAACAAAGATCCAATATTGTGACAAGGAGTCTGAAGTTAAGGCCACTCCTAACTTCGTGTTACTGCGCAACTTGCAAACTTGTGAGGGCCGAAATTAAATTTACCTTCATTCAAGCAGCAAACTTCAGCACTGGTTAGACGCCGTGTCGAAATTAACGTCTAGTACCAAACTATCGTCAGGGAACATTCCTCTAACGATCTAACTTGCAGCGACAGAAAACAACTCAATTTGGACCAAAGAGACGATTTGATTTGAATTCATCTCTCGACGTCTTTGTCATTTGGTAACGAAATCGTTACCAAATGGCAAAGACGTTACATTTATAATATTAAAAATGGCATGATTTGCATAAGTACGTTAGTGGTAAGATTATATTTATTCTAATTAAAGTCGATGTGATAAGTATACAGTGTACGCTCGTATTTTTCATCAACAAAATCCAAAATAGGGCAAACAAATGTAGGGTATTGCTACGTGCTACTCAGCGGGTTGAAATAAAATTGACGATTTTTTCCCTCGTAAAACCAACCCAGTTTGTATACGCACTCAAACAATAACCATCCCCACATCCATATGAATGGAAACCAAATGTTTTTTCCTCGGTACGAGATGCCCACTTAAACTGGTACGAATTATACTTTCGTGCGCACACAAAAAAAGCTCTCCAATTAAAATCTCATATTTTCAATTCATCGTATTGTTTGCTTGAATGAAAATTTATTTGACATCAATTCCATACGTCAATCAAGTAACGTACGATCCATTTTGGGACACAGGCCGTTAAAAACATGACATTGTTACACCGGTAGGCACGGGCTTAATGTTACCATTTCTCGTGTGCGATAAATGAACCCAATTTGCTTACCTTGCGTATAGATCTAATAGCCGTTATAATATTATATTATACCGCGAATTAATTTATTTTATTATGTTAAAAAGAAAGTAACAAGCTATCGCACCTAATTCAATGAAATGAGTATTTTTTCCTAAATGCATAAGTATCCATTTCCACATTATAACCATGTTTAATACGCACATAAATTAAGATACGTTCCATTTAGACTCCGAAGGTTCAGTACACAAATTACCTCTGGTGCTTTCAACCTAAATTCAATTCTGATGAATATTTGTTTCATCTCTTTGTTTCGATGTTATTTTTTATTGGGTGGAAAGGTCGGAATAAAATTTAAATTAGACCTTTTATAAGCATAACCCCTCTCAATCAATACGAGGCGAAGGATTTCGACCAGCATAACGCCGTATTTCCATAAATGGCCGACGTGGAAATTCAACGGAATGGGTAATAATGATGTTCTTTTTAGCTTTATTAAGTTTCCTTCATATGTTAGGAAAATGAACACCACGTAGTCACTCCGAACTTTGGTCGCGTTTTCTCGGCCCGGTGTGTTTCTACACATGTTGTACATTCACTACTATTTGGAAAAGACTTTTGTCTCTTATAACATCATATCATTTCCTAGCCGTTTTAAATTTCTTGCGTTCCTCCATATTTTTCCTCAAAATCTTTCGTAAACATGCAGGAAAAACAAAGCGCACATCTCATTCACTCTGGTTGTCATATGGCATATCTCTTCATTAGCGGAGAAGGCTCGCCGGAACGAGGCCGCCTCATCTAAGATTGCGGCCGGGCTCGGCATTCACCACTCCGAGCGCTAAGCCACGTGGCCCGGAGACACAATACACCCGGATAGTCTTGCCGAAACCAACGGAGTAGGGCTGTTGCTTAAAAGGAGTGCGTAATTCTTTTGGTACAGACATCTGCTAAAAATGTCGAGTTACGTACATGAATATATCAACCAAAGCCTTCCAACTTAACAAAAACTCACTTTGAAACCCTCTGATTTCGTGCCACATAAGCTTTTGGGATATGTGATATTTTTATAATGTACTTACTACAGGTAGACAGCTGAGAAAGCAAAGACATTTTTGTTATTAACGACTTTATAACATGAGTAAGGCAGGTGTTGTCAACAGCAATCTCAATAGTTGTTTTCCATTACATTTCATTCCATAACTCAAACACTTTACTCAGAACTGCAAGCTAAACAGGACGAGACACCCCTGAATAAAAACAAAAGCAACGAGCTGCTTTCAATTCCGCGAACAATTTTATTCGCAACCGAGCGTTCTGAAGACGAATAAAACGGAACAAGCGATTGTTTCCCAGATAACGCCGCTATTCGCCGGAATTAAAGGAAATCATCCCTCTAACTACTGCCAATTATACACAAAGTCAATCGCTCAGCGAATAATTCGTCGATCGATTTATGAATAAAGTTAACAATAATTGGATGCCATTTTTTTACGTATTTGGCCAGGCGGGCATTCTATAATGGTACGGTTTCGGTGTTCACATTGGATCTAGTTAGAGTAAATAGTCCAACTGGATGAAATCGGTTTTAATCAGTATAGCAGTATAATTATTGATTGATGTTGTTATCGATCTTTATGAAACAATGATTATGTCGTGTACATTCAAAATATGCACCCAAGTAGGTACTCGCTATTTAGTGGATGAATTTTAATTATAGTTTTATAATACAATGTAACTGCTTGCGGCACACACACCTTCAAGTTTATTTTCTACATTCCTTCATGGATAAAGTTGGATATTATGTCATCGACATAATAGTGGCTTAACAGTTTAAGGTTTTAGTGACGGCGCAGGGCGGTCCCAAAATATCTAGATCGCATTAAGGGATTGTCGGGCGGTCCGGTCGTCGAGCCCGGTGGAAGGAAACCTTGCAAACGAAGCAAGAATATTAGGTAGGTACACGAGATTTATTTAGGCAAATGAAACGTTAGTACCTACTGCAATGTACATATTTATAACTGTAGCCCTCAAAGAATTTCACACCTGAGATTTTTACTTACTTTATTTAATACCATTATTAATAAGAATCGACTTTTGTGTCTGTATATTAACAATTATAATTTTGATATGATGTTGAAAAGCTCGGTTAATACATCAAAAGGTTGGAAAGGACTAATCAGCTTACATATTTCCATATTAAAGTTGTCCAAATCAAAAGAATAAGTAAAATCAAAAGAGATCCTTTAATCTGTATGAATTCTATAATGAAAATGCATTAGATCAAATAATAATGGAGCTATTTAAGTTAGGTATAATGCTTGCCCTGAGTGAGATTACTCCTGATCTATTAATCCCACTAAAGAAACCTCTGATATAGTTAAGTAAAAAGGAGCATTCAATCTATTCTATCCATTATCGTAACAAGATTAGCGATTCACAATATCAATGGACGACTGTAGTAAGGCTGCCAAGTTCTGAAAACGTAGCTTACGAAACACTTACGTATTATATTCACAACATTTATTTAGTTACTAATTTGTTAAGTGCTAAGTCTTGTCACTTATTCAAATGAATGTAACGTAGATTATTAATATTTTCGTAATAAATCATTTCCACTGTTAGGATAACAATAATCTTGTTTTAAACCAAAGTGCAAATATAAAAGGAATGACACAAAACAGACTGCATGTCTGTGAATCCATCAAAAAACTTGGCTCTTTCTAACTGAAATGTTTTTCAGTAGCTTCAATTGAGTTTAATGTAATTTAAAAAAAAAGCTAACTCTCATTAGGATTAAGTTCGCTGTATCATCTTTGTTCATTCGATAATGATTATTTTTAAAATGAAAATCAACATTCCATTACGCTACGACTAATTCTTAAAATGAAAATAAAGGTAATATTGCGATGCTCCGAATTAACATCATTCATTAGTAACACAGTACTGAGCTGGTGTTCTAAGGACACATACATAATTAATTTGACACTAATTGAATATCTCGTTCTTCAGAGATATTGGGTGCTACATATTACATAAGCCTGAAATATATATATATTTCGTAGAATGGTTGAAAATGCGAGGTAAAACATCCTAGCATATTAATTGCAACTATAATAGGTCTTTGCTTGGTTAAATATAATATATCAAAATCGCTTAAGTCTAATAAGTCAATTTGCATTATAAAATTTTTATCGAATTATGCAAAACTTGAAATCTCGACTTTACCTATAACGGCTTCATAAATATTCCAAGACTTTCTTCCATTGTGTACCAAAATAACATAATAGAATAATATATTCGCTCCAATTCAAAGAGGAAACCTTTTGTAGCGGAAAGTCATCAAGATATTTCCAACTCTCTCGCTTACATTTCACGTTTCACTTTTCGGCCCCATTAATATTCTTTTTCACCTCAATGAACATAAATCATGCCGTACCTGCCTCGGCTCTACCTGAGACCTAAGCCACAGTACAGGCAACAATAACAATATAACATTATGTAATTCACAACGCTCGTACCAAGTCACACATACTAGTATAAAATACGTTCTTTTGAATTTAATATAATTTTACTGTTTCTTGTTTTTTGTTACTGTGTACTCAATGTCTCGATAAATTCAGAAAACGTTTCAAATGCTTTCCTTCAACGACGAGCTAATGATATTTGAATCAATTCCAGATTTTTTGCCGTGTATTAAAATTACGCATCGTAATTCTTGTTATTACTGCATACATGGTAGATTTCCTTAGCATTGAAACTAACAAGGTAAGCTTACCATCGTATAAAAGTTTGCTTCTTCTATTTTATGACTGAAAATATTTCAGATGCAGAACTAATCACTCAAAAAACTCAGACATCAATCGAATTATGTATGTTATATTAACAAAATAAACGCCAGTTGAGCAATTTACATAGCAACATAAAACTAACAGTTTACTATTACAAATGTATCTCTGTTCCTTCTCTACAAAACCTAAATTACAACGCATGCTCCACTTGAATGTTTAATATTTTATGCGAATGAAGTATAGACCGCATTCACCTGGAACATCTACATTTCCGACCGTTTAATATTGCTTGCGGCATTACTAAGTATACAGTATCGCACCTCGTTGTACCTACCTGGGATTTTTGAGTACCCGGACGAATTTACATCTTAGAAACATGTTGGGTTTATTTTCAAATAGGTCACTTTTTGTATATTCTTTGGAGTTAAAATTGATGCTCATTTTATAGATTCTAAGATGTTATTGTCAGATTCATTAATCTGAGATGATATTTATATGTATAAGCTGATGATAACTGACGTCTTTCGGGTCAAATCAATTTAGAGATTTCTCATTTTAACTGTTCCAACTCTTTCATAATTTTGCTACATTCAGATAAGAGTTCAGAAATTAATGGACCGACTAAATTGACTTGGAGCGGAACGTTTTGTTGAATCTACATTTAACTTTGAGCACTTAGCCTGAATATTCGAAGACTTGAGCCATCGATGTCATTTACTCGATTAGATCTATTTCACCAGTTCCAGTCAGACTGAATTGATTAATGATCAAACGAATGCCCCAGATAAGTCCTTAATATCTTACATGACAGATGGTTGACAATACGATTGATGTGTCATCACACATTATACTGTAGGTGGTAATGCAGGGAACTAAAATTAATAATCTACTTCAAAAATAAGTCCTTATTAAAATCCATTAACAATATGGCACAGGAGCAAGGCTTTAGAAACGAATTGCGACTTACAATACCTAATGGGCTGGCGAATTTAAACAACCAGCTCAATGATTAGTTTGATATTACATTATTACCACATTATTTTGGGTACATGGACATAGCGTAGTTGAAACATATGATATTTAACAATCGGTATCCTAAAAACAACTTATTGTAGTAATCATCTCCAACAATAGCCACAAAAGAAGTACAAAGGAATATCTTCCCACACTTTTTTTGCACTCATACGAATAAAGCTCCTTAGAAAACACTTCGTAAAATTGTCCCAATTGTGTCCCCCGATCCGGTCCTTTATCTGATTGATAGAAGCGAAAAGATAAACGATGACCCTATTGGCCGAAGTGACCGGCGTATAAGCTACCATACACTAGTGGATTCGGTGGAAATAGAAATCCTTAGTAAGCTATTTTTTTATTATTATAAAATCAAACGAATCTGGAAGGTTCCTTATCACAAGAGCTACATCATCCTCAAGATATCACAGGGATATAAAGCTTATAGTAATCGTTTTTTAAACGGGGGATAAATAAGCATTTTCTAAAAGGCAGAATTTTATAACAATTAAGTTGAATTTAATAACTCAATACAAATATTTATGATGCCATCAACTACTTATATTCTACTCTTATTATTACAAATCACTAAAACATGTTGCTGAAAACGAAAATACGAAAAGTTTGTTGAATTTAATAAACTTATTTCATTCCAACGAGTTCCATGGCATTGAAAAGTTATTCCACAAAATGCTTCTACAATCGGTCGTATTTAATTCCGAGTACGCCGGGGCCCCACTCTCCCCTGCGAGTTCACAACACATTTCAGTGTTTAGTGGAGTCAATGAAGCATTTGACTCGAAAGTCCTCAAGAACAGCTCCGATTTCGATGATTTTTTTTTTGTTTATTTTGTTTTTTTATATTTTTTAAAATCAGAAACCTCTTAGAGCGGGGACGGAACTATTTATATTGTTTAAACAATATCAACGATATGGATATAAAAAAATAAATTTGGTCTATATTTTTTTGTAGAAAAATCTCTATAATAATCTTATTGTAACAAATAGTTGTTACAAAAAGGTTTTTAACAATAATTTAATATTATTTTCGTCCGCGTTTATTTGGGTTTCATACAAACTTTCATCCCCCGTTTAATTCCTCTATGAGTGGAATTTACCAAAATCGTTCATGGGGAATACCTACGTCATAATAACTTGATGCATACAAAGTTTCAGCCCGATCGGCTCAAAATTGACAAAGTTTTATACAAACTTTCATCCCCTATTTTATCGCCTTAGGGGTGGAATTTATCAAAATGATTTCTCAGGCGATGCTCACATCAGAAAAACTTTATGTTATGCAAAGTTTCAGCTCGATTGGTTTAAAATTGACAAAGTTTCATACAAACGTTCATCCCCTATTTCACCCCCTTGGGGGTTGAATTGCTCACAATTCTTTCTTAGCGGATGCCTACGTCAAAATATCTACTTGCATACCAAATTTCAGCCCGATCCGTCCTGTGGTTTGGGCTGTGCGTTGATAGATCACTATGTCAGTCAGTCACCTTTGAGTTTTGTATACAGAAGATCGAGCTTTATTTTATATATATAGATTTGAGTTTTATATATATAGATTGTTTATAACATTAATTAATATATTTACAAGTTTTTAATGGATATTGTGTAGGAGATTTTTTTTTGTGCATAAACTATATCGTAGATATTGTTTAAACAATATAAATAGTTCCGTCCCCGCTCTAAGAGGTTTCTGATTTTGAATAGTATAAAAAAACCAATTTAACAAAAAAAAAATCATCGAAATCGGAGCTGTTCTTGAGGACTTTCGAATATTGCCTGTTTTATGTATTCATTGACTCCACTAGTTATTGCGTGGACCCCGCCGGGATGACTGGCAAAATATCAAGCGTTTTTTGAGGGAAAACAAATGATATTTCATTTAAGGACACATTTCCAAAGCTTCTACAAATATAAACTAGCTTTTCAAGGAAAATTTTATTTTACTTACATAATTATTATCAGATTTTACGTCTATAAAAATTAGGGTCAGCGTTCCTGGTTAATCTATTAAAAGTCGCATTTGTAGTAAATTGGTATAAAGATGACATTTAATGTGATTATTTCCCAAATTTTCTGACAAGTATCCCTTTTTCCTAGGTATAGAATGATTTTCCTAGGTATAGAATGATTTTCCTAGGTATAGAATGAATAGCATTTACTGAATTTGTGGTTATGGCATAAATAATACCTAATTATCAGCCGATGTACTGGAACCATAGATAATATCAATGACTGGAATAAAATTACCTATTCCCTTTTGATAATTATCCTTACAGACCTTATCGCTTCCAAAGAGTAATTTTAATGTTAACCTTTACTTTCATAAATCATACTTTTGATTAGGCGTGAAGTCAATTTATATTCCTAGTAACGCAATCATGAAGGAAAGGTCAACAGTTAATTTAGTTCTAATCGCATTTTTTTGAACATATTTCTTCCAAGTTTCTATTTAAATTACGCAGAAATATGTAATTTCCAATCAGAAGTAATTGGCTCGTCGCAAGGGATAACGACTATGGTCTGTTCTATGATAAAAAGAGCACGAAGTGTATTATATTTTATGAAAACTTTTCATTTCAGAAAACGAATTACCAGTATAATATTTTAGTTTTTTGCATACCTCACATCATCTCAAATAATGTCTTAATGATCGATCAGCAACGCAGGACATACAAAGAAGCTGCAGGAAATTAAAGATTATAATTATGGTGACAGACTGGAATAAAGAAGCGATCTTTAATTCAAGTCTTAACGATACTCAAAGCCTAGCTTAAATAATAAAACAAAACCGCTTTATCTTCAAAGTAACCCAATCTAACCGTCAATTAGTGTTTGTTAAGACGGCGGCCTCAGGAATTATCGTCGCATTATAAACTGTGGGGCCTAAAAATAACAATTTAAGCAACGCCCTGAGAAAGAGGCGGATTATATTATGAAGAGAGTTGAGATTGGGCGCTGTATTAGAAGGGCAGCAGGCTTCGTATAAAACAGCACTTTTCGACCAGATTGCTCGCTTGAACAGTTTTATTATGCCTACGATAGGGCTGGCTGAAAGACTAGACCAAGAGCGAACATAAGCATAAATAGTACGAAAATTGCAAGTACGTTATATTGAGTATCATGTAATAATGACAACATTGACGCGCAATGGGTGAAGAAGGATTAGGAATTTATTGATTGGTAACTTCACCGATAAATAAATTCTACGTCTTAGAAATTAAAAGTTCACTTTCTCTGAGCAATCCAGTTTTAACATTTCACATTAAAATCCTTTCTAATTACATGGTATGCAAATTAATTCCATCAGAAATCCTGAATATCATCAGAAAGAGGGCATCCCCGCTCGCCCGAGGCTTAACGGTGCCATTTCGCCTGTCAGTTTTCGCTCCGTCACGGGCCCTTTCGCTTTCAAAATGTCTAATTTTCGCCGAGATCCGTATCAGCGGCGATCCTCCGAACTTTGATGTTTCGATATCTTTCGTAACGTTCGAGCGCCGCTTCTGCAAGCGATACGAGCGAAACTTTCAACGAATGCCGATTCCGTGATAGGACCTCGTAGGGTTAATTGAATTTGTAAATGTATTCAATGTTACAGACATAACGTGTTATCATTTGTCCTTATGGGACGAAAATCATACAGGTAGCACAACACATGGGTCTCCCACAATTAAATTAGATTGAATTCAATGTATACCGAGGTGGTTTTCATTGGACAACTTACACATACAAGCATTATGGCTGTGATTGTATCGGAAAACTTCAAGAAAATCATGGTAGTAATGGATAAGGTAAAATATAAGTCAGTATTGAGTTTGTATTGGTTTAAAGAAAAAGGTTTGTAAGACGTTATTTAGTGACGGGCCCGTTGGTTAAGAGGTCAGAGACCCTAGCTACAAATCCAAAGGTCCCGAATCTGAATCCCGATAGATGCAAATGTTGGTGTGATGAACATCGGCATTTGTAGTCGAGTCCTGGATGCTTACAAAGTATTTAAGTATGTCTATCTGTTCTTTAGCTTCCATTGTACAAGCTTCGAGCTTAATTTCATCATCATCATCACCATCAGCCTATCGCAGTCCACTGCCAGCAGTCAGATTTCCAGAAATAGGTCCTAGGGCTCTCCATTTAGCCCGATCCTCGGCTACTCGCATCCAGCTTCTGCCAACCATCGTAGTTAGCTTAGCTTAGTTTGGGGCTATGGAAATGGTGTGTTAGTCCAAATAATTTATTTACTTATTTATTGAATACCTGGAAATTAGCGACGGCGAGCTGCGAGAGCCCGTCGACGTAGGGCCCGAGCACGGCGTGTTCTCGCACGCGGAGCGACCGGCGCGACGTCTCCGGGTCGAGGAGGTCGTGCACGCGCTCGTTGTAGATCTCCATGTATGATACTTCCACCTGAGGAGAAACAGGGTTGTTTACAAGCAAGTACGTTGGTTAGCTACCCTGACTTCAAACTGAGGGTCGCTGGTTCGGATGCTGCTAGTTTCGAGTCTCACACACAGCTATAGGCTTTGTTTGCCTGTATGCTATAGCCGTGTCGATTCCTCCCTGCTTGTATGCTTTAGTGGGAGGGTAGGTCAAGTCCGCTGCCCAACGTCTTTATAGTGTCTAAATAGTTCAAAGTACCAAACACACGGTCTGGCTAGTTTGTACGTCTGTACAAAAAAGTCAGTCAGTTTGCTGTCAAAAGAATGATGACTTTGAAGCACGAGTAGTACGCATTTCGTTTATGTGGTATTGCGCCACAGATTTTTTTTTAAAGTATAGGGTCTTTTAGGAAGGCAACACATCTGCGACCCTATGTGCGGTTGTTGGTGTCCATGAGCAGCGCGCGGTGATCACTTATCACCAGATGATCCTCTTGTTCGTTTGCCTCCCTAGAACAAGACATTAGTAAAGATACGTCACCTTATACGTAAGCGCAGGTGGGTTCTGCTGTACTGCTATCCTTTCGAACAGCGCGTCGCATAGTCGCGGTATGATGCCGCCCTCGTCCGGGCCCGGCGCGCCCATCATCGTGTAGGACTTTCCCGACCCTGCGAACAAAAAGTAATACTTATTATCAACACATCATTACCATCGTCAGCTTGTTGTTGTCCACTACTGGACTTAGGCGTAGAGTTATGTCCACAGTCACAGTGCCTCATCACCATCCTAGCGCTCTCGGTTGCATCCTCGTCCACTGCCTCAGGGTACGGTGCGACTACACAAAGTGAAAGTGTACCCCACGGGACCACTGAGGTTTTTGAACTCAGCGCTCTAACCAATGCACCACGGAGGGAGTTTAGTATTCCATAGTCACCGTGCTTGACGGTAGTGTCGTGAAAGTACGAGTAAAAACAGTCCGTTTTACAAAGATATCCTTAAGTCGTTTTCTTATCCTCTTAGTCATAATTATCTAAAACATGGTGTACACAGCGCTATCTCTTAAAAGCATGGATGACTTTTACAAAAAACATATCTCAGCGTAGTATAGTACATATTATACTCTTAACACTATCATGGACGAATATTAAAATTTGTTATTTTTTACATAAAATAGCATTTAAAAAAAAACGTGGTCTATTTATGTTTCATATTGTGTGTCTAGGTGTGGGTGCTGTGACAAGGCTGAAATTATTTTGTCAACTTAATATTTAATTGTTTGTGTTCGTTAATTTTGCAATTTAATTAAAAAATAATAAAAATAACCCATTGGGCAACTCCTGAGTAATTTGTAATGACGAGCAAGTTAATAGTCTTTCAGTTTGAATGGGGACGATCAAACTTTTATGGTATCTACAACTTTTTAATAGTTCTGTGTTTGAGGCCTAGTTTTAAACTTTTAAAGCACGTTATTATTTTTATGACTCAATTTACATTAGTTTCGAGTAAGTTTTTGAGTACTCAATTAACAGTACAAGTTAAAAGTATCGTGTAACAAATTTACAAGATCACATGTAATAATGGTTTTATTATACATATTTGAAATTTGTTTGATTACCTATAAGCTGCATTTTTTATTGTTAAAAGCTCTTGTATTGAAAATTTATTACATATCGAGATTAGGTTCAGAACTTGAACTATAGACAAGAAAAGTGTCCTTTAGGAAACGGATAAACGTTATCATTGATAGAAACTTATCCATCGAGAATTCGGCTGTGTCCATGAACAACTTCGTAACTCAGTGCCCACTTCGGCTCTTGCTCAAATTCCAAAGACGTGACTCCAGGGTTGTCTTCCAGTCCCAGTGCATTTATCACTTACAGACGTAGCTTCGCTTCAAGTATCAAGAATTTCAATAACAGCGGCAAGTTTGTGAAACATGCAGTGTTGCAATGTGCCACCAACTTCACTGCAATTCTTGGTTACGAATACAGCACGATTTGTTCTGGAACAACTATGGCTCTAGTTTCGAGCATCGCGAGATTTTACTCGCCAGATATACTGAACAGCAAAAACCTACATTGTTTTGTGCGACTTTAGTTTGCTTTAAATTAATGCCATTTTTGAACCCTGAGTTGTGTCCTATTGCATTAATCACTTAAAACGTAGCTGCGGTTCAAGTATCAAGAATTTCAATAACATGCAGTGTTGAAGTGTAGCACCAACTTGCCTGAAGCAGTTGGTTACGAATTCCGCATGCTTTGTTCTAAACAACTATGGCTCTAGTTTGGTGGCTCTCGCCAGATTTGCGGAACAACAAAACACCCACTTTGTTCTGTTGTTGTGGGCGGCAGTACATATTTTGCTTTAAATGAATTCATGTTATAACAATGGTCTCTGTGATGATTTTAGTAAGGCTACTTTGTGTCAAAATTTGAAGAAACTATATCAATTATATTTCTGTATAATTTTGGATTGTGTTGCCATTTGGTGCCGTCCTAGGAAAGGCCTATGTCTCGCAGTGGACTGCAAAAGGTTGATGATGATGAACTAGTGCGTCACTAAATCGACACAAATGTTTACAAATCCATTGGTTTATACAAACTTGCAAATGTTGCGAATATAGTAAAGTTATATGCCACGTAGAAATTACGTTTGTTCAAGACAATTTATTTGCCTGCGTAGCGTCTGTTTATTTATTAATCCCGGTTAGGTTTAAGCTTGTTTTTCGTAAACTATGACCTTTCACTGGAAGTAAGCTATTGTGGGCGTCGGAAACCAGTAGTGAATATATATTCATAATGAATCACCATTATTTAAGCCCTGGGGCTTATAGGCAAAAGCATTCAATTCAAATAAAGCAATGTAGCGAAACTACTTCACTACATCATCTACATGTTCATTCCATTCATCCAATTACTTAAATAGTAAGTTGTCATATTATGCGAATATTAAGTTTGATCTTAACTCTTCATAAATGCTTGAAATCTTATTTATTATAATACGTTCAATATTACAAATAGCATTGCATATCATCGTATGAAAAACAAAAGTTCCTACGAGCTGTGTAATCGCTCCATCATTTGTTTTAGTTTAGCTAATAGCCACACTAAACTGTTCATTATAGCTGTTGTGATTAAAATTAATGACAAGAAAGTTTGCCTTCATTTTTCATTACTAGAACATAATATAAACAGGAATCCCAGTATTTATTATGATAATTTACTTGTCACGTTGTCATTGTAAAAAATAAGGTCGCTGATTTAAAGGCATAAAATATGCCAGCAGTATTTGCCAAACACAATCAAGCCTACAAACACAATATTTTTCAGTACAATATCTTTACAAGTATAGGATCTTGGGTGTAGGTAATTGGAAAAGCATAATAGATTGGGAAAAAATATCTATGTATTCCAATTTAACAAAAATGCTTATAATTTACTTATTATGGCAGTCTTGAGCTACTGCCAAGCGTTGTTATTATTAACTATCTCCCACTTTACCGTCTAAACAACAAATATTTTCTTACACAAAAATATACTTCTCATACATAACAGCCTCCATAGTGGCCTTGCTACTTGTATTTGAACATGCGGTTTATAATAAATGTACCTTTGACACTTTTGACATTCGCGCGGGTCAAAATGTCGAGAGTACTTTTGTTTTATTGCAGTTCCGGTCTCCTGTGGCCAGAGAATTCGCCATTACACTGGTTTCCACCGAAGCCCGTGGCGTCCCAGAGGAAATAGACATTTGTAAACAGTCGAGAGAGTTGAACATTACGGAATTAGAGAACCTACAATTGTGACTGCAACTAATTGCGGTACATCTGTTATCTCTGCAATTTCATGGACCTGAGAACTTAGAATTTCCAACGTAATAATTATTGTGTACTCATAAGACCCTAACCGAATTTGTTTTACGATAAACCAAATATGATGTATGGTTTAAAACTTGTAATTGAGAGATTAATCATATGATGCTCTTACTTTTCTTTTTACATGATGTTTCGATGAAACGCAAGATACAAAATGTATCACTACATAGTATAAAACAAAGTCGCTTTTTCTGTCGTGTTGTCCCTATGAACGCTTAAATCATTAAAACTTCGCAACGGATTTTGATGCGGTTTTTTTAATAGATAGAGTAACTCATGAGGAAGGTTTTTATGTATAAATAGTGGACAAGTACCACGGGCGAAGCCGGGGCGGGCCGATAGTTATTAAATAAATAAAAAAGCTAAATCCGAATTTCTGTTGGCTGAAATTATTGTAATCAACCACGGCAGGAGAAATAAATTAAACAATTTAGCACCAATATTCTTCCCCAAAAGAAAATTCGAACGTCGAAAAATTATGCAGATATACTAATAATTAATTGTACATTCATAATGCTAATTTGGTAAATTGTAGTTAAAGATAATTTAACAGCCCAGAGGGTGTTTTTGACTGCCACCCAGTGCTACCAATATTTGTGTTCCAGTCCTTAATGGTAAATTGTATTTAATATTCATAACTGTTGCTGTCTCGTTGATTTTGAAAAGATAATCTAAGTACTTATTAATTTGGAATCAAATTAAGTTGTCTGGATTAAATCTGCTGATATCTTTCAGTTTATTCTATCGTTTTCTTTTTAATCCATTACTTATTCAGTCACCAGTAAAATCTAAGCTTTAAAGCTTTACACCAGAATGTTTGCCATGGCTTTAGTGAAAAATGTTTTCATCCCAGTGGCTCGGTAGGCGCCAAAGTCGTCCCAGTTTCAATTTATTTTCCCGTTCCGACCCCAGGCCTGTGCAAACCCGGCCTCCCGTCGCAGCGGAAGCGGCCGGCCTAATGCGACATGTGGAAATTGCCCGGCCATAGCCAAGATTGAGTCAATTGATTGCGGTTCGGCGAATGGAAATCGAATGTAGATGTTTCCTGGGCAAAAAAGGTTGTATTGGCAATAACATGAAAATAAAAAGCTGTTGTTGGATTATATTTAGTTATTCGAAGTAACAATACTATTGCATATTTAATCATTGAAGGAGTAGGAAAGCAGAACATGACTTCATGGCAATGACAAAGCAAGCGTCCGGCACGAACTTTAGGGATGATGATGATTATAAACAATATTGTATAATTTATGTGCAAGATAATGGCTGAAAGACGTATCAATACTCTTTTCGATATTATTTTATTTTTCTGAACCATTTCTTAGACAACATCAACTTATAAATACCACGTATTCAAAAACTCTTATCAATACGCGCAAACTATAGTGTAACAGATTAAAATTCGAATGGAGGTTACGTTTTAAGTACTACACTAACATCGTAGTACCAAAACATAAAAACAAAAGAAGTTTCCAAGTGACGCAAGCATCCGCCGTAACTATTTGTTTCGCTCCGGTCGCATTCAATATTCCGCGGGATTCGGAAACAATGGCAAGAAATGGCGTGTGTCGAATTTATTGGCGCATTATACGAAACTGTGAGCACCTGATGCCAGACGGGCGCTGACAGCTACGGGTATGACGTACCTGCACCTCTGAGAATACCAGTGTAGTTAACTCAGCGAAGTAAGTAACCGTGACGATTTAACAACAGGAATGAAACCGAAAAAATTACAAATAGGCCACCTGATCCGTCATAGCTGGCATAGCATGGATTACATATCTTTAACACAACAGGGATATTACTGACGTATTGCCCCGAACCTTTCAATCTTTAAGAAAATATTATTACATTTAAATTGCCTCTCTAATACCAGAGAATTCATTAGCCTAATTTATGGAATTAAAAAAAGTGACAAAACTGTAAAAAAAATATATTTAAGCCATTTCATCCAAAGCGCATACTAATGGTTTGATTTGATATACTGCCGGTTTCTTTATACTGTAACAGGGGTTTTCCATGAATTTGTTTTCTTTACCCCGATTTATTGGGTCGATTATGGCGTTGCCATGGTATTCGTGTATCATATCGAGCTTAAAAGTTATATGACAACACAAGCAATATCTGTGTTATGCTTATATGCATACATACTATCTTTGGAGCACGAAACTAAAACCTTATAAATAGAACTACCGTTTGCCTTGGTTTTAATAACGAACTGCTTATTATATACGTATTGCATACATGCTCGCTACAAGATGTCGTGATGTATATCTTTTATCTATACTTATATAAAAAGCTGAAGAGTTTGTTTGTATGTTTGAACGCGCTAATATAAAGAACTACTGGTTCGAATTGAATAGAATATTTTTGTTTTGGATATTTCATGTGGCGAGGAAGGCTTTAAGCTATAGTATAACACTATATGTCCGGAAACTGGACGGACGGAGTAGCGGGCGGCCGCTAGTCAAAAATGAAACGTAAACATTGAGATCTAGTTTGTAGAGAAAACCACAGTTCTTTAAACACGTATTTTACATTTCGTAGTTGAACAAACGCCATCTTGTTACTGCAGCATTTTATAAGAAACACTATCGCCAAATGATTTGCAGCAGATGTTGTTTTCTCTCGAATCACGTACATACGATACACATAAATAAAACTGGACATTTATTTTTACAATCAAATATATGGATATGACACAGTAGGTACACTGGTCGTGGTCGCAAGCCGTGGGTTTTACACTGGCGTTCAATATTTTAGTACACATTTGGTTTGCCAACTACAGAATTATGTCAAACACGTAAAAGCTTTATGAGTATTATGAGCTATGATTACGTTATATTTATACTAGTACTCCATCCATACTCCACAGCCATTTTCGATATTATAAATACAAAAAATAAATAAAATAAATAAATAAATATTTCACAACATCATATACATTGATCTGACCCCGTGTTAAGTAGCTTAAGCACTTGTGTTACAGACATCAGAATCAACAGTGGTATTACAATTATACTTAAATAGATACATATATAACACCCAGACCAGGACAAACAGACATGTTCATGCACACAAATGTTTGTCCTGTGCGGGGATCGAACCCGCGACCTCTTGCGTAATAGGCAACATCTTGACCATTACACCAAGCAGGTCGTCAAAAAATATGATTCACACGATGAATTCCTTTTCGACAAAAATAGTAATACTAATATCATTCATCAATCAAATTAAAACACCTCTCTGATTTCTATCATCTATTACTTACACACTTAAGGCCACAAATGTGTTTTGCGTCGTTTCTGCTTCTCTTCATAGTATTCGTAATAAGTTTTCATCGAGTTTACTACTCTACGACAATACCAGAGTGCGTATGATAACATATACATGTAGTGCACAAATGGTACATCCTACAAATCAACCGAAGTAAAACTCAGCTAGACGGACCCACTTATCAATCATACCACCACGTTTCTTTGCCAGAAAGTGTAAGGCCACCGTAAATCTCTCATATAAAAGAACCCGAAGCACGAATGCCTGTTCCCGCCGTAACCGACAGGACGCCGGGATGGAGGGACTCCCGGAATGACGTGACGCCCAGTTTTATTGCCACGGGACACTCGGAAACCTGATGGCGTTCGCATAATTTATTGACTTGGGGAAATCTACGATCAGCTTCTATTTTTGTTAACAGATCAATTAAAACGTTTATTTCCAGAGGGCTTCTTGATTCACATAAATGAATTTCCAAGTGTTTTAAGTGTTTACCCTTAACGTTTTTTAGTAAAATTGTTATTTCACAACTACCCGACCCTTATATATATTTTCTCCTGCAACTTCCTTCCAATAAAACAAAACAGATTAGCGAAATCAATCCAGACGTTATTTCGTGATGCCGTGACAAAACTAAATATCCTTAATAGCGTTCGGTTGCGTTTGAAACAGAAAGTCTGAGTAACATTACATTTGTTAAAGTAGACAAACATCGCAGGATTTGAATAAAAATGGAGGAAAAAATAGATCAAAAAGATTGATTACTATTTTTAACACATTATTTTCTGAGATAATTACAATACGAGGCAAAAGAGTTCAAAAATGTCTTGAGGAATGGCAGATAAAATACAGACGGATAGATTTTCAAACTGAAAAATAAAAAATCGTCTCTAGGAAAATTATCAAGTAAATTAACTAATATTTGTCCAACATGTTAACTAAGTCTCAGCATTCACCAGTACTTAAGGCAATATAACTACTAAGCCAACGAGGTCTTCAGACGCGCTTGAAAACTGCATAGCTCAGCTTTTCAGCGCCTGACGGGTTTCTGGCGTCGTGCCAACCCCTGGACATCCACATGCATCACACGTGAAGAATTAGGTAATCTAATAACTCTTCGGATAGCTGTAGTGGTCCAACGATTTCAATAGCAGCGCGGCGTCAGGTAGAAATGGATAAAAGATTATTTTTTTTCTTTATTTCTATGTTGAACGATTCGTCATCATGGTACACTTAAGTCTTAGATAGAAAACCTTATACCTATTTTCAGTATTTCATACAACCTTGTAACCAGCTCATTCAATGAATTCGATAAATTATTATATTCTCCGCTTAATTTAACAAGTAATAAGGTTACCAAATACTACTCTCTCTCACATAAATAGAATTAACTTAGACGCGTTTTCATACGTAGACTGAAATTATTTTGTTTGAGAATGTTTAACATAGTCAGTAACAGCATTTTCAATATCAAAAAATCACTAAAAGGACCTCTCATATTCCTGCAAACGTAAAGGGAAAACAATATTCAGAGCGCAAAGGAAACCGAGCTCCGATATATTGCTACGAGCTCTCAGCACCGTACCGTAGTACAGCCATTGCTGTAGCAATCCGTAGCAACGCTACGACGTAGCAACTACGAGCTTTCTAATGACGCTTGGAAAGAAAATATTCCAGTCTCCCTTTATAAAGGTTATGAGCTAGATTTAATTTTCCGCTCGCTGCGTCGACTCTCTTTTCAATTCTTCGACTAAATGTCTCATTATTTATGGCGATTTAATTTATACTTTGATATTTACGCAAGTGAGTAAGTACTTACCGGGGCGTTGAAATAGATTTTGACTGAAAAGTAATCACAACCAATTATCGAAGGGTTTCTTTGGCAATATTGAAAAATAAAAATTTCATACCTAAGTACGGTACGGTAAGTAAGGCTTCTGAATAAATATCGGTATGTACCTCAAATTAACTAAAGTTCAAAAGCCTAATTATTGGTTTGTAAAATCATAATGGGTTTAATCCGCAAACGTATTTAACTGCGATCCTCACATCTTCGCATAGAAGTAAAGGTTAATTAGACAAGGATCGGAATGCTCATTAGCGGGCTGCCAACTGGCTGGATACCTGCAGTTACGTAAGACGGATGAGAACAAAGCCGGGTGCCGCGGCCGGGTGACCTAAAACTGCAGGTGCCAGCTGTGTGTCGCTGCCGCGGGGGATGCCTCATATGCAAGCGATTAGCGATTAAGATACCCATTCATTGATTTGCAACGGAACGTATTTTTCCACATCACATAAAAAGACAAGGATCCGAATGCTCATAAGCGGGCTGCCAACTGGCTGGAATGCCAATGGATACCTATAGTTAAGTAAGATAGATAAAAACAAAGCGACGATCTAAAACTAGTAGGTAACGTGGACGCCACATGGACAAGAAATTAGAGATAAAATATCCATTACTTTATTGTATCAAAATACACAGAACTCCCCTTCTACTACTGGCTACTGGGTCTGATTCTAATCAAATATCAATCAAACTCACGACTCTTACAGAAAGACAAACACTTTTCAATTGCTGGCATCTCTCGTCATTAAAGGAAGGGAGGCAAGAAGATTATTTATTTGAGTTAAAATTTTGATTGTTTATGGAAAATAAAATCAACTTCCGTATATCCCGAAAATGTGCAACTCACAATAATAAAGCACGAATTACGACTCGCTTAAAGCTTATACCTTGCACCACGGCATTCTAGGGGCCAAGTTTTAACTGCTCAATGTTTGCGTTCGTTCATTATCACGGGAGCACCAAACGCTTCGCTACGGCTCTATTGACGTTCAGTTCGGTCGCTTTTTACGACTCGTGAATAAACATCCTTGGACTTTATTCACAAGCGCTAGTTGTGAATAAAGTTCGCACTCGCTTCGAATGCGCACGGAAGTTATTCCTCAACTATATTATACATGTGTTATACATACATATAAATTGACTTCGTGTTGGCTGAGTCTATTAAAATCCTGCATCAAAATCCGTTGCGGATTTTTGAGTTTTAGGTAATCATACATACATTCATGTACGATCGAGGGGCAGAAATGAGACAGCTGGGAGGTTTTCTTCGTTTATTATTCCGTCTTTACCACGTCGTGGCCATCCGTCGTCTCTCCACTATCTGACATCCTTACTCACCTTTTATTCTTCCATTCGTTCGTTCATCGTACGCTCATCATACTGCGCTCTCATTGGTCGTCCACACTCTTCATTCATTATTGATTCACCATTCATCCACAGACAATCATCACACCATAGACAACCGTCTATCCATCCCACATTCATACAAGAGATCTTAAGCGCAATCTAGCTTCAAACTTAACATAGCTTACAGGTTCAAATCCTAGATAACCATTTTATGAGTTTTCATCCGATTGCATACGCATCGCGGTCACCTATAAATTAAAACTAAAGTAAAGTTAAGTTTTCTTAAATCAATATCTTAGAGCTGCGTCGCTAGGCCATATACAATATTCGTCGTGGTTGCCTACTTGGTAGCGAATGACCCGGTTACCCACAGAGAAGCGAATGCAACAGCCCACTGAAACTCGTAACATCTGTCAAGGAAATTGAAAATTACAATGTTCCATGTTGAATTTAAGAGTTTGTGCCATTAAAATGGGTAACAGTGTTAAGTGAGATTGTATATTATGGACACTTAACATATAAAACACATAGGTATATACAATAGCATAATGCCTCCCTCATCAAGTGGACTATCGAACACAAATATATGTTTTCTAATCGGACCAGTAGTTCCCGAGATGAGCGCGTTCAAACAAACTCTTCAGTTTTAATATTAGTATAGATTAAGTTAACTTGAGTGAAAATATCAATTTCGGTTTGAAACTTGCAATCTCAGTGGCATTACTTACGACTCGCAGCCTTGAATAAGCGAAACAGCTCGAAGTACTGTTGTTAGAAACTCACAAGGCCACCGGGCAATGTAAATTCAAAATTGAAATTCTCTAGTTTCGCAATAAGCCAGTAAGCCCGCCCCTTTCGTGCTCTACACCCTGATCTTTCATTTAAGGGGAGGCAAACGAGCAGTACGGTCACTTGATATTTGGTGATATATGGTCAAACCACTTATAGACAAGAACAACTCAATAATCATCTTAAATATGTTTCCAACCTTTGAAACAAAACAATGAAGTATTTTATCTTTATTTATATGGCTTTAGGCATGCACTTATGAATCATCAATATTATTCAACCATACATTTTGGAAAGCAGTAAGCGGCAAATAACTCAATACCGTCCCTACGTGAGCTCTAGAGTCCTCACTCAATAATAAATAGCACAACAGTTATCAAGAGTTACTTCACTGTGGTCCACTGTAAAATGAACACCCCTCTTCCATGCAAGCGACTCATTCGACTAGAAGTTCCACTATAATCTACCGCTCTTATTCTCCCGATTACTTCTTGCTTCCTAGAACTCGAGATTACCGGGTTTCATTTGCTCTCCTGTAGGAACAACTATAGTTGTCGTTGGACGGATTGTTACCTCGGGATCGAGAAGTTTTCCTCATTTAAGTGTCCTCTGGTTAACCGAATGGCTTGCTTGGAGCAAAGGCTAAGGTGTTTGAACTAGTTAGTGGAAAACTGTAAAAAGTGTGCATTCAACTTCTTCATTTGTTATTTTGAATACCAACAAAGGTATGCAGATTGAAATAATTTATTCATATCAAAAGAAAACAGCATGTGCCGCGATTTTACAAAGTACGAGTAATTACATTTCAATAACAGAAGGTCCATTAGATCGTGACTACTATTAATATTATATGTAAGTATCGTCAATTCACACGTAATAATTACCGTCGCTTACTGAGAAGGCGTTTACAAATATATATACGAGGCATAACCTAGATCGCTGATTAAATTATAATTAAATCAACAATCTAGGTTACATCTATATGAGACTTGATTAAAATCAGTCATCGACGTCGACAGATGTATTTACCGTGTCAAACAGCGTACTTACGTCACGACGTCAGAATTAAATCCCCATTTCGAGTTCAATTGTGAGTCAATCAAGCCGTAATGAAGCCACGAGAGTGTAATTTGAACGTTTCTATAAATTACGAGCAAATAAATTAGATTTCGTGTTTGCTACTGTACCTAGTACGTACTAAGTATACTACAACCTACGAGGCTACAAAGCCAAGGTGACACACTTGTCACCTTAACCGAATTAACTGTTAAATAAAGAATGTTGTGGTATTTCTGAAATAAGTCTCAAGTTCACTCGTACTCTCTCGGGATGTAGCGGCTGCTATGTTTCGCAATGATACTCATCTTTCTCACGTCTGTAATTATTTGGTAGAAAGAACGAATAATAATGGGTCCCAACGGTATATAAGCTTAGATTTTACCTCAGACCATACGGTACGTGTTACGATTAACCTCTTTATTTTCTTGATCTAGTGAAAAAAAATCTATGAAGATATTATTGCAAACAAACTTGCGGCCGGCCGCAACTCCATCCGCGTGAAATTCGGCTTCCGAACACAATGTGTTATACAAGAGCTCAAAGCTTTCCTCGACTAATGGACTATCCACGCAAAAATATTTTTTTAATTCGAACTAATAGTTCCTGAGAATGGCGTGTTCAAACAAACTCTTCAGCTCTATGATATTAGTATAGATGTTTAAATAAAGACCTCTTGTATGCAAAAGCTACTTTTTCTCCACGTCATAGTACGTATATACACATGACGCCGGCTGTAATGTTATGAAAATGACGAAGCGAAACTCGCGTCACGCCGAGCAAAGTAGGCAAGAATCAAGTCGGCGTTGCAAGTAAATGTTTAGACGACGCCAAACTAACGTTAGACTTTCCACGCCGATAATCCCGTGGGAGTCGTGAGCACCGTATGCGGGATTCGCTTGATATACTCGTGTAACTAAGGAAAATATAAACGCAATAACATAAAAAATAATTAAGTTAGCGCGAATAGAAAAAAAATATATATCTCACGAACATCACATACCTACATTGACCTGACTCCGTGGTAAGTAATTTAAGCATTGTGTTACAGATTTTATTAACAGAATCAACAGTATTATTAACGATTTACTTAAATATACACACATATTACACCCAGAACAGAACAAACACACGTAATCTTGCACACAAATGTTACTCTAGTACGGGGATAGAACCCGCACATTTGATGTCTGTTGTTATGGTCGAAAAATTGACTACTTAATTTTTCGACCATAACAACAGTCATCAAATCGGTCGGTAAATCCAGAGAAGATCATCATCATCATCCTAGCGCTTGTCCGGTCGCATCCTCGGCTATTGCCTTCGAGTCCAGGGTCCGCTTTCCCTTCTCCCAGAGAAGATATATGTTAGTCAATTCAAGCTCATAAGATATCATTAAGTTAGCGAAGAATATGTAAGCGAGGCGACATTGATACTCGTAAAACAAGTCTAAACTTTCCTATGAGGTATCTTCGTGGAAAAGTATTGTTTTATTTACTCTCGCAAACAGAACTAGCAAATAGGCAAAGGACACCTTCTCATAGCAAGTTGGGAGTGATGTCTGTAACTCAATCAGATTGATATAGCCTGACTTGAAAAAAGTATCCACCTACCAATCTATTCAAGATTAATCAAATTTTAATAATCGCTTGATACAAAGAGCGCATGATACAAAATCATATTAAAGTTTAACTTACGTACTCGTAATGTTTTCTAACGTTTACGCGACTGCTATTCATTAAATAAAACTTTTAAACGGATAAAATCGCAGTTTAATTAAAACTACATATTTACAGGGAAATTCGATGATTCGGCCTTTTTTCCGCGATCAGGGGGTTCCTCAAAAAGGGGCCGATTTTTTCTGTTTTAAAGTAATTTTGATGTATGTACGTACTCATGCTAATGTAAAAGGACCCAGACCCATCATTCTGTCGGCTAAAAAAATCTTACATTACCGTACACAGTAAAAGCTCTACACTGTAAAATCCTCGAAAAAAACGCGCAGAGAAAAACATATTCCCATTCCCGTTTACGTTGACGAAAGGCTGACACTACCACGTAAATCCGAGGCTTGCTTAATACATCCCAGAGGAGCGACGAAGTGTAAACGACGACTGAAAACTGACTTTGCGAAACAACACGAGTGCTGTATTAGCATGGAAATATTCCTGACGAAGATGACTTTAGCTATTAAATTCTTCGTCCTAGTTATCTCTAAGGAATTCAACAAGAGCCGTTAGAATTAATATTCGCAATTCGAACTTCAAGTGAGCTTATTTTGTCTACACTTATATATTAAATAAATATACTTTGAATCTACAAATAATATCACAATTATATACATATTTTTTGTATTGCTAAATGGCAGCTAAGTAGGCCACAACACCAACACACTCTTTCTAATCCATAAGTAGTCCAGTAATTTTAGCAATTTTTATCCACGATCTGCGGAATAATTCCTAGTGAGCTGAATTTTTGTATACACCTTTATTATAATATTGTAATGATGATGTGAAAAATCGACATTGATATCGTGCCGGCAAAAAAAGTTATAGGGGTCCAAACGTCACGAAAATCAGTTTTTCGCAAATATCTCGCGATCTATTGCTCAGATGTCAATAATGATTTCATGAAAGTTGTTCGTCGTAAAATTGTCTACAAAAAAGGTCTCTTGCATTTTTTTTGTACAATTAACCGTTTTTGAAATAGAGACTAGAATGCACTCACGTATGGTATTGTATACCGTACGGCGCATACCAAGGCATAAACCCTATTGTTTGTTTTTTTCCCTTTTTTGTTTGTGTGTTTTTTGTTAGTATGATGTTCTACATAATATAAATATAAAGGACTTGAAATACTAGTACAGTCAGGAAAATAGGAATATCAACTATAAAATACTAAGTGGCAATTTTTTTTGTCACTTTATAACTCAAGAACGGGCTCACCGATCCAAAGCAAATTTTCAGGGTTTGTACAGACTATTTAGAAGATGTTTTATGTGAAGTTTGAACAAAATCGGTCGCTTCACTTTATACGTAGCGAAGCACGTACCGGGCCGCTAGTAATGATATAGATATGCAATGTGAATTTTAGCAATTTTGATCCACGATCTGCGAAAAAAATCCTAGTGGGCTGAATTTTTGTATACGCCTTAATTATGATATTGTGATGAAGATATGAAAAATCGACATTGATATCGTGCCGGCTAAAAAAGTTATAGAGGTCCAAACGTCACTGGACATAGCATATCTATATCATTACTAGCGGCCCGGTACGTGCTTCGCTACGTATAAAGTGAAACGACCGATTTTGTTCAAACTTCACATAAATCATCTTCTAAATAGTCTGTACAAACCCTGAAAATTTGCTTTGGATCGGTGAGCCCGTTCTTGAGTTATAAAGTGACAAAAAAAATTGCCACTTAGTATTTTATAGTTGATATTCCTATTTTCCTGACTGTACTAGTATTTCAAGTCCTTTATATTTCTACATGTAGAACATCATACTAACAAAAAACACACAAACAAAAAAGGGAAAAAAACAAACAATAGAGTTTATGCCTTGGTATGCGCCGTACGGTATACAATACCATACGTGAGTGCATTCTAGTCTCTATTTCAAAAACGGTTAATTCTACAGAAAAATGCAAGAGACTTTTTTTGTAGACAATTTTACGACGAACAACTTTCATGAAATCATTATTGACCTCTGAGCAATAGATCGCGAGATATTTGCGAAAAACTGATTTTCTTGACGTTTGGACCCCTATAACTTTTTTTGCCGGCACGATATCAATGTCGATTTTTCATATCATCATAACAATATCATAATAAAGGTGTATACAAAAATTCAGCTCACTAGGAATTATTCCGCAGACAAAATCTAAAATTCCTGGACTAAAGACCACGCAATTCCTACATACAGATTTTTATACAGAGAAATACATATATAAACAGCCAATAAAACTTCAAGATTTTGCTTCATCGAGTATAAACGAAAACCCAACATCGAGCTGAATAAATAACTCTAAGAGAGAATTCTGTACCTCACTGAATTATGCCTGTTGTTTTTTTCGCATAGTGCACACATTATTTATCTAGAGATTTACGAACATGATTTTGAAAGGAGGTAGGTATACAAGATAACATTTATGTTACTCTTTAGTTTTTTTTGTTTTGTACGTCGTCAAAAAAACACTTGTGCTAACGAAAAATAAAACCATGTATAACCTGACTCGAGTCTCGGAGAGAGTGAATGATTGATGATTCTATCATTATTTAATATAAATAAAAAAAAGCTTTTAATTTTTAATTCACACACTTTTAATCAACTATTCCTATAAATTATAAATCACTTTGAAAATTTTTCGTATCTAACTTACATCAGCTAGTTATCAATAAACACGGCCATGCTTGGCTCACCGCCAGAGGCGTCGGTTTTATGCTCTGACGAAAAATCTGCGAATTAGAATAGCTGAGGTCCCTACAAGAGTGCCATTATGCGTGGCAACCGGCCAAGAATTATGGTTCTCGACCGTAAAAGTCTTTTGACCCGAACTTTACACGTATCATAAAATGGTCGTCAACATTAAAATAACAGTGGGACATATTATGACAATATTTGAACATGCTGGTCTCTCTATTACTGTTTCTCACTTCTGAAACATACTGACACCAAAGCACCAAATATTCCGAAATACCTTGGCGTCTGGGGTAGAGTCGCTGCCTTATTAATTACTAGCGGCCGCCCGCGACTACGTCCGTGTGGATTTCGGTTTCCGTACGCATAGTGTACATTATAGCTTATTAAAGCCTTCTTCCTCGAAAAATGGACTATCCAATCTTAGATTCACCAGTTACAATTTAGTGAGAGTTAACTTCGAACAATGTGCTATAAGCTATACCGATTTTTGTTCATTATTGTCAAGTATAGTTAACATAGTCATAGCTTGGGTTGTGGCCAAAAACGTCTACTAGCAGCGATGTCAAAAAATCCATGAATAGCTTAAGGTTCTAGGAAGCAATGTTTGCAAAATGACAAAATGTATGGCAAAGGGCCAAGATGCGGTAGCAGTTGAGCGGTTTCAGTTGTAAGTAACTCAATCTAGACTAATCTTTATGTTTTCAATCTTTTTGTTGTAGATTTTTAGTTCAAAGGCTGATAAAATATTTATTCTATTAAAAATACTGAATAATTTACAAATAGTATGCATTTCAATTTTTTTTTCTTCAGCGATAAATATCAAGGCCGAATGATTAAAAAAATAAAAATACTTCAACTAGGTTTAAAGAACTTTATTCTCATACAAAGTTACACTTCATTTACAATGAGAAATACATTATTACAAAATAAATACATTTTAAATTTTAGCCGGTACTCGCCTCTATATACAGTTTTAACTTATTTTTAAATATATTTATGTTTTCACACTCCTTTAAAGCATTAGCTAACTAATACTTTATCTCGTACAAAAGCTAAATCAATAATAGTTTTGCTATCGGAATTTGCGGCTAACCTTCGGAGCGCGACCTCAGAGGATTCAAATTCTAGGTCGGGAATGTACGGATTTTTCAAACGTCTGATGGAGGGCATTTCTCTGAAGACAAACTTGTTGTATCCAAGTAATCAATAGAGAATAGAAGCGAGAAACTGAAAAAAAAAGTATATTAATTAATTAGAAAATCATCGGTACGGTCATTATAAGAGTTATATTACTGTTGTAACATTTGGTTTTGGACTGGGTTCTTTTATATTTAGCGATCGTTATTTCTGTTTGGTTTGCTTTTAAGAAAGTAATTAGCGTCAATCAGAGTAAGAATCGAAAAAACTAGAAACACTTTCGAATCGACCCAATAATCACTCACTACGCTATCTAACGCAATCTCAAAAGATTGAATTTTATTCCCATATTGTTTCACCAAAATTGAATGAAAAAAGGCCAAGATTTTACGTAAATACTTTTTGATCGATGATGCCATTCCCAAGATGTTTCACTCAAGACGGGAAGATTGATTTCATAAGATCTCTTCGGTCTGATGGGCCAGCCCTTTGCATAACAACTGTTTAATATTCATTCATAGTGAAGATACTGTTCTGTTCAGCCGGACAAAAGCATCGGTTATTCAGTAACTTGTAACTTATTTAAAGGAATAAATTAACATGTTAATAGTAAAATGAATAAACAAACTGAATCCCTTTTTAATCCGCTCTTCTCAGCTTGAAGATAAAAAAATCATTCGATCGGCTTTCTTGAAACGGTGCCAAATCATCCACATACACTTCAGAAGAGATTTACGTATTTCAAGTAACTCTTAGCCTGATCGAATTGACAAGCGTTACACTTTTATCCAGTAGAACCCGTTTTCAATTGAATTTCTTATATACCGACTGAAGTAATGTTATATAATAAGCTTTTACTTATAGACGATAACAGCTGTTATAACATCAAAGTAGTCTACGTGTGTTAATGTCAATTGGTATTGTCAGGGATAACTCTAATGAAGACAGATAAGATGAAATAAGTATTTTAAAAGCACTCATTGTCAAAAACGAAAGACTCATCCCCACAAACAAGCACTTCGTTTCTCAAAAGCGTCAATTACAATTCGTCTGCATCGCTCGAACCGGCTTTGGTGACGGCCCGCTTCCGTATCAGCGATAGAGCCTTTCCTGCTCATCCGCCTGTTTTATGAGCAATAACGCGGCAATGATACTCCCTTTGTGTTGCTATTTATTTAACTTTCGACTTAGTGTAACGTCTTAATAAGCATTGATCCGAATGGATGGTGATGATCAGTGAAGATTGTCGATAGAATAAGCCGCCAAGTCGATATTACGAGTATATATTATTCCTGATGTTAAACTTATGTGTTTGACGAGAATCAATCGAATTAGTGAGTATACATATACTACATATTTTTGAGTTGCAGCCTAAATGAATGGTTAGCTATCGAGTGGCCTGCTTGCGTTACTGAAAAATACGTAAAAACAGAACAACCAAAGATTTTCAATAAATAAAAATATTACTACTAATCAAAGGCAAAACTTAATTCCATTTGCCTTAAGAATACTCCATTAGCACTTCAAAGTGTAATAGTGCACACTCAATGAATCGGGCCCAGACTGCGACAGTGGCAGACTGCATAAGTACCCAGGCTTTGTTTGCCACCGAGTTCCGCATATTCCATGGCAATTAGCGCATTACCAGGTCTAGGCGAGGCGTTGATGTGCGGAGAGTCATCTTAAACTGGACGAAATTTGTGTGTTAGTATACTGTGTACGTTGGTCGAAAAGTCAAAGGAAGCTCTGTATCTATGCTCGTAACGTAACAAATCTTTAGGAAACTTTATTAGTTTGGTAAAAGCATAAAGATTACTCCGTTAGCAGCTCAAAGCGTAAGAGTGCACGCTCAATGAATCGCGGCCAGAATGTCATAGTCGCACTGCATAATTGCCCAGGCTTTGTTTGCCGCCGAGTTCCGCCTGTTCCTCGGAAATTAGCGCCTCAGCAGGTCTAGGCGAGGCGTTGATGTACGTAGAGTCAATGAATGCTGACCGAAATTTGTGTGATAGTGAACTGTGTACAATGGTCGATAAGTCAAAGAAAGAAAGTCTGCAAATCGCCAGCAGGGAACGCTTATCATAAGTGCCATCTCGTTATGTAAGGATATAAAAACTTTGTTTCATCATTCGCCAGTTCTCCCTGAATCCTTCAAAGGTTAATAACTGGAACCGCGCATTTGTTACCTTTGACAGCGGCAGTATGCAATTAGTCTAGAGCCGCGTTTCAAATGAGATTGTGAAGGCTTTCAAATTCTGAACGAGTTTTTAATTAAAAGTTTAAACTCGCGGACACTGAACTGAGATAATGGGTAACTGCTTTATGGGTGAAAAGTTAATACTTTAGAACTTCAGACTTCATTAATTTAGGGCCACTATGAACACCTCAATTGTTGATTATAAACAAACATCTTAAGTACCTATCTTATGCAGATGTAACATAAACCAACCCTTTATTACAAATTGTTTAGCAGAAACCAAATTCATTCTAAACTTTTTACACCCAAATTGTATATAAGTAAATACAATTAACGAAATAGTTTCCCAAACTAACCTGCCTAAAATAATCGCAAAACCCAAACTCCTGAATTCAACCGTACCCTTTTAAACCTAAGTAATGTACCAGAAGCGTTCGTAATTACACCAACCATTACTGCGAATGGGAGGTTAGATTTAGATTCCCAAAAGAGTGGGGACAAAAGCTCGCAGACAAAAGGCACAGATTGTATTCTTTTGTTTTTTCTTTCTGACGTCTAAGTTTTGGATAAGAAAATATGCGTGAATAATAGAAGGAAAACTTTGAAATGCCACAGATACCAGAAACTTTTTATACGTCAATACTTACGCTGAAAATGTAAGGTGTAGGTTAATACTAATGTCTGTAACGGTTATACCTACAGGCGATCCATACCAAACTATTCATAACAAGAATCTGTATATATGTACATCAGCTGATGTCATTACCTGTAACAAAAAACAACATTTCTAAGTACATTTGTACTAATATAATTAAGCTGAAAAGTTTGTTTGTTTGAACGTACTAATCTCAGAATATAATGGTTCAAAGTTAATTATTTTTTGAGTTCGATAGTCTGATGATTAAGGTATGCTTTAAGCTACATATAATTTAACACTATATGTGCGGAAACCGAAATCCACGCGGTTGAAGTCGTGGGCGGCCGCTAGTAAGTCATAACAAAAGTCGCCAATAAACAGTATATTGCTAGAACTTTCATTGCGTTGAATCAGACAATGATCGTAGGTACCTACCATCAAAATCATTCAGAATAATTCACAGCACACTACCATACCATGTTGACGTTTACCCGGCTAGTCTAACATGCATATTTAAGCACGCATACCGTGAAAGGCAGACTGGTCCATAATGTATGGAGCAGGGAGCAATTGATTTTCAATCGCGTTTCTTATTCTAGCGCCAAGGTTAACCGACGAAGGACTTAATAAAAACACAGTTGTACGACTAGTTCTTCGTTCTAAAAGTAACCATTTTATTTCAAATACTAGCGGCCGCCCGCGACTTGGTCCGCGTGGATTTTAGATCCCTTTTTTTCGCAATAAACGGTAGTCTATGTTCTTAATCAGGATCTAAAGATCGTCTGTGCCAAATTTCATCATAATCGGTTAAGAGGTTTAAGCGGGAAAGCGTAACAGACAGAGTAACATTCACATTAATACTATAAGTACCTAGGGGATTGTGTTGAGAAACAAGGCTCTTCTGATGAAAAATAATAGTTTTTTTATTAGAAATAGAAAATATTATCAGCGTTCGGCACGGTTATCTCTAATCCCCTCTCTTTTTAATCCCGCCTGTTACTTCATACGATAATTTTATAAAATCTAATATCACAATTTTCCTAACAGTATCCTGCTTACTAATTGGATATTTTTTGCCCGTAACCATTAAAAATATAAGCTGCAAAATTGAAACGAGATTTACGCGACTTACTTTGTAGTTTTACGGACAGAAGAGCTTATCGAGTATAAGTAAGTAAGCATTGGATAAGGGACGTTCACCGCTCCATCGTAAAATCTATCGTAATATACCAGAGGGGTTAAAGACTTTCAGCGGATTAAGTTCGGAGCAAATCGTTTGAGGGTCGTAGATGTAGTAAAAGGCGAATTTTAAGTGAAGAATGACGTCTGACACGAAAATGCACTCGGTGAGTGAATTAAGGGTTCAGGAGCGGAGAAGACAAAGTCTAACACTCCATAGCTGCGGGCGTTTCGAGAGCTCCACACTCTTGAATTTTACTTTGGTATATACATCTTATATGTATATCTATATAAGAAGATATGTGTAATTCAGTATAAATCATTTATATGACTATTGTATACAAATAGAATCGTGGTTTACCCAATGACCCTTATCATTGGGCAAAAAAGACCAAGAAACGCAATTAAAATATTACTGTTAACAAAACTGTCGCATCGAGCTATCAGGTTCGATTAATAAACGACAGCAGAAATTAATCATATTAATCCTTTCCAAATAATAGGATTTGTAAAGGGCCAAATTTTTCAGCCATAACCTCCTTGTTTGAACAAAATCTTATTCATGCAAATATTTTTTTTAAATAAAGCGACAGATTTTATTCAAATGGAGTCAATTCTGTAGAATAACAGGGATATTAAACAAATTGGGAGCCTATTTCTACAAATTTTTGGACCACAACTTCTGGGGTGTGGGCTGGTACATTTCCATAATAAAAAATGACTTTTTCAGACAGCTTTCTCGTCTCTGAATGTTGGTGAATAATATTATGTACTCGTTGATTCGAAATGTCCATAGCACTAGTAATCTCATGCATCTTCACTTTTCTGTCATCTATCACTATGTCATGGCTTTCAACCAACATTACTGCAGTAGTACCCTCTACAGGACGTCCAGATGGCTTAGCATCACTTGGACCCATAAGATCACTGCATTTTTTTTCAAACGCTGGATAATGTAAGGTGCAGAGTCTCCATAATGTTTGTCAATCATCACTTTTGTCTCCTGAGGAGTTTTGCTTTTCAGACAGTAATGTGAAATCACCACACGAAATTCTGTTTCACAAAATTTTCTGAAAATCACTCGACTTCCTTTACGCGAATCAATGCCAAACACAAAGAAGTAGGCCGATCAAGCTGAAACTTTGCGTATGGTCCTCTAAAAGATGCTAGTAATCAAACATAAACTCAAAACGAAGCAATAGCATAAGCTCTCGGACTTTGCACGAACTTATCAAACCGCCTATGTATTATGACCTGATTTGGAACATGCAGACTGAATAAAAAGGACAGATAGACAGGCAGCACGGCAGAGGTTGGAGGTAACCGTCACTCACAGGGGATTGTCATTTATTTTCGTGGTTGAAAAAATTCGGCAGCCGTCGACAACCTTCAGACGGCAAGACATACACAATTTACCACATTTTTTCTTTAACAAATTGTGTCTATTTGCGAGTACCGAGACAACCAAGCTTATTCTTAGAATTATTACTCGGAGTAAATTATTGTCGCAGAAGTACAGTTAAGTCGTTGATGTTAAACCACTAAAAATAGATGAACGGCGTTACATTCGTGAACGCCCTATCTCTTGCGACAATAAAAATAAATCATGTTGATTGACTGATAAAAAACTAAAATAACATCGTAACAACAGTGTTGAAAATGTTCGATATAGCTAGGGTACATTCGTTGGTTAGTCCTAAGAAAACATTTCTAAATAATTATTATTTCTCTTTAGAACTTTCTACAGTCTCTAAATAAATTCACAACGGAATTAATTTTCAATGAAAACTTGTGCTAATTCATTCAGACGGCATTAACGTCGTATTTTATATCAAAGAACAGACGAGTAAACATTACAGGCTGCTGAATACTCATAGTGTCCTGACGCTTTCAACTTGAGCTAGCATAAATTTAAAGCCTTCTTATCGCAGCCGAGACAGCGGTTCGTGCAAAAAATATACGGCAATCCAGAAAACATTGGAACGCAGAAAATTAATTAAGCACAGTTTGTAGGAGCGGCGTCGTCTCGATCCCCTATTCGACCCTCGACCGCCAACGTCAATTTAATTGCCGTCTTGTTTCCACGCGGGCCATGTCCGAAAATTCACGAAAATTCGAGAAGGATTCCCAAAAAAAGGAAAGTAGACTTTGATTTTCTTTTTATGGAGACGTGGTAGACTTTTTCGGAGGAAAGTTCTGGGAGTTATTATGGTACGGTCGATCGTCAACTGGGCTCTGCTCGCAATAAAGTAATTTGGGAGCAAGACTCTTGAAACTTTATTTACTACAAGACTTTTCCAGTTTCTGCTGTTAACTAAAGAGGGTCTCACTCAAGTCTTAAATAAAATATTGCATGATATTTTAGATACAACACAATGTTTTTATATTTTGTTTACTAAGCTTATTTCAAGAATTTTAATAAAAATGTTTGGAACTTAAGCTGATAGTATCAAGCAATCGACCTCGATCAGCGACTCGTATAAAATTTGTAAAAGAACATATTGGAAAGTTAATTATAAACAGGAACACGAATTCGTTCAGTTATTTGGTAAGCCGGTAATGAATGCAATTTGAAATGGTAACGACGCTATCAAACACGAAACGTACTTAATTCCCTAAGGAATAAGCTGTAGCGGATCAAATCATCAACTCGCTCAATATGCATAAAGTATGTAAATTATTAGTTGGTTTATAATTTTACTCGTCTTCCTAGTTTAGCGACAAAGTATCAAACAGTCTTTCTATTAAATGCTGTCCTAAGTGTGAAAATAACATTACGTCACGTAAAGTGTTAGTCGCACTCACATTACATCGCGTCGCATCGCGAAAGGGTTAGCGTCAGACCAAAATAGTGACAGATTTTCTCAACGTAAGTTATTATCATTTTAGTACAGCACAACAATTAGGTACTTGTATTTTTAAGCACTATTCAATTAACAAAAAAGCATTAAATGCCTTGCCTTGCCTTTCCTTGCCTCGATTGCCCTGAAGTGGGACGATATGTGCTGATTATAATAATAATTGCATCATGCAGGCATCCAACATCCAACACCGGGGTTGCAAAAAAAATAAAATAAAAAACTAATGCCGCTTCTCGCTTCATCCCTACCTAAACATCGAACTCCGACGCCCAAGTACCCGTGAATGCATTAACGGCTTCAAATCAATTTCCTCCAAAGTCTTCGTCGCCGACGTACAGTTAAGAACACATCCGACTACCACAAATTGTCAAAATTACTGATTACCGGGTTTGTGATCACCAACTTGTATTTGGGAAGCGAGTTGATGAAGCCTATTTTTGAAACGAAAACATGATTTCAAATGATGGAGACCGGTATACCGGGTACTTTTACTGATTATATGATTACATATTACCAATACTTAGCAATACTAACTCTCTAGAATACCAAATAACTTTTCAATGGCCTACTTTGCCTTATTAATGTTTTGTACAGTTCGTCAAATATTTCTTCAGTCCGAAAGTTCGGCGTTCTCAGTAGTTCGTGAGCACTTAAAAGTTTGTTAAGATTTCAACGGAATTTAACTTGGGATAAGTTTGTAAGCAGTTAAACTATATATATCTAGTATACATTATTTATTTATTTTTTAATGGACCACGGTATTCAAGCTCTTAGAGGTCTGATATAATCGGTAAACGTTGAGATCGTGAGTCGCATACTTTTACTTCAAAATGAGTTAAGAATATTTTCATGGTTAGTTAAGCAAGAAACACTTTTTTTAAATTTCGTAAGAAGTAGTTATATTTGCAATTTAAGTGCTTGAACAATTAGTGAAAATGACATCACAAGTACAAACGTAAAATATCAACGTTAAAAATTTTCAACTCTTCACTTTACCGCAAGGTTTATTGTTTTGAAGAGAATTGCAAAGCATAGGGGCTCTATTGATACGCCTGGAGGTTGTGAATGATTAACTTCTATAAGTTTTGCTTTATGTAGTCTACACATTGAAGCGTGGGTCCTATTAGTATATTTTTATTTGTAGTTAGCGTTTAAAAGAAATAAAAATAATGATTCCACATTACCGCTTTGGGGTGGGGGAGGCCTTTGCCCTGCAGGGGGATGATATGAGCTAATTATAATAATAAATGTTTATTACCGTTTTGAGTACATAACAAGAAAACAATTTGCAAGTTAATTATAACTGTATTCAGAGCAGAAGGGGAGGAAATATGAGCAATCAGGACCGCAGTAACCACGAAGAATTGCACGGTACAACGCAGTAGAAAACAATAATTAATTGTAATTATACAATTAATTAATACGATACAGAAGCAGCTAATGCTCGTTAAGTGACATTACAGATCCCGCTTGCCTATTATCAATTAAATAAATTAATGGTTGCGAAATTACTATAGCAAACTGCGACCTATACTAGTTGTTTGTCTGCGTTTAAAACAACGTCTGTATAAGCTATTATTGGGTATCACTACATAGTATAAAACAAAGTCGCTTTTTCTGTCATGTTGTATGTTGTATGTCCCTATGAACGCTTAAATCTTTAAAACTACGCAACGGATTTTGATGCGGTTTTTTTTAATAGATAGAGTAACTCATGAGGACGGTTTTTATGTATAATATCATCCATTAAATAGTGGACAAGTACCACGGGCAAAGCCGGGGCGGGCCGCTAGTTTATTAATAAACTACAAAGGTGATGATTACTTTTGTCTCACTGTAGAGAAAAGGACCTCCATGCTTAATCAAAATAAATTTAACATAACAGTCGAGCAGATAACCTGCATTGCTTTTTGTAAAAAACAGCTTTGAAAAAAAACTTAGACATAATGCGATTCGTTATAATTAATTAGTCAATTAATTCACCAGAGATAGGGAACGCTCATTAGAAAGCGGACACGTTCGCAATTACACCAGGAGACAATTTGCGCTTCAAAAGGTATTTGAGATGATTTATATACCTAAAACGAAACTAATGGACTTATAATCCATGTAGACATACTTTGTAAATGAAGATATCATACATTAGGCATTGTAGAATAATTTGTAACAAATACTTGAAACTAAATTTAGTTACAAAATAATCAGCCACCTATTTTCTATCAACATTGAATAATGGCAGGAGTTGGTTGCAATTTGCTGAGGATCAGGCTGAGTAGAGAGCCCTAGGAGAGGCCAACGCCCAGCAGTGGACTACGATAGGCTGATTGATGATGATGACGATAGTAACACTCGTAGTTATTGTTCAATCGTTTTTAGAAAGATCAGACATATAGCTGACATTAAACTTCTCCGAATAATGTACTTCGCGTTATGCCAATCAATATTACTTTATTGTGTTGATGTCTGGGGTGGGGCTCAAAAAACTAAATTACTACAACTGGAACGTGCGCAACGGGCAGTGCTTAAAGTAATAAACCGTCTACATTACAGATATCCTACTTCACGCCTATATGCGGAATTTGGAGTGCTCTCAGTTCGTCAGCTATATATCTTGGAAGTCGTGCTTAAACAACATACTCTTTATGACCCTAACAAGTTTATATCCGTAAATAATAGACGTATGCAATCTAAAATAATAATCAATTATTCTAAAACGAAATTCGCTGAACGTTTCTTTCCTTTTAGTGGTCCATTTCTATATAAAAAAATAAATAAACTTCTCAATTTACTTAACACTTCTAAACATGAATGTAAGACTATCTTAAGGCAGTGGTTACAGTTAAAAGATTACAGTTTTACCGAGGAACTCTTGATTACCCAATATTGATACTAACATTACACATATTCATTACATCTACCTTTACACGTCCGACAAACATACTTACATATATATAAACTATTTTCATTATGTGTACTCAAATGTATGTATTTGTATTTATTTATATGATCAGTAGTTTACGTATACATGTACTTATATGGTACCTAATACTCGTATTTTATCTAACACATTAAAAAGAACTTAATAGTCTTTAGGACAAGAGCATAAATACCTATAAGAACAGGTTCGACCTAGTTTAGGTATTTAAGTGTACTTAAATGTATTGTGAAAATGTTTTTGTTCAATAAAGTTTATTATTATTATGTAGGTACTCTTTCGAGATCACGGTTCCAAAGGGACCCGGTCCTTTGAAGCATGCGTGGGGCCAAAGCCAACAGCGCAGAGGCTTTTTTGTACCATTTGATCTAAATGAAATGTGTACATCTGCCAGGTTCTACCTCTGACTAAATACAGATCTAGTCAAAGACAGCACCTGGCAAATGTAAGAACTATTGCAAAATTAAAAGTAAAACTAAAACCAGGTCTATTATGTGTAGTTTGATGGTTTGGTCAACTGGGCTATTGGTCGAGACAGCGGACGTCTGCCATGCAAAATGTCTCAAATTTTTCTCCTGGCAGACGGTGACTCGCCTCCCACTAGATGGGCCCCCAAAACAGCTACCACTCTAAGCGGCCACTTTGGTCGCGGGCAGCAAGGGAGCAACACCGGCGTGGTTGGCTAAGGGTGCCGAGAGGTGTGCACCGGTTTCTGGATCGCGTTAGGTCGGTCAGCCGTTCCCCGCTATTACGCAGATTGAGCACTTCCACCCATCAAGCATATAGCTCTTGCGCTCCACTCTGGACGGCCAATTAAGGCAAGCCAGAGGTGGGGGAGAAGATGGTGAAGTTCCCCCGGGAGGTCTCGGGTCCGTGGTGTCGCCACACACCAACAGCTCGCCACAAGCTGCCCTGCGGAGACTGATTGCATTGATGGAAGTTGTAATTCCTCAAGGAGGAGCTCCAACTTAAACCAATGGGCGATGGGGTCGTCACATCCCTACGCTCCTCCAACTTAAACCAATGGGCGATGGGGTCGTCACATCCCTACGCTCCTCCAACTTAAACCAATGGGCGATGGGGTCGTCACATCCCTACGCTCCTCCAACTTAAACCAATGGGCGATGGGGTCGTCACATCCCTACGCTCCTCCAACTTAAACCAATGGGCGATGGGGTCGTCACATCCCTACGCTCCTCCAACTTAAACCAATGGGCGATGGGGTCGTCACATCCCTACGCTCCTCCAACTTAAACCAATGGGCGATGGGGTCGTCACATCCCTACGCTCCTCCAACTTAAACCAATGGGCGATGGGGTCGTCACATCCCTACGCTCTTATTATTATTATTATTAATCAAAGTCACAAAAAAAAGAATGTCTATCTGTTCAAAGTTAGAATGTTCGTTATTTAAATAAACACACGGAATGAATAGAACACAGGAAAGCAGAACTCATAAACTGCGATTCCACGCACAGGGGAAATGAAAAACGTACAAAACGTCGGCCCCGTGTAACTCTGCAGTTTAGTTTAGTTAGCAGGATGTTTGTACTAAATTCCGTGAATGTCGGTTGAATAGTTGAACCGTTAACGCGAAACAAACAACCACAAATTTACATTTAGAGCTCCGACTAGAAATACATGGAGGGCGATGGAAAGGCAAGTATGATTAAATAATAGCTTTGATAGAAATAAATTACCCTGTGACATCAACCACACATCCTTATATGACTCCAAATCGTTGATTAAACATTAACCAAGGTATGTGCCTACATTAATGCGTCAAGCATAAGAGCTGAGCTGAGTTTTTTTCTTAGTGCTCTAAAGGAGTAATCCTTCATAACATACTATATTTACAACTTTAAAATCTTCCTACTTAGACGAATAACATTTTAATGTGGAAATTACTCTGTGATAGATATTTAACACACGCTCCAAGTAAACCAAAGCAGATTCTTCTTCTTTATTCAGTTGTGCTGATATTGCAAAACAGCCCGGAAAAATGCAAGCTTAAGCACTAAGCCAATTCTGAGTCATAACAAAGCAGCTACAAAAATGGAAATATAATCGAGCAGATTGAAAAATGATCGGTATTCGAAGAAAATCCATCACGAGCAATACAGGGCGGTTTATAACGCAAATTAAAATCCTTATTGCGCCGACCACTCGAGATTCAATATCGACAAACGGTTTACGGATCAGCGGAGCTCTTTGACGAGCCTTTGAATTCAAGGAGGTTCTATATAGTTTCCGAGGTAGGTATGGAAATATTGCAGACGTTGAACATGAATATCCTCAATACTTCTTCAAAGCTATGGGGCAATCGTGTAGGGCGTCATTTAAGGAGAAAGTCCAATAAATAATTATCGACAGGTATTTGTGAAATGTCACTCCGAAAATGGTCCTCACAGACTATGTTGCGGGCCGGTATGGCGATGTCAGCGGATAGGATACCACTTTGGTACCGCATCCATTGTCATGGCAATTAGGACTCCTACCTCCTCTAGTGCTTACCATCAGGCAAAGTGGAGCAAATACACCGCGCTAATATAACAAAAAAAAAATCTTGTCGCTACCTAGTACAGTAACCAACACATCTTCAACATTGCAATGCAAATATTTCCTCCAGAAAAGTTATTTGAACGTGTGAGCCGCTTTCGCGCTGATTGCAAAGCGACTAGGAGGAGGGGGAAAGTTAAAACTGAAAGGTTTACCCGCCGCAATTCCCAAGTACTTTTCACCTTCCTAAGAAATTTTAATATCGCCGCTTCTCACGTTTCCTCCACCATTTATTTGATACATTTGACGTAAATTGCACATTTGCTTACTGAGAAATTTCCTTTTTCGCGAACATCGAGTCGTTAACGCCAGCGCACAGTATAAAAGTGGCGTTATGAATTATCTTTCATTTATTTAACAGCTGACAAGTATACAAAGCAAGCAGATAAATAAAATTTAAGTGCGCGCTAAGTGGAAATTACTTTTTATTTTTACATTTTAATGGGAATCGACGACGTAAATCTACTCAAGCCGATATTACAATATTCGTTTTTAGTTCACAAGCGCTTGAACTGATCTAATTGAAATTAAGACTACTCCCGATCAGTTGCAAAGCCATTCAGATACATCATAACTACCATCAGTCCTTAATAGGTTCATTGGGAACTTAAATAACAGGACCATGATAGGACGCTTGGTAATTGATTCCTTGACATACGAATCGCCTCTTGTGATATAAAATATGCCTTTATATATAAGTGGGACGAGAATAAGAGGACTAAGAGCCGAGAGGCCGCGAGCAAATATCTGAGAAAAGGAACGTCCGTCCTTGGTAAAGTGAGCATAAGATGACAAAGAACAAAGTTGAATGAAAAGATACACGTATAACAAACTCGCTTCAAAGCTGCATCTTAAGATCGAACTAGGTCGATGGCTGAAATGTTTTATTATATCTATGCTAAAACGCGGTTGAAATGCAACCGCAAATTATATCAATAATTTAATGGGTTGAGACACGACTAAACAGGTGTCCAGTGTGAAACTAAAAGTTAGTTAAAGAATTATTCAACAACAAACAAACATTACATTGTGTCATACCTTGTAAACCACCTAACCTTTTAAATTTGGGGAAAAGCAGCACTTTAGGATAGAATGGATGAAAAGATTTAAAAAAATGTCCTCAAATAGTATCTGATTGAAATAAATACATTTAATTTGATTTCAGATAAAACAATCGATCTACAAATACAGATATAAAACAAATGCCATATTAAGTTTAACTCCATTTTTCTCTCTTTTTTCGAAGAGTAAAAAAAGGCAATCCCGTTCATTCGATTCAAGCTCGCTCGTTATTCCGAGTGAGTGAGTGCGTGTCTGAATGAATGGTGAGTGAATGAACGAATGAATGATGCAGAGAAGCCCGTTATTAAAATCACTGTCGATTTTATGGCCGTATAAAGACGTGGATGGACTTTTGAACCGTTCGCATTTCTAGTGCGGTTAAAATAAATGTAGTGCCGGATAAAATGGATTTTATATGTTGTAGAGCTCTTAAATTGAAGCCAGATTTTTGAAATGTGTGATTCCGAACAAGCAATCAAATCAATATTCTTTGAAAGGGCTATTATTTTAAAGGTTTGACGGTCGGTTTGTTTTTGGGTAGTTAGTAGGCATTGTGCCTACATGCATAATTCTTCAGGTAATGCATTTATACGATTAACCGAGTCGGCCAATATAACCAATCGATTACTGGAACACATTTCTATATCAAAACCAAAGCGGATGCCCTGTCGACGCAATTAGATTGCAAAATCAATATTCTATCGTGATTTGTGGCAGCATAGTAACTGCGCTACTCGTAATTTTATTGTTATTTATGCATGCAATATTGTGTTATGTACAACCTGAAAGATACAAATTTACAAAACAGCTAAATTCAAATAAAAAAAAAACTTAAATATCTTGGCCCTTTTGCTCAGAAAAACTTATGATTATGAATGCAATAGTCAAATAAACTGGAATACTTGTGCAGAGGTGCAGTGGGAAAAACAGCTTGAAGAAACATTTATTCAATGGAGGTCGATGTAACAGCTTTGTACGAACGAGTACGGCCAATATCACACGGCAATTTTAACCCACTTAATTATTACAGCTCATCGGTCTCAGAAACAGCTCATTAGCATTGAAAAAGCATTGCAGTTCCATAACATTCGACATCCATTGGGACTGACTTAAGTGAACCGAATAACTTCGCAAACAGCTCCCAGAGATAAACAATGAATATTCCATTCTCTCTGTTTGGGTCAATAACATCGGACATTTTTCATTAAATTCGTTTGACCAAAACTATGCTCCAATTCTTTTGAAACTAACCGACAACTTGTTTATTGTGCTATTCTATTTTATTCAGTTGATTTTGTAAGATTGAATGTTGTTATAGAAAAATAAATGGCTGTTTATAGAATAAAATCTTCCACATTCAATTTGATCTGTACTCGAATTAATATTAGGTTTATACCTACTATGTATTAACTAGAAAACTTTCCTTTTTTTAGTAACCAGAAGCTCCACTGTCCCAATTATACCATGTCCCATTATGCTAATGGGCTTCGCAAACAGTCCTGAAACAACATGGCGGACGCGCCGCACCTGCACGCCCTTTGAGCCTTCACTCACGAATAATTACGACTTTACTATTAAACTCCTATCCAGAATACGGCGAATACAAAATAATGTGTTGTTTCGGATGGATTTTCAAGTACTTAGTACTTATATAATAAGACAGATATGATGTCACGTCAAGCAGATCCAGCAGATCTTCTTAAGATCACAAATGTAAAACCAAAAAATATAATCATCTGAACAGAACGTCCTTTGGATAGATAGACACATTAAAAGGATTTACAGATCCATGTTGGGATGTTAACAGACAATATATTGCTATTATATAATTCAAAAAGTAAGATATTTTCATAGCCATGGCTTGCAAGAAAGTCGCCTACATGTTATTAGATATAACAAATAAACAAACAACATCAAGGTTTCTTAAAAATAAACGGGGAATACAAACTATCTTCCTATTCAAAACTTATAAAAGTCTAACAAAACTCCCATTCATTTAAATCATAAGCAGAATTCGATTTAGATCCTATCTCACAAGACGCAGTATAAAGTCCCATTTGATATTTATTGTAGATTCGGCCAGGACTACGTTCAGTCTGGCAGGCAGCCTATGCACTCGGTGCAACGGCCCCAGTAACGATAACTGCATACCGCGTCTGCAGATGCACCGCCCAATAGTCTGGTCTAGTCTATACTTTTACGACAACATCCATTTTCGAGTACATTTAGCGATGGTCTGCGTAACTGTCTGTTAGGTTTTTGTGCAGTGAAGCGTTTTGTAATTCGAGATTTGAGAGACCAAACGTAAGGAAAATATAAGAGGGAAATATACCGTTGCGTTCAGACTTGTATGAAAGGAAAATGGTTAAACAGGAGTAGTGAAATGCGTTTCAGGTTATCCTGACGTTATTAAACAAGTACAAATATAATATTAAAATACATCATGTAATTTTAACTTAGCAGGTGAATTGTGATCATCTTAGAAAGCAACAGGACTTCTTCTTAAAATTCATTAGGAAATTAAATTTAGAAAAATCTAAAAAAAAAATTGTACAAATTCAAACTCCCATTGGAACCCTAAAGCTCCGATCGTTTAGTACGAGTACTCACAAATTCCTGTATACATCAACACTCCAAGGTTGGGGTCGCGAGGCACCTGCAGCGGCCATATTGGAAGCCCAGGCACGTGCGCACGCGCTCCTCAGTCCCGAGAACTTTTAGGTACGAGATAAAGGAGGGTTGTCAACCTTTTTTGCGAATGCGAATGAATATTGGTCGCTGAAGAATACTTGCACCTTCTTTTTACTTTTTTTATTTTCTCTTGTTTAACAATTGATGAAATACTCGTAGATCAGTACTTTATCTAAATTCATTCAAAATACCTCATTTCAAATGTGAATCTTTACAAAACTACAAACTTACAAAGCTACAAAACTTCCCTTCGGATTCAATCTAATACCGACAACATGTTATATTTGCTAAGAATAGGAATCTGGAAATCCATACAAATAGAATATACATTTGGATGCATTCTGCAAACAGTCCACGCGCCTGCTCGGGAAATATTAGACAAGTTCTAGCGAAGCGATCTCCATGTTTTCATTTCACGTCAGGAGGCGACGAAACATCGGATTACGTAGGACAATCCTGTAAACGATACATCCCTTCCCTTTTCCCCAACAATCCACCGGACAAAACACATACAATTGTAAACCGTGCCTCTTGTTAACAAGGTCCATTATTCATAGTGACACACTATCGTGAAACGTGGACGTGTGTGTTTTTCAATAGTTTGTTTTAGACGTTACATGTTATCGCCTATTTGTTTATGTAAAGCTTAAAACTAAGCGCGTCGAGTGTTTTGTGTGAAAGGAACTAGACAAGATCATAAAATAAAAAAGTGTTTAGTTAACATGAAAGAGCTCGTGTATTTTTAATGTGGATATAATCTTGGTAATTACTTTAACATCCTTTTGAAGACCCAAGATTATAACACGAGCTTTATTTTTACACTCACAAACTACTTTTTCATTAACGCAATAAACTTAGCATTAATGTGTAACAATCTCGTGCTAAACCACTATTAAAATGGAGTAGGGTTTTCCCAACATTGCTTACTCATCGCTTTCCCCATAAACAAGTGGAAGTTGTCACAGAAACTTTAAACCCCTTTAGATTATCTATCTGATTTAGAACACTTTGTTCTTCCTTTTCAAAACAACAACGAAAAGCAAATCAGAAATATATTTATTCAGCAATTAATTTTACAAGAAAATTCTTTTGCACGTCAACGTTTTATCCTACTAGCAAAAGAAGACGACTATTACAACGACAAACGACGTCCCATTAAAATCGATATAACGTTCAATTTCCCGAAATCGCGCCATTTTTAACGCAACTTGAAGTTCGAACAGTTTCGGAAAGTTTCAATGAAACATGTTTCACGTAACCCTCTAACCAATAAATCATGTATTGCGGTTGCGAAATGACAGTTATTGCACGGGTTAACTCCTTTTGCGACCCCGTTGACAATTCTGGCATTTTCCCAGACTGCCAGAATTATTCTAAGCACGTTTAAATAAGCGAAAAACATCAATTCTTTTCACCACGTGGCATTTCTTTTTTACTTTTTTTCGAACGAACAATAGGAAACGAAGGGAATCCTTAATTTTCCGCCTGAAGGGACGTTAGCCCGGGTGCGTGGTTTAATGTTACTTTTGACTTAAACAGAGTCAGGGAAATGATCAGGTATTGAGAAGGTAAGCTGTGTTAAGGAATCGATAGGAATTCAATTTACATTTATTAGCATTTATGGATTTTTGCATTTATTTGCAAATATGAGTAATACTTAATAATACTCCGATGACTCGAATATTGATATTAAAAGATTAAATAATACATGTACGTTATTAGTGTACTCCTACTAGTATCTACTTTCCGCGATCATCACCATTGCTAATAATTAAGTTATTAAAGGTTGATTGTTCCTGTTATTTACCGTTCGTAATAGTAGCTCGTCACCCGAAATCGCAGCATCAATTGTTAGTTAAACATTGGGCAGCAGGATTGACACAACTGGTCCATACTATTGTGTGCACTATTAGTCAATTTTGGACCTTTGTCCATTGCTATAAGAGTTGTTGGAGCGGTAAATGAGACTGAGTTCGGACCCCGCTCTATTTAATTGCACGTCCACTTAATTATTCTCGCTGGTCGGAAGCTTATTTTAAAGTCAGGGATACACGGATAAGTCATGTACCTAAAAGGTTACACTACTATAGTTGTGCGAACGGTTTTTGAAGATTGCGAATATGAAAAATCCGATTAGAATTTCTTCAAAGAAGTGTTCTACTTAGTGTATCATTCTGTTAAAATTAATAATAATAAAAGACAATCGCTTTTCTAGCGCCTGTTAGGTCGGCATACGCAATTTTGACTGACTCGGTACTGTTCAATCAAATGTATGTAATAATTCCATCAATCTGTTACTGCGATCTTTATCGATCAGCTGTTTTGTGGCCTATGAAATTATTAACAAGAAAATAATAATGACATGCCAAATTTCAACATTATACTCTAGACACAAGACTTCTTTTAAGTGTATTCTAATAGCTACCACTGTCCTAAATTGTATTATTATTACCTATCTATGTTTACCATATCTACTTGCTCATGTTTACATAGTGGGACACAAGATGCGATCCGTTCGGGTAAACGCCGTGCCGTTTAATTACATCGCCGAATTAATTAATCACATCGGCTCGCCTAAAGGTCGCATGTGTACTGAGGTTAGCCTAAAGGTTAGCAACTTTAATTGCTTTTAAAGTTTTTTAATAACTACATGTTACTGTTACTGGCTATAAGCTTGCAATGTAAATGTAATTCATGACGAGTGCCATAGCGAAGTCTATAAAAAATATATTTGAATTAAGATACTTTCAGCCAACGAAAAAGCAGTTGTAGTTTACGCGGCGACAAGAAGATTCGTATAAAGATGTAAACATTCAGAATTTGAAGGGCATAAATCAAAAGCAGTTGCGTTTACTTTAAAAAAATGAAATTAAGTTGCAAGTACAATGAGCCACCATCTCTTAATAGTCCAAGATCTAAAGTTCTTTCCCCAGATTATTTATTAACGACTACGCAATTAGTGTACCCGCCGCCTTACGTATAGCTGGGTTCACACTTGAGCGTTTCATACGTAACGTTCAACGTTTAAACCCAAGAGTTACCCACAGTACAATGAAGGAATCAGTAAACTTTGACATATTTAGCGCTTAACGTAATAAGAGGGGTGTTGTAAAGACGAATAATGTACTCGGTAATCAAATTACTTTTCAATAATTTCGTACAGTATTTGAACGAATGAGTGGAATCAATTTGTTGCATGTTGGTGTCCTTACTAATATAATTTATGTGTTTGAATTGGTCGGCCTAATGAAGTATACAAGTGGGCTACAACAATCTGATCATTGTATACCTTCGTTCAAAGGTTTATCCGTCTGATTTTATTTATTCTAATGCCGGCAAAGGCTTCCATCGCGAGAAAAGTTAAAGGAAAGATTATTCACTGTGTCTCCATCTACTTCGCTAAGCCGAAACGAAATTCACTCGCGAATCTGTAACACGTTCGCAAAATTTTCCGCGCTGTTTAGAGTTTATTCAAATTCTTCTAAGCCCCGTATTTCAAAAGTTTTCAATGCGGCAAAATGAGCCGGTCGCGAGGCCTGCAGCGACGGTTGGCAAACCTTCATGTGTTAGTAAGAGAGGTGGCATGAATATTTGGGAAGGTAAGGTACGATATTAGCCTATTTATGTAGGTACCTCTACTTGGCAAAGTTTTAACAAAGAAAAGTTTTAATCACTTTAATCTTAATCACCACGTTTAGCTAAAGCAGATTGGTATTGGCTAGGAGTGTTCGGAAAAACCGACACATTTTTCCGAACCGAGAATTGAACCCAACGTCTTACTTAAGACTACGGCCGGGTACTTAAACCACCATCGAGTAGTAAGGTGTTAGGTCTGCTTCTCACCAGCCAGGTATGTTCTTCCGAGGTCAGGTCAAGTCAGGTACTTCCGAGTTAGGGTATACTCGTAATAGAAAAGTAATAGGAAAAGTTTTGAAATTGCCTCAAACATCTACCCAAAAAATTCGTGCCAGCGCTCGCACCATTTTGTAAAAAAGTGTATAAACTGCTTTCTTCACGTTTCAACCGCAAAGTCACGTGCACGGCCGTCTTACATTTTACGGTGGTGTTATAACTGACATAATATAGTGAACTCGTAAAACCGTTCGATGTTCCTTACGCTTAAGCGCAAATGCTGACGTAAAAATTTTATCGGAGGCAAGTGACTCTACACAAGCGGGCTCATGTCAAATTGTCATGATATAAGGAATAAGGAAATTATGCATGATAATTTTAAAATGTAAATATGTTACTTAAGTCACAGATTTGAAGTAATAGATGAATAATCTCTGTACTAAATACTTATTATTACTCGTCATACGGTTATTACTCGTAGTATTACTTTTTATTATTAGAAATTAACCAGCGAATATTAAAGTTACTATTAATCGATTCCAAGATATGTAAAGGTGACCGCGTTCTACCGTGATTTGCGCTTATGTTAATGCTTTTAGCATTAACATAAAACAATCCCGACCCGGCCTACATAGGCATAAAAGTAATTGCCCTTCTGCATCTAGCCTAAATCACCTTTACCTTCCCCGTACCACACTAGTACCTTCCCTACCTTCGGTTTGAGGTAAGCCCGGGCGGAGTAAGATAAATAGGGACAAAATCGTGAACAATGCAAGCCGGGTGCGCGAGCGTTTATTGCCCGTAACCTGTTTTATCGCCGCACCCGTTAATTGCCGCCAAGCGTGGAGGGTTAAGATTGACATTAAGCTGTTGCGGACATAGGGGTTTAACTACCGTTTTAGGAAGCGAGTAATAATGACGAGACATTTAATTTATCATTTAGATTTAGAATAGCAGCAATCTCTGTAAAGACTGAGAATATTAAAAATGCGGTTTGGCTAATGTCTACGACGGACATTGATGTAACAGCAGCCCATAGAATATTCGCTGTTATTCTGAGACGTTATCAAGATATTAATAATTTAAAAGAACATAAAATAATAATGGCAAAGGAATGAACCACGCACGTACGAGTAATACCTGAGGACGAAAAAGAAGGAGCCCTGACCACTATCATGATTGCAGTGAGATCAGGACAAAAGGGAATATACGCTTACATTTTTAAAATTCACTTCGTCTATTCACAGGCACACGTAGGCACTTGAGTCCCCTTTTCTGTTACCATGGAGAACCGCTTGCTGACCCTTAATGAATAAATAAAGCCCACCACAATGAAGAAGGGGGTTGAAGGAGTAACTACTCCATGTAGTCAAAGTCGAGGAAAAATTAATCCTAACTTAGTGCGTTACGGTAAATAGTGGCAATCACAATAGATCAGAAATGGTTGCAGTAGCCACATTATGAAACCATAACCACAATCAGAAATAATAAAATAACAACGTTTTCTTAGATTTACGTGATTACAACTCATTAAATAAAACTATTTAAGTTTTATTAACTAAAAAGATACCTAGTTCCTTTTCACAAATCGGCACTAACGCCCAACACAATAAAAACAACATTCCGCTCGCAACATCTCACTTTCAGATTACGTCGGCTCTAATTGAAAGTCGGACATGAAAAAGCACCGAAACGTACATTCACGTAACTAATCGACTCTGAAGAACAAAAACAAGTCAACAAACTCGACGGTAAACAAGAAATTATTGTCTAGAACAAGTTTTTTACTGTCACTGATCCTGTTGTTGATGCCATGTTTTTATCCCTGTATTGTGTGCAGCCATGAATAAGAATGGGGTTTGATTAGTGATTTATGCAGGGGACGTCCTTTAATGAACATATTTTGCTCTTGTTGAATGGAATACTATTTTCATTTGCGATTTAAAAGTTTCTTTTAGATATCGATACCTTAATTTGCAAACCAGCCAATTCCATTTTTTGTCGAAAATTCTTTTTGGTGCAGTTCTTATGCAAACGTAACGCGGTATGAAGTTTTTAGTGCGTCTCCATAAAACTCTACTAAAATAGAGTTGACTGGTTTGCGAATAAAGTTATCGATATAACAGCCAATCACAGCCACAGAAGCAAATGAGAAATATGGTGCTATCACTTCAATTCCTACTGAAGTATCGGTTTTATTTATCTCTTTACATTTTATAACGATATGGCTTAATTTTTGAAGAAAACCGCCTTGTTTAATAGAACACATACCAACGCTAACAGCAAGGTAAAGGGCTTTTAAGGGATGGAAATCGGTTAAAACGTTTAATTCAAATTCATGAATAGTATAGCCATACATAAAAGAGACCGCGCGCGTGAAGCAAACTTCAAATAACTAGTTCAAACTGACATCTCGCCAGTGGAAAGCATTCGCCCACACACTATAGCAACTACAAAGATCTCCAGTTCCAGTCGTAGTTTCACTAACTTTCCACCGGGAAGGTCGGTAGTCGGTGCCCACGTATCCCACTTTCTGAGGCCTTGAAATCAGCTGTAGGCGGCAATGGTACTGGTTACGTAAATAATTTGTGCAGCGAGAAAATTGCTTAAGCTAATTCGTTCCGGTTAATTTTTGACGGATACTTTTTATTATTGCGCGGTCGGGTTTTGCGAGTTTCTCCTAATCTATGAATAGTGTGTCTCATTGGAGTATTAATAATAACAATGCGACGACTAATTCTCAGACAAGCGATATATGTACGTAGTACCGTATTCATTATAATTTCATCAACGCACTAAAGAGTGCCAACTTTTATCCGAAGCTTAAAAACTCGTAACAGCATCACACATGTGAGTGAAATAGCACCAAAATCCCTTTGACTCAAAAACGGGCACAGAAATTAATGGAGGCGTGTCACGTGTACACAGAGTTCTCAAGAAATAGCCCGGACCTTTTTAGGTCAACCTCCACTTCTTAAAAGAGCTCTCAAAACGTCCGGAGTAATGTCGGAGAAATCCTCCTGCGGTAATGCGGTTTCCTCCGCAGAGGAAAATGGCAAAGTATTGTATTGTAACATTTGTACGAGTGGCTTGGCTTAGTCGTACAACTCAAAACGATATAATCTCTTCCCTAGGCCGGACCTCACGAGGACATTCGCGGGGTCTTGTAAATCCCAGTGGTATACGTATACATACAGACTCATGAAAGTTGACAATGTGATGAAGGGTATTTGGGTCCCTTTGAGGGTTTTTCAATCGTAAAATAAAACGTTTCTGCAAATTATATCCTAGAAATAAATTGAAATAAAAAATACTGAAACTGACAATGTGAACAAAACGATTATATTTCTCAGTGTACTATCCCAATGAAAACAGTATCATGTACATAATAAAGTAACACAAAATAAAATAAAAAATAAAACTTTATTTAAACTATCGTTTAAATAAAGAAGCAAAATTGATTCTTAAACCCTTAGTACCATAACAATAAGAGAAAGGGAAGACCTTTACTTTCTACTACCGGTATACCAAATAATCCCAATATGTTTACAACTTCAGAAATACTAAATTACGAATCGACTACTCCCGAATGTTGGAGCGGGCTCAGTGAAATTGTTTTGTTATTTCCGAGCGTTTTGAGAGAAGTCAAGGGTAATTTATCCGAAATATTTGTTCGTGGAAATGTTATGAGTACAATCGGTGTTGTTTTGAACAGAACTTTTAACGAACGGATATAAATAATTGGATAACAATAACATCCATTGGAACTAGTTATGTGTTTGGATTTCGCCAGGTGAAATTATTCCCGGTATTGCGCATACCTGGCGCGAATACTTGACAAGATAAACTTATCCGATTCAAATTAATAGATATTCACATTAACTTTTATTTTAATAAAATTTTTATTTTTATAAGAACGGAGAAAATGTTACATGACTTAATTCCTCAAAAATAAAGAGTTTTTAAATGGTTACGAGTTTGTTTAGTTTATCTTCTCCTTTCAAAACCTAGGGTATTTTTACTTTTAGAGTGTGTAACGGTGCCATTGCTTTTCAGCCTTCATGGATGGTCAGACCTCCATGATGGCTGGAAATTCTAAGGAAGGAGGGCTGTGAAGCCCGAGATCCACATATCATCATTGAGTCAAGAGCTAGATTGAAACCTGACAACGGTGATTACTACGTAACTACTATTAATATACCAGTTCTATTAATAACAACTGACCTGTCTGTCCATACGCGAAGATGCAGGCGTTGTACCCCTCGAAGGCATTGTCCAGTATGTCCCTGCCGAGGCATTCGAACACTGTCTTCTGGGACGCGAAGTTCGGCAGGGAGGGCTCGAGCGAGTAGAAACAGTGGTCGAACGCGAACGTCTTTGGTTGTTTCCTGGAACAAGATTTTTTGATAAAAAAATGAAGTCTATTAAGTAATTATCTATGCTACGATTTATTTTATTCATACAATATAATAAACAAGCCCATTCTAGTACTTAACACAAGGTACATTACAAATAACAGCACAAATTTTTTAATCAAATAATTCTGGAATCTAGCCTCATTATTAAAAAAAAAAGATCAAAACATCCCGGCAGGGAGCGTTTCCACATAAGCCGAGCTACGCTGCAAAATTGAGCAATCACAATGCTTAAAATACACATCTCATCTCCGCTCCGATTCGGATTGGTCAATTTTTACACGTCTCTGCTCAGCTCCGCGCAGCTCAGCTTATGTGGAAACGCACCCTTAACCCAAAGATCCAAAGATCAGCCGAGCAGCGATGTTGCAGTCCACTGCTCGACATAGGTCTCCCCCATATGGGGGCTAAACATTATGACGTTACATAAACGCTGATGAAAAACTTGATCAGTCAATATTCGTTACTTGTTTAATTTGCTGCTGCAATCGGTTTTATTTCGGCGCTGCCGGCGCCAACGAGCGGCAAATCGAATCAGCTATTCGTTAGTAAAATCTTTAGGGTCCTCTCTGACTGAGACACAAAGTAAACGACCTATTCAGTGCGGTGATCGATGACTAAGCGTTTAAATCAAATGTCGACTATCAAAAGCTATTGGTTACATTTCCTCAGAATTATACCTGTCTGGGTGTTAACTATTTAAATAAATGTTTTGAATATGAGTTTTAAGGTTCAGTTCTAATACAAACTACGCTTATTTTGGGGTTACATAGCACCGTCGGTTTAAATAACACACAACATGTATGCTACCAGAAACAACATCGAATCCTTCCAAGCTTTCAAATCATTTGAGAAATGTTGACAATCTAGTTAACATTGTATGTACCGACACAAAGTTTGTGAAATTAAAACCGTTCGCCTGACTGACGCGAACTCCCTTTGGTGATTCCGTTAGATGTCGTTCAACTACTTAAATTCGCCAGAGACCCACCAAGCGTATTCTATTATTGGCAAAAAGTTATAAAACATGAACATGTTTTTAGAAATCAGCGGAACATGAAAGTTTTAAAAATAATTTTAGGTAAGATTTTAGGTAAATAATAATGTTTAAAAATAAATCATCGTTTACACGTTCAGTTACTTAGTGTGGCATGACCTTTACGAAGTTGCTCAGTGATATATGAAAAATAAATCCTGGATTTTCCGCTCGCCCATCAGGAAAAATAAAACTACGGCATGGGATAAGTAGAAGTTTATTCGATTTGTTTGGTTTCAGTCTCTGAATTACTACTAGAGATAGTAACTAAAATAACACTCATTTATCGATTATGTATATCCAAGCAGACAAACGCATGCATATTTGCCGTGGATTGGAATTGAAATAATATTAAGCGAAAGCCCATTTGTATTATTAATACTTGTCTGTAAAATATCCAGTGCAAACAGTTCATAGTAGTCCACCAAAGTCCTCCGACAAGATGTTCTCGATTTGAAAACTCAAAATGAAGTGTCATTTTCACCATATAGCGTTCATTGATCAGCGACAAATCATTTTCTCGGCAATGGCCCGTAATAGACTGGCAATGGAACAGTAATAGGCTGTTATTTCACTCGCCTACGATATGATTCACGTGGCGGCCAGACATAACGTCGTCTGTTACACAATGCACGTGCATGAATGAACGTTGCAGGCCCGAACCGGAGCGGTCTGGTCTTGTTTGCATTCAACGGTCGATTTCATACGACGGTTTTGTTGTAGAGATCTGAATAGTTTATTACAAACTATAGACCCCGCATCGCTGGCATAACGGCTTCGCTAGGCAGTGTTTCTATACTACATATATTATTCACGTAGTATACACATAAACCAACCACTTGAAACACTTTATCTGATAAAAATAAAATCGGTTGCGTAGTTTTGAAGATTAAAGTGTATGCTTCTATAAGTTCAGAAAGAAGAAGGCGACTTTGTTTTATACTTTGTAGTGATGCAGGTGAGTAGGTACTCGTATATAACAGTTCGTAACTGCACCGGACAGTTAACTTATAACTTTGCTGCACTCAACGCCAGTAAGGGCTATAAATGGCACTTAACGATTTGTACATTGTTGCTATTTTATTACACTTTCATATGTTTAAACAATAGTTAAATCAAAAATGGACTACTGAAACAAAGATGTTTGCATTCATTATCGAACAGACTAATACTAAAGTGTGAGGCTAGCTCCCATTTTTTCAAATGACTTGTTAAATTAATTTTGACTTTTCAATAAACAATGGCCAATTAGCTGCAAATAAAAGTTCAGGCTTCTTTTATTCTACATACAATCCGTGATTACAAAGTTTAATTTTCATTAAAAAGAAACGCACAGATCCTCGAAATTTTCCAGGAAGAATGAGCAGTAACATGGATCCAGTGAACAATAGATAGGTAGGTACACACATAATAGGAAGATACGGCACACCCAAACATTTACCCTTAATTCCACCAACCCCTATAAAACGTGACCGAAATACAGTTCATATTTATACCAGTCGCAAATACGCGAATTATATTTGATTAAAGTCGGCTACAAAAGAATAATTCAGCTATAATCGTAACGATGACTTGTATGAAATGAAGGAGACCCTTGGTGATACATAAAAGGTCAAATTGATGGGCAGTTACCCGCTAACCCACCATTCTAACCCACTGGTGGGTGGAGGGGTAACTCGAAAATTTTAGTAGTTCCCACCCACCCACCGCGTCAAGGCTGGAATTCTTTATCGATGTGTTTTGTCGATAATGAAAAACAATATGTACGATTAAATGAATTGTTTATTAAATTAATTTTTAATATTATAACAAAAGGTTTTTCTTAAAATGTGTATATAACCTTTTCACAAAATATCTCATTTGCCACTTTCATAAAACAAAATTACCTACGATAAAATTCTATGTCATCTATCCTCCAAATATCGCTGCATGTGATAACAAATATAATTATTATTATTTCGTATTTTGCACATTGAACATGAGCACGAAAATAAAATTTATAAGCCGGAATCGCAGCAATATTTTATTATATAAAGGGCATCAGTATGTGAGACAAAAAAATATGCTAACAAATCGTCAATTTGGAACTGCACAAGAAAACAGAAAATCAAATGCAAAGGGTTACAGGGAATTCGAAATCAGAATAAACTGTTAAGAAATCGTCCGCGTGTATTTCGATTGCCGCACACATAGTGTTATACTATAGCTTAAAGCCTTCCTCGAGGGATAGCTATCCAACACAAAATATTTTTTCAATTGACCAGTAGTTCTTAATATAAGCGCCTTAAGACAAACAGACAAACAAACAGACAAACAAACAAACAAACAAACAAACAAACAACCAAACAAACAAACTCCTCAGCTTTATTATTATGTGAAAAGTTTATATGTTAAGAACCCCTTTTGTTCGTCCACGTTGGTTTCCTGTTTATAATATTAAAATTTAATTTAATAAACAATTCATTTAATCTATATCTATAAAACTCAAAGGTGACTGACTGACATAGTGATCTATCAACGCACAGCCCAAACCACTGGACGGATTGGGCTGAAATTTGGCATGCAGGTAGATGTTATGGCGTAGGCATCCGCTAAGAAAGGATTTTGAATAATTCAACCCCTAAGGGGGTAAAATAGGGGATGAACGTTAGTATGAAACTCTGTCAATTTTAAACTGATCGGGCTGAGGCTTTGTATGCATAAAGCTTCTATAACGTTAGCATCGCCTAAGCAATAATGTTGATAAATTTTAACCCCCAAGGGTGTAAAATGGGGGATGAACGTTAGTATGAAACTTTGTCATTTTTAAACCGATCGTGTTGAGACATTGCATGCATTAAGCTATTGCAACGTAGGCATCGCCTAAGAAATGATATTTATAGATTCCAACCCCCAACGGGGTAAAATAGGGGATGAACGTTAGTATGAAACTTTGTATTTTTTTAACCGATCGGGCTGAGACTTTGCATTCATAAAGCTACTATGACGTAGGCATCGCTTAAGAAATGATATTGATAAATTCCAATCCCCAAGGGGGTAAAATAGGGGATTAATCTTCGTATGAAACTTTGTCATTTTTTAACTGATCGGGCTGAGACTTTGTATTCATAAAGCTACTATGACGTAGGCATAGCCTAAGAAATGATATTGATAAATTTCAACCCTGAAGGGGATTAAACAGGGGAGGAACGTAAGTATGAAACTTTGTCATTTTTAAACCAATCGGGCTGAGACTTTGCATTCATAAAGATAAAATGACTAAGGAGATAAAATAGATGAAGAAACTGAAATTCACGCGGACGAAGTCGCGGGCGCCCGCTAGTCGTACATATTGTTTTTCATTATCGACAAAACACATCGATAAAAAATTCCAGCCTTGACGCGGTGGGTGGGTGGGAACTACTAAAATTTTCGAGTTACCCCTCCACCCACCAGTGGGTTAGAATGGTGGGTTAGCGGGTAACTGCCCAAATTGATAGCTAGGTTATAATATGTACCTACTCTTTATGACACTAGACCAGATCGGTCAAGGATAAACTTCACCAGCTGTATTGTTTGTGCCTAATTAACTGCTTAATTAGATTAGAAATTTAGCCCTACGTTGTTTTATTCGCAGGATTATGTCAAAGGGTAGAAAAAATATTATGCAAACTACGCACTACAGCAAAAATCTGTGTACTGGTTTTTGTGAAACCTTATAAGCCGGGGTGCAATTCGCTACAAAAATAAACATAAAACATACATCGTTATACTAGGTATTTGTAGGACAATTTCGGCGGACTTTAATATGGGAATATCTGAAAACATACAGCGAAACATATTTGACCGCTCAAGAAAGGCTTAGTAAACTTATTCGACAGCATGTTAATTCACCCAGGGCATTAAACCTACATGAACTTTGAAGCCACGAGTTCGCAAACGCTAGTTTCCTCACAAATTGGAATTAAAACTGTCGCCGTCGTATAATTTAAATATCCAATTAAATAGCGATCTGACCGCACGGCGCGAGCGTCGCCTGGACACCGCCATTTTGATTAAACTAATGGACGTTGCTTTTAATTACACGACACGACATCCACACGCGTGTCAGGAACGCTATATGGCTACAACATAATTATTCCAGTGTTAATAAAGATATGAAAGAGTCGTTGTAGAACCAAATTGCGCGCGTTTCTCGAGAATTACAATCATGAAATCTAAAATATTTAAATTAGTTTTTTTAATACAATTAAAAAGGTTCTTCTCTACTTACGGCTAATGGGATGGTAAGCGGTTATCATCGCACTTCTTAGACGCACGTCATCAACCTTAAAACTATCGCTGGGAAGGAAATGGTTGACAATTCGGGACCCTCGACTCGACATGACAGTTTGGAAGTAAGAAAAAAACCATACACTTGAAAAATAAACTGACGCATACATTACAACTGATAAAAACATTAACCTTTCATACGCAACATGTGGATTCAACTTGAATTACTTTATCCGAAGCATGTGTTCATTGTCAGCACTGGACTACTGAATGGATGCGTCATGTTCGCTTGTCGTGGGAAAGAAAAATAAACAACTGTCACAATAAATACGAGTAACTTGTCACTGCAGGCATTCGTCATGATAGATAGTATGCCGAGACCTTGGCGAGGCGGTGCGAGAGCTTTATAAGCCTAGTTATGGCCGCTTGAACAAGAATGCTGTTATAATATGAGCATATACATTCTACAAACATACATACATGAGCTCGATGGCGCAGAGGTTAGCGCACTCGGCCTGCGGTTGCTTAAGTTAAGCAACGTTCGCAGATGCCAGTCATCGGATGGTTGACCGAAAAATTTCATCTCGAGCTCCTCCGTGCTTCGGAAGGCACGTTAAGACGTTGGTCCTGCGCCTGATCTCTCTACGGTCGTGTCAGACTGCTGTCCCACCGAATTATGAGAGTGAAGGAATAGGGAGTGCACCTGTGCTTGCGCACTCACTTGTGCACTATAATATATCCTGCGTACATGGCTGATCGTAAGGTCGGCCGCCATGGCCAAATACGGCCGGAGGGTATTATTTTACATACATACACACAACCCACATATGTACAATGTAACTATAGATAATTTGTAGGCTGTGTTTTACACACAACCCACATCATATTAGGACCCTTTACGTCGGAAACGCCCACAATAAAAACTGGCGGTTTTATATACATTAGTATACAGTAGGTATGCTCTATTGATCTTAGGAGTTCATGCGATAAATATTTATTCCCTTATAGGCTCATTTTCATAGGTTTTTCTTTTGTTTTTTATAGCTTTTATCTATAAAATACTTTACGGCATATAATATTTTGGTCAGTTCATCAGTTCATCAATAAGATATGGCATTACAAATGCTTTGTTCTGACGTATCCAAAAGAATTTTAGCAAAATGGTTTCCTAATAACCATGTGAAAAATATTTTGTCGGAATGTTTTTACGGGTTTTCAGTTTACAAATATGTATATCCTTATAGACCATTAATCACAATTTAGACTTAAAACATCGAACAAACCAATTGTAACAAATCCCGACTTTCACAGAACAGTCCGCAAATTCTCAATTCGCAACTAAAGCCGGTGGAACAGCAACAAATGGCTGTGTTCCTTCGGGAGTAACTCGCTAAGACCGGCTTCCATTAGCCGCCCGGTGTTGTTCCAGGAACAGATAATCATTCGGAACACAATGTGCCTCTGGAGCGCGGCGCGATAATGATCTGGAACACAATGTGCCACCAGAACGTGCGCCGGAGACGGATGGCACCGCCGGAATTAGACGCTAGGTAAACTTTTCATTCAAGATACACAACACCTCCCGCGGAAAAATAATGGAAGATTTTTTCACTCATGTGCGAAAGAAACAATTTGTTTCTTTGAATTAAAAAACTCCGGACTATGTTTCAACACAACCCTAAGTATTTTGCAATAAAATAACATGTCTGTCTCTTATTAAGTAAACAAATACAGTAAAATCAAAATTTTGTAGAATGTGATTCACATAATAAGTATTCCTATTGTATTACAATAAATAAAAAAAAATATTGTCTATCAGAGATATTTGGTTTGTTTTTCAGTCTATATTTTCCAATTCACCTGACGTTCATTAATCTTCCCAAATTCCGCAAGAACCCAGCTTGGGGTCTGCGCTCTCGGGTCATAACTCACAACCCGAAACTAACCCTATTATCGCATTAACACTACAGGGAAAATGACTGCTTCCTATATTATTAATGATTCATTTAAGCATTAGTATGTTGGGAGATTCTAACATGAAATTGAATTACCTCGCTAATTTCGAAATGTTTTTTGATGTTTGAACGTACAAACACAAAATATGTGTCCACAGAATAATTAAATTACAAGAAATATCCATTGATAAAATCAAAGGATCACGTTAATCACTGTCATACGAAAATACCTAATTTCACTGATACCGTTGTCTTTCTTAGTATCCAAATTAATAATATTAAATGAATAGCATCAAGAAGTGTATCCTCCTATCGTAGGCACAATACCTTTAATTCCTTTCAAATCTTGCAGTCAAAAGAATGTTTTATAGAAGCTGAAAAGGAAGCAATAAAAGGTAAAGCCCGGTAGATCTAACGTGAACCGCGAAAACATTCAATATATCGAACTAATCGCCATTCGTGTCTCTTGGCACGCTCCGGGTTTCGATAAAGATCTCGGCTTAAGAAGGACCATTAATACATTTGGAAGAAAATAAGGTGTTATTTCTACATAAGTTGTTGAAAGGCCAACGACCTCAGAACTTTTGCTATTATGCTAAAGAGGGTAGACATTATGTTCACAGTTTTTATATAAATATACATGCGAGCCACATGCGAGCTCACATTCGGCGACTAACTTAAGTTAATACGGAGCCAGAAGTGGTCGCCATGGCCGAAACCGGCCGGGATGGCATCATCATCATCATCATAAATATACATAGTAGTTATTGATTTTATTATTGTTTATTGTATCATTGTGTGTTATTAAACTAAGTCAAAAACAAAAGGCTATGGATACATTATCGAAGTCATAATTAAGTTTTTTGTTGTTGTAATAATATTTTATAAACGATCCAAACTTCTACAAATAGTTTCATGCTTCATTTACACTAGGTATTTCATGAATTCGTTTATTCCAAAAAATGAGCCATCCCAGAGCGCAAACAATCTCCTCCTTGCCAAGATATTAGAAAAGTCAAACACAAAATGTACCTGAACCAATACAGTGATTGTTTAATATAAGCACAGGATCCTCGCCCAATATTTCAAAGAAATAAGCGGAATACATAATGTACCCACTAAATATAAACCTGCGATCCATAGACGGTAAATAAGGAGGGACGGACTCAGAGCAGGCTCCTCGCCAAATATACAGTTTGAATAGGCACTTCTGAGGCTTTATTGGGTGTTGTAGACTTTTCTAGTCATAAAAAGTCGAGGGCTGCCTTTGCTCACCTCGTTTCTTTTTTTGCATTCGTACATATTTCCAGTCTCTAATTTGTAGTAAATGGGAGCTCTAACGCGACGATATTTCGTTTTCGATGCCAGCGAATGATACTGGACGTATTTTTACTTATTTTTATTTTTCCTGGAAAATTACACAAAATATTCTATTTTTAATCGTCTTAATTAAATCGTAATTACAAATATCTAATACAAATTGTGCCATTTATTTGGGAGTCAAGCAAACAGTGTACTTCAAAGGCCTATCCAATTATGGAAAATGCTCGCTGGAAAATCAAGTAATCAATTAAATTACTTTATTAATTTGATTGTTTCGTGTTGAAAAAGCGGCAGAGACGAAAATAAATCACACAACAACAAAGCAAGATAACCAAACTTAATCTCGGATATTCCTACGTTTTTGTCGAAGTTGTACCAAAAAGCAAACTTAACTAATCCATTATATCTAATAAATTACTAAATTAGCGTTCCATTTAAACAGTAAATAGTGGAGCTGTACGGAAAGTTTCTAATGGAGTTAAATGGGTAGGAACCCCGCCGTAAATTGAATAAACTCCGCTTATAACCATTTGTGCACTTTCCAACAAACGTCGCCCGGTGGACTGTTAGGAATCGTGGAAACGGATTAGCGTGGTACCGACGATCATTGCCGTGATTATGACGTCAGATGTTGTTAGTTGTTAGCCAGTTAGCCACAATTCTGCATAGCTCTTTATGGTTTTACTACGAGAATTTGGTAGACAACATTAAAAAGACTTTTCTCTCCAAATAAATGTGTCCCGTATGAAGGAATGCCAGATATTGCTCAATTTTGTCTGTAAGTATTTACTTTTCTCTAATGGAAGGACATACCGTAAGCGTAAGACATGGCGTCAGGATCTACGAGTATTTTTATCAATGTATTAATTTTATGTTTAGTTCAACAAACACACCAGTTGCAAACATAAAGTACAGGTACCAAAACAGAACACTAATGACTCCAGCATTTATCAGTTAACTCATGTTGCATAATCCATCATGGCTATGGACAAACACCGGCGGATTGACTTTATCGCGTACAAACAGAACTATTCCAATGACAACCTGTTCACACGGTGACAGATGCTATGCCTAAAACAGCTGTTGTTTCCAGTGTGACCAGAATCAATAACAGCATAACGCATATTGTACTGAAGCATTGGGAGCACGTCAACACGGTATTAAAACGGGAACAGTAAACAATCTGTAGTTATTGAAGTTGACAAACCTAAACAACCTGAATTGTTGAAATCATTAATCGGGATGAACGGGAGATTGTTTATCCGTGGTAAAACGGGACATACAGGGCAGAGTAATAGGGAACATTTCCTTTTATGTCATAAAGTAACGGGCCAATTCTAATGGTAAGCTACTTTACTTGACTGTAAGGTAGTGCCAGACAGAAGAACCGACAAGTCACTTCTTCTTTTCTTTAGTTATTTTCACTGCCTCACTCCGCAATAATATCACTAGATAAACTGTTTCTACGAGCAGTCGGATGAAAGAAAAAAAGCATCAGATAGCACCCATTTAAGCGTCCTTACTGTCAAAATTTCCACTGCAGCCGAGCACGTTGCTATGACAGAATTCAATTTGGCAGCCCGTCGAGCCGCCCGAGCGATGCATAATCAACGCCGACATTCATATTTTAGACCCGCGAGCATGTGACGAGCGAAATCCCGGTACCAGACGATGGCGTTTGCAGAAACAGCCTGTGTTTTGGGAGTAAACGAATACTTAAAAGGGAAGTTGGCCTCGCTTTGACTGTACACAAATACATATATCTCAAATTAAAAATATGAGTTGCTTTTGACAATAAATTAGTCAAAAAAGGAGATTGGTAGGAGTTCCAGTGTTTGTAGCACCACAAAACGACGGATTTGGTAGTACCTAACTCGCATATACTTGTAGTCCTGCGAAAGAGTTTAAGTTTTTATAATGTGGTGTGCTATTTACTTTATTCTCTTCAAACGTTATATAAATTTGGAGCTATATACGAGTATTAATCCAACTATACCGTGATATTTAATCCATCCAATCAATCCTGCGGATTATCAAAGTAGCTAAGGAAGGGTTACTTAGCCAAAAACTATGTATTAAAGTATCATTCTTTTTAGTAGTAACCACCGAGTGATTCATTGAAAAAGGAATTTCCAATGAAGGCATTTCTTAAATGTAAGCAAAACTTATTATAACCAAGTGTTATAAATTATAAACAGGTAAGGTTATTCATTTAAATTTGAAGAAGTAAAGCAGGTGATTTCAATTAACAAGCTGAAATAGGATGAAGGTGGTATTACCGAGAATCAAGTTAAAATCTCGACCGTACTGTTTGTTTAACTCAAGCTTACGGTAAAGTAGTCTTGTAATAAAACTTGTGTAGATTTAGATACAAGATTCAAAAATATATAGCTTGAATTTTCTGCAAATTGCTTTGAACAAATCTCAAAATAATCCCTTGGAATATTGAAAAAGCTAAGGAAGGGTTTCTAAACCAAAAAAATTGGCCAAGTGCGAGTCGGACTCCCGCACTGAGGGTTCCTTACAAATTCTATTTTTGACGTATTCAAAAAACTACTGAATAGATTTCGTTCGAACTAATTTTCGTTGGTAGTTTTTATGGTAATGTACATTATATAATTATTTCAGTTTTATCATCCTCTTATTTTAGAAGTTAGAGGGGGGGTACACACTTTTTTCCACTTTGAAAGGGTCTGTCACGCAAAGTATTCACTTTAGAAAAAAGTGATATTAGAAACCTTAATATAATTTTTAAAGACCTACCCATAGATACCCCACACGTATATGTTCAATGAAAAAAAATATTTCGAGTTTCAGTTCTGACTATGGGGACCCCCCACTTTTTTTATTTTTTTTTCTATTTTCGTGTGAAAACCTTGTTGCGGTTCACATAATACATCCACTCACAAAGTTTCAACAGTATAATACTTATAGTTTCGGAAAAAAGTGGCTGTGACATACTGGCGGACAGACAGACAGACAGACAGACAGACATGACGAATCTATAAGGGTTCCGTTTTTTTTCCATTTTGGCTACGGAACCCTAAAAAGTAGGTTACCTCCGAGTAATTTTTCATTGTTGACCAACGTGAAACACATTTAAAAAAAAAAAACAAGTATTTTTCGGAAGTATACATCAAGTAACTAAGCGTGGGGTAAAAGAAACTTCACAACAGCGGCGTCTCCAATACTATACGTTCAAAACTTGGCAAAGGCGAGCCAAAACAAAAGACACATTGCTGCAATCAGTTGTGACTCGAAAAATATAAAATAAGGAAAACTTCCGAGGACTATTCTCTAAATCTCTTAAGCGTAAGCGTAGAATCTACCGATTCGTAGTAAGCTGTACAATTCCAAACCTTAAGTCAACATTAGAAGGTTCAAGAGAGTATACTCGTACCTAATTATTAGTTACAATGCACAACCCGCTGCAAATTTTGGCAACGCTACACGTTCGACGGCCATAATTTACCGGCGTATATGTTAGACCATTTTGAAATTGCGAACGGAACATTCATTCTGGATAATATGCCTGAAGTTGGTGGTTGGCTAGATTACGGTGGGCGACCGAGCAAACAGTTAATTAAACTTAGTATAATCAACTAACAACGGTGCAACTTGACTTGAAAGTTGTCTTTAGGACCACAGAATAAAATGAGAGATATATTTCGTTTCAACATAGTAGATAAAATTAAAAAGCCTTTCGTCAGGGTATCTAAAACGTGCCCTCAATCCCATAGGATCCACTATTCGATCCACCAGTGGATCGACTGGCACGCCGGAGTTCACTATGATCCACCAACGGTCTCGGTGGATCCTATGATACTTGGATCTTCTCATATGCTCCACCAGTGGATCGAATATAGTTCTGGGAGTTTCATGAGATCCACCACTGATGTCAGTGGATCCTGTGATATAATTTATCACATTTACACTACGCTTCCATGTCGCCGCTCTCATGGGATCCCCAGATAATTTAGTTTAGTTATTTTCTCAACATTCAGTTGTTTCCTCGACATTCACTTGTTTTCCTTGATATTCAATTGTTTTTCTTGGTATTCACTTGTTTTTCTTGATATTCAATTGTTTTTTAATGGTGTTCACTGTGTTGTACTAACATGTCATCACAGTTGACCTACTTACATACAATTGAATTGAAAAACAAGTGAATATCAAGAAAAACAATTGAATATCATGAAAAACAAGTGAATATCAAGAAAAACAATTGAATATCATGAAAAACAAGTGAATATCAAGAAAAACAATTGAATATCAAGGAAAACAAGTGAATGTCGAGGAAACAACTGAATGTGTAAAAAACAACTGAATGTGGAGAAAATAACTAAACTAAATTATCTGGGGATCCCATGAGAGCGGCGACATGGAAGCGTAGTGTAAATGTGATAATTTATATCACAGGATCCACTGAAATCAGTGGTGGATCTCATGAAACTCCCAGAACTGTATTCGATCCACTGGTGGAGCATATGAGAAGATCCAAGTATCATAGGATCCACCGAGACCGTTGGTGGATCATAGTGAACTCCAGAGTGCCATTCGATCCACTGGTGGATCGAAATAGTGGATCCTATGGGATTGAGGGAAAACGTGCCGTCAAAATAATAAGCTAAATGAAAATTTCGTCACAGACCCCTGGTAGACGAAGTACAAACAATAGGAAGTAATTGGGCTGGAATTTAATTAATTACTAACTCGGCGTTCAAAGTAAACATCTTGGAAAACGTGCAGAACAGATAACGTTGGCTATGTCTTGGGCACAGCCTAAGATTGTTGTTCGGCTAAGTTTGTTTGGGAAAAAAAAAATGTAAAACAATTCATCGTCACTTTTCTTGGACTTTATTTCCTGTGTTTTCCGCACGAATTCTATGCAAACCACAGAAAGTCACCTGGCAAATGCATAATTTTACAACTTTCAAAGACAATACCAATAGTGGCCAACAAAGCTAAGCTTACAATAACAAAGACCAAACTGATGACTGTCTATCGATGCCTTTGATCTTTCTTTACATAAACATTATCAGAACGATAGAACTCGTGACTAACTGCCATTAAGAGTAGATGTCAAGCTACTAGACACAAATTACGTCACGAGATTCAAGGTTCATGACAACAAGGCCGTTAATTTCATTTATCGCTGTTATGAGGGCCGATGTCTATTAGAGGGGAGATGGAATGGTTTCAATCTGATAATAATTTACAACAACAATGAAAACCCAGATTTTATAGAGGCTGTAAATACTAAGAACCATGAAAGTTTAAGAATATTAAAAATTATATACTAGTCATTAAAATTCACAACAAAGACCATTCACATTTTGTTGAAAATCTATAAGATGACTTTACAAGTGTACAAGAGGCACCCACACTCGTTGTGAAAACATGAGAATACGGAATTCTCGATCAACAACCCCATTTGGCAAACGCTGCCAAACCATTGTTCAGAGAAGGCTAAGTTTTCATTGTGGGGCTATTTTCGTTGCATTAGAATTTGTGCATTTCATATTACAACTACATACCTATTTGGTACAAATATCCATTTTTGTTGACAGTGTCTCTCTGTCGCTTCTAGGCATATTATATTAAGTGTCAGAGTCTTTTAAAGATGATTTTTATCATAGGTTTTCACAAGTCAGAAGTTTCCCAAGTGCTAAGTTGAAGTAGGAATGTCATGTTCATGAATTTACAAAAAAACAATGTTCTTAAAAATAAAATATCGTACGTTTTAATACGGCTCGAAATGTCAAGTGAAAGTGTTTTAGTACTTTCCATATCTTAGCATACATACATAAAAGATATCTGGGTACGAATATATAATTCTAGGTCCTAAGACTTTACGACTTACCTTAATCATACGTTTCGCGCACAACTTTAGCTAGCGTTTAACCTCAAAGATAAACCGGCTTTGCAGGGCACATTATGTTAATACAAGACTTCCTATCTGCAGTGCGACCAGAATTGAATACGAACAAAAATACTCTACTACGAGTACTACTCTGAAGAAAAATAACCCATATACATTTTTGAAAAGTGAATAACTACGACGGTAATAGTTTTCATATTTGTTTCAATTCCATTAGCTAAAACACGCAACCTATCTACGGTCAACTATGTTACCACGCCTTATATTGTGGTGGTCTCTACATTAACATTTAAATGGGATTAATTTTCTTAAGGCGAAATTGAAGGTGCACAGGTACTATCGTTTGATGAACCAACTTTTTCTTAATGCTGTTAATCTCGACGCAATATAAAGTACATCTTTATATTTTAAAAAAGAAAACTGTATTTCTGGTATCAGCAATGGAACAAAGCAAAATAGTACAAAAGAAACGTCTACCTGGGAAAGTAATTCAAAGGGTCGACGAGAAAATAGCTGTAGCTAATTTCCGCTAAAAGGGTTCCTGAGAAGGCCTCGGGTTTTTGCTGCAAACTTCAGGCGTTGTTTCTTGATGGTCACTAATAGAGCTAACTTAGCCTGCTTTCAATTACTCAGTACTCGAAGAATTTTCATGATACTGTAGAATTTTGCAAATGCCTCTTAAAATAAATTTACAAATGCACATCTCGTCTAAATGTAAATTACATAATATTTGTTACATTAAATTTTAAAGGGAGACTTGCTTTTTTTATATAGACGCAAACGAACAAGAGGTTCACCCGATGGTGGGTGTTCAACGCTGCCCATTGACATCAACAAGGGCCGCAGTGACGTTAAGACTCCATACCCTCCCCAACTGAGCTTTCTCGTTTATACAAATTATAACGGAATCTGATGCAGCCAATTTCTCTTTTACATGGAGATTTACAGTTCCCCACTCGGATCTGCGACCTCCACAACTAGAAACAAAGCAAATTTCGTTACAAGTACAGTTTTACGAGTTGGTTCCCGCCCTTTGAGGTCATTACACCATTTACACTGGAAGGTCACCACGCTACACATTTGTCTGCCAATCCCCTAAAGTGCTGTTTATATACTCACGAAATGGTAATTCGGCTTCCATTAAAGCTAATAACCGTTTTATCCGAAACGATACCAATGTTGTGATGGCGAAAACGAGAAATAAAAGGAAAAGAACCTACACACATCAACATTATCTAGGGATATCTACATATCATGAAATATCTTAAATACTATTAAGAATTTGCTTATACTGTAAATGGAAAAATTATAGAGAATTTTATAGTTTTTAATAATAAATATAAAAAAAATGATTTTAATTGTATTTTTAATAACAATTAACCTTTTATCGTCCTAGGTAAATTTGTGTGGTATAAAATCTGCGTTTTTTTAAATTAAATGATCAAATTTAATGCAAATAAACATTTTTTTATTATTTAATCAGTGTTGCCACCTCTCACGTTTATTATAGCATCAGTGTTAATTGTCAATGCTGAAAATTAAGTTGTTAAGGTCTTCTTGCGTTATGAGACCCCCATGCTCTTTTAAGGTGATGGTGAATTTGTTGTACTGTCTTGGAATTTGGTGGGAAATGTCTTAAAACTCATTGATGTAACATGCCGCATGCATGCTTGATAGGAATTAAGCTGAACGACTGAGCAGGGCAATCCAAAACTTGGATATCGTAGTCTCGTAGAGCGGCCGGCACCTACCGCGCCGCATGGGAATTAGCACTGTCGTTCATGGTTGTAAATTCCTGGATGATTTGGACTTTGTTTAGGACAATGACAGATTTTACTACCTTTTTGAGATGTTTTTGCTTAGTCATGATGAACTGGATACAAACGGGCTGGGTTCGTTCACCCAGAAAAAATCCTCCTAAAACCATGATTGTCCCGCCTTGGTATAAGCGGACCTCCTAAGGGTGTCACAGACGGCTAATACTGTCAGGAGTTCTCAAAACGCGTGTTCTTCTTGAATCTGGATAAAATCTGCAGCGGGAGTCATCGGTTTACAGCATCACAGACCAAGGGTCGTCAATCCATGGAAAATTTTCCTAAGCCCAAGAAAGACGCTTACCGCGATTGCCCCATCACAATGCTGGTACACGCAGCGATTGTCCAACATGAAGACCCACTTTATGCAAACCCCTTTGCACGGTTTAGTCGCTTTCGAGCAGCTGATGGTCCTCCTGGAGCCTTTTTACTAGTCGCATCGCTATGATGTTTGGTCGTCCTCTAGCAGTCTTTTAGGTAAAATTATCCTGTGTCTAGGTAGTAATGTGATTTCTGTTTAACTGCCGTTCAACCACGTTCCCAACACTGCGATAATTGCTCCAAAACCTTGGTAACATGTTTTGGTTAGTGGTTAGGGCCTAGGCAATGACGCGTTCGAAGGAAACACTTTTTTACAAGTCCACGGATCGCAACATTTAATTTCAACTCAAATGATGCCGTTACATTACTCTTAAAAGAACACTCAACAAGTTTGATAGAAAAGAATAAAAAAAACAGCACTTTTCTTTAGTAAAATATCAAAAAAACAAATTTAATTTTCATGCACTTTTACCGTGCGGAGGGAACTACCAATATTTTTTGCCATTCTTTTGTTTTTCTATAAAAATTTTTTTTTTCATAAAAATAGAGTAAAATACCTTTCAATTGATATATAAACTTCATATAAATATAATATAGAATTAGCAATATAACGTAGTTTATAATATACAATTATGATATCCCTAGATTTTGTTGATGTGTGTATATGCTTGTATAGTGGTATTAATAAAGGGTCAGTAACAATACTCTAATACAAGAGGGACAAGGTAATTTCTCAAATACTTAGGAAGTTTGACTTTATTAAAATTAATTTGTCACCCAATAATTATTTTGACAATACATTTTTTTTACTGAAATATACATCGCATGATAACAAAATGTTTGAGGCACAGTAAGATACTTGTTCAAATAATGACGTGTAAGATTTCACTTATGGGTTTTAGTATGTTATTTGAATAAATATCAACGCCGAACAAGATTATAAAGCAAAACGTGGATCACGTAGCATTTTCTGTCACATGAGCTGACAGTCGTCGTGAGGTGAAGTGAACATTAGCAAGATGAGACGAAAATAATCTCATTTGTTATTCTCTTAACTTCGAAATCCTTCTAAAAGGAAAAGGTGTTAATTGAAAGGTAGACATTTATTAAAAGGGTGTTAAACGAAAGAATTGAAATCGTAACAATAAACACAGCTATTTTGTTAGTTATTTGTTACTTCAAAATTACTCTATTATTACTATCGCCCATTGTTGTTTAAGGCAGTAGCAACAAACAACAACTCGTAAAAATTACGGTTAATGCCTTTAACCCAAATATATGACTGTCATTTGGTGTAATCACAAAAAAAGAATGGATATACATATAACCACTAGCATTAGTTACATAATGTAATTACTGAAGTCCGAAGACATTCTTGAACGTAAATTGCGTTGCTGTGTCTAATTTTCATGTCAGCATTACGAATACTTTTCTGTTTTTATGCTAAACATTGCTCACATTTTGTCTGCAACGGACAGCAGGCAGCGTTTAGTAACTATGTTACCTTTATTTATTTTTATTAGGACAAAGGTTACTTATCGGGCTATTTTTGTTGTTCTTATATTTATTCTTTAAAAATTTGAACAATTTATGATTTCAAATTCAAGAGTTTATTGTGCGTCAGTCGTCAGTTGCGTTAGTCGATCTAACAGAACATATGTTATTTGCCCAAAAAAACCTTCAAAATATTTAATGAATCTTCCATAATTACGCCATTATTTCTTGGCTCCGTTGACGCAAAGCTGTGTGAAGTATCACCATTCTCCAATTTAGAGAACCTATTATTTACGTTCTTCCTAAAAGAGAATCTAACGACCAGCTCGGAAAATACCAAGGCCACAAACTAGACAATCATTAGGATATACGATACTACTGGAATTGGGGCGTTTCGTCTTTGTTAGTCCCGGTTTACGAAGAGTTTTCACTGGGATCCCGATTACACAGTTGTTAAGGATTTATTACACTTCGATACTGACTCGTACTTAAGCAGTGATAATTCTGTCGTGTAAACGTTATCTGAGATGAAGGTTTAGTTTCAAATTAACCCAGATTCGAGAATAATGTTCCGCTTTTGATTAGAAATTGAATATTTCATTGCGATCATGATGATACTTAATTACTTTAAGTGCTTGTTCCTAGCAAATGAGTACGTTTGAATTTATGTTTTCGCTAATAATAATTACTGTTCAGATTTGTGTTAAAATAAGGTTTATTAAAAACTGCGATCAAAAGGTTTCCCGACAAGATATTCCATTCGATTAATAAAAAGTCTTTATTAATGATCATGCCATGGAAAAATAATGATTATATTTTTAATAATTTCCTTTTTCGTGGTAAACAAGCGTAAGACTCAATATTCATAATTTTCCTTTATGAAATACTGAATACATAACCTAAAAATAGACCCGAGAATATAAAAGGCAGTGCCTTATCAGAAAATCGAATATGTAAAATGTTATTAGATACCTATCGAACAAGTTCGGCACGCAATATTCAAGGGTTCGTCCCTTACATCACGTCATAAAGTCTTATTACTGTCTCTCTTTGACCTCGTCACTCGAATACATAACAAGTAACAGTGATGTATCTTCAGATGCTACCATCTTGTAGAATAAAGTAAGTAGTTTTGTAACAAGCTATACAGGCAAAGTTTTGTGTAGACTTAACTATTTTGAGTTTTTATCAAAAAGTTTCCTATTGCCTTTCAAAAGTGAGTACGCTCGTTTCTTGCTACTGCACTGCTACTGCAAGCAATTAATACTGCAGCATTGAGATTGTTCCTCAAACCTGTCGTATGTAGGATAGAAAGGTTACTTAACTATAACTACTAGGATTACCCAAACTCGGAACCTCAGATCTGGTTTCTTTACCGTCTTTGTCTTTACTACGTCCAAACTTTCCCCGATACCTTTAAAAGGTATGACCACCAGACAGTTTTAAGACGTGACTACGAAACTTGGTATATCAAATTCAGGCAGGTAAACGGCCTTTACACTAGAAGTAATATGGCGCACCCTTAGCGGTATTAGGCCGGAGTTATGCCATAATATCCCAGATATTGCCCCCTTTGAGATTATCACGTCTGGCATGTGATATGTCCAACGCGGCAGCGCGGCCCGGGGAAAATGGCCACCCGGGGAAACTTATCTAGGATATTTCATGTGAATTTTATATAGATTGATGGGATAGATCAAAATCATATTTTTTTTTGTAGCGTATCAATAGATACATAACATTTAAACAAATGTTTGAACGATATCTTTTCTATGCCAAACTTGTCTAAGGTAGGACGTGTAAATAATGAATTTTATTTATACCGTTTTAGTTTCATAACCACCAATAGTTGTCTTGTTTTAAAAATCAAACTTTTGCGAAATTTCATAAAAACACACACCAAAGTGGCTTTAGGTTCGGTTTGAAATTTAGGTAAGCAAAAAAAGTATCTATTTCTATTAATTGTAAAATTGTTTAGACAAGCATTGGAAACTTAATCAAAATACTGCTAATGTTTTCATATTTGTTTCTACAGAGATGGCTCATATGCTTCTTGCATATTCTTGTAGAATTGTAAGAAGGATAGTAAGATTATAACGCAAGTGTAACTCAAGCATTTGCATAAGATGAATAGATGGATCTACTGAGGATTATACTAGAGAGACAAGTTCCATTATACCCATTGTTAGAGAGCGGGCAATTCTAGCGAGTAGGTTCATACCTACTTGGAATGACGAAATTACATTTTCTAAATCGTACATCGCAATCATCATTACAGCTCATGAGCACAAAAGGGAACTTTCACTTTCTCTGGAATAGGCTGCGATAGGGCTTACTAATAATAAATAACATTATTATGAGCAAAAAAAAAGTCATAATATCCATATGAGCTTGTTTTGCTGCATAGAATAGTAACAGTTACAGGTATTACTTTAATAATATTTCATCAATTTTGGTGGTGCATTTCCTATCAGCTAAATGACTCAACCATTATCGATTTACGATGCTAGGTTTAGAGCCGCCATAACTATATTTGGAATCAAGACTCATTTACACATTATCACTATTACGGCCCATTCAAAAAGGATCGTCGCATTTAAATGTGGAATATAGTTTTCTTCACAAAATCCATTTTTCGTTAGAATATGTTAGTGTAGAATATGTTACTTAAATCATAACGTTTTAGAAATCCAACTTTTGTTTTAAGAATAATTATTACGAAGTATTTATGAATCATTCTAAAAAAAAAACAAAAGATAGGAAAAGTAAGATCATCATTTTAAACTCTTAAACGTTTCAAGTCATAGATTTTGTAACTCTAGTTTTTGAGTCAAAGGCTGCCGCGAATTCTTAGCACAAATGAAATAAAAAGTGAGTTAAATAATGTTGGAACTTTCTAACGAGCTTGACCCAGAATCAGGCCCCATCAAGACGGTAATGCCTCGACGTTTTGTCAACTTGCGTCCTCCTACAGTTTTGTGACACAAAAAATGTTAAATGCGAAGTGAGGAAATAGCATGAAACACAGAAATACCAGTAGTACGCGTGCACGCCTACCAAACTACATGTATCGCAATCGCAATTGATGTAGCCTGCCTTGACAGTAGAGCTGGTATATATTAGCCGCTATTATAGACATTCTCAAAAAATATTGCACTCAAATAAAACTACCTACGGATAAATACATAGGCGGTTTGATAAGTTCGTGCAAAGTCCGAGAGCTTATGCTATTGCTTCGTTTTGAGTTTATGTTTGATTACTAGCATCTTTTAGAGGACCATACGCAAAGTTTCAGCTTGATCGGCCCACTTCTTTGTGTTTGGCATTGATTCGCGTAAAGGAAGTCGAGTGATTTTCAGAACATTTTGTGAAACAGAATTTCTTGTGGTGATTTCACATTACTGTCTGAAAAGCAAAAGTCCTCAGGAGACAAAACTGATGATTGACAAACATTATGGCGACTCTGCACCTTACATTATCAAGTGTTTAAAAATAATTGCAGTGATCTTATGGGTCCAAGTGATGCTAAGCCATCTGGACGTCCTGTAGAAGATACTACTGCAGTAATGTTGGTTGAAATCCATGACATAGTGATAGATTACAGAAAAGTGAAGATGCATGAGATTACAAGTGCTATGGACATCTCGAATCAACGAGTACATAATATTATTCACCAACATTCAGAGACGAGAAAGCTGTCTGAAAAAGTCATTTTTTATTATGGAAATGTACCAGCCCACACCCCAGAAGTTGTGGTCCCAAAATTAGTAGAAATAGGCTCCCAATTTGTTTTATATCCCTGTTATTCTACAGAATTGACTCCCTTTGACTAAAATCTGTCGCTTTATTTAAAAAAAAATATTTGCATAAATAAGATTTTGTTCAAACAAGGAGGTGATGGCTGAAAAATTTGGCTATTTTTTAGAACTTTACAAATCCTATTATTTGGAAAGGATTAACTAATTCGAAAAGCGTTAAATTACGTGTATAAGCCTCTAAGGAGTCTATGTCGAAGAATAAAAAAGGTTTACCTCAAAAAGTAACATACTTTTTATTTTTGCACGAACTTATCAAACTGCCCTCGTATGTACCTAGTTTTAAACGCGGCTTCGCCCGCATGGAATTACGATATCAAACCGTATCCGTTTTCACAAAACACTCACAAAACAGATACTAAAAGTACAGCATCAATAACGATTATCATGATCAGTTTCAGGGTGATTGACGGACAAACATCCAAACAAACAAAGTTTCACAAGTAAAATATTAGAGCTACAAAAAAATATAAAAAACTACAACAAAAACTATACATCTAAGCACAGATCCCAATGCACAACATACCCAACCTGGATTACCATCACGATTGGACAAAACCTTCATAAGCATTAGCAACTCTGAGTACTCTGACACAGATCGCAAGGGCCATCGTGGTCATATCTTTCAAATTAACTTTATTCTCCGTGACACTTTCGCGTCTCAGTCCAGTTGCGATGAGCTCTCCGCTCTCATTGTCACCATTGTTCTGATAATGCAACTTTACTGCTCTTTCTGACACAAAATATACGTTATCCTCCTCAAAAGAATTGTCCAAAAGATGATCTAAGATTTGGTAAGACCTGTTATGTTATGAGATATGACTGTCGGGCTAAGCAAAGCCTCACATATGAAGTCTCCACCCACTGATGGATCGTGTTTGTTTACGCCTTGAGCTAGTAAATGTACAAACTATTTTATAAATATGAACCGACATATCTCCACCTTGTTATAACTGTTGTTTAATATAAACATCTTATAACGTAATTCACAGACTGTCATCAAAGCCTTACTAGACGAAGAATAATACTAAGGACAGCAGACGACAGATAAACATTAAGTACTAGTAAGTAAACAGTAGTGTTTCTCTACGGTCTGTTTACTGTAACGGTACGCAAGGCTAACGTCCCAAATAAACAAACAAGTATGCTGAAAGTACTTAAATATCAATAATTTTATACAAAGCTAGCCTAGATAGCTAATGCTATATAATAGTATTTAATTTAAAGTTGTTTTAGTACTATTTAGTATCATAAGGCAATTCGCCGGTAAGTGGAATGATCATCATCAACCACAAAACTTGGGAGGTTTAATTAATCATGATTAAGTTGGCGTTAATAATATAAAATCTATAATTCTAGTTGATATTTTGTGATAACTAAATTAACAATTATGAAGGTTAAATAATTTCACACTGAAGAAGTACTTTGGGGTAAATATTTATTAATCAAACTTACATGCTCAACGTTAGAATCAAAACACTAAATCAGTCTCATTAAGAAAGAAGAAACACCATCACGTTAGTCTATTACACTGCTGAATCCTTATATATATGGGAATGCTGGAGACTTCTTCGTTGTTCATGAAGATGAAAGGTTGAGTTTGGAGCAAAATCTTATTAATTACATTAGTTTATTATCTTTCACAAGTTGAGGTGAAAGGTTCCAATTACTTATCTTCAGTATTTATAAGTCCAACCAGTAGATTTCTGTAAAAGAAATAACAACAAATCAGTGTCGAAATCAATGAAATGATGTATTGAAATATCGAAGTATTGAACATAGTATTGATACAAAGAATAGCTTACCTTAGATTATCCTCTTTGGTTAAGTGATTCACAAAGTGAGAACTCCAGTTTAATAGGTTTCATTACCTAAATTTACTATTTAAAGTAAATAATTAATATGTAAACAAACGGATGACATTCCCTTGACAGATGACAGTTCGTGGGAAAATGAGACTGGTCCGAAATGAAGTAAGCAGATAATGCGTTATTTGACAGATTACTCTTATGATTGTTATTATTATTATAGAGTACTAAAAGTAAGGAAAATACATGAAACTATGTATTATGACTGAAATAGAATAAATATTGTTTAAATTAAATAATTATGTCTCAATAACATAATAAAGTAAGAAGACGAAATTATATTTTTTATGCTCAAGTTACTTATACTAGAGTTCGGACTGTTGATCCGAGGGCGCGGCCGGAGGAGAAATGGGCGTGGACGATAGGACAGCTATCTTTGTCAGAAGCATAAAGGCGTCCCTTTCGTGTCAAAAGTCGTGATATCTGCTGCAAAGTCGTGATATCTGCTGCAAAGTCGTGATATCTGCTGAAAAGTCGTGATATCTGCTGCAAAGTCGTGATATCTGCTGAAAAGTCGTGATATCTGCTGCAAAGTCGTGATATCTGCTGCAAAGTCGTGATATCTGCTGCAAAGTCGTGATATCTGCTGAAAAGTCGTGATATCTGCTGCAAAGTCGTGATATCTGCTGAAAAGTCGTGATATCTGCTGCAAAGTCGTGATATCTGCTGCAAAGTCGTGATATCTGCTGCAAAGTCGTGATATCTGCTGCAAAGTCGTGATATCTGCTGAAAAGTCGTGATATCTGCTACAATCTCGTGATATCTGCTGCAATGTCGTGATATCAGCTACAATCTCGTAAAGGAAGGAACCATATATAAGGGAGAGGGGCTCAGTCGAGACAGTCAGTATCGAATGGAGCTCGGGAGCAGTCATGCTCGCCCAGACAGTCATTTTCATAGAGGGATCGGGAGCGGTCATGCTCGCCCAGAGAGTCAGTTTCAATCGGAGTTCGGGAGCGGTCATGCTCGCTCGTAGTCAAGTTCAGTCAGAGTTCGGGAGCAGTCTTGCTTGCCGCACGTCGGGAGTGTTCGAGAGCAGTCTAGCTGATGTAGTGTCTAGAATCAGTGCTCTTGCCGAAAGTTAATCTAAAATCAGTGTTCACTTGTAAAGCTTGTAGAAGCTAAGTTAGAGTCAGTGTTGTGGCTAAAGGTGTTTGGAGCATAGCTGAACCTTCGAGAAGTAAGCTGGTTCGCTGTGCTGATGAACGAGAATGGCGTTAAAGCTAAGTGGTTAACGAGCTAGAAAGCCTAGTCTGTTTTATATGTAAAGTTTGATGTTGGTTGAATGTTCTAACCTATGTTTATTTACTAGAAGACATACTTGTATTGGTTTGGTTGATTTGAACCATTTTATGTGAATTTGCTTTAAAGAGTTATTCCTAGAGGGAATAGGTTTGTTGGTCTGTTGGTTGGCTTGTGTAATGCGATGCGGCACGAGTCTCTTCTGTCTGCCTGACGGAGCAGGAGGATTCATTGGCCATACTAACTTATTCAGCATACCAGTTTATTGTAATATAAACTTAGTCTTATTCTAGATCAGAATAAGTTATCTATAGAATGTGGTTCAGTTGACGAATCTTTACAACTATACATATTATATTGTTTATGATTGCAATAACTTTATTACCAGCTATTATTTATAATGTTGTTTCCCATTAAACTCATCTAAGCTAGAGTGATCAATTCTTGAGCACAAGATTGTACTCTATTGATTTAAGTGTGAGCTGGACACACATAGAGCCACGGGTTGCATCCTCTTGCTGTATTTATGACATTTGCTTTTGCATTGTGTCATGCGGTGGGAAGCCGACCAAGTCAATGGACGAGGCCACAGGATGAGTTCGGAGCGCCGGAGGCTCATCCCCCTCCTTTAAGGAGGGCCGCAATACATTATGTCCTCTTTCATAAAGTAAACATACATATATAATATATATATATATATACATAAATATCTATTCAACTTTCTCCATGTGTTAAGTTTTAGGTTCTTCAGTTTATGATTTAGGTACCTAGCATTAACAAATAAGATTGATGTATGAAAGGTTGTATGTTATTATCATCATTATTCAATTACTTACTTCAATATTACCATAACTTTATTCCAATTCCTAAAAGAAACTGAGTTACTATTGGAACAACGAAGGGTAATTAGACGATCATGTGCCAAAGTAGGAATACATCACGAGCCAATAATTATTATCATTATTTTATTCTTAACAACTTAGGTATTCTAGTTAGGGCTAGATAGGTTAGGTCATTTAGGTCTCAATTAGGTTTCAGTTAGCATCAATTAGCATTAATAAGCATCAGGTTAGTTAGGGTAGAGTAGGCTAGGTGTGGGTCTTCTGGGGGGGAGCTACATTACGTAGTAATGTAATACATACAGAATACCTAGCTAAACAGTAACAATCGCATGTACGTCATGCCTTGTTTTATTGTAAGAAATCGCGTTAATTTCTGTTCAACTATAAATGAAAACAGTTGAAACAATACTTGCTTTTCAATATCAAGAAATTATGGCACCGTAAATTATGCCTTGTTTTAGTTTACGCTAGCTAACTATAAGATCAAATACATACTTCTCTTTCTAGCAACTCGATTCCAAACCTAGCTTTGTTTTTCATCAACATTTGACGTAGCATTCTTAACTGAATGCAAGACCGCGCTATACAAAGTAGCTGTTTTAATTTATGCAAATGAAATGAGCCAGATAAGAGGGGACTTGTAATAGATAACTTCTCGATAAAAGCTGGCATACAAATAAATTGGTACGTAACTGTAAGCATTGTTTCGTTCTTAAATAGTGTCATTAGGTTTTGATTAAGGCAACTCCCGCTTTTTTCTCCACCTCTATTACACTATTATAATATTGTCGTACCTTTGTTAATTAAAATATCCACAGCGACAATATTTGTTTCTTAGAGTTAATTTAAATTTATGCTTAACTAAATAATAAAGAGGTGGAAACACCCGTGCAAAAGTTTAAACGCGATTGCTCGTAAAGACCAAACGGAATGTCGACCCTTTAAAATTAGATTTGCAGAGGATCCCGAAATTACTACTTACCAAAAGACAATTGTTTCCACGGTTACAAATTTACATTTGTCGCATAATAGGGAAAGTTGGCGCGTCCCTCGAACCACTTTTCAGCGGGGAACCGAATGCGGGGAACTAGAAACTACAGATTAGGAATGGCTGAGCTGTGCAGCTGTTCGGAATGGCAGCTTATATGTACATAATACTAAGATTTTGTAGTCTTAAGCTAATACCCTTACCTATATGCGCTAGAAGCTGTTTACACTATGTTTTGAACTAATACAATATCTCTATGGACCAGAAAATATTTGCATAAATAAATCATTGTTCATTCGTAACGCAAAAGTATTTGAATTTGGAAAACAGGTAAAGTTGAAAAAATCAAACACAAAACATTTATGACGACTTGAATGGTCGTATCGCTGATACATATCATGGAAGATTTTTTATCGTATAACCAAATAAGTTGTAGGCAAGTCATCGCAAAGGCTAGCCGGCTCAAACTAGACTTCCTCTCTACCGTCTACCCAAATATAGGGTTTAATATTCGTCAACCCACCCACACACGCCTGGTGTTATCACTGCCCGAACGAGAAACAAAAAAAACAAAACGACTCATCCGTAGAACAAAGTCCGATCTGCAGGAATGCTAGTTTTCAGTAGAGGGCAAAGAAGTTTTAGGTCTTTGTTTTCGGGCTGCGATCAAAAACGGTAAGACGTATCATTTTGAATTTTAGATATGTTTATATAGCGCAATAGCGTAATTAAATGCTCTTTAGTGTATATTTCTATTGCTTTTATTTCACGAAATAGTGAGTTCCATATCAACATCGGACATTTTCTAGCGGAAGACCGGGAGTCCTTGGTGAACATAACACGTTGTTTTACGGAGACGTCCGAATTAAGTGCCGTTCTATATGAACTTGGGGCGTTTTTTGATTGAATAATTTATCACTTTAAAGTCCTATGTGAATACTTATCTGGTTTGAAATGTGTTTTTTGTAATGTTAGCCATAACATAACATAACACAATCTTTTATTCGGGCTTACACAAGGTTTATTCGTTAAAAAAAACCGAATTAGGAACTTTATGAAGCCCGGTGACCTGCTTGGTGTAGTGCTCAAGAGGTTGGGTTGGGTTCGATCCCGAGATTTGTTGGCATGAACATGTATCCATTTAAGTGTATGTATTTGTATAAATAAAATATATTTAAGCATGTCTTTCAGTTCCCTAGCTTGCCATGGTACAAGCTTCGAGCTTAGTTTGCTGCTAGGCAATTGGCGTTTTCAAACCCATTAGGCAAGGATCTTCACAGAAATCAACTCCGTGCATTTATTTATTGCCAACTGAATGGTGATTTTTCATTTGGTATGAAAAATCACCATTCAGTTTGAAGATTTAAAAGTTCCACATCACAAATATTTCCCGGTTAATATGGAACTGTCAGTACCAACTCTTCCAAATATCCTTGCCTAATAATACCTATTCAGTCTGTGATAGTTAATTCTGGCGATATATTATGGAGAAAGTTTCTTTGTGATTTGTTCGTCGTCATTTAGCACCTCTACTTAACTAGAAAACCATTTAAGTAGAAAACCCGTGGCTCCTAAAACCAATAGAAAAATGCAGAGACGCCCTAAGTAATGAACAGACCGTAAGCGCAAATGGTTCAAGAAACATAACGAAATAATCGAAAAAACGATGGGACCATCTTACAATGTCGTTAGTCGTTACAAATCTTCTTCTTCTTCCTAGCGTTTATCCCGTTAGTCGTTACAAATGATCCAATTAAATATCTCACCAACAGTACTTGGTACAGTAAATTTTTGGCAACTGGGAGATCGAGTTAAGCTATGGGATATCATCATCAAGTTTTCAGATAAAATCAAAAAGAAAATATGCCTCAAGTATATCTCCTAATAAATTTCAAAGTATTATGGTCACAGGCACCAACCAATCTCACCGCGAGAACATTGAAGTATGTGAAACAATATTTATTACACTTAAGTTTATATACTTTTGCCGTAACAGCTTGTATCTTAAAGAATGTGTGAAATACAAAGGAGGTCAGCGTACAAATAATAAGATACATTTATAAAGCACTTCCATCGTACTTCTTCCACGCAGTCTTTAAGATACGAGCTAAAACGGCAAGATATTGAAACATTGTTTCATATACTTAACTTCATGATGCAGTTTCTTTCCACAAAAACAGAAACAGTCTAGGCGCTGTTGGTGAGATATTGTATCGAATCATTTGTAACAATAAATGGCATTTTCTACACGGTCCCATCGCTATTTTGACTTTTTCATAACATTTGTCTTGCCTAGGTTTTTAAATCACTTGCGTTTAAGGTCTGTCCATTCTTTATTAGTCTCTGCCTTTTTCTAGTGGTTTTAGGAGCCACGGAGCTACTGCTTCAATACGAAGACAGAGGTGAATTTAGTGGTGCCTAATGACGAAGAACAAGACAAAGAGAAACAGTCTCTATGATAAGGGCAGAATAAACTATCACAGACGGAATGGATGCCCATTGCTATGCCTAATCCTAGTAGGAGAGGATCTAGGAGTTAGTACTGACAGTTCCATATAAACCAGGGTAGATCTGTGGTACAAAATATGTTAATCCTAAAACTGAATGAATGGTGAATTTTCATAATTTGATGGCACTTCTAAGGAAAACGTAAGTTGATTGCTGTAATGATCCACACCTAGTGTGCCAGGTATGGCGTTGGATATTAAGCTGTAGCAGGAAATTTTCTCGGTCTCGTCATGGCCATCCAGATTTTTTTCCATTCTATCAGCTCATTATTTAACACTAGCGGCCGCCCGCGACTCCGTCCGCGTGGTTTTCGATTTCCAATATCCTATGTGTTATTCTGATGTATAAGCTATATTGTGGTAGTTTCATTCAAATCCATTCAGTAGTTTTTACGTGAAAGAGTAACAAACATCCATACATCCATACATACAAACTTTCGCCTTTATAATAGTAGTAGGATTACAACGGGAATAAACGCGATATTATTTTCGCTTGTGACCACGCCACGGTTGTAGCATCACAGCCGAAACGTCAAGCAGAAAGTACTCAGTAATATATAAAAATAACATCGCGTTTAGTCCCGTTGTAATGTTAAATAATTAAAACGCAACGCGAAAGTATAAAGTTATATATTCTCAGCTGATTTTTCTTCATCAGTAGGTAGGCAAAGGTGACTATGGTGGAGTCAAGTTTTAACAAAATTCTCGATAAAAATAATATAAAATGTATTATTACTAATAAGGCAGACTATATACCTGCCTAGCAATTCATTACACAATGTTTAATTAAAATATTTGAATAATTGAGGATTTTTTTAATTGAACAACGTCTTATCTTATTCCGTTCTTCCAGTAATAACGTCCCATTTTACCATCGGACTAACAAATCGTCTCATAGATTCCGAAGAAAAGTGTTCTACATTCACATGCAACACTCAGAAGTACCATTAATTTCGTATAAAATGGTCCTAAGTTCTGTTAAGGCTTCTACTTTTTACTATTTATTTTTACAGTTATAGTGGTTATCCTGCGAATATGCATTACAACGCATGTATTTTCGTACGAAAATTACGTTACTTAACTTTTCCATCAAAAAACGCCCTATATAAAAATCGATCACCCACAAATAGGAACGGAGCCAAAAAGTATGAATAAAGAGACAAATTGATTCTATATTCTAATTTCATTTTTTCGAAGAAAACCTAAGCCCGTGAAATGTAAATTTCCTTCCTCCACTGAACAACGGCCGGTCTCAACAACAGACGTGGCATCCGCACCGCCCCCACTGTCCCTTGGTCACATGAAGCGTTTTTTTACGGAAAGTTTATCACATGGAACGTTATTCGACTCTGTAACTCTGGAACTAAATAAGATAGAAAAAAAATGAAAATGTACGTCGATAGAGTTCGTTATCCTTATACTGTTAAGGTATTTAACTCATTTTTGCTCTATGATCACATCGGACTTTGTTCTACGGATGAGTCGAAAACAAGGTATTTAAAACGGTACATTCGAATTTTAAAACATAAGAAGAATTTACAGTTACATCGGCAAACATCGGATATTTCGGATTCGATTGGCATGTAAATAAATATTCGCGCGCAAACAAAACACGGTGATGTTTGCTTTGTCAAAGGATAAGACACGTGGGCTGTGACGTCACAGGGCGCCGTGGAGGCTCGGGGCGACCCAACGATGCTTCTGTTGGACCGCCTTCGATATGACGGCTATGAGAAATTAAGTATCATGTTATGACCCTTACAGAAATTATCACTAAATCACCAATGTCGTATGGATCTAAAATCATGCTTTCCTTTGTTGAGATCTCCAACACGCCCAGGATGAGTTGTAAAATTATTTCCAGCACATAAAAGGTTAGGCTAACTTAATGTGGCTACTATTATTTTATAAGGATATATAATATTCCATTATTTGTAAAAGTCATTTTAGAAATAAAGAAGAACTCTCCAAAAACGAGCCCTTATTGTTCAAGAGACAATCGCCTCCTTCCAAACTGAGACCCTTGCCATGAGTAATGGATAGTACTCAGGAGCACAAAACAAACCGGCTTAAACAACTATTCGTATCTTAAGTCCATATAAGTTCGCAAGTGAGAATATTGAAATACATGGAGTAACCCTCACTTCAAACTTTCGTTTTCAATAATGGGAAAGTCTTAAAGACATATATAAATTCCTAGAGTCGCTAATCTGTGAGAGCAATAAAACAAATAAGGTATTATTTCTACGCAACTGGTAGGGAACTTTTGTAGTAAAACTTCTATCAGTACTAAAGATAAAAGAAAACTGATAAGCTTATCCATTATTATATAAATTTATTGTATGCATAAAATGTTCTTATTAGTACTACATATTGGTATGTACTGCCAAACAGTTTTACTATAAACAACCTTTTTAGTATAAAGCTAAACTTCAAGATATTCAAAAGCTTGTGTAAGCAAATACATATAACTAAATTGAATATAAACACATACCACCTTTACCTCAGCAAGGTCAAAACTTCAATTCTGCTCGGCTGCTTTATATATTAGCAAATTAACAGTTCAGTTATTCAATAAGGGCGCTGTTAACTTAACGCCGTGATTTCCCAGTCTTGATTAAACCTTACAATTTATAATTGAGTACGCAGTAAAACAATACTTACAGGCTGTCATTTATTCGCAAACTTCTAGTCGTAAACTTTAGTATAAATTTTATGACTTTATGCAAATGTAAGGCGCTGTAAGTGATTCTAAACCGACGAATGAAGCTGAAGCAACATTAAACCTTATATCTACGCTGTTTATTGCTTGGCATACTAAAACAGGCATTGTAAGAAGTGTCCTAGCTCTTAACGTGTAATTTAGATTCACTTCCAGAGAAAATATTGCCACGATACTGGATCTCTCTCGAAGCTGTAATGATACAGCTATATAAGTACCTAAGTCATGTCATTTAGGCTGCAGATTTAGATCGCTTATGAGATTTAGATGTTCTAGAGCGTACTATGGTTACTTCGAATTCCTTATAACATGACTATTCACGCTTTTTAACATGATTTTACAATATTAACTCCTTTAAAGTCGGGGATGTTATCTTTTTAAAACAAAAATGTTTGTAAAATACTGAGTACTCTAGCACTTTACGAACGTACGTTATATTCCAATACCTATACTTCAACCAACTTGGGTACTATTTCTCTCGTTCGCCTAACAAATCCAAACAAGATGCATTTCCTTCAAAGTTTTAATGTAGTTCCTGCATTTGAATTCCTAAATCATATTCACGGACTTATATATATGATTTCAAGGAGACTTTTATATGCATTTTATCTTATAAAAGTTAAAATAAGTTTCCATGCATTTGTAAGGCCATTCCAACATAAATATGACATTATAAGGTGTAACGATCATCCTGCAAATGGATGCGATATTAGTGTGAACACTTAAGTGTATATGTCTGACTGTCGCGTCAGTATTATCAACTTTATTGCGAGTATCAATTGTATCGTCATATTTAATTACAATGGTATTTTACCTGAAAGCCTATTGGATGCTTTTTAGGGTTCCGTAGCCAAATGGCAAAAAACGGAACCCTTATAGTTTCGTCATGTCTGTCTGTCTGTCTGTCTGTCTGTCTGTCCTGGCTCGTTCTCCGCCGTTTCTGAACCGATTGCCACGAAAATTGGTGGAGAGATGTATAGTGATAATTCAAGAATTGGTTTTTAAAATAATCGAAAAATAATTATTTTTACCCCCCCTCCCATACAGCGAAAAGTAAATTCGAAAAAAAAAATTCGACTTACCCCATCGTGTGGGGTATCGTTAAAAAGGTATTTTTAAATACAATAAAACTTGCCTTGAAACCATGTGGATCAAACACCCCAGTCTCGAGATATATTAATACAAAGTTAAAATTAGAGCGTCCCCCCCCCCCTTAACTTTTGAAATACTATTACAATAATTCTGAAAAAAATGTCCTGTATACCTCCAAGTAAGTACTTTCAACGAAAACTATAGTGAACTCTGTATCATACATAGTTATTTTTATACAACTCGACCAACTTATGACGTGCAGTTGCCCTTACTAAATGGTGTCTTAAGCGGTCGGGCCATCTTTTAGCTACGGAACCCTTTCAAGGGCGACTGGGCGTGTACGACACGCTCTTGGCCGGTTTTTTAATGTCTGAAACCTCAGATGTTAATCTCGTAGAACATCTTTTGTTAAATACAATGAGTTATTTTAACAAATTTAATAAAACTTTTTAATACTACGACCCCGTATTGCTTGTTCGTCTAAATTTATGCTGCATAATCCTCATACGCGGAGTGCTTAACGATCTCCTAACGACCATGTTAAGCTGAAACAAGAATGGCCACCCTTTTGAGTCAACAACAAAAGGCTTTGAGCCACGCATTGTAAAGGTTCGTCGCACATACAATGACGCGTATATTAATATCGCCATAGAAAGTCATACGCTTAATCATTTGAAAAGTATGGTAGGAAAACTCTCTGTTTTATACACTACTTCAATTGGGTCATGATTACAGGCAATTCCATTAATGAACACATCACTAAATTACCTTGTTAAAAAGATTGCTCACCTGTAGTCTTCTACTTTATCTCATCGAAAAGAATTGCTCCCATTAGTAATAACAGTAAGAGTGTGGATCTCACATTCATAGCTGAACCACAAGCCAAAACAACTTGCACTGATGTGGCTTATTACTTATTAACAAGTGAGCTACGGAAGACGTTCGTTGAAAAACTAGTACGTTGTAAGTCTTATGTCTTCTGGTGTACAGTACAATATGCTATAAGTCTTACGTTTTCGTTTATGGCAGACCTTAATGTAAATAAAGCAGCGTCTACACGTGAAGATCTCCGTCATGCGGGTTAAGCCGCGTAATGTTGCCTTAGGCTTTATTTATGGATGTGTAACTCGCGCGGATATGCCGTTTCGTCAAAAGATTAGGTCATGACACCGGCGCGCATAATACTCTGAGTCTAAAGAAATAAGAGGCATAATATACATATTTAGAACCATTACAATATTAAATAGTAAAAGTACACAAAGTACAGTCATGATGATCGTGTTTTTCGAAAAGTATTAAAAATCACATCGTTACATATGATACTAGCGGCCGCCCGCGACTCCGTCTGCGTGGATCTCGATTTCCAATAGCCTAAAACCTTTCTCGTCAAATGGACTATCCAACACAAAAAGAATTTTTCAAATCGGTCCAGTAGTTCCTGAGATTAGCGCGTTCAAACAAACAAACAAACAAACAAACAAACAAACAAACAAACAAACAAAGTCTTCAGCTTTATATATTAGTATAGATATGATTACTGCAACTTCGATCTGCGGATATTTATTAATTTTATTAATTAGTTGTTACGAGAATTTCCATGATCATCATAATACGAAGTGAAAATGGTGTAAAATTGCGAATATAACCAACGCTTTTGCACTCTAATGATGCCGATATAATTAATCCTCAGTCAGCAACAAATATACCATTTTTCATCCTAGCACAGCGGATCATCCATCTCCATCTATCATAACTTCTCAACTTCTCAAGAAGAAAACTCTACTAATTTCTCCCGACACGATGTAACTAAATTGATTGAACTAAGTGGATATCTGGATCCCAGGCGTGATCAATTACTACACTTCTACTCATCCGTGAAGTTAACTTTTATTAATTGTTCTAACACAACTTCAATTTCACAAAGCCCCAAAGGACACGTTACTCAAATTCTTATTCTTTTCTGATATGTTGAAACTTTTGGTAGTATCGTACCTTTGGCTACAGGAGTAGCTGGTAAACTTAACGAAACAAACGGCAGTTGGAATAAAAGCGAAACTAGCATACGAAAAGTCAAATAAAAGCCCTTTTTTGTCACCTCGATAAAGTCCATAAAAGCCAATCAGCAAGATGATTTCATAAATTATATTTTATTTCAAATTATACTGGTATCAAGTAAACTGCTATGATCTTATTTGTAGACGGCAGTGATGATATTCGCCATAAGCCAACAGGCGCAAAAAAACAGACGATTTGTTGTGTAAGTGACTTTGTTATACACCAATGAAGATAAGCACGCTTCAAAACGGCTTTAGGTTGTAAAAACTCGGCTCATTTATCTGACGTTGAGCATAACTCAATCGACTGAATTACGCGCCATTCCGCGCGAGACAGTCTAATCTCCGATAATGGGCACATCTATCAACGACGAAAATACGCGTGTGTAATTTACTGTCACAAATTACACAAACAACACCTCATGTGTTACCGAATTTGGAATTTAACGACAACTACCCGGTAAACTAAAGGGGACTGAAAACACATTTCTTATGGGCACGACGGCCTTGAAATCTATTTTTAGAAAGAAGTTACGACGTTATCGATGTAACTTGATATGTAGAGAAAGACACAGTTTCATTTCAAGATCGAATTTTTATTTGTTTTTCGTGTCTTTTCTTTAATGTAATGGCCTTTTTCGTGTAAGAACTTATGTAACTCGTATTAACCACTGGTTTAAGTGATTTCAATTCTTTCACTAATCCTTATTTTACTCTGTGTGAGATAGTCACAGAGTGAAGTTGGAATTGAGGATCTAGAATTCTTCTTAAGGTAGCGCATATTCTGTAACTCTATAAGAAACAACAAACTAGAATCCAGAGTTTCACCCGATTGGAAGAAGATATTCTCCGTACCCCGTCAGTTGCTTACTTTTCAAATTAGTCTGATAAGAGCTACCCGTCGAATTTGCATCAATACCGCGCGCTTCAGCGCCGGAATGTAATTTGAAGATACCGATGGGAAACAAAATACCTACCTGTTCTGCTTATTTTATGATCTCATCAATATTCCGGGAACGTTTCGTAATTGACTATCTTCTTGTTTCACATACAGAATTATGTCATATTTCGGTTTGTAGGTTTTGTATTTGCTAATATTCAAATGAAGAAACGAATGATAAGGTATCTTTGAAACAAGGTCCCTGTCCCTATGCATTGGTTGTAAGAACTTTAAAATTACGCAACAAAATTAATCTAGTAGAGTTTATGTTTTGATCATTTCCGTGCGTAGCCAGGATGAGCCAATTTTAGCCAATTAACAATTTTGCGTCACATTTCACTCTTACTAAGAATAAATTAATAATGTAAGTCTTCGCGTCGCTTAACTTCCACTCCAGAAAATAGCCTTTTCCCCTAGGGCCCTGATAAAAAAAAATCACAAACCTTATTTTGAACCATTTTGAAACAGGTAAAATGCGAACGGAATACAAAAGTCCCGTCTGACGTTTGTAAAAATAAACAACACCCTCTTTATCAGTGGCACATTCGCTTGTGAAATATTCAGAACTCTGGAGCAAGGTTAAACGATTCTTAATAAATACGAATGAAGACTAAAATACGGAGACACTATTACAAGGGAAAACCTTCGTCTTTTCTTTTTGTCGCTAATGTATTGCGTACCTAAATAGCGAGGTAGGTTAATTTATACTCGGAACGTTGAACGAAAACCATAACCTGAAAATTGGTCTAACTAAGGGCTACACACTCGAGCAAGGGCAGACCCAAAAATGTAATGTTTTTATTCATTTCAAATGACCTATTTCGTTACAAGACATGTAATGTAAACAGCCAGGAGCCATACGTAAGTTCAACTTATTCTGCTCGTACCTACTGTATGTACTTTAAGAGATTCACTCAGACGGTTTCCAAATGTCACATGATCAAATGCACAGCGTTCGTTCTGTGATACTCCCGGCACGTACTCACCAACCCCTGGCAATATCTTCTTTTGAATAAGGAGCAAATGTTTGCTTTCGGGGCTTACTAGAGTCCTTTTAAAATACGGTAAGGTGGCCTGCCTTCCAATGGATGATATCAAATAGAATATCTCCGTCTGAAACCTGGACATATTGAGTTCATTTAGGTATATGTATGTATTAAAAGTTAGGTATTATGCTTAAAAAAATAGCATATCGCAATCTTCTGTCATTTTACGGCTGAGCTGACATAACCCACGAATTTGTGTGGCACTGATTGTATCTTTCTGAGAAAACTACAATAGTCTGTGTTAAATGATGACGTAGCAATTTATTCACGTCGATGAAATCATCGTGTTCATTCATGATCATAGACAACAATAAAATCAAGTGTAGATTTTAACCGTCGCATGTGTTATCTGATTTCGATTATGATGGGTAATTAGGCATAGGAATCATTTACTTTATTACTTAAATGTTCTTAAAATTGGTACATGAACTCGTGCATATGTGTAAAAATAAAGATGTCACATAGCGGTTAAATCTTTATCAAAAATCCATTATAAAACTATTAACAGTTGACCACGAAAAATTCACATGTTACGCATGATTACGCAATTATTAAATAACAGTCGTATTACAAACACCAACGACACGGCTAACGTAACCTGAGAAAGAATTTATAATATTTATAATTATTAAGTAATGGTCTACTTCGCATAAAACCTACTACATCCGAGTGCGTGCGTTGTAATTTACCATGCCATATATGTACATACGTAACATCAGACGTGAAGTGTTTAATAACTTAATTATAATTTTAAATTACGATATATTGGTGCTCTTTGTCTGACCAGGAATAGAACCCAGAATCTCGATTGCCACGGCCAGGTGCTTAAATCAGCAGATCAATGGCGTTGCGGTTTTCAAAAAATCGCAGAATCGGGAAGATTATTTTTCAACACCTTTCAATACAAAAAGGGCATAGGAATATTAACGCAAACAGTGCCGATACAGTAATCCCAGAGGGATTGCGGCCTACTGCTGAATCAAAATCGTACTCACACATTCTCTTTGCTTCAATCGTGTGAGAACAGCTCCCTTGCGACGTCTTGTCATTGATGCAAAGAGGTAAATATTCAATTCACGAGTAGGTATGTTTAATAACTTATGAAACACTTGGAGACGGTGTTCAATGAAACCAACACCTATAACTATTACAATGTTTTTTGATGTTTGCACGCTTTGTGTGGCTTATCCAGGCAGACAAGATGTATTTTTTGTTTCTATAACAATGTCTAGTGGTCTAGTTTTAACATATTACTGTCATACAAAATTCAGCTTTTATGTAAATTATACGCCTCAATACCAATACACAAGATACAAAAATATACAGTTGAATACATAAGTGACTGCAATAAATATGATTCACTAAAATGTTTTAATGGAAAGGAAGTTTGAGATAAAATTTAATTTGGTCAAAACATCGGACTATAGCGGCACTACGTACACAAAATAGTCAGAATTAACAAAAAAAAAACGCAAACCAAATCGAATTTTAGGTATATTTGTGTTAATGTTATTAATTCATAGTATTTCGAGTTAAAGAGCACAAAACGAATTCGCTTTCCAACGGGTCGTAGATTTACATAATCATTGCAATGAATTGAATATTTCATCACGCATACATTAAGGCTTGACAATTTATTTCTTTATACAATTTATATAGCCCATTAACAGAGGCGATTGAGGTCCTGATTGGTTTGCAATACTTATGTAATAAATGTTTAAGATTACAGTGGATTACCTAAGCTTAGTAATTTTAATAGTCACAGCTCTAAAAAAACGTAAAATTCACGATATTATAGGGTATTTTTATGAAATCACACAACGTACTCGTATTTATATTTTGCAACACACAACAAAATAATGTTCTGGGCCTTCTAAAGCACAGTCAGTACAGTAGAACAACATCAATACTCCTCAAGACGATATTATCACTGGACCTATGTATAAAACAACGTGACATTTGAGCGTAGACGTTGGTTATAAAATGGCTTATTTATTTAAACGAAACTCGTACTCAAGAATTTACTAACGTTGAAACCTTGTAAAAATATATCCCTAACATTGGAATCCCTAAGCCTTTATACTGAATTACCCCCCTATATTACCCATAACCCCACCTAGCTACATCGCAAGAGATCCTGGTTCGTGAATTTTGGCGTAATCTTTTTGTTTACGGACCAAATACGGATTAGTCTTTCAGCTCCCACTCTTATTTCGCAAAACCGCTTAGCCAGGCTTTTTACCATATTATCTTTATTTTGTTGAGTGTTTTTATAATAACGTGCAGTAAGGGAGTACTCAGGAAATCCAGTACGATCTGGGTTCAATAAATTCGTTCAAATCCAATTTCACCGTTGAGAGGTTTGCCCATTTACATGTTTGGATGAATTTATAAATTAATAGCGCTGGATTTAGACACTCAATTGAGTGTATGCCTCGGGAAATGGAGAGTACTTGAGAGTTATATTGAATTCAATTCTTTAAGAAAAACGCTTTTCGTACATTCTATTTAATTTAATAAAAAGTTTAGGTGTTATAGACCCAATTACTAGGATACTTGATTTTCAATTCCAACGATGCTAATGAAATAATGATTCCAATAGCATCTCAAAGCCCTGTATAAACATACTTAATTAAAATTAAACATCAACATTAATTAACAAAACAATAGTTAAAAGCGTTACAGTCAAGGTTATTCCTCACTTAAGTTATAGTCACTACCTTTATTTTTATTTGTTTTCATAAGTATCTTCTTTCTAAAATATTGTTATATTCAAACATGACGTTGCGAATTTATTCTAGCCATTCACACGTGATGCCGTGGCGAAAAACAATAAAGATTAATTTTTATTTGTGGACATACGAAATGTAACAACTTGCGTACCTAGTTTATTGTTATAAAATTATTTTCATCTTAAATAATAAAATTAAGGCGTAAACCTTTACCTCCTTTCACTAAGATATACGACTCAGAGTGTCAAGTGTATGCTACATGCAACAATTGGTAACAAAAAAGAGGGCCAGAAAAACTATGTGAAGATACTAACCACCTAATAAAGAATATCACTTTCAGCTTGCGTATTCCATTCATGCATCTCAATTCAATTTAGCGAATGCAGATGTAAAGAATGGTAAAAAGAAGTTGTATTCAAACTGCTGCTTCCGGCTGCAAAGGCAGATACATTCCGCGAAAGTACACTTATATTGTTGAAGTTTTTATAGTGGCTTTGAGTAGACAATTTATGCACTATACAATGTACAATTCAGTTTAAAGTAGGTACCTATGTCTTAGACGTGGATGTCATTTACAAACGTCTAAGTAGGCAACGTTTTTGCGGGTGATGTAGCAAATAAAGCCAGACACATTCATAGCCTCATTAAGTCGCTGTCTGTCCATCAGTCGGGTTACTTTTCACACCGTAGCCCAAAACTGCAATTATATCGTCAGGATGCAATTGCAGACGAAATGTTAATTGGGCACCGTGGCACTTTCTGAAGCGTTAATTACTGACAGACTACCACTACATTAAATGAAAGGTGATAATCACTCTTAAATTAAGATATTACACTCGGGCATTGTAGAATCCTCGTTGTTTGGATATTTTACGGCTCACCAACACTACAACACGCGTACGAAGTACAGTCCCGCCCGCTCCGTTCTCCCGCCGGACGGAATGTCATTCTGACACGTGACGTAAGCGCCTGAGACAACCAACACTATACAGCCAATACACTACATCCCTTTCTTGATTTAATTTAGTTTTATTAAAACGAATGTACTTACTTCATATAATCATGAGACAGTTTTATCTATGTGGAAAGTTTACTACTAGTTACATTATTTTAATTGCTTATTAATCAAATCAAATCTTAATTTTCGCATTAAGAGGTCAACCAAAATTTTACACCATTGTGGTGCCTGAAGTGGGATTAAGTTGCAAGATTCTTTTTTTCGTCGTCGATTTAATTTCAATCTTACCACACGCTCCATTCGCCCTGAATAAGTGCCCTATATTCCTTCTACGGACTTGACCAGTTTCATCGTTTCGGACTTGGATAACTCCACTTCATTATTTCCACTGTATGCGTTTCAGGATTGTAGTCCTAGCATAATTTATTCTGTCTATCCATTTTACTTTTTCTGTTCTTTATATAAACTTTATCACCTAGTACCTACTAGATCACTTTCTTCTGCCTTTCTTTTCCTATCTCCATAATCCTTTCCTCTTTCTTTCCTTTCTTGATCCCTGTTCTTGACCGCAGAGTCTTTTGATATCCTTTCCATTGTATCACTCACTACAGGAATTTTATCTCTAAATCTTAAATTATTCTTCCGGTGACAGAATGTGGTGTGCTATTGTACATAGTTAGATAGTCTAGTCTAGTAAACTTTCCTTCCAATCTTTATTTTCAGCTATGCTTATTTTTTAACCGCTTTAATATATCGCGATTTTGTCTTTCGACCTCTCCCTTTTGTTGTGGCCAGTATGGGATTGTATTGAAAAAGGTGATGTTTCTTTCTGTTAAAAATGTTGAATTCTTCGCTGATCATATCCGCCATATGTCTTCCATTATCCGCTGTTATTAAAGTTGAATTTCCTAAACGACTAAATATTTCTTTGAGATTTGCCACAATTTCGGTAGGGGTGATTTTCCTACAAATCTTAACTTCTTTATATCTGCTGTAAGTCTACTACAGCAACCAGATGGTCACCGCTAGGGAGGGGCCCATCAAATCAATCGCAATGTCAATCCAAGAACCGTCAGGCATTTCTCGTCGTTTCATAGGATTTGAGGCATGTAGTGCAGATACAAGAGTGCATCCTTTACACGCTTTTACAATGTTTTCGGCATCCTTGTTACATTTAAGCCACCAAACTTTTGTTCGAAGTTTTGCCTTCATCGATACAATGCGGAGATTTATAATGAGTCTGCGATATTGGTCTTACCCGATTGTTAAACTACTTTGTAGCTATACGACTGTACCATAACCCATATCTCTATCCTAGCACATGTTTTGAACTTGATTCAAATATAACCTCCGACGGTTTGTGGTCTGTTATAAGTTCGAATCTTCTGCCATAGAGGAATATGTGAAAATGCTCTACTGTCCATACACGGGCTAATGCCTCTATCTCAGTCTGGCAGTAGCGGCGTTTACAATCAGTCCGAGTCTTGTGACCATATTCAATAATCCTGGGGTTGTCTTCAGAATCAGCTTGGACTAGCACTCCACCCAGGCCCACCGGGCTAGCGTCTGCTATGACCATCGTACGATCGTTTACATCGTAGTAACCTAAGGTAGGTATATTTGTCATGATATCCTTCATTCAATGAATTGAAACATCGCTGATTTTCTGGTCGCCAATGATCTGTAATATTTTTTCGATCTCCATTTTTATTTCGAAGAAGTGCTTTCAGAGTTTCGTTATTGTCGCATAATTGGGGATCCATTTGCTGACGAAATTAATCAGGCCTAAGAAGCTTCGTAAATATCCGGCAGTTTTTGGCCCTCTAAATTCTTTTATCGTAGAAACGTACTTTTCCAACGGTCTCACGCCTTCTGCTGACAACTCATGTCCCAAAACCTCACTTTAGTCATCCCGACAGAACATTTGTCTTCTCTTACTAATACATTATTCTCTTTCAGAACTGACATCACTTTCTTTACTCGAGCATCATGCTCCTGCCTGTGTTTCCCGTAAATCAAGATGTCATAATTTACCACTCCTTCACAACCTACAAGCATGTGCTCTAATGTTTTATGAAAGATTTCCCACCTAAATAGGCCTTTATTATTGGTTATGAGGGTGGTTATATGTCTTGAAGCCATTTTATGAAATGCGTCTTTTATATCCAATTTTGTGAAAACTTGCATTTTTCATCTTTCGGTATTAATTTGTCCATTGTCGGCAATGGGTGGTTTTCTCGTACAGCTTCATAAGATCGACGCATGTCTTCACAAAGACGTATTTCTATTTATCCCCACAAACTTTGAGACATGGTAATCAATTGAAGGGTTCAGATTGAGCTTAACAATCTGCTTATCACTTTAATAAGCCTTCAACACCGGCACCACAGGGTATACCCATTTGGAAGAGCTTACGGCTGGTTCTATAATATCCCTTTGTTTAAGCTATTCAATTTTCCCCTCAATTTTAGCTTCTAAAGGTAGCGGGGTCCTTCTAAAAATGAACAAACAGGAGTAGGTAAAGATTAATAACACATACTAATCAAACAACATCTAAAGATGTTGCAATATTATGTTTAATAAATAATTTAAGGTATCAACAATATTTATTTGGACTTATACCTCACCATTATCATTTATAAATATATATTAGATACTTTATAACAATGAAATCAATACCTGTAAGGCTTTAGTGGTGTGGTATTGCCACAGGCCGTGAATGTTACAGCAGGATTTAGTTGTTGATTAAACATTAAACAAACTAACTTTGTTCTTCTTCATTGTTTACCAAGTTGATTCCTGTTTGAGCAACCTGCATGAATGTCGCTTGTAGATTTTGCTCTGTTTTGGAGCAGAGTATGAATCTAGTTTAGATATTGCAACTTCAAACACGTCGACGCCAACACTTGACTCAATATTAGCACCAGAAATGTTCTAAAACACTTCTTGCGAATCTAAACTAGCGAAATGTAGAAGAGAAGCCCTTTTCTTGATGTCTTTATCAATGTTAGACGCTTCCAAGAATATGAGCAATGCTCTTTTCCAGCGTTCCCATCGTATACCCACTGAAGTGGATTCCCCGTAACAATCAAACTTTTCCAATGACAGGAGTGACATCTTTGGGCAACCTGGAGTGATCAATTTAATGATTCAGATATGTTATCCGCTATTTACTCATCAATTTAATGGTCGGATTATCTGCTATTATTCCTGAATTTTTTAGGTCAATTCAGAATAATCGATTGAATGATTCAGATTGATCCCTCCAATCTACTTATCAATTTAATGATTCAGATTGTTGCCTCCAATCTGCTTATCAATTCAATGATTCAGATTGATACCTCCAATCTGCTTAGCAATTCAATGATTCAGATTGATGCCTCCAATCTGCTTATCAATTCAATGATTCAGATTGATACCTCCAATCTGCTTAACAATTCAATGATTCAGATTGATTCCTCCAATCTGCTTATCAATTTAATGATTCAGATTGATGCCTCCAATCTGCTTATCAATTCAATGATTCAGATTGATCCCTCCAATCTGCTTAACAATTCAATGATTCAGATTGATTCCTCCAATCTGCTTGTCAATTTAATGATTCAGATTGATCCCTACAATCTGCTTATCAATTCAATGATTCAGATTGATTCCTCCAATCTGCTTATCAATTTAATGATTCAGATTGATTCCTCCAATCTGCTTATCAATTTAATGATTCAGATTGATCCCTCCAATCTGCTTATCAATTTAATGATCAGATTTTCATCTGATCTTATATTTATTTTCATTTAATCAACATGTATATAAGTGTGTACTTTTAAAATGGAGTATGTACACTGGGTCCTACAATGTAGTTGTACTTTAAATTATGTTTTTCCAGTTTTTGGTTGGATGGCCTGGGTCTCAGTAGTCATGCTCACTATAATGTTCATATGTATTTAATATTTTAATTCTGTACCTGAAAGAGGTAACTTTATGGCCTAGTACTAGTAAAAGTACAAGTATGTAAACTTGACAAAATTAAATATTGTAACAAAACTTGGCGATTGAAAAGAGCAACTATCGAGTTTCTTGCCGCTTCTTCTCGGTAGATGACTGCATTCCGAAGTCGGTGGTAGATTCAATGTGTTGTTTTTATAATATTGACGATTCATAAGTGCTTCTCCGAGGCCCACCCGAACCAAGTATATTTTGAGTTTGAGTTTGAGTTTGAGTGCGGTATGGGAATCGAACCTGCACCTTCATGCACAAGCGGCCGTTTCGTTTCCAGCGACGTCATTGGATTAAAATTGTTAATAATGCAACAAAACTAAAATACAAATAAATATTTTTAATTTAAACGTAATCGTTTATTTTCTAATACGAAATAGGTATTTCATGCCCAGCATCTAGCATAATCCAATTAAATAACGTGATTACTGTCGCCAGGTATTTCAAATATACACACATAACTTTTGTAGTAAACGGCCCAAAGAGGGAAAATAGAAAAGTTAATTTCTTAAACATCTCTTCTTCTTCTTCATTCGAGTGCTAGAGCCTGTTTTATTACATGGTCTTCAGGGCGTCCCATGACATGACCGAACCATCGCAGGCGGCTTTCAGTAAGTTTTCTGCAATAGGCGCAACCTTAAAACTAACTCTAATGTGCTCGTTTCGCACTTTATCAAGTCGAGTTACACCTGCAGCCCATCTAAGCATCTTCATCTTACTGACGTGCATTTTCTGTTCATGGGCTTCCTTTATAGCCCAACATAAATTATTATTTTGGTAATCCAGTTTAAAATAATTCTAACTTCACAATTGATACATGTAACTAAACAACGTTTGTCAAAACAGCCTTTGCACAAAGTATGTACTTTGCCTTACTACATTGGCTTCATTTTTAAATAGCAAAATACTGTTAAAATTTAATGTTAAAATTATTGTTTAACATTTATCAAGTCAGTAACTATACTCATAATTTTGATGTTTTATTATTTACCATCAAACCTTTAAAGAATCGGTGTTAATAAACAACATAATTAACTGTACCGCTCAGAAGTCCGAGCCGCACTCGAAAACCGACACAAATTCCCCTCGACCCGGGACGGGAATCGAACCCAGACCACGACCCGGTATCTATACTATTAGGTCAACACAGTGAGGCGAATGTTCCAATCGTTTCCTTTTGTACGCCTCAATGCCAAGTTATTGACCTACGTTAAAGTTTGTAGGTACAAGGGACTACCCGAACGCTGGAATGTTATTGTTAGAATTTGCGCTCGAACTGCATCAATTTCTTTGTGCGGTACATATAAATTACGCGTTTCAAATGTTTCTTTTTCGTTTCTTCTTGAAATACATGACCATTTAACGTTCAACATTTAATTTATACACAATCTTACTAGTATACTGAGAGATACATGAACAATCGTGGTTTTAGAGATCACTGATTTTTCCTTTATTTTTTCCCTTTTTTTTTAGTAAGTAGTATAATGTACCTTTCTCCTCGTCGCCACATGTAGAATCCTCGTTGTTTGGATATTTTACGGCTCACCAACACTACAACACGCGTACGAAGTACAGTCCCGCCCGCTCCGTTCTCCCGCCGGACGGAATGTCATTCTGACACGTGACGTAAGCGCCTGAGACAACCAACACTATACAGCCAATACACTACAGGCATTCACGTAGCATAAACAAACAATTGCTGATTGACGAAGTTGAAAAGGTTTTTGGGACACTTCGTTTAACAAACGAGAAAACCAAAACATGTATAAAAGACTAACATTTTACAGAAATTCGCTTCCTTATAACATCAATTAAAAAATTGGTCAAGTGCGAGTCGGACTTCCGCACTGAGGGTTCCGTACAAATTCTATTTTTGACGTATTAAAAAACTACTGAATAGATTTCGTCCGAACCAATTTTCGTTGGTAGTTTTTATGGTAATGTACATTATATAATTATTTTAGTTTTATCATTCTCTTATTTTAGAAGTTAGAGGGGGGGGACACACTTTTTTCCACTTTGGAAGGGTCTGTCACGCAAAGTATTCACTTTAGAAAAAAGTGATATTAGAAACCTTAATATAATTTTTAAAGACCTATCCATAGATACCCCACACGTATATGTTCAATGAAAAAAAATATTTCGGGTTTCAGTTCTGACTATGGGGACCCCCCACTTTTTTTTTTTTTTCTATTTTCGTGTGAAAACCTTGTTGCGGTTCACGGAATACATCCACTCACTAAGTTTCAACAGTATAGTACTTATAGTTTCGGAAAAAAGTGGCTGTGACAGACTGGCGGACAGACAGACAGACAGACAGACATGACGAATCTATAAGGGTTCCGTTTTTTTGCCATTTTGGCTACGGAACCCTAAAAACAGCTATAAATAGAAGCCTGTTAAATATGTACGACATCAAACTCACGCTAGTAAACAATGCACGGAAAATGAATCACCAAAGAGAAATGGCAAAGGGCGCGTATAGCCAGACACGTCACGTAAACTTATAATTATACTAAAAGGAAATTACCCACACGAAACTTAAAATCACTCGGTAATAATATACGTATATGATTTCTAAGAAAATTACTGACTACTGAAGACCAATTTTAACAGGCCAGACACCACGTTTGTACGATTACAGACGTTACACACAAAAAAAAAACAATAATATTTATTCATTTAAAAATGTACAAGGCATTTAACTTACTAATATTTAAAGAGTTACGAGTTTATTTATCAGACGCTGAATGGCCATACCTACTCGTTAAATGCGTACACCAACTACTCTCATAAATTGGCCTATTACCAATCGCAGAACGGATAGAATGTATTATAAATACACAGCATTCACGGACACATTGATCACAACCAGCATTTACTTACTGACATTAGTTTAAGTGCACTAGTCGCAAGGTCACGGTTTGCATCATACCTGAAACAAAAGCGAAATATCTGGGTTAAACACAAGTAGCACGAATATAAATATTAAAATTTAGTTTTGTATTCAATAACAACTATTTTAGATGTCTAAAATTTAACAACTTTCACTCGTATAAATAAGTGTGAAACAAACATTTTTCTCTATGTAAAAACAACAATAGAAATTCCACAGAAGAACACATGTCATTTATGGGTCGATTTAACTAATGCACTGAACTAATTTCACGCTATTTAAATCACCAATAAGTTATCTTCAACTCTGCTAATGTTTTGAAGAAATCGAAGAATAATCCATTCCATTCCCTTTATTGTTTAATCTAACTATCGATTGTATCTGTTACATAAGAAAACCAATCCAAAACGTTACCAGGCTCTCATAATACACCTCATTGAGCACTAAACATGCTTAATCCTATTCATGGCTATTCATCCGCGCCTCTAAACAGGGCCAACAATCTCCAACTAAGCTATAAATGCATTGCACTGCAAACAAAGGCGCTTTCAAATGATCTGGATGCAGCGCCGGTGTCGGAAGCAAGCGTGAACTGCAAATAATTCCATATGAACGACTATTGGTACGAGAATACGATATCTTTATTTGTAGCATATTTTAAAAATGTAAGTCACACGCTTTTGCTTTCGGAATATTATGATGGACATTTTAACTGTTGTGTGTATTGTACTATGCACTGACACTAATATTATTTACATTTTATTTTAAACATAACTAGTCCTAATCGTAGCCTCTCTTCTAGCTTGTAACTAAATAGCAGGGGTATTTCAAACTAACAGGTAGTTTCACTTGTTATTACGATTAGATGCGTCAATAATGCCAGATATATGCAATACCATAAAAAGGGTCTGGCAAAGACGCAAAAGGGATGTTACTCGATTGGTACCTTATGAAACAGTTTAATAACAATTGAAGCGCCAGCGCCAAATCATGTGGTGTGAGCCTTCCGCTCCCACATTTGTCCGGTTAAGCTGTTAAGGTAGCCTTCTGCAACTACTAGCGACGTCATTTCGAAAAAAAAAAAAACAGCGCCAAGTCATTTTAGCACAAGGTACAAGTACAAGGCAAAATCTATTATTACCAATCAGCACAAAGCATAAATTACAAAGAACAGATCAGGAAAGGAGCATCTGGCCACCAAGACCATTTCCGCAATGCCTAGACTCAGCGAGATATCGGAAGTGGCCGATCACGCCACAGACGCGTGCGTGCATTATAAATATGCATAACTTAAACAAAACTACTGGTTTGAATAATATCTACACGTCACGAACAAAAGGTGAACTCAAACCTCATGTCATTGATAGCAGGTAATAAATAACAATAAATCATAATCATGATAGGCGGTCGCCTAAAGACGATTGTAACACCGGAGACATCACTCGTGCTGTGCCGACCCAGTAATTGACACATGCCCTTCCCAATTGAGATCTTGGTCAGTCAGAAACATATTAGTTAAGAAGTACTACTTCACTGTAGTCTTTAGTTAGGTTGTTATTATTATTTATTAGATCTTTTCTGTACTCTACTTGTCTTTGTTGCGATAATTGTATCTTTCATACTAAATACCAAATAAAATATAACGTAGAAAATGCATTAACGCACAAATTAAACCAAATGCATGTAATACGAAGTCCAAATCTCTTGCACGTGCAATTTACATAATTTTAGATCCAAAAGCGTTGAATGTAGAGGTAAAAATGTGAACGAAGTCAGGAGCGCTTTTTCCAAAAAGTAACACGAAATTAAGTCAACCACTGAATATGAATTTTAAAGCATTCACACGTCCGGCGGCGACAAAAATTTCAGTTTCGAATTGAAATTGAAAATTTGTTCAAATATTCAATTTCCAACTCTATTGAAATCCAATTTTCTATTCACTTTCATTCAATATCAAATGAGATTGACACACATAGTCCATTCGTTGTTAGAAATGTAGATAGAGTCGTCAATACAATATCTAGAAAGACTCTAATGTTCACTTAAGACAAAAAAAAATCATTTATCAGTTATAAGATGAAAAAGCTTTACTTATGTATCATAAGCTCAATACTATGGAAGTTCTATAAATATCATCAAATATGATTAAATCTACGATGTTATTTAATTTTTAACGCAGACTAATGAAACACGTGAAAATAAAAGACGTGGTAATGGAAAATAATTGGATTTTCCAAACCGGGATAAGTGACCCGTTTGTACTACATAATTTATAACTGAGGCACCCTTCAAAATGAGGAGGGGGACCAGTGTCACAAATATAGGTCACCATAATGTAAAGGAGCAACCTTGAACAATGGATAATCCTTTAACGTTGAGTGATATGGTCCTGCTATACAATAGCAAAATCTTAACTAATATTTTGAGCCTGAATGATTTTGAATGTTTGAACACGCTCATGTCAAGATCTGGTTTGAATAGAAGAAGTTTGTAGGTTTGAATGCGCTTTAATGAGAAACTAACTGGTTTCATTAAGAAAATATTATGGTGTTGAATAGTTCCGTTTGGCATGAGGTTTTTTATATAAAGTGTCTCCATATAATGAGAGAGCTCGATGATTTGACATGATAAAATATGTATTTATTTTGATTAAGACATATCCTTGAAATTTCCCCAACTAACGCGTAAAAAGGCTCTACCCATCCTCGTGCCAACCTTGACTCCGTCCAACTCATCCCGCACGTACTGTACACAAGTTACTCGTATTCGTATCATTCGACTCGTATCCTATGTATCTGTGACGTCGAGGTCGGTGCGCCCTGTGCGCGCGGCTGAATCGATACGCTGTGGACGGCTACGTCACTAATGTTTACATAGCCGTCTCTTAGGCGACCGATTCGAGTACAATCTTTGCCTTTACTATTTCAACGATTAAACTATCGAGTTTTTACCGTTTGATCGGTTTTTCTTTTTCGTTTCAAATTGATGGGCCCATCGTTGGTGTGATTGTCAGAGAAGCTGCCTACAAAACCAAAAGTCGCAAATGTTTGTGCGAGAAACATAGGCATTTGTACTCGAGTCATGGATGATTATAACGACTAGGCAGTTGGTGTGTTGGTCCAAATAGTTTTTATCTTTAACTAGCGGCCGCCCGCGACTTCATCCGCGTGGATTTCGATTTCCAATAGCCTAAAACCTTCCTCGTCAAATAGACTATCCAACACAAAAATATTTTTTCAAACCGGACCAGTAGTTCCCGAGATAAGCGCGTTCAAACAAACAAACAAACAAACAAACTCTTCAGCTTTATATATTAGTATAGATTATTTTTTTAATGAACAGGAAGACACACACGCAAGCAATCAAGTAAGCTCTGCCAGTTGGGTGGTATTTATAACCATTGATAAGAACCAGGCTAATTTGTTGAACAGAAAATTATCAACCCCTTTTTACCTAAATTTATTAATGTTTAGTCGGAGAATATCTTACCTGTTGCTTAGTGCATAATGCAATTAATTTAAAAAGATATATGTAAGCCTGAACTGCATCATACTATCGTATATTGGTCACTGTTATATTTATTCAGTTGGTCACATAGTTACTGCATCACTCGAATTACGTGATTTTACGGTGCACACGTAACGTAGAATTTAATGTCGTGTAAAATACGTAATTCTGTTTCAAATTACGCACACATATTTTCCTTTATAGCGCATTACATAATATCAAGAATAGATATATTAAAAATATGTAAGATTTAACAGACGAATTTGAATATAACAGGTCACATAGCAATTGTATCCAATCTTATTAATAGTATAAATATTAGACATTGTTATCTTACTATACGTACATACAGCTTAAGTATAGTGCAACTAGAAATTGTATCAAAGGATAAAAATTCTCGTAGTACATACTATGCTTTAATTGCGAGTTAATTGAGAGAATCATAAGTAGGAGTTGAAAAATTCTTAACAATAAATGCTCCAACTATAAAAAGAGGTAATGACGAAGTTAGTTTCAGTAGCTTTATTTATACTTTTCAAACACCAAAAAATGATTAAGCGATGAGAAAAACACACTAAATGCTCCAACAATAAAACTACTATGAAAAAGTTCAGCAAAATCTAATAATACAGAAAAGATTGCCTTCCACGGAAGTCTAGAGCTTATTTAATGCACCACTACCGTGCTAGTGTTTACAGCAAACTCATTCTAGTTTTATTGTTCTCAACTAGTTAGCTAGTCGGTGTTAAATCGATGTGCCGCAGTATTTCACCATTGCATGCGGTAGTGGTAATATTTTTCAAGGATTTTGAGATAATTTCGCCTTTGCATTGGATTGCTTCAAGAGATACCTTAAATAAAAGACAAGGCATGCTAACGAATGGCAAATATTTGCACCACTGCTGTTACTTTAGAAAGGGTAGGCTGCAATCGTTTATGTGTAATGTGACTTCTTAACAAAATACTATGTATGACTATAGTAGTAGTAAATATTACAACTCAAAAGTAATAGAATACATATAGATTGGCTGCTAAGCCAATCAAAGATTATTTATTGCATAAAAAGCTAGTTAGTAGCTAGTAGCAAAGGACGTTACTTATTTTGTTGTATAAAAACAACAAACTTCATTAGCATATTCTTAAATTATAATTTAGTTGATTTAACATTTTATATCCATATAACATACTAACCAAGATGGCTTTTTAGCAAAAATATCTTAGGATCATTTAGAATCTACTCTATTTCAATAAGTGATATGTAAAATTATAATAAACACGTCGTCAACCCAATTAGATGATAAAGGTATTTTCATAAAAGTAAGGCATCAAGTCACAGAATTTTTAGTTCAGTTGAAGTTAAAAGGCACCGCGCCCATATTTCTTTCAATAAAGTGCGATGTGCTAAATTGCTCAAATTAGTATGAAGGCCAAAAGCCACGAATGAAGTTATTTCATCAAAAGGCCAAACCGAGGTCGTTCGCCTATTAGAATATCGGGTTGCTAACAAACATGGATAGATAACATTGCGGTTACTTATAATGACAGTCGTTGTACCGTTTACTAGGTCGGGGGCAATATATTTTGTTTGATGTGGGGATTCCTGTATGCCTCCGACAATTTTCGGTATGGCTCACCTGATGATAAATTATTACCGCCCATAAAAATCTGCAACAACACTGGTGTTACAAATGCGGTCTCATATTTTACTTGCGACCCGTACGCTTCGCGCGGATATTATCAATGTTCCTCTCCTACATTGTACGAACATGTGTTGTACACACTCGTATTAATCTCACTCTTGAATCTTTATGTATATTTTATTTTCCATATAACTGTAATAATATTCGTTGCACAGTTTAACAATCTTAGCAGACATCTTCAACAGCATACGGACTATCAATCATGACGTAGAACATGTTAATATTTACCACTAGTGGGATAAAATTAATTTAATTGGTATGAAATTGAAAAAAATTCACAGTCATTTGTCAACAATCGTGTACAAGGTTCGATAACAGGTCAAATTGCGAACCTGCTATCAATTTGAAATCAAACAAGATTATCGTCTACGAGATGGCTGGCCAATTTATTCGTCGTGTCGGACAGTTTTGAAGATCGTGATCATTTGATGCTGGTGCAAGTGCTCTCACGACTCGCCCATCATAGTCCAGCTTGTGTACTTAGCCCTAAGGACCTGCAAATTGCAGAGAATTCTCATTGAATCGCGGTCCCACGGTTGAAGTAATATTTGTTGAGGAGCTCGATGGCGCAGTGGTTAGCGCACTCGGCCTTGCGGTTGCTAAAGTTAAGCAACGTTCGCAGTTGCCAGTCATCGGATGGGTGACCGAAAAATTTCATCTCGAGCTCCTCCGTGCTTCGGAAGGCACGTTAAGCCGTTGGTCCTGCGCCTGATCTCTCTACGGTCGTGTCAGATTGCTGTCCCACCGAATTATGAGAGTGAAGGAAGAGGGAGTGCACCTGTGCTTGCGCACTCACTTGTGCACTATAATATATCCTGCGCACATGGCTGATCGTAAGGTCGGCCGCCATGGCCGAATACGGCCGGAGGGTATTATTAATATTTGTACTTCTTTAATCATACTGGTACAATTAATTCATTTCCATGAAGGAAAAGTTTCTTTTCGTAAGCTATTTCATTATATTATATTATTTTATAATGATTTAGCGTCCTCGTACAGCCGGAGACAAAATCGGTTGGAGGAAGATCGTCCGTAACCGAGTGATGCAGGGAGGTCCCGACCTTCATCTCTGAAGGATATGACAGAAAGAAAAGTCTCTTAAACGTTACTTCACAAAAAGGAAAATAATAAAATAAATCTCCAAGGTGCAATAAAATGCTCACATAATATACCGAAAATATACCGTAATCGTAACAACATTTATCGGCGAACATTGAATCCTGACGCTAAATCGCCACAACAGCAACGCAACAAGAAATGTATAAAACAACAAGCACCCCAAAGAGAATTCAGCCACCTCAGTTTCATCGTGTTCGGAGACTGAATCGATAGTCAATAGGATTAGGATGGAATTAGTTTATCCTGGGGAGTTGAGCCTCTCGGGGGAAACAGTTTTCATATGGGCAATTTTATATATTAGATACTAAAAGGGTATTCCTTTTATCTACACTCAGCGTGTGTTTGTTTCATTATGTTTTTTTTTTCAAACATAATATGTGATGAATGTTCTAGTCTTTTACTTGCGATGAGCAAGTACATTTTCTATGGATTATATCGTCCTGACTAGTTTGTTTACATCAATAATTATAACTCAATGAAACCAGTCAGTGTGCCAACAAGCAAATAAATTCTGAGCATGGACTTATTTTCCCAAAATAAGAGACAAACTTCTTAGCTATCCATGGATTCTCCGTGCGGGTGCCGGGTCCATCGCGTGGAACAGAGAGGAATGTCAGTCGGTGCCTGGGACTTGCGACCCAGCGTGTAGGTTTAAGGGGGCCCTTTATAGTATACTAACGATCACCTTCACCGATGACATTCCTCTCCCTTCCCAACCATATTTGGTAACCAATTTAAATTAACTACCCGTGAAATAAACCGTTTGGGAACGCAACCTGAATTTAAAATGGCGAATTTATTGATGCTGTAAATGAACATGAATTAAGTGTATTCAGTTGTTCAAATAGAAAAATTAGCGTGTAAATTACAATAAAACCAAAATAAAATATTTTTAAGCTGAATAACTAATATCTTTATTAATCAAATTATTTGTTAATGAAACATCCCACCGTTACTTTTCAATTATCTGGCAAAATCTTATAAAGCTCGAATCAACTGTTGGACAATGACCTTTGCGTTCTTTGACATACAGACGTAGGTAGCGCATGTCAACGACCTTTGCATTGTTTACATTTAGAACATTCAAGTTTTAAAGCGAAAGCTATGTATAACAATTTCAAGTCGGCTAGTCATAATTTGCTATAAGTTGTCCGACTTAACTTGGCAGTCTGAGGGTTTGTCTATTATGCTTTTTTAGCCTCCACTTAGGTATTCTAGATTATCATAACATTCATATTAATTACTAGTTGCATTTTTGTCATCAACTTGTACTATACTTATACCCTTGGGACAAGAATCCTTAGTAGATATACAAAAGCATTAAGTAAAAGTTTAAGTGAATAACTATTATTAATTATATCGACCGTACTCGTTTATAACTCCTAACAGGTACTCTATACCTAATATTGTAGAACACCCACTCCCTCACTTTTATATGTCGTAGCACGTAGTAGTGAAGACAAAATAATAGCATTGCGTATCCTATTACTATTACATAATGCGTCCAATCACCAAACGACGTTATTATTACCACACTCACACGCGCCCTAGAATTATGATCGAACTGCGCAAATCTCAAAATAATGACTCATAAATGTATTTCCATTATAGAAGTGGGTAGTTACCCTCTACTGGTAAAATTTATCGGCGGAATAGCTCTATTTGTATCCCGGCAAAGTTAATTATAGCCATTATACTTGAAATGGAAGTTTCGTAAAATAGAGCTGGCGTTAGCTACACTCTGTAGTTATTTGTTAAAATTAAATGACTTTTGACTGACATTTAGTTATGGTTCAGTCACAGGAGTTAGAAGCGTTTACCATTAAGGCTACGTTGACATGCAACCGTTGCTGAGTGTGCTGTATGTATGCTCGTTTAACCTTAAAGCTTTTGTTTCAATCAGCAAAGAATAAAACTGTCTGAAACTGAAAAACTAAGATGAATGAACGTTCGGGTTTTACGACGGTTTTAATTCAGCAGAAGTAAGTTACTTTACATTTACTTATTTAAACAGGAGGAATATTGTTAAATCAAAGGAAATTTCGGGTGACTACTCAGATTAATTTTATGGAAATGGTAATAGAACCGAGCATAAACTTTATTACTCACAATAAAACTTGAACTTTTCTTTGCCGTCATTCAGATAGAACAGTAAATTCAGCTTTTCAAATAAATCTGTTATTGGAAGCAATTCAACTATAATTTTATTAAGGATTCAGTGATATAATTCAAAAGGAGAGAGAATGTGGTATGGAAGCCAAGAGCTATCAACACCGCTTTTCAGCAGAATCATGGCATCCATAGTAGAACCATAGCATTATTAATACTATCTAGATAGTCAATAACAACATCCGGCACAGAAAGAATTCTCTCCTTTTTATTAATAGAGAAGAAACGAGTTTGACATTACCTGACCTTTCAATAGTCACCGTCTTCCATAGACATCGACAACTGCAAAAGTACCGATGCGCCAATTTATTTTTAATGCTAACTGTTCTTCATAGAGTTCATTATTAAAACAAATAACGGATATAACAGGAATGAGAATGAAGAAAAGGGGAAAGTTCTAGACTTTTTACCCGACATTCATGTACCTAATTCAGTAAGTTTTTCCCACACTGTAAGGGGTGCGCCTCCAATTCCGTGACAGCCTGACAAGCATTCAGGGTGGAAATAATATGAAATCTACCAGGTAAAATTGGAAGAAAGGATTACAACAAATGATTTTAAAATGCTTTTTTTTTTACTTTGTTTAAATAATACTATATTCCTAATGCTACGTTATTGAAATCAAGGAGGGCATTCGATTATAACTACAACAAATACTAAAACAGAGACCATGAAAAAGTAACTAAATTTTCTGTAAATCATCCTGGGTCTCTATTACGTCTAACAACCATTTCCACAGAAGAAGTGACCCATTTTCATCATCATACGAAACATTTTAACCGTCCCCTATTTCCTTCCAAATAAGATCTTATATCGGTTACGAACCTTTAAATTATTCCTCAACAATAGCCTAATGGAAACGCACACATGAATCATGACGGCACACCAATATCTTTTATTATCACCATCCGTTCGTATTACCAGTCACACGGTCTGATTTCACTTTCAATACGAACGATAAGATAGCTCGAAACGCTGTTACTTCGCAATATTTAATGCATGGATTGCAATGCCTTTGCTGTATTATTCAAAGAGAACCTATAAATTAAAACCGAATATCGGAGTCAACCTCGATAGAAAACAGTCTTGTGATTCATTAATAAATACAGTTACACATCAAAAACTTCACTAAGGCTCGTATTAATAAATCGCACTCAACTCTGAGCTCGATCTCGAGTGCGAAATTGAAATGTCATTTTCATATCGATGCCTAACGGCCAAAAAGGCCTAACCGCCATTTACCAAACTTTACAGGAGAGAGGATTAAAGACGAAAAATTTCGAAAAAAAATCATAAGTAGCTGGGTTTTGCTTCCTAAGATTCCAAATTTTAGGTGTTAATATAAAATATATTTCTCTTCAAGATGTATTCATTAAAGTATTCAAAATCATTCATCTAAGAGTGTTTTTTGTCGCTTGAGCCCAAATGGATTTATTTTTTTACTGCAAAAATGTCGTAACCGCCTTTACCAAAAAAAACATGTTAGCCAGAAGCGGCTTAAGTGCACCTGTATTTTTACTAAAATTGCTTAACCGACATTAAGCCAACATAAGAAGTGATTGACGAAAAAGTATTAGTGTTAGCGAAATACTAAAAATACAGGGTTTCGCAGATAACCTGTACCAGCGAAAGTCTGCGACCAGGGACACCAATACCCATAAATTGGATCATGTATTTTAAGAGAAAAATGGGATAAGCGCCACAACGAATAGAAATATGTGACAGGGCAAATAATCCTAAGCGCCATATCTTATGTTTGAAATTCGCGGCCCGAAAGTACTAAGCGACATTTTTGTTATTTATTGTTTTTAAGCCAAATTGTCTAAGTAACTATTTTAAAATATTATATTTTCTAACCACCAGAATGAAAAAAACCCTAAAATATTGGGCGCTTAGGACGTAAAATTGAGGCTTGGAGCCTTAATTTACCAACCGCATAACCGACAAAAACTACGAGCTAGAGTGACGAAACCTAGATAGAACGACGGAGAAAAAAAAGGCGATTCCAATGATGTATATAAGTCGATTTCGCAAAAAATGTCGCTTAGGCCATTTTGGCCGTTAGGCATCGATATGACACAGCACCTCAAGTTGGCGCTCAAGATGGATTTCAGAGTTGAGAGCGATTTATTACACGAGCCTCAGATTAAGAAAAAAATTGTCTGGGTATCTTACTACTAGCAACATAGTTTATATAGAAATCATACAAAATTCTATGATAGAACACCTGAGTTTTCTAAACACGTGCCCTATAGTTTAGAGGCATAAATCAACATGCGCTCGTGTTGTAAACACGACAGTGATAAAAACGTCCGCATCTAGAAACTTTACGGGGTAACATCTCATACAATATGTACCGCTGTATATATGACGAGGATACATTGCATGCTCTCTTCTTATTCATGTACTTACGTGATTGTATACTTTATTTTATTTTTGTGTAAGAGGCAAACTAGTAAGAGGTTCAACTATCGTAAATGATCATCGCTTTAGACATCAAAATCTTCTCAATATACGCAGTTTTATTTGTTTTAGTAAGGCAAACGAACAAGAGTGCGAATCTGATGAGAAGTGATCACCGCTGCCCAAAGACATCAACAACCGCACAGTGGTCGCAGATGCTTTGTCTGCCCTTCAAACCCCATACATACACTCCCTAAGTCAGCTCTGTAGACCACTCTCGCCGGAAACAGACAACAGTTTTAAAGTGCTACTTCACTTCTTCATAAGTTTTAATCTTGTTCTAGCGGCCGCCCGCGACTCCGTCCGCGTGGATTTCGATTTCCAATATCCTATGTGTTATTCTGATGTATAAGCTATATTGTGGTAAAGTTGTGGTTCATTCAAATCCATCCAGTAGTTTTTACGTGAAAGAGTAACAAACATCCATACATCCATACATCCACACATACAAACTTTCGCCTTTATAATAGTAGTAGGATTACGAATACTAACAGAACTATAACAAAGAATTGTGTAACAATTTAAAGACCGCTATACCAGTGATAAGAATCTTAGTGCCTACTTGTTTTAATGGAATGCCAATTCCTTATGCATGAAGTGCAGTTGGATTTTGCAAGGAATCATGTACAGTCAGATTACACTGTCTACGTGATGCAATGCAATTCATTCTATCGCTTTTGTACTCGTAATAACTGCAGTGAACTTTTCTTTCGTAAAAGATATTTATCTTTTAAAGGAATATAGATTACCTCTCAAAGATAGGGTAAGTTCGCCGGTTCGCGTCCATCGCCCAGTTCGCGTCCACTTTATTTTTAAATCCTCGAAAATAAGTAAACTGCTACACCAATCAAACGAAAAAACTTTACCACTTAAACCTGTATGTTTAAGAAGCTAGCACATATAAACAAAAGGTCCGTACGTCAAACCAAAATAAAATAAAAAAAATATTTGTCCTTGCTGTTCAACAAAAAGTGCGAAAACGCTGGATTTAAAGAAAAAAAATAGTGAACAGCGGCGAGTTCGATGGTAAGTATTTTATTGTTTCATATGTATTTTGGGAAACTTAAATGTTTCTAAACTTTTATAATGAAAAAAGGAATAACAATTATAATGAATTTGTTTATTTTTTTTATATTTAACTAATAAAATAAGGTGGACGCGAATTACTACATCAAATTTTCAAAATTTCCACTTTGCGTCCGGGTGGACGCATACTATAAACATAATAGACCAAATTGCGTCCACTATGTATTTTTGCTAAAAGCAATTGACTTTCTTGTAAAAATAATTTATAAGTTTAAATTCTTAAATGACAAGTGGACAAAATTTCTTTTAATCTTATTTTATCTTCACTAACAACTTTTTGATTTTCGGGTAGTTACCGCGACGTTGGTTCTATGGTGTCCTTAGACGACGAAAGAATTCTACCATTAGAAGATACTGCATCAAACTCCAATATAAAGTGATGAAAGGAAACTCTCGTAAAGGAACTTACTCCAAAAATTCCTTTGACTTCATCATCAGCACCAACTGTATCGCTACCATCTTTATACCCTCAGAGTCTTAATTACAACAATTTTCAGTCACTACACAAAAGGGAACTACTGATTAATTTGAACACCACCTGGTGCTGTCCAGCTGACCAGTATTTTTTTACAATGCTGGAAAAGATAATCCCAGTACTCCAGCAACCATACCTTCTGCTGCATGAAGAAAGTGTTAGGAAGGAAAAGCAGGAAGCGCGTTATTACATATTAATATACTGATCTTAGATTAAAATTAGGAGTCATCCATTGCCGTGTAAGGGTGTCCTAAAAAAACCCTAAATGTAAGGGGGGAGGGGGCGTAGTAATATGTATGTATATCATGTTTATTTTGTTTCCGACAAATCCTACTACTATTAAAAAAAAAAGGCGAAAATTTGTATGTATGGATGTATGGATGTTTGTTACTCTTTCACGTTAAAACTACTGAATGGATTTGAATGAAACATTACCACAATATAGCTTATATACATCAGAATAACACATAGGATATTGGAAATCGAAATCCACGCGGACGGAGTCGCGGGCGGCCGCTAGTATGATAAACTTATTCAAAAATCGGCGTTAAATCTGTGGTGTGAAGACATTCTTAATAAAATTATGTTCATCTAGTGTTGTAGCGTGGGGGGGGGGGGGGTTTCTTAAACCTCACCTAGGGGGAGGGGTGTGGTCAAAAAAACATCACATGATAAATGGACCGCCCCTTAACAGAACTCATAATGCTTATCTTTAAAGGTGCCAGTACTGGTTAGGTTCCTACTACATAGTTATCTTATTTTAAGTTCAATAATTGTAGCGAATTAATTTTTAAAGTGATTACAATGTTGATTTTTAATTATTTATATTTATTCTTAAATAAAGACACTGATAGAATACAATCTTTCTTTTCATTTTTCTTCATATCACCCCTATTACCCTTTACTAAGCTGGTGGACGCAAACTGGTCCATGGGTGGACGCAATCTCGATTTTGTGGACGCAAACTGGGTAAAACGCCAAATTTCGATATTTTTATTTTTTTGGAATAAATACAAAGTGTTTTAAGCAAATTTGAAAGTTAATCTTAAAATAGACTATATAATGAACTCATAAAATAATTTTGAGATAGATACTAGTGCTGGGATATTTTTATTTTCGCCGTCAAACTTGGGAACTGCACTAAATGGACGCAAACAGGCGAAATGACCCTAATAGGAAATTGAGCTTAATCTATGTATAAGCTAAAAAAACTTTTTTTGATATTTAATCTAATCTTGGTATAAACTTACACCGATACCTTTTATATTGTAATCTTGTTATGTCACATTTCTTATACAAGAAGGCTCAAAAGGTGACCTTATGATAAAAGTAAATTGAGCTTAACATTTAAAATTATAAATTAAATAAGCAGGGGACTCGCCACATTGAGAGCCTTCAAAGAAATACACCTCATTATGGAATTATCAATCATTTTTCAACTCCAACGAAAAGCTAATCATCATCACAAAACCGCATTCCACATTCACCCAGCAAGCCAGTCACGACACATCAGATCATTTATGTTGATCTACCGTCGGAACTCCCCGATTCCAGATAGTAAACAACGGGGATATGACAAGGCTACATTTACAGGGCGGGTCTATAATGAAACGCAAACACGCGAACCCGCCCTGGGCACGCGACCAAATGTTATTAATTACAATAACATGCCTGATGTGTATTGGATTGCTAACTGTTACTTTTCACATAGTAGATAGTAGTAGTTGAACACAGCAAAGGGTCCAACCAATACGCATTTGGAAAACGTGGTATATAAGCCCAAAATCTGTCTATGAAAATATATCATGATTTCATTTGGTCTTTGCCCTACATTGGGACATTACTTAGGCTGATACTTTTTTACTTTTCTTCAGTATGAGGTAAACAGCTCACTCGTGCAGAACTGCCTTAGAGCGACTTAAAATGTATGTCGGCAAGGTCGACCTTTTGCCCTTTGGCAATCGGTTGTTTCAGAACATAACAGGAAAACGAGCCTTGGATGGTTTAGTAGAGCCACGCTGACAAAAGAAATACATTACCGATTTTTATTTGTAGATAGTCGCTTTCCTACGTGAACTTCGCTACTTACTGATACGTGAGCCGTTCGTCAAACTTAATTATTTAATATTAGTGCACTATTTTTTTCTGCAAGTATCGTTGAAGAAAATATGGTTTAACATAGTTACAAGATCAACCATACATACTTACAAAATACGCCTCCGCAAAGATATTTAAAAAAAAAGTACACAAATGATAAATAATTGTTAAAAATTCCAAATATTTACCGACTTTTGTATTGAGTAAGAGAAAATAACATGGATATGTATATTTTTTTTATTTCCAAACTAAGTCACACGCCATTTAGTTAATTACTAAAACCTACATACATAATATACTTCACAAAAATAGTCCATTCTAAAATATTCAATCCCCTCCGATTCTGGCGAAACTAAAACGATTCCCGCCAGCCAGAAAGCCAGAAATCCACGTTGTCGAACCAAATGTCAGGACAAAATACACCCCCGCCCAGTTTTTTTTCTCTTCATTTTAGTACAAAATGGCGGGCTAGGCGCAGGCAGACGCGCCGTGCGGCCTGCGTTAAATAAATAAGTAGCATTCTGTTGCCAGGAACGGCCTTCGCCATCTGCGGCTGTTCTAAAAATAAAGCGAGCGGTTATCCGACTCATTTCATAACAATCCTACCTCAAACAAAACGCACAACAATTAAAATCACCGTCCTAAGCGAGACAAGTCCTTAGTACAACGTTGTTTAAAAAACAAGCTCGTTGTTCTTTCGTAAAATCTTATCAACGGGATTAAAGTTCTCAAAGCAAGATTCACTGCAAATAAGCTCGCGTAAGAGTAACTATCTTAAGCTTAGTTGTATGAACCAACATAAGAACAGGAAAAAGCTCTTAGGAAGCCCCAAATAGAAGATGTAACTTAGTTTGCTTTACTCTTTGTGTAAGCCCTTATCCACAACCGTATAGTTGTATATAAACGGTAAGCAGCAGAGGCACGTGTAAACATATCCAATCCACCCCAGAGACGATATTGCATTTTCACACACAACCACGTTTTATATTTGTATCGGAATTATCCAAGGATTTATGGGGCCCAATCTTATTTTGCGGATAGAAAAGAAATGATCCAAAACTTCCACGAACAAAAATACATAATTCACAGAGGATCTTCATCAGCATAAACAAAGTTACTTTGAAAACAAAGAGATAAACATTTCCAATTCCCATTCACCCCGCTCGTCTGGTTAAGAAAGCTGCCGCAAAACAAAAGAAATGTGCAACGAAATGAAGCTGGTCATTCAAGAGCCAACCGAGGCGTCCCCCAGAGACTTCAGCCGTCCTTATACTCTTAACACTTGGAAATTTCATTTGGGAACTGTACGTGCTACCGAGTCGAAATGCGCCCTTTTCCAGAGGGTCCGCGATTTACGTGGGAGCTCTTTCAAAGTTATTCAGACGAACGCCCGCTACAATAGCCCGACTCGTTGGTACGGAATTGAAATTAGGGCCGTTACCATCACGCTACATCGGGCAAACAGAAAAAGTTCCGATACGAGATTCAATCTCGAGCGTAGCATCGATCCGTATATGAGTATCTCGCGGCCTTGGCGAGAATTAGGAGCGTGGCATCAATGGTATCTGGTTACGCAGCCCTCACAAAGACATGTTTGTTCTCGTGTATCTGTCATAAGCTTATCGCGCGTGAACAATAGCCGGCTGTTGCTACGGTAGGTTAGTGCCGTGCTGGGAAGCCGCAAGGGCGCGACCTTGGTGAATCTCGACTGCAGATGGCGTCAATTCTCAGTCCCGGGAGAACAATAACGTTGCCGCTTTTGTTACGACACGTACCGTGTAAATTGCCTTGCACGTGCGTCAGCGTACTACTCCACATAAATCACTGTTTACTCACAACGAGGTCGTCGACAACAAAAACCAGATTGCACGGGGGCATAATAAACACCGCGATATAAATAGGGACGGGAGGTGTTGCAACGAAAGTGTCAGCATAATCTTAGAAAGGGATCGTTGACTCACGGCGGTTGCGTAGGTGGACTCGTTAGTGGAATTCTACAAAGCGTGGCTATAAACGGCTGGCTGGGTCTGCACAAACGCTGTAGCAAACCTTCTTGTATGTTAATGAAACGGTTGCAAACTTGCAATAGTATCCGTGCGCTGAATATAAACGGTGATTCAGAACGTAAAACACGAATTACAAACCCATTTAAACTGTATCTAGTTTAAAGTTAGTCTAAGTTAATTTAAGTGTCTAATGTAATGTAGAAACTTCAGCCGCCAATCTGAAACGTAAATGTTTAAGCGGAGAGATCTCGAGAAGTTGAAATCGTGTTGTACAATATTAAACGCATACTTCTGTTCTTCTTATCGCTTTTATTCAAGCAAATCCAATATCGTATGAATTAAAGTCGGTTGTAAGTTTCAATATCGGTAAAGTTGTCAAGTTGAGCGCGATTGGCGCAGGGTTGCCGCAGTCTGAGCGAGTTTAGGATTACATTTGCATGTTTAATTTGGGTAGATTTTGCATGTTCCACGGCTTTCGCGAGGGAGGCCCTGTTTTAATTTTTTTTTATTTTGATACCCTTCTTATTTTTGTGTCCTTACTTTATTTTAGAGGTTTATATTTTTAGGAAGACTTTTCTAAATCCTTCCTAGTTCATATAATACATTAGCATCATTAAAGACGACGATGTTGACGTCGAATAACTTCCTAATACAATATTATCGTCATGCAAAATTTTGTTTGCATTGGTGCTTGGGAGCCCTAGTTAAACAGGAATATACCTAGATCGGTGTTATTCCCAGCCGCGTGTAGGCGACAAATAAATAACCATACTTAGCGGGCAGCTGTCCGATTACTTTGTCCAATTAAGGTACTGGGGACACCGTCGCAGCCTTTTGTTACGGTGTCTAACGAGACCATAAACAAGTACAAGATTTTCATACACTATGGTAAACATTAGACGTTAAAACATAAAGACACCGTTACAAAATCAAATATGAACTGCCTTTGCTACAAGGACATACAAGCATAAGAACAAGAATTTGTCGAGAAAGAAAACCACTTTTAAACGGATAGAATGGAGTATAATTTTTGGCTACTGTTTACCAGTCGTGATCACGGAATGACATAGATTCTGGCGATTGAAAATAAAAGGGGATGAAATAGTCAACGTGTGGTGTTAATTTCGAAGCCAATCAACCAATGTCATTTAACATTAACTTGGGGATAGAGAGCAAACTCGCAGTTAAAACCGGTAGCGCCACATATTTAAAATGCTACTGCGATCGCTGTATGCGCTTGCGCTGTCTGCGGTGGCCTATCCCCATCAATTAATTAAACTTGATAGTTACCTAACAAGTTTCTTCCCACTCATTAGGTGTATGAAAATACTAGCGGCCGCCCGCGACTCTTTCCGCGTGGATTTCAATTTCCAATAGCCTAAAGCCTTCCTCGTCAAAAGGACTATCTAACAAATCGGTCCAGTAGTTCCTGATATTAGCGCGTTCAAACAAAGAAACAAACATACTGTTGTGCTATGTTTCTGCTGGTGAGTAAGGTTGCCAGAGCTCAGTTGGGGAGGGTATGGGGTTAAGGCCGGCAACACATCAATGATACCTCTGGTGTCGCGGATGTCCATGGGCGGCGGTGATTGCTTACCATCAGGCGACCCGCTAGCTCGTTTGCCGCCTCTGACATAAAAAAAAAATACCAACAAACAAACATACAAACAAACTCTTCAGCGTTATATATTAGTATAGAAGTATAGATATGAAAAGTCGACAACGCATAATATAAAAAAACAACTTATAAATATATCGACGATCACAATCTCTGCGTCAACAAATAATATCTCCAAATATCTATGTCTACGCATAAACGAGTATGAAATATGACGTTTCTTTTTACGTTATCCATAAATTAACGGATAATGCAAATGGTAGATTGGTATTTATCACATCAATATGAATCACAAGCTGTTGTCTTAATAAATTCACATAAAAAAATTATGCATTCACAGATGACACCAACGCTATATTTATTGATGATTTTTTTTTGTACTTTTAAGCGAATGCTTAGAAAACCACTTAGCAACAAATTAAGGTATTTAATTATTCAAACCCGTGAACAATGCATGTGTGCAAAATGATAAATTGTGAATAAAAATTAAACGGCAGATATAATGCATTAAATTATTTTATTTATTAAAACAAACCGACAAGGACGCGATAAAGTCGTAGAAAATAAACGTTAATAGCTGTTAATTAAATATGACCTGAACGATTCAATAAAAACTGGAATAAGTGTCACAGAAAAAAATGGTTTAGCGGCAGTGGGTAAGTAAATTATATTTCTGTCAACAGCAAGCGGAATTTCCTTATAAATTTAATTTTATAAATATGTATAAAAGATTGCAAATATATCTTTAGGCAATTGTCGAGGCATTCTGTTCAATCTCTCTTTGCTCTTCACTATAAAGGCGTCACTTATGAGTGTTGAACTAATTCCGAACCGAACAAGGAAACATAAAGGTAGAAAAAACATTTCTCTATCCAAGTATAGGTAATTTCTAAAAGGCTATCATAAACCTTCAATGTACTACTAACAACTACATATATACTCTCATAAAAGTTTGTTCCATCTTGCACACACGACAAGCAACCTTGTATCTTGAACATAGAGTTCAAAATGTCTGCTCTGTTGGATGTGAGGTCATGCGTATCACGAGGCTGCCCCACGTGGGCCGGAGACAGGCCGGCGCTGTTTGTGTGAGAGCATGAGATGCGATACGCCCTTTTGTTTGATTAATTGTGGAAGGACCTGTATACGTGACGGTGGCATAGTTGATGGCACAATTTACAGGATCTTTTCATTAAGTTTTGATGTCGTATAGGTAATGATCAACGCGGATCAGCTAACTAACTTTTTTATCAAATCATTGCAGCTTTTATCTTTCTTTGAATGAGAACATAATCGATCGTTAAGGCAATTTCGTGCTTATTGGCGTATAATATGCTGCTCAATGCTGAGCCGATGTATCAACATTGCCTTATTACCGTACTAGCGACCCGCCCCGACTTCGCACGGGTGCAACTAAGTTTATTAGTGTTTCTCTACTATATTATGCATGTATTATACATAAAAACCTTCCTCTTGAATCACTCTATCTATTAAAAAAAACCGCATCAAAATCAATTGCGTAGTTTCGAAGATACAAAGGGACATAGGGACAGATAAAGCGACTTTGTTTTATACTATGTAGTGATATATGCCGGGATTATTCTGGTACAATGGTAGGCAGGTTAAATCTACCAATGAGAATTTCTGTTCTAGTTACAAACCTGTAACATTGTTATAAAAGCAAGTATACGTCTTGCAAACGTGATAAACTGAACAGATTCTTCACTTTCAGTCCGTTCCTTGAATTGGCCGTGCCACTGAGCTTGTGGATCTTTAATTAAAGGAATCTTGATAGTTTCTAATGATAGTGTCGAGTTGGGAGCAATCACGTTAATTGTGTTGATTCCTATTACTATGTAGCCGCAGAAAGAGATAAGCTTACTAAAACGATGTCTGCCTTACGATGATATTGTTACTTATTAGGAAAAATAATGCCCTTTAAACTTTATTTGGCACAAAGAGTGATTCTGCAAGAAGGTTGGATTATGATGAAAAAACCGGCCAAGAGCGTGTCGGACACGCCCATGAAAGGGTTCCGTAGCTAAAAGATGGCCCGACCGCTTAAGACACCATTTAGTAAGGGCAACTGCACTTCATAAGTTGGTCAAGTTGTATAAAAATAACTATGTATGATACAGAGTTCGCTATAGTTTTCGTTGAAAGTACTTACTTGGAGGTATACAGGACATTTTTTTCAAAATTATTGTAATAGTATTTCAAAAGTTAAGGGGGGGGACGCTCTAATTTTAACTTTGTATTAATATATCTCGAGACTGGGGTGTTTGATCCACATGGTTTCAAGGCAAGTTTTATTGTATTTAAAAATACCTTTTTAACGATACCCCATACGATGGGGTAAGTCGAAGTTTTTTTTTTCGAATTTACTTTTCGTTGTATAGGAGGGGTAAAAATAATTATTTTTCGATTATTTTAAAAACCAATTCTTGAATTATCACTTTACATCTCTCCACCAATTTTCGTGCCAATCGGTTCAGAAACGGCGGAGAACGAGCCAGGACAGACAGACAGACAGACATGACGAAACTATAAGGGTTCCGTTTTTTGCCATTTGGCTACGGAACCCTAAAAAGGATGGGGTTAAACATATGCGTCCCATATACATACTGGCAAAACAAACTGTCCTGAACAGCCGACATCCAACCCTTGCTTTATGGTTGGTTTCGGCCGGGTTTTTGCATTTTATATCTGAATCTTATATAATGTTGTCGTAAACATTGCACTGCTTCCGCTCAAGAATAGAATATAATTTCTGATATTTTAGAAGAAATACATAAAAGTTATGTATTGATAATAACAAAAAAAGATTCATTTTAGCGTTTCAGTTGAAGGCGTACACGCAGTCTACCAAATGGTATGCAGCCACTCCAACCAATAGGATTTATTGAATACCATCGATGAATGCTTAATCATGAGCTTCAATATGCTTCCACACTTCGGATTCAATTATGCTAGCCTTGACATGAATATTACCGGCATTAAGCCTGCCAATTTCCAAGTGCAGTCTCAACAATAATAAAAATCAATGATGACGTTGTTACTAATCGCGTGTTCTTTTTGCAATGCTTAGCAACTCAGTATCCGGAATTCCGGATGCGTTTTCAAAATTAGCGCATATTGGCGGACATTTAATCTTTGTTTTCATGGCATAGGGAGACAAACGAACGAGGCTCACCTAATAAGTGATTACCGCTGCCCATGTCGCTGCCCAACTGAAAGCAACCTTACAGCCAGCAGAAACATAGCACAACAGTTACGAAGTGTTTTTCACTGTGATCTTTAGTAAGGTGAAGGTTCTTCCCTAGACGAGCGGGTCATTCGAGTCGAAGATCCACTAAGCTCTACCTCTCGTACGGAATCAGTTATTAAATCGCCAACCATTGCATGTCTTTAAAAAGCTTAGCAACTTTAAATTCGGATTATGATCAAAATAAACGCACATTGATGAACGCTTTTGTCTGCGTCAAATCTCAAAGATGTTGTAGCAAAGATCAACTAAACTAAAGTCTCTTGCACCACCTTGCTGACCCTAACTCTGCCCATCCGCTTGACTTCACAAACGTTCAAAAGCTTGACGCCATCACTTCCGATAAACTCTTGTACGAGATAGACAAAGGTTTAGTCATACGCGATTAATAGCGCACTTATAATAAGCTGCACGCACTCAGTCAAGTCAGTTATGAGTAATTCATGAAGGAAGTCCGCCAGATGCGAGCGTAATACAAGCTCTGCAACTCTATCAGGCATTCACGTCTGTGCACTTTACTTGCCTGGGCGATGCACTTCACGTGAAATAAACATAATAGCTGCACAACATCATCTTTCTTAAATAATGTTATCTTTTCATTTAAAACATCCTCGTTTACTATTGAAATGACGCACTTAATGATTTTGTGACATGATCACAACATCATTTGGATCAGCGATTATAATATGAATACCTTTATTGCAACCTTAAAATGAATAAGAATTTTAAAAAATCGCAATAAATCGATTTCAAGCATTTCCATTCAAAGCTAAAATAAAACCGTTTAAATATTCTGTATGTTTGATTTATTACACTTCGCACGTGCTTATGCATCTTTGATGTACTTCAAAAATGTTCAATTAACTACGCTTTTGACTATGCCGGCTTAATCAAATAGCAGCACAGAGGTAGAATGAATCAAGTTTAACATGCACATTTTAATAAAGCCAGCGCACGGCTTCGTTGAAAAATAAAGCTGCTTTTTACTTACACTAGCCTTGGATAAAGGACATGTATTATGTACCATAGTTTTTAATCTCCACAACGCTCACAATTAACTCATTTAATATTAATCATCTTTATCATATGGAAATAGTCACAAGCCTTTCTCTTTTGTCGTGGAAAAAATAAAACCATTTTCCCTTACCCTGACTGAAAATGACGTACGAGTATTTGCTTGAGCAAAGGTCAACAGCGTAGATCGATGTAAAAAATTCGGGAGCATATTGAATATGTCAATCAGAACCTTCATCACTTTGATACACGAAGTAATCTTGCATGTAAACAAGGGTATAACAATATGACACGTACTTCATATTAATCATACGTACGAAGGCTTTGGAGAGCAGGATATTTAAGGCGGCTATATGTCACATTTTTTTCTTCTTGTTTTTTCATGACATTACAGAATTATAAGACTGTACCTTAAAAACATTGAACCCTTTTTAAGGGGGCATCAATGTAATTAAAAATCATTTACACGATCTTAACAACATGGCAATAGGTACCTAATGAAGGGAAGTCTCTTATTATGCGTAAATCGACTATTTCAACACAGTCACAACAGATCAACACAAAGTTTCACACAATAGTATTTGAAATATCATCATCATCATAAGAAAAATGACGCAAATAGGCTCTGACTATTAATATCTGTTACAATCAGAATGCAATGTCGAACTTTAATATCGTGTTTCTTTGCAAACAGATCTATAAATAAATAAAGGTCTAAAATGTCCCGTCGGAAATTAAAACCCATTAACTTTCCAAGTTTAGTCTACACGAGCGACGCAGGATACTGTTGGCATGTAATTAACTTCGCTTAAACTTTGAAGACATGACCTTTAAATACTTTTAGCTACATGACATGTTTATTAGACGCTTTAGTTAACTTCTACACGAATTTAAATTTATATTTGTCATGTCCTCAGCACTCCAAATCCTACTACTATTATAAAGGCGAAAGTTTGTATGTGTGGATGTATGGATGTATGGATGTTTGTTACTCTTTCACGTAAAAACTACTGAATGGATTTGAATGAAACTTTACCACAACATAGCTTATACATCAGAATAACACATAGGATATTGGAAATCGAAATCCACGCGTACGGAGTCGCGGGCGGCAGCTAGTTCGTAAATAATTTAATGATACTATTCGAACCAAAGGTACATATTAATAGATTTCATATATAGCTGAAGTACATAATATTGGTAGTTTTGTAAATAGACGATTCTGAATATGTACATACCAACTTAATAATATCGATCGAGTAAAGTTTTATTAACAGTAAACGAAAAACAGAGGTCATAAAAGATTTTGTTCTAAAAGAATTCAGAGTTCCAGACCCAGCTGGCCAATAAAAACCGACTTCAAAAAAACCGTAAACACAAAAATAAACTAAAAATTAAAAAATAATTCCTAATATCTATTACCTTATACTGTAATTTTCCTAAACTATGTTAAAGTAATCTTAAACATACTAACTGAAGTCGGTGCTTCTTCTCTTCTGTTATTGGGCAGGCACCGACTTCAGTTAGTATGTTTAAGATTACTTTAACATAGTTTAGGAAAATTACAGTATAAGGTAATAGATATTAGGAATTATTTTTTAATTTTTAGTTTATTTTTGTGTTTACGGTTTTTTTGAAGTCGGTTTAATTTTTTTTTAAAAAAGTCAGTTTATTTTATGATTTTTAGTTGTGTAAAAAGCGTTGTGAACTTAATTATTAATAGGAACTTAGTTGTTGTTAAGAGTGAATGAGAGTGTGGATAAATTTCTTGCTCTCGCGTGAAGGCCCAGCGAGACTTCTCGGCGAGATTTCTCGCCGTGGGTCTGGATGTAATATACACTAGTATCACGTTAGCCCTACAAACATTCGATCGACCAATTGCAGTTCTGCCTTCCAACTCCTATCCGTTAAGGAGTACTGTAGCTTCATCATCAGCACAGTAGCATCAGATGTTGATTCAAGCATACCTCACAAGCAACATGTAAGCCCTACATACTACTAAATAGTTTCCATCGACCAAATTGCAGTTCTGCCTTCCAACTCCTAACCGTTAAGGAGTACTGTATCATCATCAGGACAGCAGCTTCAGATGTTGACACCCTGAAGCATATACCTGAGTAGGACATGATTACGTAACAAAAACACCATACGAGCATACAATTTTCGGTGGTTGCCCTCGATTTCTCCTGGATTCCATCATCAGATCCTGGACTGGTGAAAATGGGACCACCTCAGAACAGAACTCTATCCAACAAAAAAAAAATTTTTGAAATCCGTCCATAATTGACGAAAATATCGGTGAACATACATAAAAAAAAAAAAAAAAATATTATACATACAGACGAATTGAGAACCTCCTCCTTTTTTGAAGTCGGTTAAAAAGGGATCACTACAAAGTGCGGCATCAAAGGCCACGGTTACGGGTTCGTAACTTATTGGTTCTCTAACATTAAATCCCTGGGTACTTAACTAGCTAAGCACTAAGTACTTTAAGAGAACATAAAAGCGACTATCAACAACTCAGGTTCTATAGAAAAGAATACGTGCGATTTTGAACCGTAATGGTAGGATTTAAGGGTGACACATAGCCGCCCCTTTAGGCGTAGCGCCACCTCATATTTTTATTGGCAGGCAACGTTCCCTGTTTATCTACCGTACGCATCGAGCTCGCTCCCACTTCCTGGCCACGTTTATCTACTGAACACTGTTCAGGAGGGCTCAACAGAATTCAAAGGAATCGATAGAATACTCGATATCAGGGTCACCCTGAATCGATATAAACATCGTAGCTACGAGAATAAGTTTACGAATGGTATTAAATACTTTGTAGGCTTGGGAATTTATTTAAGGCTGTATTTTTACTGGAACTGCTTTATTTTTATGTGAACCGGTAAAAATAGAAGTGTAGTAACTGCAGTATGTTCTTGAACTTGAGTACAGTTATCTTCATCAGGCTCAGATTTACGATATAACCGCAAGTTGTAATGAAAGCAGCTTTTTGGAATTTCCCGTTTTTTATGGCTACTTATAAATCTTCATTCGAGGTCGAATAATTAAGTTGATATTTAGAACAATCATTTAAACTTCTTTCAGTCCGACACGTTAACTCATAGCAACTAAACACACAAGTATTCACTACATCAATAAGTTAAATTACCACAGTACACCAATCTTTATGAAACAGAAAAGTTTCAGTCTATCAGTCAACCAAACGACTATTTATAATAAGATTTTCGAAACAACTTTTAAAATATTAACCATTCGAAACATTTGCAACATCCTGCCCATTTTTAATCCAAGTTCAAAACTGTATATTACTAACAAAAAACTCATTAACGTGCTAAACGTATCGGCTTCACCCAAGGTCGTCCGATGAGCAGGCTTTCCGCTCTGATAACTCCTGGGGTCGAAACTGTTAGCTGTATTAATAATACAGCGAATCCGTTATGCGAAAAGTTAACTTATAACTAATAATCTTAATCTGTGTATAGAGTTTGAAACAATTCGCGTATAATGAATCTTGTGGTGATAAACTCACGATCATGCTGATAAACTTACGATTGATACTTAACTTAGTTTTAACTTAGATTCGCTATTCAATTAATTCCAGCATCTAAACGAGTAGGTACAGTTACATTCTTACATTATTATGTGTGTTTCCTGTTTTTGATATACAGTTGAACTTATTTTATATAAAGTACTCGTAGTTTAGAATGAATGATTTGGTACAGTACATATTAATATCGAGAAACGTAAAATCAATTATACATTGATCTAAAAATATTGTGGAGAATTGCACCTACCATTCTGTTTACAGCTTATCTCTGTTACAAATAAATGCTTCATTACCGTAAATTGTTCCGTAAAACAAGGCAAACCTAAAAACAATACACAGAATAACATAAGAAGAGAAAACTTTATCCTTTCGTCGAAATACAAATGATATGGGACAGAACAAAATAATATAAAACTTTTCGGCGGAATGTAGCACAGAAACTCAATTCAGAGTTTGCTTGTTGCAAACTTAGTTGGTTGGGAGACGTTTAAGCCGGCAAGCCCTATTGGCAAGCAATACTGATGTACCTACTCTGCTAACTGTTCATCTAAATGCTAATGTGGAACTTTCAACATCTAGATTTAGAACATTCATTAACTGTTTACAACTAAAAAGTTACTTAAAATGAGTAACAAGTCCACGTTTTCCTTTGTAAGTCTTGAGTTATACACGAATATAAATGAAAAAAAAGCGTGTATTTGTCGGTTGCCGCTTAAAAATTATACCTATTTTAATAATTTAAAGTTATGAAAACGTTATTATTCATCTAAATCTGTTTGTAGTTTTAAAACAGTACATATCATAAACAAAATCCTTTTTCCTTACTGGACTGTTTCATTACTTTATGAACCAGCCCTCTAGCGTACAGAGCGGTGTCATGCAATAATGTATTAATAATTAACGCAAGCCAACTAAAAGGTCGTTTTAAACCTTGACATTCACATTGGAATTCAAGTTTCTTTTAGCACATGTAACTGCATAAATGCAAGATGTTTAAAAACCAGTTTGTGTAAATATTTGCAACAGAATCACGTGGGTGTAGTAGCAGCTGTATAGTTCAAAATTGACAGGTGAAATGTCGTGATGATTGTAAACAGGTTCATAGGTATACAGGATCATAGTCGTCGCGTATCCTGAGGTCCACTGGATGTAACCGGGATAAATGCAATGGTTTAGATACCAATGTCGGCCTGCCTCCCTACCTACTCGTGTGTAACATTTGTTCAAGGATATATTCCACTTTATTGTGAGGGAAAGCATCGTGGAGAAACCTACTCTACGTCTTAACCATATAAAACAATTAGCCTGTCGTATCTGACATGGGTAATGGAGGTCTGACGGCATTCGCTCCAATGGACCTCAGTAAATCCACCATCCCTATATCTCGATTAGACCGAGACTAAGCTCGAGGAAAATTAATCACACAGGACTATACTACGCAAGAACATTAATATTACAGTTTACAATTTCCTTCCTGAAATGTATGCAACATAATACCTCCAGGATAATTTTGATGATGGATGATAGTCGTAAAACAATGAAAATAACCAAGTACAATAGCATCTACATAACGTTAAATAGAAAAAAACAGGGATTTCTATGTACTTATAATGGATTGTCATGGCGTGTGAATTGGAGCTCTACCTATGTTAGAATTTAAATAAATAAAATAGTATTTAAACAAACTCACTGATGAGCAATAAACGCATTCAGTGAGGAGTGCAAACATCCCATCCCGCTAACATTGCACTCCAAATACTCTACATTTCGCATTAAAATTCAAGTTGCGGCCATCCCGGACCATTTACTACGCCTGAATGTTTACGAGTACGTCTCATCAGCAAGCCGACAAGGTGCGTAATTCAATTCGCCACTCATAGTCGGTCCAGGACATATACACATATGCAGTATCCCTATTTCGGCTTACCGGCTTCATAGATCCAAGACAGTGATAAATGACGATCGTCTATCAGATGACACGGGCTCCTCTATTTCCCTTCATATCACATAAGTTTGGAAGTGCTTTCCCTTGAAACTTGCAACCATTAAGTCAAATACTCTACATTAAAATTCAAGCCGCGGCCATCCCGGACCATTTACCACGCGTGAATGTTTACGTCTCATCAGCAAGCCGACAGGCTACGTAATTCACTTCGCCATACGTCGCTTCAGAGTACGCAGACAAGTTGCCACTATCGAACTACGATATCGTTTCAAACAATATTGCCACTTCTTTATTTCTCTTAGACTTAAGTTTAGGAAGTGCAACTTTCCCCTTGCAAACTTCTATCATTGCACCCCCAATACTTTGCATTAAAATTCAAGTCGCGTCCATCCCGGACCATTTACCACGGGTGAATGTTTACGTCTCATCAGCAAGCCGACAGGCTACGTAATTCACTTCGCCATACGTCGCTTCAGGGTACGCAGACAAGTTGCCACTATCGAACTTTGCTATCGTTTCGACCAATATTGCCATCCCGTACGCGTAGTACCAGCGCGAGCGGGATAGCAATATGTCTAAAGGCAATTTGTCTACATACCCTGGGCATATATCTGGTGCACTTCCCCTGATTCGGCTTATCGGGTGCATGGATCCGCTAGACAGTGACAAATGACGCTCGTCTATCAGAGGACTAGGCGGGATCTTCTATTTCACATCGACATAAGTTTTGGGAAGATTGACGTTGTGGATTATAATCACTTTAATCGACTTTTAGTGCCTGATGCCAATGTAGATAGATGCATAATGAAACGCCACTATGAAAATATATCTCGTCATCTCGTTAAATCCTAATTTTAGTAAAGCGCCAATTTAGTTAGTTCTTATATTCAAAAAGAAAAACCCCATTGTTAAAACAGTTCTGCGTGGGAAATACTACCTGCCGAGTTAAGGAAGTACATTGGTAGGATGACACGAGCACAAGTACATATTATTCTGAAAGTAAATAAAGAATAACGAGAGCAATATTTCTTATGGTAACTTAAATGGACGAAAACACCAGACTCTTATCATGCGCATTGTCGTATCCGATCCGATCGGACGGCGAACAATGCCAGCCGACGCGAAAATGATTCACGGCCGTCCGAGCCCGTACAATTTTTATTCACTTTACGTTTATACCTCAACTGAATCTCGTAACCATTTGCTATCGGAAGGACATAAGCAAAATACCTCCAATATGTGATGGTTTATGTATTTTGAAACCTTAACTTAGGAATCGTCTAATATGAAAAAGATACATTTACCAAGTTATTGTCCAAGACTTGTTTTACTCATAGCCAATCCTTACGATCAGAATGTTAAGATGCACTTTCTTTTCCTGATTTGATCGAAAGGTCTGCTATCTACTTTATATGGACGACGCGTCGTATAATAAACAAGGGTGTTATCGACTAAAATCTAACTGGAATCCCCAATATCTATAAGAAGAAAAGTACCTATTAACAGTCACCACCAGGTCGATTTGTCTTTATCAATTTAAATGCAATATAGAATATAGTACTACAGTAATAACAATTTTGTTATACAATATCAAGGAAATAATCCTCAACAAACCGGTATGCCCTACAAACAGTGATAAAACATTGACGGATAATGTACTGATAACAGGCATTGTCAGCATTTTCAAGGCTAATGTAGATGAATAATTGCTTATTATTTTTGCTGTAAAACACGAGTATGAAGGGCGAAAGTACATAACTGTAGATATTTTAAGCACATAAATACACAGAGATAAGATAAAAATACAAAAACGCAGCAGTTACATTACTGAAATAAGTATTGTTATATATGGAAGTACAGTTTCATTGATATTACCTATATCCGTATTAATTCCACTACAAAAATAAAACAATGGAGTATCATAATTGTCATGATGTTGAGATTTCTCATAAATAACTTTCAATCTATAGTAGTAGTAGGTCATTAGGTAGGCTGCACATTTTAACAAAAGTTTAGGAATAATTTTTTAGCGCTTTCCTTTTATCATAACATTTATTGTTTAATGAAACATAATTTTAAAGAATATATTTAGTAAAGGACGACTGCACGCAGTATTCTTAACAAAGAGTTGAATGTACTCATTAATATACATTTTATCAATTCAGTGGGCGTATCTCAGACCTCGCTTCTGACGAAACTACCAAGAACTTGACTAATTGCAAAATTGCTTAAATAAGTGAATAATTTTCAGCTGTAGCAGCACCTTAACGGTTTAATTGATTTTTTTTTGTAACGAAACTGAGCATCTCTTCTTTAACAAAAAGAAAAATCGTCCGCGGAAGGACTCTAAAAGATATTCCAGTTTTATACTTTAGACATAAAAAAGTTTTGAAAATAAAAGTAAAAACTTTTCTTCAGTGAAAGGGCATCTCGTAGATTGCACGAATATCATTTGGTTCGCTGGTGTCATAACTTTGATGATTATTTTTATTTACGAATGACTACATGAGAATTTGAATTGTTTTCATCAGATATTTGAAAGGAAAACATTTATGCATAAGATATTCTATCACCCATGAATATGTTTAATTTCTCAGAGCCAATTCAACATACTAATATGTTCATAACATAGCCTTCGTACTAAAACATCTTTTCCTTTCGTTCACGTTGGTTGACGTTCAGTTGGTTAACTAAAATGTTTATTTGGTATAATTGATATAAAGCCAACCACCGTCACGGTCAGAAGCATCACACACAATCACAATTAGGAAAGCACATTGAGCTGTCAGAGCTCAATTTCAAATGGCCAGCCGCTTCTTCAGTTGTGACAGTTCTGTGAAACTTATTGTGTGCACACGCATCAAAGCATAACGCAACTCAATTAACAATCCGACATTCCGAAAAAATGAATTGCTCTAGTGCGCTACTTACTGTGTCACTAGACAGTATAGATCATATACTCTATTCATTGAATATACATACGTGCGTGATGCTATTTTCGGATTGTTTATTGCTGGTTTGAAATCATTCTTTCTGGCAATAAATAGTTTTAGGTGTACACGACCTGTGAAGGTTGAGGTCGAATGATAAAATAGCTACCAATCTGTGTGAATCCAATTTATGTAGACGTTTTGTAACTGAAATCCAATTTGGCAAAAGGATTAGCAACTGTTTATTTACATTTCTGCAGGGAACGCAGCTATTCATACTGCTAGTAACGCTAATACTATAAATAGATTAACGTTACGTTAGTACGTAAAAACATTTTATTGTTATTTTTATGACCACGGACCTCGAACTCGAAAAGAGTGGAGAATATGATAGTGTAAGATCATTTTTTATTCGGGTTTACGTTACTCAGTACTCCACGCGTCCAAAGTCATAAAAAACAAAAGATATTTAAGTGGCGGTGTTTTTAAAACACTTCAAAGTTCGTGGCTCCATTACACTGAATGTTTAAACTCAACACATGATACCGACTAACGGAGAGACACGGTACAGTTCACCCGTTTACCGCTAATGCCATGGGTGCACCGTGTAATACCTCAGGGCGCGCAATAACAGACTTGAGCCCATGCATAATGACTGAAATGACAGTGAATCATCTCCGCCTAGGAAAGAACAGTGCCGAGATAATTGTGGTAATGGACGCTAGTGGATTGATAAAGATGGAAAGTACGAAATCTAGGATGGTAAGCTGTGCACACGAATTAATACTCGGGAGGCGATTGGTCAATGGGTGATGAGGGATACGCAAACTTGGATTTCAGGGACTTAAAGCTACGCCGGAGAAGACTGGCAAATGAGTGGGTTTCATATCAGAATGAACTATCGGGTGAAGTTGAATTGACAAGGCCAATTAAGCAATTATGATGCAATAATTGAATCGGCCAAAAACTTGCCCACATAAAGATCACAGAATATTACAGATGTTTGTACGGGGATTGAATTCATAATAACAACGTTTGTTTTCGTTGTGGGAGTGGCAAATCTCACAGAAACGCCAACTCAGACGCTAAATGCATTAAGCTGCCTACAGAGGCTTTTACTGCACTTATTACTATACTGTTATCATTAAACTGTGCCCTGACTGAATCTGTGTCCCGTTTGATCGACGACTCGTGTCTTGAACGACCTTGTTTTGTTACTCTTTGTTTCGGAATAAATTGGCACCTTAGGCGAATGACTTTATTCCCATGTCACTGCAAAAAACGGAACGGGCGTACTTTGTTATTTTATATTTAAAAAAAAATTGGCCAAGTGCGAGTCGGAGTCCCGCACTGAGGGTTCCGTACAAATTATATTTTTGACGTATTAAAAAACCTACTGAATAGATTTCGTTCGAACCAATTTTCGTTGGTAGTTTTTATGGTTCTGTACATTATATATTTATTTCAGTTTTATCATCCTCTTATTTTAGAAGTTAGAGGGGGGGGGGGACACACTTTTTTCCACTTTGGAAGGGTCTGTCACGCAAAGTATTCACTTTAGAAAAAAGTGATTTTAGAAACCTTAACATAATTTTTAAAGACCTATTCATAGATACCCCACACGTATATGTTCAATGAAAAAAAATATTTCGAGTTTCAGTTCTGACTATGGGGACACCCCGCTTTTTTAATTTTTTTTCTATTTTCTTGTAAAAACCTTGTTGCGATTCACAGAATACATCTACTCACCAAGTTTCAACAGTATAGTACTTATAGTTTCGGAAAAAAGTGGCTGTGACAGACTGGCGGACAGACAGACAGACAGACAGACAGACATGGCGAATCTATAAGGGTTCCGTTTTTTTGCCATTTTGGCTACGGAACCCTAAAAAAGGAGGAGAACATAAGAGCAAAATTATTTTTACACGTCTTCATACTAGTTGGACATTTGTAGGTAACATTACCATGGTATTGGAACACCTCACTATTTTTAAATTATGACCATTCGGACGGCCGAAGAAATAAGGGAACAGTAACGTAAGTAACAGGACATTTGTTCCAAACAAAAAACAAAAAAAGTGGAATAATAGATTTTACGGATAATAGGGACAAAGTTTTAATGACCTTATTCCGAGAGCTACATAATGAACGTAAAAAACAACGAAAACATTGGAAACAAGGCGTAACGAGTGACTATTGTGCCGCAAGACCAACGCTGTTAAACATTTTACTGCGTTTTCGAGTAGTCATCAGCCCACGTGTTACGACTTCAAGCGAGGCTCAACCCGATAATATTTCACTTTCCCCGAAGATCCGGCATAAAGCTAGATTTCCACAGTTGTCATAAAGAGAAATGGGCGCGCGACGATGCCGCAATATCGGGGCTCAGCCGGCACTCAGGTTGATGAGGCTATGCGTATTGAGCGGCCAGGGCTAGTTAAGCCAGATTTTTCACAGTAATATCTGGTAATATCATGTAGTGTCGGATAGCCGGCGAAATATGCTGCAAGACGTTGACGGGTCAGAGGATCTCGGCGAAAAATAAAAGCGAGGACTCTGATTTTTGATACCTCAAAGACATTGCCGCAATATCGGGGCTCAGCCGGCACTCAGGTTGATGAGGCTATGCGTATTGAGCGGCCAGGGCTAGTGAAGCCAGATTTTTCGCAGTAATATCTGGTAATATCATGTAGTGTCGGCTATCCGGTGAAATATGCTGCAAGACGTTGAGTGGTCAGAGGATCTCGTCGAAAAATAAAAGCGAGGACTCCGATTTTTGATGTCTCAAAGACATGGCTTGTTGAGGTTGATGATGCGTATTGAGGGGCCAGGGCTAGTGAAGCCAGATTTTTACAGCAATATCATGTAGTGTTGGGTCCCATCTACGAGGAAAAATTCTACGAGCCGACTCACGAACGGCTCAGACAAATCTATGCGAAAAATAATAACGTTGACGCTTTTTACGCCTTTCGAAGTAATCATTTTATTTTTAGTTGTAATAATTTAATTAATCAGCTAGAATAAAACTAAAGGGAGTATGTTTGTAAACCTACGTAATTAATACTAGTCCATGTACTGAATTAAACTGATTTTAAATACCTACCTATAAAGTAAGTAAAAAAAAAAAATCACCGGTCACACAGATTTATACTCGTCGACTCGCATGTAGTTTCAACCAGAATAATAAACAGCTTTAAAAACTTTTCGCTCAAATATTAAAATAGTCAAATAACTCAGTGAACAATACAAACGATTTATCTGCTAATATTTTCACAAACGCCAACAAAGCGAATCGTGTTTTATTCTACCTGTTCGTCTCACTCTCGCGAACAATTTCCACTTGTTTTCGTACAACCAAAATAAACCATTCCGTCCAATTTCCAACAATAAATCCGTATCAAACCCGGAATACTCTTATCACATTCGCACTCCCTCTGAATCTTTTTTGATAAGTATTCGAGTTCGGAAGAAAGTTCTTTATTTCTTCCCAAACATCGCACATTTATTGCTTTAGCACAAATAAAACATCAAATATTAGACAGCCAAATGTAACCCATGCGAATGTGATTTACGCAGCCCTGGGCTTGTGATAGGGTTGCCATTATACAAGTTCAAGACATTATACAAAACTTACAAAAAAAATCTGTTTTTTTAAGCCAGATGAGATTCCTCAAAACCTTATTTGGGCAACCCTGGCAGGGCTGGATGCTTATAAATAATTTCACAGGTCCGCGAACCTGAAACAACCTAATGAATAGTTTAAGCTGGGTTTATCCGATTTGTATTGTGTGTAGTTTTCTGTACCAGTATACTGTACGTACGCCTTGTACTGAAGCCAAATTACTGTTCGACTAATACAAACTTAAGTGTTTAACTCTTGAATACATTATTGATAAAAATGTGTAAAAACTGTTAATCTTTGTTAATTAATACCATATTAAATCGCCATTGTATTGCGGATATTTCTACATCGAATAAAAAATCTTTATGCATAAATGTTGACTCAAAAATATGTACACAATTTTATTGTTCAATCATCAGCGTCGACTCGACAAGTATTACATAATATACATTCATCATTCTCCTGCCCTGTTCCCAGTTTATCTGGAGTCGGCGCAATACATATACATTGCACATACCAAAATTATACGAGGAGTAATCATTTAAGAATTTATCATAAAAACATTTATTACTAAACTAAACTTTCATTAGTTCATATTAACGGTCATCGTAATACGAATGATGCAAGTATACATCCGACCATATAAACCTAACAAATTATTATTATCTTTTTCACGGACGAAAATTTGTTCACATATTGCAATGGGCGATACGTTAAGGCACGTAGCTATAAATCATCAGCGATTTCTCGGCGGCTCAATAAGTCCGCTCCTAGGGCTTCGTGAATTACGGTCAATAAATTTTATTTACCACGAGCAGAGAGAACGCTCGCCAAAAATAGACACTTTGTACAGGGGAAGTCCTTAATACTTTACTACATTCGGATGTGTAAATATTGTTGTTTTTCTATACTTTTTCTTAATTTACCGCAAAATACATAAGTTTACTGACTGTCGTAATGCTGTAATAGAATGTAAGGGTGTGTCCCAATAATTTTATATAAAAGTTTCGTAAAAACATCAGTCAATATCGTTGAATCGAATTTTTTTTATATCTGGAGGCAAATGGTAAGAAAGTCATTTAGTGGTATCTGTTAACAGCTGCAAAGGGACAAGTTACAACTACTAAGGGTCGCATATGCGTTGCCTGTCTTTAAAATCCCATATCCTCCTCCCAAAATAAGCTTAACACTAACTTTCAGGCTTGTTTTATAATAAATGGTTGAGTTACGTTCGATTGAAAACAAACCGATTTAACGTCCGGATATTTACAATCTTAAACCTGCTGAAATCTATCGAGATTACACTAGTAACCGTTAGTAATGGGCATCCTCACTTCTCGTTAATGGTTCTCTATCTGTTCACAATTTATTGCCGTTCGGTGTGGGTTACCTCTGCCGAGTCGTAATGTGTTCGGCAGACAATTCAGACTCAAATCCTACGGGTACACCTGTGTGAAGGGTCTCGTTAATGTTACAGATACCCAATTTATGTTAAGCCGCAATAGTTGTTAATGGTCATCATTCTAGATCCAGATTAAATGCTATTCATTTAACGTACGTTACGTTATGTACATTATACAAAGTTTTGCAATCTTCGCGAGGAAATGGAATCCACTGAAGCTGATTAAAACATTAACAATTTCATCATAAATGTTGGCAGCACGAGCTAATTAAATCAAGTTAGTTTGTAACAAAATATAAATTCTCAAGCAATCCGAGAGCACATGTAGACACACATGCAGATTAAATTCAAGCACAGACAAAGGAAATTCTAAGAAGGATCGTGTAGCAGCGAGGCATGCTAAGCAGAGCGTTGAATCACGCCTTGACATCGGACTTTCCAAGAACGTTAAGGGTTTGACTCCACCAAAGCGGAGATGAGCGGAGCGCAGCAGACATGTGTCGGAAGCAGCCAATAGGATTTTGGCATTACGAGTAGGGCTTGCAAATATTCGACGAAATCAGGTATTCGAATAATTCGAATATTTTTCGAAAAATATTCGAATATTCGAATATTATTCGAAATTTTTTTTCAAGCGTCCGCCAACCAAACATGGAAATATTTAGTCTTGAGGCCATCACAAACGATACTGGCTATGGCAGTATAGCTGTAAACTCAGTCCGAACTGAGTGAGACAGGTTTAAACTTTTACACTTTAAGTCTACGCTTCATACATTTTCTATGGGAAAGTGCATACTTTTCTTTTCTCGCGTCTTTCGACCCATCATGAAAAATGAAAATATATATTTTTGAGGTCATTAAAATGCTATTTGATTTGGGAGTATATCTGCAAACTCAGCCCGAACTGAGTAAGACAGGCTAGAAACTTAAACACTTTGTATCCTCGCTTCCATATTTTTTTTAATAGGAGGTTGTGTCCTTTATTTTCCTGCGGCCATCAACCAAACATAGAAATATATATTCTTAAGAGCCCAGTGAACGATATTTGCACAGGCAGTATGGATGTAAACGCAGTCCTTACTGAGTAAGACAGGTTAGATCATTTACACAAAAACTGGGCGTTCGCTACTTAAATTTTTCTAGGGAAGGTGGCGTCTTTATTATTTCGCGTCCATCGACCAAACAGGGAAAAACATATTATTCTAGAGATAATCACAAACAAGTTTTGCAAAGACAGTTTAGCTATAAACTCAGTCCGAACTGAGACATATCACAGGACAGCAATCTGACACGACCGTAGAGAGATCAAGAGCAGGACTAACGGCTTAACGTGCCTTCCGAAGCACGTAGGAGCTCGAGATGAAATTTTTCGGTCACCCATCCAATGACTGGCACCTGCGAACGTTGCTTAACTTTAGCAACCGCAGGCCGAGTGCGCTAACCACAGCGCTATCGAGCTTCCCATTAAAAAATATTGAAGCGAGGGTATATTGTGGGCAAGTTCCAACCCTGTCTCACTCAGTTCAGACTGAGTATGCAGATATACTACCAAATGAAATAGCGTTTGTAATGACCTCAAAAATATATATTTCCATAGTTGGCCGATAGACGCGAGAAAAAAAAGGATGCCCTTTCCCATAGAAAAATGTATGAAGCGTAGGCCTAAAGTGTAAAGTCTAAACCTGTCACACTCAGTTTGGACTGAGTTTACAGCTATACTGCCAAAGCAAGTATCGTTTGTGATGCCCTCATATTTCCATGCTTGGTTGATAGACGCTCGAAAATAAAAAACCCCACCTCTCCTACAAAAAACAGCATTGTCTTTTTACCATAGCTGGGCACCGTTAATAAAAAAGTTAACTTCGTTAATCGTTAATCCGCTACAAAAAATTTTAGCTTCGTTAAACGTTAAAGCGTTACATTTCGGAAGAATTAACGCAAGTTAAAGTTAATCGTTAATCCGTTAACTATGTGTAAAATTGTTCTGGAAGTTAACAGGCTAGGAACAAAATAAAATACTTGTATCTATACTAATACATATATATATAAAGCTGAAGAGTTTGTTTGTTTGTTTGAACGCGCTAATCTCAGGAACTAATGGACCGATTTGAAAAAATCTTTTGGTGTTGGATAGTCCATTTTATGAAGGAGGCTTTAGGCTATTGGAAATCGGAATCCACGCGGATGGAGTCGCGAACGGCCGCAAGTGTACTTATATAATGAAGCTGAAGAGTTTGTTTGAATCTCAGAAACTACTGGCCCGATTTGCAAAAATCTTTTTGTGTTGGATAGTCTATTTGACGAGGAAGGCTGCAGGGTATAATAAATACCTACATATTTGTGCGGAAACTGAAAACAACACAGACGAAGTCGCGGGCGGCCGTTAGTAATTCTAATAAATGTGTAATTGAATCGTCGGACAAAAGGTGCATACTCGCATTCATAAAGATTAACATGTCGAAGTTCTCGTCTGAAAGAGAGGGTCGTTTTGGTGTTAAAATGTCTTTACCCGTGGAAAACAGACGTTCTACAGAGCTCTTGAGGGTATAGCAGTATTGTATTTAATAAATAGATTTATAAATATCGTTGTATGTCTTACGACTTTATGTCCAGCCACATTTTAACGAGACTGTGCGCTTTACTCTTTAAAGAGTTGGAGCTCTTTGGTTTTTCTATACACTGAGTGACAGAATTAAAAGTCTTCCTCGTCATCATAGTTACTCGCATTGCTCCTTAGACTCCCTTCGCCATTCAAACTGCCACGCGACGCGCTCGCTGCGCCCAGCACTGTCTAAACCTGTTTTTCGCGTCTCGTCCCGCGGAGCCGTGTGGTAAATAGTAGGCATTGGATTAACGATTAACGGACTTCTGCATTATTAACGGAAGTTACCATGTCCGTTAACATTTTTTGAAGTTAACTTAAAAGTTAATCCGTTAATCAAAATGTTAACTTCGTTAATTAACGATTAACGGATTAACGAGTTATTGCCCAGCTATGCTTTTTACCATGAAGGGTTGTAAGGGGTGAAATAACATTAAACGAAGACATTATTATTTACGAGATCAATCACATTCATTTTTGATGAAACTTAAGAAGTTAAAGTCGCTAAAGTTTAATCTGCTTAGGGTCATTTAATATCGGTCCTAAAATCTCGATAATCTCGATCAAAACTGTCGAGATCTCGATCAATATCACATATAGCGAGATAATAGACCGTCGAGATAGAATATCGAAAAACACCTAGGCTATTTTTTGAGATTTGAGCCTATCGAGATTGCATTTCCTAATTAATCCCAATAGGACATAAAATATTCGAATATTCGAATAACGCGTCAATAAATATTCGAATAGTAAAATGAGTCGAATATTCGAATTATTCGAATATTCGAATATTCGAATTGCAAGCCCTAATTACGAGTGAACATCTCAGCATTGAAATCCTATTGGCTACTTACGGCACATCTTTGCTCCGCCTCACACACCCCTGATTTGCTGGAGTCTCACCCTTAACATCCCTAGAGTAGTCATCACAGCAATATTAGACAAGCTCTTGGTGCTCCCTGTAATCTATTAGTCCATCAGAACGTTAATTTCGACGTTATCGCGTCGGGTTAGTGCTAAAGTGCTCCAAAATTGCGCTCACGTACACTTTACTATCTCGAGAATAATTAATTCGGCCTGCAAACTCCTTGCTGCCTTCGGCAAATGTGTACCCGCTTTAAATTCCGGAACTTCGTCAGTACTTACACTGAGCTACTTTTAATAATTATTTAATCGGTACAAAGTTGTTCAACCAGAAGATTCTTTTTTCCGATGTTAGAAATGAAGTCTATTTCTTAAATAATTTCAAATGCGGCGATCCTTATGTCCAATGCAAGTTTTTTTACTTCCGGATAATTTGTGTACCTATTCTATAGTTGTACATTTAACAGAATCTTATTACGTAGTAGTAACATGTCATTAATGTTATTTTTCCAATTATGTTTGACGACATTTTGAAGATACGAGTAAAATACCACAAGTTGCAAATGATACATGTTTTAAAATCATACCTACTTGAGAAATTTGCTCTTCAGAGCTGCGGGCTGCGGTGAAAGATATAATAAAATATTCCGTCCTTGCAACCACCAGCAGTAGATTTAGCGCTGTTTAACTTTCTACCTAGCTTCATTATTTACGGGTAAAAACTTGCGATAGTTCGTAGCGGACCAACTTGTTTTCCCCGGTGAATTTTCAAGAGATATGGTTATAAGCTGGCCAATTTCTAGAACAAGTAGGTACATAAAGTAGAGTATTTTAACTTAAAATTAAGAATCAAGCCAAGAATAAATAATAGCTACGATATAACAGACTAACTTGCATGAAAATGATCAGTAACATTATTGTTCCTAATTTTAATGAATAGGCTTTTCAAGTTTACCCTTTGCAACTCTCTTTCTTTTATTCTAAATCAATCACAACTACATATTATAGATTGCTGAGAACTACCAAATATCAGAAGTAAATCTTTGTTGCCAGAGTTTTTCCTTCGTCAATTTAATGTAGTAATGCACAATTTTGTAAATTAGCTTTCTCCGAGACAATGGTAAGTAGGTAGGTGTCGCTGACGCTGACATTCGCGCGTCGGCATTCATCCTACAAAGAGTAGAGCTGTGGCTGGCAAACAGCGATGACTTGAAACCAGTTGGACTTGGACCCACCGTCAATCTTACGCATGATTTTAAAATGTTTTCCTACATAGTAATCCAAATTTAAAATTATTTGCCTATATACATACTTCGTAAATGCACAATTTTGTAAATTAGGTTTCTCCGAGACAATGGTAAGTAGGTAGGTGTCGCTGACGCTGACATTCGCGCGTCGGCATTCATCCTACAAAGAGTAGAGCTGTGGCTGGCAAACAGCGATGACTTGAAGCTCCTTAGACTTGGACCCGTTGTCAGTCTTACGTACGATTTTGAAATGTTTTCCTATATAGTAATGCACAATTTTGTAAATTAGCTTTCTCCGAGACAATGGTAAGTAGGTAGGTGTCGCTGACGCTGACATTCGCGCGTCGGCATTCATCCTACAAAGAGTAGAGCTGTGGCTGGCAAACAGCGATGACTTGAAACCAGTTGGACTTGGACCCACCGTCAATCTTACGCATGATTTTAAAATGTTTTCCTACATAGTAATCCAAATTTAAAATTATTTGCCTATATACATACTTCGTAAATGCACAATTTTGTAAATTAGCTTTCTCCGAGACAATTGTAAGTAGGTAGGTGTCGTTGACGCTGACATTCGCGCGTCGGCATTCATCCTAAAGAGAGTAGAGCTGTGGCTGGCAAACAGCGATGATTTGAAGTACTTGGAAGATGATATTTGATGATGGTACTTGAAAGACTTCATTGTCATTCTTACGCAGGGTTTCATAAAATTCCAAGTTCCAAGTCTTGGGTTGTAGCCTTCCTGGTCATCATCTTAAGTTTCTTTTGAATCTGGAAATGGTAAAAATTTTGTGTACAACAATTGTCAGAACAACGCAACGGATAGGGTTTTCTAAAGTTGAATGTAACTAACAAAAACTAACCAATAATGGTAATAAAGCAAGCTTATACCTAGTAATGGTTGACACAACTAAATATACAAGATTTTCAATTGTAACTGTATGTTTAATGAAAGAAAGAACAAACCAAACTTAAGTTTTACAGTTAAGGTAGGGTAGTACAAAACAAAAAAAAAAAATTATTAATAACTGCTATGTTTATAATGTTTGTACATGTAAATTACACTTAAAGCTCTTTTCCATAAATTGTAAGTGTACAGATTATGTTATTTGCCTCAGGTTGTCTGAAATCAATCAACCCAATTTGAAATGGATGTGATCACAACATAGTCACTTTGCACTTTAATTGAACAAATGACATAATTATTACGATTAGGTAAAATAAATATACTTGTAATATCTTTCTGTTACGAGTATAAATAACTAAAGTCTGTATTTGATTAAGTTGCTTCAGTGTAAACAAAGATATAACCTAAAATAGATTACTGGTGACATTTATTATTTAGATATTATTAGAGAAATGAGAATAAATCCTATTCTATATGTTTCATAGACCTAAACAGATAAGTATAAATTAGTAAAAAGATTACTCCCCCGGTAATTCCGTTGTACTTTGAAGTTGGTCGTTTGACAGCCGGCCGGCGAGTACAGGTCAATCCACAATCTTGTTTATACTGCACTCTCACTGCTTATAACACTTGAGATTGCCGCGCGATAGAAGACGGTGCATTTGCAGTAGGTACTTTATTGTATCCTCGAGTAGTTTAATCATCGCACCATAAGCTTGCTTTTTCTCATCTGTTTGACCATACAAGTGACGGGCGAGAGCTCAAGTCATTTGCAATATGTACTTTATTGTGTCCAGTTGATCATGGCACCAGGACTTCAATTTTTTCATATGTGTAACCATTTCAAAAACTTTCACTCGTTGTAGTTCGGTCAACGGAACTCAGAACAGAATTGACTACTGTCTGTACTAGAGGGAATAAACTCGTATTAATGGCAACACTTTTTTCACTGTTAGGGAGATTCGTACATGAGCCATTGACCATGAGCAGTATTTGCAAATTGGTAACATAACTGTCGGTCGTGTCGTGTATGCGATAGATTTAAAATAGACTATGATACAAAGAATAATATAATCGTAAAATAGATAACACTCTTCATAAATTGTGAGAAAGTGTACAGGTAAAAATAAGAATAAGTAATTACTTATTTCCGTTGTCCCCGTCTGCAATTTCATCACCACGGGAAAAAGGGGGTTTAATAAAATGATTTCCCGTGTAAACCAACGCTCGATCTTACGAGATCCTTTATCCTTACACAGATTCAGAAGCTACACAACATGTTCTCGTATGTGTATTATTCGCTACAACTATTTGCTATGCTGTTAGTAGCACTCGTGACGCTGGCGATGATAAACAGCTACACAATCAAAACAAAACCGAGCACGAGTACATTCCAGAACAAAAGTTTCAGTTTACATTTCTCTCGACGCAGAGCGCGTTTTAAGCATGAAAATGTAACGGGTTTGAGAGGCGCACTTGGATTCGCGGAATAAGGTCTGATTTCAATGCACTGTTGCTTTTATTTTACTAAGTGACGTCATCGTGAAACGAGATAATTTACTAGCTGTTTTTTGGAACCTAAATATGTCTATTTCTCCATGCCGTGATGGCGCATACATGCGAATGGAATATTTTTATTAAAATTTCCTGACGATATTGCCTTCAGCCCCTTTTTACATAAAGAAACTTTAAAACATGCATCCTTTAGGTTTGCTGTTTCCTAGGAATAGTAATTTGAAAAATAACTCATCCTGAATACCTATTTACAAGCTAAACTAACTATTCAAATCAATTGGTAATTTGTAATTAGTTTCAGTGGCATCGCGTTGTTATCAAAGCCGGGAAACACTGTATGTCTACAGATAACGTAAATAAACGGAGTGAATTGAATGTTAAATACAGCAGTCTATTCTTTAGCATATTAAACGGATAGAAAAACAGTGTCAATATGTTAGCCTATATACCTAGTAAGTAAAACATTGTAAAACTAACGGCCCGGTAGGTACGTGATTCGCTACTCATGGTAAATGAAGAACCATTTGACAGATTTTGTGCAAACTTCACATCAACCATCTAGTTAGTCCGAACAAACCCTGAAAATTTGGTTTCGTAAAAAGAATAAAAGTAAACAGACGACGTTATTATCTCATTTTCCTCATGGCATTTACCGTCCCGTGTTATCATTTCAGCTTGTTTATAGCATTACCGGCAGACACCACTTACATGTCTGTTTACCACACGTGTTTGTTTACCCTAATAAAATAATGCCGAAAGATTTTACATCCGAATTTTCCTCTGTAGATGTTTTTGAACATTTATTTATAAGTAAATTTTTTCGTATGGTAGAGACATTGTATAGGGATACAGAACTTCCTCTTTGATGATTTCTGGTATCCCGGCCTATTCATCAAGAACAAGATGGTGCATGCATGATGGTGATGGTGAATTAAAATGCATGGAGTCGTATCTACTAAAATAGAACATTTTCTATTGTACTGATAACAATTATTTGTCTGAGTCAGCCAAGCCAAGTGTTATGAAGTCATACTGTCAACACTATGATAAAAGTCACCTAAACGTACTTGTTAAATCGTAAATTTATAGTCATATAAACATTGATACATTGGCATACCGCCAATGACTGCGATAAAAAAACTTTAATTGTAAACACTACTTTTATATCGATTGTTTGCACTTTTAACGTTTACAATATTTAGCTTCTATTTTTTAATGCAAAATTACCGAATTAACCTCTTAATCATTCATTACAAAACAACGTTTAAAAACGTTACAAGGTGCGCCGGGACATTTGGGTCAATCGATACTTGTCCCAACTGTCGGCCACGCATCTAGCATTTAACAATTCATCGTTGTCGAGTAATCGATGTTGCGTTGATGTAAAAGATTGGTTATTAGCACCCGTGGAACCGTGAAATTGGGTCCTTGTAAAACTAACTACTGAAGTGACGTAACCTTATTTACTATCGGTAGGGAATCATTAATATTATAAGATACTTAAAAATATTATTATAAGATAAGATTAGTAGGTACTTGATCTCGTTCATCTTTCTCGTAAATACTCGGGATGAAACGGACGTTTGTACCTTTCGACTGGCGTATTTGGGTTTAATGGGGTTTTAATATATGTAACTAAATAGATTTTATGAAACGAGCATGGCTTTTATGCTAATTTCATACAATCTCGGTATCTAATGATTGTTCTATCTGAATCAATTTACAAGCTTTTTGTGTTGAAATCCTTATGCCTGGAAAATCAAGTAAAACTCTTACCGTGATCAAAATTTAACGGGGTATTCGTTAGCCTACCCCGCAAGGCACTGGACCCGCGGGGTCAGTCGCGCACGCCGTTTTTTGAATTGGCCGACTGACCCCGTTACTCGTACCACGGGGTCAGTTGGGGTATAACTATTTTCGACTACGTCGACTGACCCCGCAAAATATTTTTTATGACTTCATCTACTGATAGGAACAAAATGAAACGTACAGGTCAGTAGAAAACTGTTAGAGGTTTATTGAACACAACTATAATTCTAAGAGCTCTTATGCTCAAATCATATTATACATACATACATGTAATAAGAGTAAATAAGTAAACAATTAAATAAAATCACGTTGCGAGTGAAATAATTTAAACAAATTTAGAATAATTTGCAGATAATCTTAACTAAGCTTATCAGTGCAATGAAACTAATTTGAAACTCACGACGTTTTTAGTAAATCTAAGAAAACAGTTCCTATATCAGATTGATGTGTTCCCCATGTTCGCAGAGTGATTTGTGTATAATAAATTCATAGTATTTTACTTAATAAATGACGATTCTTTCTTGCACATTTTAATTTAATATATCAAAATTATTATTTAGCTACAAGAATACAAGACAAAAACTAACATGGTGTATTCTAGATACTACAATTGTCACTAGATAACATTGTAACTCAAAAACTGGAGAATTATTGTCAAAACACACTTATATCTTGCATTACTCAGTAAGGAGCCAAATTCGGACACAGTGTTTTATGACTTTTAAGTCTTACTACTATAAGCTCTACTTTCAAGGAATATATCGCATTCCCTATCACCCTGTATTATAGTATAATTTGTGTGCGCATTTTGCAAACACTAAGACATTACGATAATGTATTTTAAATCACAGTGTTCTATATATTAGTCAAACATACGCGTAAATATATCAAATGAAATGATTCCCGTATTATAAAACCATAGCTCTTGTTTAAATAAAAATATGTTAAATACCTTTTCGAAGCACTTAAGTTCGGAACTGTAAACAAAAATAAAAATAATTGGTTCTTTGGAAATTTATTTATTGACCGGGGTCAGTCGACGTAGTCGAAAATAGTTATACCCCAACTGACCCCGTGGTACGAGTAACGGGGTCAGTCGGCCAATTCAAAAAACGGCGTGCGCGACTGACCCCGCGGGTCCAGTGCCTTGCGGGGTAGGCTAACGAATACCCCAATTTAACAGTGACATAAATTAGTTTCTACTTCTGTAGTATATTCAGAAGTACCTACACGACACTAGCTAGAGGTTACTGACTTCTACACGTCAATATCTGACAGATCGATACGTCAATAGTATTGGCTGATTGCCACACTTCATATTAATTAGTCACTCGCTCAATTGGCGATAAAAATATTATTAGATTTATTTAATCACAGATCGCTACGTCTGACGTTTATTGATCCGATATTCGAAACTAAATAGTTTTCAATCTATACTAATATATAAAGCTGAAGAGTTTGTTTGTATGTTTGTTTGTTTGTTTGTTTGTTTGTTTGAACGCGCTAATCTCAGGAACTACTGGTCCTATTTGAAAAAAACTTTTTGTGTTGGATAGTCCATTTGACGAGGAAGGCTTTAGGCTATTGGAAATCGAAATCCACGCGGACGGAGTCGCGGGCGGCCGCTTGTGAGCCATAATGTTTAACTTTTTGCCGGTTCTTTTATCGAGTATCAGAAACAGGAAAACTACATATATAAAGAAATCTACAAAAACTGCATGCTTATTGCTTATGTCTCAATTTGTAAAGTCGTATAATGATGTAGAATAGCATGGCAAGTCAAAATAAGTATTACGTATAAACTTCCTTGAAAATTTAGAGACTAGTGTTAATAAGTCGACCTAGATATATCCGTATATATCCAATACAACGGTACAGTAGTACAACCCTTTAATGTTGCCTTGCCTTACTCATTTCTCACCATAGTTTAACAATACACGATGTATTAGTAATTTTCCACGCGATATGTTACACAGTGAAACTCATAATGAGATCTGCAAATCTTTCATGTATGTATTATAAATCAAACATGAACATAAAGTGATCAATGGTTTACCTGATTAGAAAACAGGCAAGCGTTTCACTGTTCCAGTTTTTGTTAAACTAAAAACGTTCAACAAAAAACATTTAACTTGATTCCAGTACGGTTCGACGACCTCTAACTGAGCAAATACCTCTTGTTTATCAGTGTCTAAACGTGATAAAATAACGCAGACGAGAACTAAAGCGATGTAATATATGTGGGCCGAGATTACAGATGCTTGCTGCGATATTGGACTATTGTATTGTTTTTAAATACGAGGTGTTCGCTGCGGTTTAGATTAAAACTACCACAATGGAGATGAATTAGGTAAACAACTTGATATAAGCAGACATCATAAAAAGTAAATTGTGATACTTAAGTAAAATGACACACTTTAATTAAATTGAAAAAGGAGTGCTTGACTTGAAATGAAATGTAGACTGACAGGCTTTGTTGACTATTCTCAATTCTGAGTATAAAAATATTTGTCATTCAAGTTTTCTGTTCGGAAAATATGTAGTAACAGTCTTCGATGACGTACCACAAAGTAAACAAAAAACATTACAATGCCATGGAAAAAAGTTAAGGCACACTTCGCAAAACATTACCTGACGTAAGTCATTAGTGTTATTTTAAACATTTACCTAAGTTCCTTTAGAATGCAGGTTGTTTTTCACCCGTAATCACGGCACAACAGTTATCCATTTGCATAATGCAGACTGCGGTTTGCTGGCATGCTTTATAGACCCAACAAAGGCGTTATTAAAAAATAAACTACGTAATATAAGTTTAAATACGTAACATGATATGTAGCGTTATGTGAACTGTTATTTAAAATGGTGATAAAATCAACAGTGGACTGGTAAGATACCTACAATTATTTGCGAAGCTCAAACATGCCATGGAGTCCAGATTAGACAATATCTTTTGTTTAATTTAATGATACCTATATTAAAAAATATTTTTCAGTGGTCGATGAAAACAAAATGTCGTTGATAGCGCTGGTCAAAAGAGACCGATTAACGAAACGACCAAAGGCAGGCAAGTTGGGGCTTTTCGAGACACCGCATGCAAACACTCAGTTTTCAACACAAAAAATACAACAGCTTATAATTTATCAAACATAATACCAAGATTTTATGTAACGGGTCAAGTCCTTTATTCCCCCTACAATAAAGCCACATTAACCCGATTACACTGGACCAGAGGTCTAAACATCCGGTCCTTCCCGAGTATTTACGAGAATGGCAAATGAGATCATTAAACTTGAGTTAATTCTACACATACAGAATTAACGATTGTGTAAGAGGATGTACTTTAAAAAAATATGATACCACAATCCGTCCGTTGTCATGGCAACCAGGGTCAGGCTCTTTTGCTTAATATCAGGCAAACTGCATCCAACATACCGTGCTGATATAAAATTATAAGACAATAAACTCACCAATGAAAGTGGTGAGAAAATTAAAACAATAATTATTTATACGGTCCGAGGAAATATAAGGTTTTAAGAATGCCTTTTAACGTTTCAATTTAAACCGGCAGGCAAAAGGCAAATAACTCAGCCTTTTGTATTCAAACCTAATTTTAAAATAAGATGAAGGGCATAAATTAATTTAGAAAATTAATAAACACAATAGAGCTTGGCTTTTATAATTATGAAAAAGCACTTTTTGACCTATCTGTCGAAGACGTAATACAATAAATGATAGATTTTACAAAACTAATGCAAATCTCCAATATTTTTTGCAATTGTATGAACTGCAACTCATTGTCGTAATGAGTCAGACAATTTCTTCAAGAACAAAGGCAATTAATGACAAGGAAGTTCATTTGAAAATAAGGCTTGAAAATCGCATAAGCGTTCATGTTATCGCATTTCAATAAATTAATAAGAGTTTTTGTACAGCTATAGTACCGTAATTTATATCTGTAGGCAGTAGCTATCTATCCCAGTGGACTGTATTTACTTTGCTGTAGTATGTAACTTTGTTTCAAAAATATGTATTCACTAGATGGTGTTATTCGTCAATTGTAACTAAAGAATTCAAACAAACTCGGTTATTTGGCACCTACGCCAGCAAGATGGCAACTTATGGTATACTTATGGGTATTATATTTTACCATGAAGATTTTTTGCCAAATCACAATATTTTTTTATTCTGCTAACTTTGTTCGCAATCGCACAACAAATCCCTGGTTAAAGAAATAAATGAGTACGTTGATTAAATCTCCGCATTTTCGTGTTCCGAAGCGCAAAGAGCTTGCGCCACTCCGAGGTGATGCCAATCAGAGCATCTCGAATGAAAGACGCAAGCTAATTTGGCAATTAAATTGACGACATTGAAATTTAAACGGTAAATACGATTGCGAATCCGTCAAATGATTTCCGTCGGAATGCTGTTCAAGTATCGAAAGCAATCGTGTACACATTATGAATTACTACACAGCTTTGCAAATATTTGTCTTACCGAATGAAGTGAACAACAATATTGCCAGATTCCTTTGAAACATATCAAACATTAAATATTTGGCATGTAAACAATTTGAACAGCATTTAAATTGAATTCAGTTACCTACTAAACTTCCTTTTGAATTAATTTAAGCTTATAATATAAATTTTAGTTAATAAAATCTGTACCCAAAGAGGTTAATGTTTAGCTCAAAATAGTTCCTGATTCTGCTTAAAAGTTTCAATGAAGATACGACCTTGCGATTCTAGTACTATTTCAAGGGCTTAACTTGCTTCGCTCTTCCTATTCTTTATCGAACTCGTCTTCATTCTAGGGCAAGGCTGTTTTCAAAGGCCGTTCGGCTTATCTACTACTTCCTTTAAATTAAATACAATAAAATCAGGTAACATCCGCATATTCTGGTTTATTTGGTATTAATTTGATATCATTAAAGGAATTGAAAGCGTAAATTGAATATAATTTAGGGTTTTTGTCGTGTATCAATTTGTTATCCTTATTTCAGAATGGAAATTGCTGCAATACCTTCTTCAGACAATGAATTAAGATATTTATTGTAATAAGGTGCTGACAACATACGTAAATAAGGAAAACTTATTCCATACCGTCGAAGCAAATTGGAAAACGTCTAACATAAATACCTACGTTAGTTATATTCGGGCGTATACATGGGCTAGAACAAACCGCATACCGTAATAATAGGAACCACAATAAATCAAGTACCTATAGACTGACATAATGACGGATGGACGACTCGTGTGTGCCGAAAGCTGATCGCAGATGTATAGAAACACAACACTTCAATATAGTTATAGGTATTATCATGAAACCGATCAGTAAAAAATAAGTTTTAATGTAGCACTCTACTCATCGTATAGTGATAGAATAATATATGTAACTACTATTTTCTTTTAACCTAAAAACATAATAAGATCGTTAATATGCGTCATATTTTCATGGAATAGTTTAATAGTAAAAAGTTTTTACTATTAAAGTTACTTTGTAGGGTTCCGTATCACTAAAAAGTGCCAACATCAAATGAATTTGCCAACATTGTGTTTTTGTACATTTGCCACAAAGTTAATTGGTAACAAAATGCACGTTCAAATTCGTTAGTGTCATTATATCCATGGAGTGAATTTGCCATACAAATAGTGGAAAATGTATAACACCACCATCATTTCAGTTAAGCTACTTAACACGGAGTCAGATCGATGTATGTCATGTTGTGAAATATGTATTTATTTATATTTTTTTATATTTTTTTATTTATGTTTATTATTTATTTCTTACCTTTCTTTTTCGTGTGCAGACTGCGGATACTGCAGCACCGTCTGCTGAGCTTCCATTTCCACCACGCATTGTGTCCCAAGTTCGAGTTCTGTGAACAAACATCATCGATCGTTACTTCATCGATCTGACCTACTCCACTTTCATTAAATAACAGTAGCCGGCGCGATGAAACATCACTACTGATCAATAAAACATCCGTGTGACAAGGCGTTGCGTTGTGGTGATCAAATGTTATGACGTGACTTCGGAATCCGCTGAAATATTGTTAGATTCTGAGCATGCATTAATTCTATGGCTTTGGAAAAATAGTAAACTTGATTTCGGGTAAATAATGCACACGTTAGAACCTAATCCTATGTACTGGTAATACTAAAAGCCAATGAACACATAAGATTACCAAGAATAACCATTGATATCGAATAATGTTTTCTTATATCGTATTTTACGCATAAAGAATTTGTTATCATCAAAATGCTCATCTGATTGTAGGTACTACAAGAAATATTATAATGAATGACACTAAAAATATAACAGTAAGGAGTCTTTGTTCTACTCAATAAAAGCGAGCAATCATCAAGTAATGACACAAAAGTCATTAGACACGGTCGAAGAACGCAAACTGTGAGATAACTGAATGAAATCTAACTTTCAGGCGACGCGTGCGGAAACCGCCCGGAATTCTAATAGTCTGTAATGATACCGTTTGGTCTGATGTCTGAACAAATGTAAGGTGTCTAATAACAAACTGTTGCAAGGAAATTGAGTCTTAGACAGGTGTTATGAGAGCTTAAGATCGCGTGGGTAGCGGAAGCCGGAGGATTTAGTGAGTAGTGGGATTTGAGTCCTGAGGCCCGCACACAGACGTATAAAAAGACTCCGAGTTGCAACACTGGAAGAAGTTTGAGATGAGATTTACCGAGCAATTTTTCAGGTCATCAAGATCCAAAATCATTAGTCTCGAACTTGAACTGTGTTGGTACAAAATATAACAGAACTCAAAACTAAGACGTTAAGCAATACACCGCTGAACACAGATCGAAAACGTTGATAATACCTACTATTTGGTATTTAAGTCATGGGTAACGAACGAACTTAAAGGAACACCGGAAATTAAGAGGGCTAATATTGGGTTCGGTTGGGTTAGACATTTAGGTATGAATATACTTTCCTTAGCTTTTATAATTTTCATAATAAAACGCCCGTTTTCAATGAAATCTATACTAAAATAAATGTCAAAGTCAAGTGCATTTAATACAAAACAATTTAAGGCATACTCTCACCATTGACATTAAGATAATGGCCGCTAAACCAAAACAATGAGCAAGTTTACAAAATAAAAAGTAACGTAATACGCGTATAAATACGGGTATGACTAGCGGTGACTCAACTGAGGTCGGCCGAGCACGAGGCAGCAGTGTTGCTATCTTTTATCAGAACAATCCTTTTTTCGCAGGAGAACGCTTTCATTTGAATAGGCCTGCAGGCGTGTGTTCCAAACCTCGTGAAAATAACTCACCTAACTTAAACTCTACAGTTTCCTTTCCACCCGAGTAGAAAAGGACCGCAGCTCTTGCAGAATTATTATGATGTATTGTGTCCTTTTTACAAACTTATATGATTTAACGACTCTACAGAATATTCATTTAAGTACCTGTATTGTAATCCAGTTAAAATAAAATATTTAGTCAGCCAGCAGTTTTATGCATACTTCAGTAGAAAAAGGTTCAAAAGAGCACGAAACCGCTTTTATGAGTGCCAAGATCGACCGCATGAAATGTTCGTCTAGGGAAAAATTCAAACTACTAAAACCAGTGGTAAAACCTCTCAGATGGCAATACCGGCACGGACGTGCGCTCTCCAAATCCGGTTTGCACTCTATGTACACTAGTTTTATGTAAAGCAAACGGAACATGGCCGGCTAGACGACCGAGCAGACCAATACTTACCTCTGCATTATTTGCACAGTATTTTTAGAACGTTTCCGAATGGACATTGTACAAATATCGATGTTGAAGATTTCAATATCATTATAAACTAACTTTTTAAAAGGAAATAAACGCGATATTTATAATGAACACTACCTACTACATACAGTTAACCTACTTAGGTACTTAACCGCTTGACGTTCCGGCTGTTTCGGATGACAACATCCGAACCAAGCTCAGTTGTAACTACGGTTAATAAATAGTAAGCTGTGCATGCACTACGTCGTTTATCAATGAATACTGCTTTCATCCCCGTTTAGTAAGATTCAAACTTCAATGTTAAAAAGTCTGAGCTTCTCTTTCAAAACAACGGAGTATTATTTGGGTTCCAAAACTAGTAATTGGTCGAATACGTTCGTCCTTGCAGCATGGTTATAATTAACCCGTAGTTTGACCCTTGGATAGACACGTTGATTCAACTCAATTAGCACGCAGATAGGCGAGAATATGAACTGAAGGTTTTTGGGTGTATTACGAATTACGAAAAACAGACACATTTTTAGCAGCTACTAGCTTATTTTTCCGATTGTTAGGATTTTTAGAATTTACTCACAAATATCATAATATATGGCTAAAATCGTGAAATTGGCCTTCCGAACGAGAGGAAAAAAAGAGGTTAAACGAGGGAAAGAGAAAATTAATATATAATATAATATATGTATGTAAGTACGTATATAATTATTTTGGTAACATTCACAGTACCTACTGTCAGCCTTTTTCATGGTCCGGCTGGCTACAGCTTACGAAAGGGCCTAACTCCGGTTGCATTTAAATATGCTTGTATTTTAACTCTAATATAAATAGCGTCGCCATTAGGTGTATGTACCTACTTTATTACGAGAACCAGAAAACCTCCTGTCCTCGTTTCAAATTGATATACCCTTCTTTGCAACAGCCAAGGACATTAAAATATGTTACACCAACCTAGTTGTTTCATTACGTCTAAGTGATTTAACTGATTAAGTAAATTCTAATAAACTACCTAGGTAGGTATACCTATCTAGTGTGCTTTGCACGGTCATCCCTTTCAGATATATGTATGCAGTTTCCATGAAGCAAACAATTGAAACAAAACGCATTAGCGTAATGAAAAACCGCAGATGACGTTGTTGTAACAGCTAGAATCGATTTTAAACCGACAAAAATTACGTAAAGACGTTACGCTAAAAGTGGAACGCAACATTCACAAATCGCGGATACAGGTGTAGGGTTGTCACATATTCAAGACAGGCCTCAAAAAATATTTGAATTAGGTACCAGAAAGAATTGCGTACAAAGTACCAAAGCCCTGTCTCAAAATCGACATCTAGAAAACTTTCGTAAAACAAAAACAGCAAACTTTTCGTTTTTATTCGTGTTCTGAATCTGTTAGAGGTTTAAAATAATTTGTGTTTAATTATTAAGTAAGGAAAATAACACAGGTAATAACTAAATAAACATTGCTTTAAAAAATATTTTTTTTGGCCATGGAATGCATAAATGGCAGATAATATCTAATAGGTATACCTGGGTACCTACTACAGTAAATCAATGTCTAACTGTAAAAGGGGTAACAACCCTGCAGCGGTGCACCCACCATGACGGCTAACGGAACAAGCAGATGCATTTTATATCAGTTATGTTTATTTTTATCTAAACTAACAATTAAATTAATGCAATGAGGGTATATCACTATGTGTCATACTAAAGTGGATCACATATTTGAGTCAAAGACATTGAAACTTATATTGTATCAATTTCCACATGAAATTTAGGAAATTTGATTATTGCTTTAGATGAAGATAGCATAAAATAAAAAAACAACAATAAAGATTATGAAGAAAGAAGCAATGACAAAAATCCTCAATACCAGCTAAACACACTTTACAACTAATATTTTACATTTTAAATCCTAAAACACACCAGTATTTACAAAATCTGACAAAAAATATGACATTAATTTCACAACTGTAGTCTTTAAAATTCTTCAGAGAAGAAGGGAGATAAATTGTAGAGTTTGAGGAACTAAATTGATGATAGATGTTATATGATTTTAAATTATTTTGAACACCAGTGCTAAAATATTTATCACAGCTTTAGTCGTAAAACTAAATGACAACTCCCTATTCCAAAATTCACATGCCATCATATTTATTTATCCTAAAATTATCATAGAAACTCTAGGTTTTTACAAAGTTTCTATGATAATTCTCTTGATACAATTTGAAGATATTTTATTATAAAAAGTATTAAATTCCCATAATTAATAAATCAAGTCAACTATTATTTCTAGCTCTTTTTTGTTATATATCTAATGAAATAAGTACCTCATATAATAATCAATTATAACAATGATAATGAACTAAAACGGGCATAGACACCCTAAAGCATATTTTCTTAACCAAGTGCCTATGAAAACTCTCCGGGCAAAAAATATGGTGGAATGTGATTTTAGGAATAGAGATTCTTCATAATACTTTCACGACTTTACTCTATAATCATAGATATTTCTATTAGCACCAGGGCTGGGGTATAATAATTAAATTAATGTAATTTGCATTAAGGTAATTTGCAGATTTCCTTTATAAGCTACATGATAATAAATTTCAATACACAGGAAAAATTGTCTTATCAATAGATGTTTTAAATAATAATCAGCGGACCAACTAACATTTACAAGGAAGAAGTTTATCCAAATTATGAAAAAAATAGAACACAATCGATTAGGTCAGCCCTAATACTGGAAAAACATATTAGGCATTATATTTCAAGCTAAAACCATTGTCTGAGTAATCAGCTCTATGATTAAACCTGATAAATTCACCAATGTTGTTGTATGTGCAGTATTGAAACATGATTACTGGAATTGAGATAACTAATAGTAGCAAATCATTTGTTCGTAAACTTCAAGGTAACCAAAACCTACAATTTCTCTTTGTTTTGGATATAACAATGTCAATTTCACATGGCTGAAGGGAGGCCAAAATATGCAACAAAAAATCCATACAGATCCGACGTCCATAATTTCTTTCCCTATCTCATATATTTTATCAAGAACACATACAATACATAGATAACTCGCACACGTAGTCACCTGTAAGATACGAAATTCTTTATTTATTAGCTAAATGAAACCAGCTTACCTCGCCTGTTAAAGGGTCGTACTCGAACGGCAACTTTAATCTTATCCGAGGCCATTTTTAACACTTAATTGCACAAATATAATCAAAACACAACACTTTACACATCAGAGTATAATAAATTATTGCACATATTCACCCATATTCTAAAACAACAAAATTCATTATTTTACGTTATGATCGCGACGTTCCCGAATTGACACTGCCCGCCATGTTGTTTCTCTAATCCGTAGTGTTGTAGTGATTGTCGAAACCATATCGGTAACCGGTAGTAAAGGTGCTATTCACAAATCGGTTTTATAGCCATAGCTATAATTTTGACTGAACGTTAAAATAACAGGTTTGATAAGAGCTTGTCAAATTGACATTCGAAGTCATTTTATCAAAATACACCGGTCATCGCTTTGTTTCGTTTGTTTCCTGAGATGACTTCGTTCGACTAAAATCTGTTAGTGTTTATTCCCATGATATTTATCGTATTTTTGCAGTGTTACTTGGTAAGCTCAGGAAATTCTGCGTAATACAAAATGGCTGCAGATCCCTTGTTCGGCTGGGATCTTACTTTTAGAACAGTTGAGAAAGATGTAAAACGTAAGTCGGACATTCTGATCGCGTTCATCCATTGGAATTTAACCAAGAGAGGCTTCAGAAGTATTGGTATAGGAGATGAAGTAAGTTAGTTCCTCAATATGAAGAAGTAAAAGATTTTCGTGACAGCATTAAAATGTTTAAGTCTTCAATTTTAATTTTGTTCTAGCGCACTTTGTCAGGAGATGAAGAAAAGAGTGAATTGCTACCAACAGGATGGAATGACAAAGACAACTATACTCTGAGATACATTCTTGAAGATAAACTTTACATTCTTCATGGACTCAATACTGATGGCAACCTTATTGTAAACTTGATGGTAATGTTAACTGTGATCAATTCAAACTGTAATTTTCAAAATAATGTCCACTACTTAATACTAATGTTTAATAACATAATAAGCTATATCTAGATAAAAGACAAACACTAATGAAACTTGTATTTTATGTTTTTTGTGTTTCTAGCTATTCTCAACAACAAAGCTTTAGATTTAAAACCTTCGCATTACATTAGAACACTGAAATTCACAATATGCAATTGCTCATGTTTTCAGAGGTCCGAAGATTTGGCAGTGTCAAACATTGCAGTGAAAATAGATGATTCCGTAAAGGAAATGACTGGACCTGTAGACCGCATGCTGCCAAACCACAAGGATCTCATATTCAACATCAAAAGAGATTTGATTGACATTATTACTGAGAAGCCTACAACTTCTACTGAAACACAAACTGTATCAAGAAGTTAGTTATAATCTTTTTCTTTTCTGTTACCAGAATGCGCAATGTGCCTTTCTATAGACTTAAACTATGTTGTTTGAATTATTTTCAGACGATTCCAACAACAGAAGGCCAGCTGATGATCCATTGAGAGTTCCTCCAAGACCCCTCCCTGGTGTGCACCCGGATACACCAGACCTATGGTAAAAATATTCACCACCATTCCTCATTTATCAACATTAAAGTACTTCATTATAAGTTGTATCCAAAATATTAATTATTCTCTTGTCAGAAGATGAAGTACTTTGTGGTAGTAAATTAAATATCTGGTGTGTATTGATTGATGTACATCTTTCAAGACCATGGATCTATGTCGACATGGCATTATGTCCTCAGAAGAAGCAGTATTAGCCATTGAATATGACTGTTCTCAGCATCTTTCATTAATCTGTTCTTTATTACAACAACTTCTTGTTTACAATGAATCCTTACGACAACTACAACTTGTTTACAATGAAAATGTTTCATAAATGTGTTTTGTTAACTCCTACTCTCAAATTTTGATTTAAAAAGGCAATATGAAGCTGTTGAATATTTGATTACATACTTTTGATATGTTTTCAGGGATCTGCCACCAGCGCACATGCCAAACATTGGACGTTCTGACCTGGACCCATTTGCTCCCGGCGGAGGTGGCATGCTCTTCAACCCTTTTGGTCCAAGGAGGGACCCTGAAAATCCTGGCCTAGGAATACCTGGTGGTTTACCAAGGTTAGATGGTTAACATAAACACTGTACACAGATGTGTTTATATGAAAATTGTTGTAGGATGTAAATTTTTACGTACTGTGCAGAATTTCTAACAGAATGTACATTCAATTCCTATTTTAGTATGAGAAACGGCTCATTTTGCTTTAGCCTTTGTTGAAACTCTTTGTTTTTTTCATTCTCCCAAGTATAACACTGCAACTGTGTTTTATTACGCCGTCGCCACGCGGATCAGGCTGAGTGGAGAGCCTTTTGAGAGGCATATGTTCGGCAGTGATCTGCGATAGGCTGATGTTGATTATTATAGCAAAAAGGGGAAAAGCAACGGGGTAAAGTACTCCAAATATAAAAAAAATTGTTGTATTTAAAACAAAAATTTAATTTAAAATTAACAGAGGAGCAGTACCGCCGGGAGCCCGCTTTGACCCGTTCGGGCCGCCCGCCGGACCCATGCCGGGCAGGCGCGCGCCGCCCCCAGACGCCGATCACCTCCCACCGCCGGGCTTCAACGACAATATGTTCATGTAGCCTAACCTTCTTGTAACATCCAATAAAGTTGATTGTTGGCAAATCAGTGGTCCTTTTATTGCGCCCCATTTTATATCAAAAACCGATAAAAAAATAACTAAGATAATATGTCTCTGGACAACTGTGCTATCCAATTTCAAAAAAGAGCAAAGGATTGCATTTAATTCATAATTTTTTTAGAAAAACTGAAGGCTTTCATATTATTATTTTTAATATAGCGTCTGTTCCGAAGAAACAGGAAAGGGGAGGAATCTTCGAGGGTGTTATATTTTAGCTCGATAGAAAAAGTCACAAAATAATAATTTAAATCGTGGGAACACTCTATATAAATAAATGAACTCGTTCATTTTCCATCTCAAAATACTTAATGAAAATCGCTAGAAAATTAAATCGCTAGAAAATATCTTTATTACCAACATTTGAAATTACATAGAAATAACAAACAATGACTCTCACACTAGGCACAGGCCTGTTTCGTGGGGGTCAATTCCCGTAACAAGTTATCCTTAAATGCGGCTAAAATTAAATATATTTTTACAAAAATAAAACAAGAAAAACAAATTTTAAAGTTACCTTAGAGGTAAAAAGTGCATTCATCGTGATGTGAGTGACTGTGTATGTACCTGTGCATTTGTGTGTGTGTGTGAGTGTGTGTGTATGAGTGTTATGTTAATATAATAATTATAGTAAATTAAAATTTTAATAATTATAAAAATGGATTCCATCGATTCATACGACTATTATTTCAAAATAGATTTACGAAATTTATAAAATAATTAAAGAATAATGTAAGCCGGTGTTTTTTTTAAGGTATTATTTCATAGTAGTTAAACATTTCATAAAATGGCAACATACGCTAGTAGAATTCGAACGTAGTAATAATAGCAACACTATAATTCAGTTCAGTGATTTTTTTGTGCGGAGCACACGTTTTCTGCGTGTGCGGTGAATTTCCTTGGCTGCTCACGGCTGCAACCGTTCAATTCCTATTCAATGTGTATGGCTGTGGAGGTGAGTGAATTCAAATTATCATGTCAATTTAGTGTTCTTAGGTTTTTGTTAAATTTTGTGGTTATGAAGGTCGTACTCGCCTATCGAGCGGCGGACGTCACCAACCAGGCGTCATGAAACCATTTGAAATTTAAATACAATTATTAACAGAGTTTGCCTTTAGACTTTGATGTAGTGGTGCTTTGTTATTGTATTGTTCGTCGTCTCCACATTAGCCGCTAGACAATGGGTTAATTATGCCATATAACCGTGACGCCCTAAACTACTTTGCCATACTATGATTGCAGCTTGTTCAGGATTCAACCTAGGTGGGAAAGCTGGCGTTAATAATGATTATATTACAAACGTATCGATTTTGATAGAATGCTCCACTTTAGAATGAGTCACACGCACATTCGTGGGCCTATTTTTGGACATGTGTGATGTGATGTACCTACATCTACCGTCGTTTGATTTTTTTCCTGTAGTATTGTTGTTTGTTGGTACTCGGCTGTTATTTTACCCTTCTCACAAACTATTTGTATAATTTTGTATGTACATACTACCTTTACTGCATAGTAACACATTTATAACTTATTAAAAAAAGTGGGACATCGATCTATAGAAGTAATCCTTCAATGTGAAAGTATCCTGATTGTATCACTATTATCAAGTAATTATGATACAATAAAATTGCACTTATTGCATTTAGCTAGTAATCAGTTTGTACATTAATGTATTCTGATTATGTAGGTATAAAGTATGTCACTTCCTCTATCAAAGTTCTCATTCTCAGGTTGCTAAATTGAAATAGAACATTCTCAATATCTTAATTTCTGTTGAAGATGACATCCATTTTAAAGTGTTATCATAATCAATCTACTTTTAATTCTTAGAACTCAATCCTGTGAACATTTGTTAATAATAATGGTGAAACAAAAAAGGGACACCAATACCAAACTCTTTATAACACAAATAACTAATTGGCTACCTTTCCAAGCTCCTATGGACAAATATTGTGGTAAATAAGTGATTTCAAATAATTAATTCAATGTTTATAGAAGTGTCATCTGACTCCACTGGGTTTTTAAACAAAGAACTGCTTATTTCAATTGTCTGGTATGATAATGCCCATTGTCTCAATGAGAACTGGATAACACGGTTAATTCCTGACTGGTTCCTAATTTGAATGTTAAATATTGTTATTACACAACCTTTTTTTTTAATATAAATAATTTTTTGCTGAAGTTCTTTCCACAATTAAATTGCAAGCGCTTTGTAAACTAACTGCGTTTAGATACTACAGAAGTACTCCCAGTTTTTCTTTAAATAAATATCCACCAGTCCTTTGTTTAAACTTGGTTTCATGTTTTACCCATTCAACTTTAATCTCATCATAATACTAAGAATATTTATAATTTTTGTACATGATCAAGTATTCCCTCTACTTGATCATGTACAAAAATTACTATTAAGTGACTGTTCTGTTAATAATATATCCCTCTGTTCTAAAGTCTAAAACCTCTGGCATTTAAAATATGATATTCATCTATCCATTCAGAATACAGAGTTCTGAACTTTATGGAGAAATCCTAACATTGTATACCTACCTATATTTTTTTTCTTTGTTTTTTGTGTTTGGGTTGTTGAATTACCTGTCTTCCACAGGTTTCTTTTTCTTTTGTGTTGCAAGTTTTTACACCCCTCATATTGTCCTACCCTTAGCAGGTAGAAACTGGTCTTATAAGAGGGGTTATTTCTTTATATTGACTGAATCATAAATATATGGTCCAGTAATCTAGTAGATGAATGCTTTCGACATTATTTCTGTTTAATTATTGTTGAGATTTTTCTTCTATTATTTAACTAGCGGCCGCCCGCGACTTCGTCCGCGTGGATGTCGGTTTTCATTATACGAATGTTTTTTCCCGCTAACTCCCGTTCCCGTGGGAATTTTGCAATATCCTTTTGCAACTAAGCATCAAGTTTACTAAGGGACCTGCATGCCAAATTTCAAGCGTCTAACTCAAGTAGTTTAGATTTTCCATACAAACTTCCACCCCCTCATTTCGGGGAAGTGGGGGGTTGGAATGGGTCAAAAAGTAGCCTATGTTCTGTCTCAGGGTCTAAAGATTGTCTGTACCAAATTTCATCAAAATCGGTTGCGAGGTTTAAGCGGGAAAGCGTAACAGACAGACAGACAGACAGAGTTACTTTCGCATTTATAATATTAGTTGGGATTAAATAACATCATTCTATTTTATAGTTCAAAACACTCAAGAAGTCTGTAAGGATTAGGTTATTTACAGTGAACAGGTTCCTGTTCTAAGCTGGTTAATTAGTTGGGTATTTTACATAGAAGGAGACCATGTTAAATCAGTATAGATTAACTTCTTATTGACGTCACATCACACGGAAATAGATGTCAATACGTGTACGTACATAGATAGATAGGTATACTGTACTGCGTAAACATTTGTTTCAACCTCCTAACTTCTTTTGTGGAAGTTCTAAATATAACAAGGACGTGGATTTGCTGAATTTACTATTACGTAATGATTTCACACGTGCACTCTTATCGCGGCTTGTGAAATTGCATTTGTAGCTACCAGCTAGGTAGTTGCTTGGTGCAATAGGTTTACGTGCATTACTTGTATGAGTCATCTGCTGAGTATAGGAGAAACAAATTAGTTGCATGTTATTAACATACTTGTGCATTTGTTGCATCACATTGTTTTAATATGCAAGAACAAGTTAATTGTTGCAATTTCTTATTTTTATTTATCGGGTACGAACAAACAAAGCGTTATTTTTAGTAAAGCAAGTAGGTACCTACCCACCTAAAGGCCAAAGCTTGTCCAAGTTTGGTACTAAAACTGCAACTTTCTAGGCTGTGGGTGTTCGCCCACGCACCTATCCAGGAACCTATCTTATTTACTCCGTTTCTGTCCACATCATACATACTTTATTCAATCCATCTCTTTTAAAGATCCTATTTTATGGGACGAAAAGAAAAGGCTCGCTTATATAAAAACAAGATCCACACAGGACACCCTGGATAGGCCATCGACCCGACCTTGGCGAGCGAGTGTTGACCTGCGCAGGCGCTGCCTCTGGTCCGTTACCCCGAACACGCACGATCCCACCCGACCACTCACGAAACGATTGAGATCTATCGCCGCCATTTTGGGCCGATTAGTTCGGTATTTTTTTTTGAAATGTTGATTTTGCATTCTGTCATGATTTTATCGCCGTAAAATTCTAATCAAAACAGAATAAATGTTTCTGCAGTCAAATTGTCAAATCGTTTATTTATTTTCCTATAAACAAGCATTCATAAAAATTGCGAAGGAATAATAAGAAAGCAATAAGGTTTATTAAGTTTTCAAATGACTTTATCGTTTTTGCTCACGCAAAATTCTGTTCATTTTCGAAGTAATTAAAATGTTTGGAGGTCGTGAAGTCAGGCCAGTCATTATAGAATTAGAAGTTAATTTATATTTCATGTTTGTTTGCTTTTATCTGAATACATTCTTGAAACAACGGGTGGAGTACATTAATGGAACGGTGTAAACGAACGGGGCGGGAGGATCTCCAGACTAGGGACGCAAAAAAACCGACCGGTTATTCAGCAAGGGCTAAGGTCGTTGCCCAGGCTCCCTACAAAGCGCGGCCCTCGAACCGTAGGGCGCCGCACTCTAGTCCCATTGCGATCGCATGCGTGATCGACGAACTTATTCGACCTCGAATTTGACCTTACATTAATAAAGTAATTAGGTTACCTTAAAAGAACGGTCTCCTAGCGGCTGCTCTTAGCTGCTCTAAATATAACGCAGACATCGAAAAAACTGAGTGTGCGGGTTCGTCCGGCATGTGTTTGGCAGATGACGCAGCCGTGTATCGAAGCAGCGTTTTGCCACACCCAGCTGATATTTTAGTTCGAGATGCATTACCGTGCACTAGCATAGGTACAGGTATACCTAATGGGGTCAGAGCGATGGCGCGGACCGCTCGAGTGATCCAGGTCAGTAAGCCGGGACGGGTCACGACACTACTGTTACGTACCTCATCTGCTTTTCTAACATTTAAAATAGATCCGAAGCGGATTTAGTATCTGAATCAAGTTCAAAGGTCATGAGATGTTGTAGTGCCGAAAGGAGCTCATACAGTTATTGATTTGTAATATTTGAAACTGTTTCAAGGACTAGCTTTGATAGCACACGTGTATGTTAATACTTTCCTTCCACTCGCTGGAGTAAATTTTATGGAAATAGAGTGTAGAAATGCATCTTGAGCCAAACTCTGAACGTAGTTTTTGGCGCCTGTAAATTCGTACTTCCCTACTATACCTACCTACTAATTTTAATGCGAAAATAACTCTCAGTCATTCTGCCTGTCAAGCTTGCACGCTTAAACCCCTCAACCGATTTTGGCTTAAAACTTATATCACTAGTGGAATTCTTAAAACTTAAAATGGGTATTTCAAATAACCATAATCTTAAACCAAAGACAACGCTTATGATTGATTAATCTGGAACATTATCGAACGTACTGAATTTTTGATAAAGATAATTTTTTCAATGATATCGTGTTCGAAAGAACATCAAATGGAATGCCAAGATAAAAAGGGCAAAGGCCTCGCTCATCGGGGTTTATCGACACTGAGGTAGTTGGCATGGACTGATATACCTAGGTAATAAATAATGCGCAGCGCAAATGCAAAGTAGTTGTGAACTTTTAAAACTTTGCTGTTTGCTGTGCTAAATAGGACTACCGCGAATATCCAAACTCGAAAGCAGCTAGTTAATATTTTACTGCACTGCTGAGTAGTGCCGTAAATAAAATATGTTGAATCAGATACCATTAAAGCTTTCTGATTAATCAAAATCCTTGATTTCAGGATGGAGGCCTTTGCCCTGTAGTAGGACATTAAAAGGCTGATACTGTTAAGATTTCTGCAAGTATATTTTTGCACACTAATTTCTGTAAAAACCTGAAGGATTCAATTAGAACTGTTGTGGAGCATAATATCAAGTTTAAATATGCAATCGAGATCGGAAACGTATCTCCTCCCGCATCATTATGACTGTCCTTTTGGAAAACACCTTTTTCATTTTGTCCAATTCCTGTGTCATAAATTTTACCTCAAACGAATTCGGGTAGAATTTATTGATAGACGTATAGAATATCGTCGATGTTTCTTCTTTTTCATATGTTTGTATTGTATTGTTCGTCCTTGCCTCTAGTAGCCTAGTAACAAATAAATTAATACGGTATTTTGTTAATTGACCTTCGTTTATATTCGTCGCGTCCGCACTACATTGTGTAATATTGCCACAGAATGTCACTTAAGGGTCGAACGAAAGACTTTTTAAAATTTTCGTCATTGAATTTGTTAATATTAATTAACGGTTTAGGTACAGTTTTACTGAAATAGACTAATGGTTCCTTAAATGTTTGTTTAAAGTTCCTTCCGTTAATGTTCAGTAAACATCGTCATTTATGTCACTACGAAAAAATGTGTCAAGTGAAAATATAGTTATCTTTGGTAAACATTACTATTAGCATAGCATACATATTATTACACTAGCGGCCGCCCGCGACTCCGTCCGCGTGGATTTCGATTTCCAATATCCTATGTGTTATTCTGATGTATAAGCTATATTGTGGTAAAGTTTCATTCAAATCCATTCAGTAGTTTTTACGTGAAAGAGTAACAAACATCCATACATCCATACATCCACACATCCATACATCCATACATCCACACATACAAACTTTCGCCTTTATAATAGTAGTAGGATATCTATATTAAGCAAACGCAAAATGTGTGTAAATGAAGAAATAGAATAGAAGTAGGTTATTTTGGTAAAAACGTTTTCATAAATCGATTCTGAAGCGTTCATTCTAGTCGTACCTACTAGTATCATTCTAGTCGTACCTACTAGTATCTATCTAATCGAGGTCAAACATCACATTTTCGATATCCATTTCTCACAATATTATGATAACATATTATTTGGATAAAAGGAATACATGTTGCCAACTGAGTTCTGAAGATTATATCAAAATAATCTTCCATAATGTTTGTTCTATATCTGGTTAGTCTAAAGCGTATTCCACCGCGTCCGTGGTGATTGGTTTGAAAATTTGCAGACGTAAAGTTAGAAGTCAGGATTAATAATTAATGGGGTACTTTTTACGTTAAAATTAGAAACAAAGAAAAATTTATCTGATTTCGTGGCTCAGGCGGGAATCGAACCCAGCGCCTCTTGCAATCCGGGCTCTTGCAATTTTTATCCCGGAAAAGTTGATGTTCCCGAGGGAAAACATAATATTGTACAATATAACCGAATTCCACGCGAACGAAGCCGCGGGCGGAAAGCTTGTATGCTATAAAATGTCAATCGTGCAATTGACTTTGAGTAAGGTCACGGCGGCATCGGCAGTTTCGTGGACATAATATACTTTTGTACGAAGCTTTACGATGCTAAATTGAATTGATCTATTGATCAAGATGTGTGGTTATTGTGGGACGAAGAGATATACGAAGAGATATCTCGGATTTTGTATCGGTGGAAAACGTGGATACGGAGATTCCGAATTCGAATGTTCCAGAACTACGATTAAATTATTCGTTATATTGATATGTACTGGAAATAGGTTTGTTATAAAGAAGCAAAAACACAAAAGAAAGTCTGAGACAATCAATTAAATGTAGCTTTTAAACGATGTCTCTGTCCCGCTCTCTAAATGTCGGGACTTCGGGAGTATGCGTATGATGTAACAGGCGCCGATGACGTCACTCGTCGATTGATTGCCGACGTCATACCTGTGACGTAAGAACGACGCACACTCGCAGCCTTCCGAAACGTTTATATGTGTAAATGCAATTCCGTCCCTCTGTTCTAGGAAATCAATACCTCTTTTCAAGCCATTAATAAGAATTGTTTTGATTATCTATATTAATACGGTTAATTTTTATTTGTCTACAACTTGTAACGGATCTTTTATTGTAATTTAATCTTTATCTACATCTTACGATATCGCTGATAATTGTATAAGATGCTTTATTTTTCCTCTATAATGCCTGTTATCGAATCTGATTTGCTGAAAGTCATAAATCTTTATCACTTAATTCTATGATACTTATGATAATATAGGAAGTTCGTGGAAAATCCCCAGTGGAACGATTGGTATTTTTGCTGTGAATCTTCCGTGATTTACGACTTATTGATGCTCAGAGTTCATGCCAGACGTTATCTTATTGTTTCTTAGTATGTCATCCATCATATGTTCCATCTGCGAATGAGAGGTTCATAAATTGTGATAGATTTGCATGGTTGGTATTCTGACCCGTAATAATGTAATCAAACCAACGAGGAAATAAATTCATTGCTGAAACATATCAGAATAGCATATGAATTGCTGTAAACGAACAGTTGGGGGATTTAGATTCCAATCATGAAGAAGTGAAACATCCCAATTCAAATTCTATTAAAACTTGCCCCGAAACCCATAATTCAGTAAATAACGGTGATAAATTTGCCTTTACTCCAACCGGGTTTATCAAAGGCAATTTGTTTCAACCTTCAAATGCAACATTCAAAGCTGTAGAGTTCACTTCAATATCAGCCAAGAGCTGTATGACCTCAGTGGGGACACATTATGGTAGACATAGGGGGAAGAGGCGCGGGCGGAGTCGATGACCGAGTATTGATCCCGGCGAAGTGGGTCGTGACCCGCTTCCCGGTGCAATCCACAGGGTGCACTGTCGTCTTGGAGAGCTTTAAGACGTACGTGCTCCGTATCGCACTGTTGCCACTGCAACAGCTATTTTTATACACTGAATTTTCGTTGGAATGTAAACGTCGGAATTTCTAAGTCTGCTTCTATCGGCCATTCAGAAGTCACAAATGAGATGTCGTCGTCGGTATCTTTTGTGTTATTCATTATTTTGAAAAAATTCATTAAGTAAAATACAAAAAAAAAGTAGTTGATGTCATCTATATCTATCTATATCTATAAAACTCAAAGGTGACTGACTGACTGACATAGTGATCTATCAACGCACAGCCCAAACCACTGGACGGATCGGGCTGAAAGGACAATGCCCATTTTTGTATGGGGACTCGTACCATCTTGCGTCACACTGAATTTACTCTCAAGAGGTACGTTTTTATATATCCTTCCATTTCCAAAAAGATTTTGTCAAATATTTAACCGCATTTTCGAAAAAATCTAAAAAGTTAGAAAACGCCTGATCATACTTTTTAGCAATTTTACATCGTCGTGATTAGTATAATTTATGTCTTATATAAATAGGGCTTGCAAATATTCGACGAAATCAGGTATTCGAATATTCGAATATTTTTCGAAAAATATTCGAATATTCGAATATTATTCGAAATTTTTTTTCAAGCGTCCACCAACCGAAAATGGAAATATATCGTCTTGAGGCCATCACAAACGATACTGGCTATGGCAGTATAGCTGTAAACTCAGTCCGAACTGAGTGAGACAGGTTTAAACTTTTACACTTTAAGCCTACGCTTCATACATTTTCTATGGGAAAGTGCATACTTTTTTTTCTCGCGTCTTTTGACCAATCATGAGAAATGAAAATATATATTTAAGAGGTCATTTAAAAAGCTATTTAATTTGGGAGTATATCTGCAAACTCAGCCCGAACTGAGTAAGACAGGCAAAAAACTTGAACACTATATACCCTCGCTTCAATATTTTTTAATAACATATATCCCACATATGCACCTGCGGTTCTATGGTGGAGGCCAATGGCCATCATGCGTTGTGTTGTCGTCGATGCACTGGTCGGTTTCCTCGCCACCACGCTCTGAATGATATAATACGGAGGGCTCTTGTATCGGCGAACGTCCCCTGCGTGCTTGAACCCCCGGGCCTGAGCAGATCAGATGGAAAGAGACCTGACGGATTGACTTTGGTGCCATGGAAAAACGGCAAGTGCCTAATTTGGGACGCAACTTGCGTTAGTACGGTGGCTGCCAGCCACCTTCGTCGCACCGTCGCCTCGCCGTCTGCCGCTGCGGAGGATGCAGCACTGGGGAAAAGAATTAAGTATGCAGAGTTGGAGTCGTTATACCATTTTGTGCCAGTTGCTGTGGAGACTTTGGGCAGTTGGAGCAGTGAGGCCAAGGTCCTTATTAAGGCGATAGGACAAAGACTCAATGAGGTGACCGGTGACTCCCGCTCCGGATCGTTCCTGGTGCAGAGGTTGGCCGTTGCAATCCAGCGTGGAAACGCAGCGAGTGTAATGGGGACCTTTGCTCGGGGAGCGTTAAGGAGTGGGTTATTTTAGTTATAATTTTTTTTTTTTATAATATATTCATTTGTATTGTTATTGTAATGTTTGGTTATTTAATTATAGTGTAAGTATTATGTATAGGAGGTTGTGTCCTTTATTTTCCTGCTGCCATTAACCAAACATGAAAATATATATTCTTAAGAGCCCAGTGAACGATATTTGCAAAGGCAGTATGAATGTAAACGCAGTAAGACAAAGACAGGTTAGAACTTTTACACAAGAACTGGGCTTTCGCTACTTACATTTTTCTAGGGAAGGTGGCGTCTTTATTATTTCGCGTCCATCGACCAAACAGGAAAATATATATTCGAGAGATCATCACAAACAATTTTTGCAAAGACAGTTTAGCTATAATCTCAGTCCGAACTGAGTGGGACAGGCTCGAACTTTTTTACTGTGGACCTTGGCTTCAACATTTGCTATGGGAGGTGGTGTCCTTTCTTTTTCCACTGGCCATCAACCAAACATGAAAATATATATTCTTAAGTACATTACAAACGATATTTGTAAAAGGCGTATTGCTGCAAACTCAGTCCGAACTGATAAAGACAGGATAGAACTTTTGCACTCTGACTGAACTTTCGCTTCATACCCTTTTATTAAGTTCTAAATTGTCTCACTCAATTCATACAAAGTTTGTAGCTATGCTGTCTATGCACATATTGTTTGTAATACATAGTCTCAAAAATATATTTTTAAATAAATGATCGTTGGACGCGAAAAAGTAAAGACGCCAGGCCACCTTACGGCTTAACGTGCCTTCCGAAGCTGGGAGGAGCTCGAGATGAAATTTTTCGATCACCTGCGACTGGCATCTGCGAACGTTGCTTAAGTTTAGCAACCGCAGGCCGAGTGCGCTAACCACTGCGCCATCGATCTTCCTATTAAAAAATATTGAAGCAAGGGTACATTGTGGTCAAGTTTCAACCCTGTCTCACTCAGTTCAGACTGAGATATACTGTAAAATTAAATAGCGTTTGTAATGACCTCTAAAATATATATTTCCATAGTTGGCCGTTAGACGCGAGAAAAAAAGGATGCCATTTCCTATAGAAAAATGTATAAAGCGTAGGCCAAAAGTGTAAAAGTCTAAACCTGTCACACTCAGTTTGGACTGAGTATTCAGCTATACTGCCAAAGCAAGTATCGTTTGTGATGCCCTCAAGCATATATCCATGCTTGGTCGATAGACGCTCGAAAATAAAAAAACCACCTCCCCTACAAAAATCGGCCTTGTCTTTTTACCAGGAAGGGTTGTTAGGGGTGAAATAACATTAAACGAAGAAATTATTATTCACGAGATCAATCAAACATTCATTTTTGATTAAACTTAAGAAGTTAAAGACGCTTAAGTTTTTTAAGTTTTTAAAATCTCGATCAAAACTGTCGAGATCTCGATCAATATTACATAATCTCGATCAATATTACATATAGCGAGATAATAGACCGTCTAGATAGAATATCGAAAAACACACCTACCTATTTTTTGAGATTTGAGACTATCGAGATGGCATTTCCTAATTAATCCCAAAAGGACATAAAATATTCGAATATTCGAATAACGCGTCACTTAATATTCGAATAGTAAAATGAGTCGAATATTCGAATTATTCGAATATTCGAATATTCGAATTGCAAGCCCTATATATAAATAAATGTGAACTGCCTCCGTGGCGCAATGGCTAGTAGGTCGCACTTTAATGCGACGGCCGCGCCGGGGGTCCTGGGTTCGAATTCCGGGTCGGACCGATGAAATTGTGTTGATGTTTTCCTGTTGTGATAACAAAGAAACAGTCCGGAGTTTGGAAGATGGCGGTGTAATTACACCCCCGTACCTCGGAAAGCACATAAAGCTGTTGGTCCTGCGCCTGATCTCTCTACGGTCGTGTCAGATTGCTGTCCCACTGAATTATGAGAGTGAGGGAATAGGGAGTGCACCTGTGCTTGCGCACGCGCTTGTGCACTATAATATATCTGCGTAAGTGGCTAATCGTAGGATTGGCCGCCGTCGCCGAATCGTCTAGGAAGGTATTATACATAATATGTATAATACCTTACTATCCGATTCAGATGCTATTAAGATAAAATCTTTGGGATTGAGCGATAAACGACGTCCACTGCGCTTGTCCGTAAGAAGCATCGAAATAATATAAAATGAAGAATGTTTAATCTGATGAAACATTTATATTTTCACAATAATATGTACATATAAAGGAAATATTACTAGACATTATTTACAATCAATTTAGCAATGACTAATCTTCATATTCATGAAAAAAAAAACATCCAATTATGACGCTTGGGCATTGACATCACTGAATCGAGCCCAGCTGAGGTACCAAACTACTGTCATTATATGGGCACAACATCCCACCGTCCGTCTACCGACACGGCAATTGCAGCAGTATTCCACAATTGCATCTAGTGTGTTGACTACTGCCCGATTCTTACTTATTAATAAGTAGTTAAAGTAAGTACGGGCACTGACATGTCGGGATCGTATTCTTCCTCGCAGTAAATAATTGTTTTGTCCAGGTGAGGGTTATTTCCATCGATCATTTGAAATAACGCACTCCTTCGGTTCATGTTTTCACTATTGACGAAATCTGACAGTTTTGAGTTTGATAATAAAAATTAATAGTGCTAATCCAGCATTTGGAACCATTTCACTTAATCTTGGTACAGTGAATAATAATTCATTAAATTGATCACCAGACATTCTTAACCAATAATGACATATGTCTGGTGACATATTACTAAGATTTCCGAAATCAAGAACATTTGTAATAGACAACCGTTCACCCATCATTTCATCAAATTGATGTGCTGTAAAATCATCCAATTATATTTCCGTTATTTTCTATCGTGTATTATAAATGTGAAATGTTTAAATAGGCTAATACTAATTAGGTGAACAAGATTTTTATTTTAATTGTTAGGCAACAATATTGAGTGACAACTATAAAATCGGAATTCGGAACAAGAAAGTTACGGGAAATGAATCTTGCGGAAGTAGGTAGGTCATTTAATTACAATTTATTTTTATCTTTTAAACGCGGTTAAAAGAAACGGTAAAATTCCAGTAAATGGTATAAATAAATAAAACTTTATTTTCGGTGTGAATATACTTTTGACGCAATATGGTACGGGATATGGGCATGATTCTTTGGCATGCAGGTAGATGTTATGTCGTAGGCATCCGCTAAGAAAGGATTTTGAATAATTCAACCCCTGAGGGGGTAAAATAGGGGATGTACGTTAGTATGAAACTTTGTCAATTTTGAACCGATCGGGCTGAGACTTTGCATTCATAAAGCAGCTATGACGTAAGCATCGTCTAAGTAATGATTTTGATAAATTGGAATTTATCAAAATCATTACTTAGACGATGCTTGATCATTACTTAGGCGTCTTGGATGTTGGAACATCCAAGGGGGTAAAATAGGGGATGAACGTCAGTATGAAACTTTGTCATTTTCAAACCGATTGGGCTGAGACTTTGCATGCATAAAGCTTCTATAACGTAAGCATCGCCTAAGCAATAATATTGATATATTCCACCCCCAAGGGTGTAAAATAGGGGATGAACGTAAGTTTGCAACTTTGTCATTTTTAACCAATCGGGCTGAGACTTTGCATTCATAAAGATAATATGACGTAAGCATCCCCTTTAAAGAATATTCGAAAGTTCCACGTCTTAGGAGATAAAATAGATGAAGAAACCGAAATCCACGCGGACGAAGTCGCGGGCGCCCGCTAGTATTAAAATATGACTATCGAAGTAATCTATATCTATCTATACTTATAATAAATCTGTAGAGAGGTCAATTCTGTACATTAAATATATTTTCAAAATAACTATCAGGGGGTGATTAGTGATCGATACTGATGCCAAAAATGTAATCAGTAAAATTTTTGTCTGTCTGTCTGTCTGTCTGTCTGTCTGTCTGTCTGTCTGTCTGTATGTTCCTTATAGAAACAAAAACTACTGGACGGATTTTGACGAAACTTGGTACAATTATTCTTCATACTCCTGGGCATATTATAGGATACTTTTTATCACGCTACAATCAACAGGAGTAGCGTAGTGAAGGGAAATGTGGGGAAAACGGGAAAATTTTCTCCATTTCTTAAGCTTCAGTCGCGTGTGCAGCCTTAATGGTTAAAGTCACATAGAAATCATGTATGACGGAAATATTTTACATAAAATTTCCTAAAAAAAATCCCCCAACAGCATATGTCTATCTTTTATGGTTGACTCACAATAACACGTGTAACTCATGATCCAAATTGGTTTGCGCGCCAACGCGTTAAACTCAGGAACTACTGGTTCGAATTGACAAAATATTTTGTGTTGGATAGTCCACTTACCATTTGGCGAGGTAGGCTTTAAGGCTTAAATACTATAGATAGCTTAAAGTTTAAGCTACAAAAAACCAAAAAAGTTAAAGTTTAGCTTAAAGTTTAACACTGTGTGCGAAAACCGTAACCCACGCGGACGGAGTCGCTGGCGGCCGCTAGTATTTACTAAATATGTTGAACAAAATAATATGAGCTTTCTATAGTCCTTTTGGACTATTTTTAAAGCAACATACATCTGCACTGATGTGTTTTTCAGTATTTCAATATACGTAAAACCCTTAACACCGTCCGTTCCGTATTTTCCTTTTGGGAATGATCCAAATAATTTTCAGCATTAACTCGAGAAATATCATTTATGAATTCCGTCTCATATGTATATGTATTCTTTTTGCGTTTATTTTAAGAGTATTTTGATTGGATGTCATCATCCTAGGGCGTCTTTCGGTTGCATCCTTGGCCATTGACTCAGAGACCAGGTCCTGAATTCACCAGACTGATTTATTAATACAATTTTAAGGGTTATCCTTAATTGCTTCGCAAATAGCTTATAGCTTTCGAAATTCTTTAACACATAAGAAACTACAAAAGCTGTTTCTATTTCAATGCTTTCTTTTATGTTGATTGTTTCGTATTCCTCCACCTTACTTGCTACGCTTTGTACTGTCCGTATTTCTACCTGGCTTATTATTTCCTTTGTGGTTTGTTAAATGGAACACTGCGTTTGTGCGTGGCCTTCGTACGGTCTGTACCTGGCTTGCTAAATGTCAGTCACGTCAATCCGTGATCTGGTGGTACCGGCACGACAGACTGTCCAAATCCAGCCATTTACCTGACTCAAAACGATTATTAATTGTGCCATAAACATAAAACGTTTCCTGGGGCGCAACCTCAGCAGTTACTCTGTACCTTATCGCGGACGCCATAAGCAGCTTTCTCGCTTGAAACAAATATTGATGTAACGAGAAAGTCTGAATAATTCATGGTAGGGTAATAAGACTGGGTATTGTTGGAGCATTTCGCGACCGCGCGGCCGTGGATTGATTTCCACAAATAGATTCCGGGAATGGTTTGTGCTACGTAGATAGAATCGGGCATTGCGATTGGTTGATCGTGTGGGTTGGTGAACATTGCAGGCGTGAAAGTTGAACTGCAGCAAGCCCCTCCACTTCGTGTTGTGTGCAAAGAACATTCACTTTTCACGACCAGACCGATGTACCTTGTATTATTGCTTTCCTACGTGAGTACTATTTCAATCTGATCCTGGTTCCTTGACAACGTAATGAATCTTTAAGCCGGCTAATTGGAAATATTTAGTTATCACATTATCCGATTAGTGTTTGTAAGATTGTAAGTCTTCAAAGTTTTCGCATCGTTATCATTTAAAGGCTTATCAGACAAATATCGCTGAGTTAAATCATGTTCGACATACTTTATACGCTTACATAATCAAAAATCACAGACGTCATGACCTAAACGTATATGACAATGCGATAATAGAATTTTCTGGAAACAACCGTCTTGTCGCTACATGACGGCTATTTTAATAGCAATTCTGCTCATTGCTTCGATATGTCCTTGTTGAAAAAAGTTATGACGTTGATGATTTACATAATGGTATTAGCTGAATTAAGAATGACAGGAGTTGAAGTCTAATTTTGTCCAACAAACAAACAATATATCTAGAGATAACTAACAAGACGTTCAATTTTAACATTCTATTTTAAGCCTGATGAATATTTTAAAATCCGATCGCCCAAAGAAACGATCCACAACATTGCTATTTCATTTGATTGTTTATCCACTCGTTGCCAATTTTTTCGCGAGTATCCAAATATAGATTGTCAACAAGGAAAGTTATACTGCGTATTTGATCTGGTTTTCGCCAGTAAAAGGCCATTGGAATCCCTCGGTGGCTCTCGAAGCTCGTCGAGGTTGGAGTGTTTGCTCTTGTAACAAAAACCTTTTATCCGCAGCTTACGGCGGCAAAGAGAAGGGTTTAAAATTAATCGATGTCTTAATTTTTCTTTCAATTTTATTGTATTTGTTCGTTAAATTTCGTTAAGATCTGATGATTTTTATTAAGTTTAGTAAGTATCAAACAAATCTGTATTAAACTGATGTTTTTCAAAGAATCACAATTACCAGAAATCCATATTCTAAGCAAACAAGAAAGTATCCTTGTATAAAGGTCAAGGAACGCTCAAACATCTTCTGTAAATAATTGCCTCGTCAAAAGTAAATAAGCGCACGAAACCGCGAAGCATCCTTCCCCAACTCATTATAAACAGTCCGCGTCACGGCCTCATTTTCCCTAGGCTTGGCTGTTTCACCCTCGTAAATATAAATCGCAATGGCCTAGAAAATTTCCCGGCCTTATGTGGGAGTAGCTAAATTTATACTGTACGATGTAGTGGGCAGAGGGAGGTTTTGGAACATATAACGGACGTGTGGAGGACACGTCGATATGCAAGTGACGTGGAATTAATGCAGGAATCTGTTATATTGACTGACTATAAAGTGACTTTTCTAACCTCAAAATGATGAGCCAAGTAATTCAGGGCAGGGCATTAAATGTTTTATTTTATTATAGTTCAACATACACCTGTCATTTTACTTATCTATACTTGAAAACAATCATCAGTTTTACTTTATCTTTGGAGATTTTCTCTCAAGTCGCAATCGCAAGTATTTTCTTCAGAGAATTCCAACATATTCTTTATTGCCTCAGGGATACTGGAATAAGCATTTTCATTGAAATCCTGAGCCTTATCTCGTGTTTGTTCTTGCTTACGTACGTGTGGGCGCTTGCCTGTTAAGATTCTTTCTCGTTTTACCACTATTATTAGAGCTGATCGCAGCCGTCGGAGACTAATCGAATCCTGTCGGTCACAGCCGTGTTTTCAATTGAAATGCAGCTGCATGCTGACGCGTAGGTGCCATTGTTGTATTGTAGTCTCATTTTATTTGAGCTGGGCTACCATCGTCCGTTTAAAATCTTTCATATCGTCTTTGTGCCTCGATTCGTAAATCATTTATCATAAACAAACAAGCGGGTACTGCGGGAATGAACATGTTTAGTCTCGCGCCTCCTATAAACGACTGGGCATATTCATTAATTGTTGAAAAGTGAGTCGTATCAACAGCAGTTGTTTCACATTGCATAGCAGTATTGTCCAGTGTGAAAAGTTTGAAACTGCGATAATTTGTATGGATACAATGTGGGCGCCGCACGGCGTAAGTCTGTCGAGTGACGCCAACGCCCGGCGCGGCGCGGCGCCCCCGTCGTCGCGGCGTGACGTCGCTGCCGGAGCGCGGCCGGCGCGGCGGCGGGCGCGGCGCGCCAGTCTCTGCACGAGCGCGGCACCGACAGTGTCGAACCGCTGCGATGTGAACGCATAACCTCCAACACTGTCTGTAACGACAGCTTCACTTGCCTGTGCGCGATAGTTTCACTTACTTTCTGTACCGACCGGTCCATAACTTTATTTTGTGTTGCACTAGTCGCATCCGTCGTGCCGGATACAAGTAAGTGTTCTGTGTCGTCAGTAACCTCGGGTGTCCTGCGTTGCCGACACGTTTTGCCCGAATTCTTGAGTGCCGTGCCCGCGTGACGAAATAAGACTGTGAATAACAAGGCCCGTCCTCTTTATTGGATATGGTCATAATTATTGTTGGTCAGGTAAACTAACAATTTGTGTTTTGCACATTTTGTCGAATGTAGTTCAAGTCACTTTGAATCTTCAGTCATCATTTTTCTGGCTTGTGTGTAGAATCAACAGGTGTTATATTTGCGTCATTCAAATCATGTGTATTTGCTGTTTTATGAAGTCGTTTATGTTATGTTTCTTACGAAGTATGTTCTGCTGATTTATTATCCTTAGTTTCATTGGCTACAGATTGGTTAATCCTGTGTCCAATTGGTTTCTGCAAACCACCCATGCACATAAGTTTTATTTAGTTTATACGTTTTTGAATTTTTTGCCTGTTATTATTGCACTATTTGTTTTGACATTTGGATTTATAATAATTGACGGTTAAAATAATTTGTTTTTGTAGACGACACAAAAAAAATTCGAGTATACATATAGCATACCGTACAATCAAAATGTAAGCAATGATTCCGGTTAAAACCTCTAAAATAATGGGGCCTCAAAACTGGTCCATTTAAAATTTCCTAATGCAATGTTTCGTATACTAAAAAATATATAAGTTCATTGACTTTCAACAAAACGATGACGGCACAATCATAGTTGAGAGTTAAAACCTCTTTTTTTGTATATAAGTATTTTTTGTGACTTGCATTGAATTGAATTGAATTGAACAATTGATTTATGACGTTCACGTTACTTCTACAATCAATTTCCAGCAATCCATGGACTCATAGCTCTCGCATAATTTTTAAAAGTGAATGACTTGCGATGGTCTATTTCTTGTTATTTTCAATTTACTACATCAGGTAGATTATTTTCCGAACTATCGATAAAATTCACGTACATTTGACACCAGAAATATTATCAGTTCTTTCCCAACGTCTATTATATCTTGCCCATCATTTCGCAATATACCCAGCTACTTTTGTAACAACGCTTGGTGAAGTTATTCTACTTGCTTCCCCGGAAGGTAATTCTGCAATATACCATCCAGGAAATAGTTCATTAAACTTCTCATATCTCCCTCTTGAATGATGGTTGCAAACAGATGACTACAGTACATACTTACGGAGACGCTAAGTCGCTTCCGTATGACATCCGGCATATGTATGCGATCAGAAAAGTATTATATCATACTAGCGGCCGCCCGCGACTCCGTCCGCGTGGATTTCTTTTTTTCGAAATAAAAAGTAGCCTATGTTCTGTCTCAGGGTCTAAAGATTGTCTGTACCAAATTTCATCAAAATCGGTTGCGAGGTTTAAGCGGGAAATCGTAACAGACAGACAGACAGACAGAGTTACTTTCGCATTTATAATATTAGTTGGGATAGTTAGCGTAGTTGGCTCTACTTCAATTAATTCGCTTGCCTTTAGCTGTATTAATTACACGAACCAATTTACTTGCGGGGTGGGTGCGGCGCCACGCCGGGAACGTTGCCATTGTCGCGGCCAATTTAATAAACAACAATTTATTTTTAGGCTTCATGTTATTAGCACTAATTTGTTGATGTTTATTATTACGCTAGCCATTAGTAGAGCTGTTAACCTGAATATTGGGGCTTCTTTATTTGAATAAGATAGTTTTACAAAGGAGAACTGGATCACAATAACATCATCTATCTTGACTGAACCACATACAATTTTGTTAGAAAGTTTTAAAATCCTTTAATCCGCTGATTTACATGCATTGTGCTCAATTCTGAGAAAATAACAGATCTCTTAACACAAGTATTCATTCAAAATGTATACTGATAATATTATTAGCATTGATGTTGTGTAGCCTCAGGCTAAATCCCAATCAGTTTGTAACGTTATCTACTGAGTGGAATATGTTAAACTCTGTCGGAATGTCAATGTCACCATTTCGCGGTCATATATCCAATCAAATGGCGATATGTATTTGCTTCATGCCTGTCGATATCAATATTTGCATGCTGAAAGTTTTAAAATCCTTTAATCCGCTGATTTACATGCATTGTGCTCAATTCTGAGAAAATAACAGATCTCTTAACACAAGTGTTCATTCAAAATGTATACTGATAATATTATTAGCATTGATGTTGTGTAGCCTCAGGCTAAATCCCAATCAGTTTGTAACGTTATCTACTGAGTGGAATATGTTGAACTCTGTCGGAATGTCAATGTCACCATTTCGCGGTCATATATCCAATCAAATGGCAATATGTATTTGCTTCATGCCTGTCGATATCAATATTTGCATGCTGAGCTTTATTTTCTTTATATTCGTCGGTATTTACTATTTGCTCATTTGGTACCGATAATGATATGTATTAATTTAGTGATTATTTTAACTTTGCTGGATGTCTATCGGGCTCACGAATTCCAGTTAATCTCGTTAACCGTAAGTTATCTTATCGCATAATCCTTGTCGTACATCGTAGCTGCTACAGAACTGACGTCATTGAATCTGTTGATAAAATATTATGTGGTGAAATCTTTCCAAATTCGCTATCATATATTTTATTACATGACATGCCTTTAGTAACAACATAAATATTTCATTATATTCATATAGATTCGTATTGCTTTTATTGGCGTCCGTATTTTGGTTTGACTTGTTATACGTACAGTATGTTTTGCTACTTTATTACATACCAACTTTTGTGATTTCGTGATTTCTAAATTTACACTTAATATTTTCATCTGTGATGGCAGCCTTCAATCCATACATGCTACGTGACTAAACAATAAACCTCACTATGTTATGCTGCACCATTAACTCAGTGAAATAAGCTGCAGCACGAAATACATTGCTTTGTGCTAATAGATTTAGTTTGCATTGTTAACAAATGGGACTGTGAATTACTAACTAAACACATAATGCACGACAATAAATAAAATGTGAAACTGAAAAGGGGAACTAAAAGAACACATTATTGTCATTTGCCTCAAAGGAAAGTTTACTAATGGCAAATGTAGAAAAGTTTTGAAAATGAAAAAGTTGGTAATTTTCTATAATCGTTTCTATTGTAACGAGCAGAACATTAACTGCCAGGTCTTATGCTTTGTGGAAAACTGACTGCTACGCCATGTAATCAGCAAACATCGTTAGCAGCATTAGCAGACGTATAGCATTCCATTGTTTTGATTTGTTCATAAATGTTATTGTTAGATAACACACCTGCAGTTCTTAGATTACGCAATGTGATACTGTCAAGTATAAATGCATAATATTCTACTATGGAACATGCAATAAAGACGGCCGTGCTCCCTGTATATAAGATGGGTTGCGAGTTTGCGACTTTCAATATCCTTTGTGGGTGGAGTTTGTTTGCCACGTGTTTGCCGGCTGTCTCAAATGATGCGATGTTATGCGGTTCGTCTATCAAGTTCCATTGTATCTACTATCTATCACATTGCCAATGCTATTAATAGATCAATAACATCCGTGCTCACATCCTCGTGCCCTTGCATTGAAAATGAAGCCCATTGTTCGTTGACGGTGCAAAATTACCCATAGCAGCCATTAGTTCGACGGTTATTGTTAAATGTTCTCAGGGGCACAGACGGTTTATACGTCTCGACTGCAGTGCACACGTCCAGGACTGTGCATCTAGTCTGGGGTTTATCGACCGTCCTGTCTAGCCGCTGTTCGGACAATCTTCCATCTTCAGCTACAATACACACTCCAATATAAACATTGTCTGGGGTGGAACTACTTTTTGTTTTCTTTAAAGGCAGGTTGTGCTCTGAGCACTCTTCCAATCGGCATAATTTGGATGCCAGCAGAGGTTTTTAAATTTAAATAATAAAAAACAACCGGTATGTTTAAAATTGGTCTTCGAGTGAATTCGTAAAATGTCCTTTTGAATATTTCAAGTGCAGAGTTTAATGGCCGCCTGTTTGTTTTCTGACTGGAAACAATATTTTATCGAGACCCCTCCTGCCTCCACTGCCAGCCAGTCTAGACACTCGCCTAAGAATTACACGAACATTCGCCTAAAATGCGAAATTCTTGCAGCTAATTTTAAATTCCTTGAAGGAGTGTACGTTACGACGATCGTTGGAGCGACGAGAAAATTATAAGTTATAATCGCATCAAATGGAACAATTGAGTATAAGTAATTATATTTTCGACAGGCAAGAGCATTCGCGATTAAATTCGTCTTGATAGACGTAACTTGATTAGTGTTTTGACCTTGCCTGAATTGACTTTGAAGCATTGCTCTGTCTTTGTTTTTAAACAAACGTTTTTACCTGTTATTTGGTATTTTAATGGTTCCTGGTACACTTACGTAGTAATTGGTATTCATTTTTGTGCATAATTCTGTTGACATGAAATAAAATGGCAAAAACAGTATGGAGTGTTATCAAATATTAGAATGTATTTTGGAGTAAATAAGTGGTTGAACTATTTGTATTCAAGGAAAATGGAACGAAGATAATATTTTGATGGAGTAATGAGTAGGTCTGTTTATTCGTCTTTGTGTGATCCAGTATTCTCTTGGCGTCTGCCCAATTTACTATTGCGTTACCTTGATAGCGTCAATGTGGTAAAAAATGTGTTTATCCCGAAAATGTCGACTTTCTGTTGATCGTAATCCCGCTAGGAATGACTTTTTTACGAAGAACTTCTTAATTTAAATTCGTACGTGACGTCCAGTTTCCATGTCGGAGATTTGCCAATATCTGTTGCGTCGCTGATTCCTGCCACAAGCCGAGTCTGGCTCGAATCGCGAACATTACTCGTCGTGTTTATTGTTGTGCGCTAATTATTGCAAAAATTTGCTCCCTCGCGAACTGGTCACATTCAGTGAATATATATGTGGACCAAAATTATGTCTCTCTTTTATAGAGCAAGTGTTGTGTGCAATTTTCTACTTTTGAGTTGTTATTCGATTGTGCCGCAGTTGCTGCAAAAGTGTCACGACCTTCAGTTTTTTAGGAATGCTCTCATCAGTGTGTAGTGGCTTCGTGTGAGTGTTTACTGTGTTTAATATAACTGTTTTCGAACCATATTTACATAATATTGATTTCGGATAATCAACGTATAAGATTTTTATGTAAATGCGAAATAACGTTAATAATATCGACGCAAACACATCTGTTATTGTTTCTATAAATAAGTATGGCGTTGAATTTGATCGTATTCTTGTGGCGAATTTCGTCGTAGTCTTCTTTGTTTTTCATACATATGTATTGAACGCATTTCACTGTTTTCAGATTGAGGACTTTATGTGATACAGTTAAAATATTATCAACTTTTCAATCAAATAGTGTTTTTAAAGCTATTTGCATATTTAGACGTATTATATATTTTCCGCTTAATATGACATTTTATTTATTATTTTGTGAGAATGAGAGGTAGCTTATTTTACGCACTTATTTTATATTGTGGCACCAGTGTTTGGGCAACTTATATTTGCATATTTAAATGTAATTGACTACAACAAATTAGTGTTCGAATTCGATTCTTTTGTAAACTCATTTTACATGTGTAGTGGCAGTTTTATTGTAGTTTCTAGATTTCTCATATCTTAGCAGCATACCACGTTCCAATTCGTGCAATTGTCACCATTATACGCGTTTGACATGTTCGCATGACCTTCACTTCAACTTGTAAGACTACAAGATAATAAACTGTCTCTCTTTTTGTCTACAGCTGGAGATCTCTTCTGTGGAGACATTGATGGAGTTCCGCTTGGACAGCGCGGAGTACTGCCAGGCCCAACACAAATAAACGCGAGGGCGAAACGTGCGGGGGAGGCACTGGACCGATGCTGCCGGGAGCGCGCGCTGATACCACGCACCCCGCGCTCTACACCACGTACACCCACCCACAGGTGAGATTAAAACAAAAACCTATTTCTAACTTCACAACATCACAAGTTGATCTACCTCCGTGGTACCGCAGAGGTTGCTCAAAAATAGCCCTATGTCCATGCCACACGATGCGATGCGACGTCACACCGCGGCTCATCTCCCAGGACTAGCGACCACGCGGTGAGTGCGGCACCGCAACGTTTAGCGGTACCTACCGTAGAAGCAGAGGTCTTTAGCTCGGCGCGTTCGTCTTCCAGTACGGCACTGCCGCGCAATCCACTTAGTGGTGGCACTCCAGCGCTGCAATACATACACCTCTGCCCGCCTCGTCTTGCTCCCGATGCGCCTGGTCGTAAATAAAGCTGGGTTAGAATGGACAACAATTTGGTTTGATGATTTAATGACTTTGGACACCGATGCCGGCTAGGTATTTAATTAAAACAAAAGACAAAAAAGGCGCCTGTTTGAATAAAATTGCGGGTTATTAATGTCCATAGTAGAAGAGACCAGACCATCTATTTGCAATTGCGAAACGCTCATGATTAATGGTTCACCAAGAGCCTCGATGGTATTGACTACTACAGAGAAGAGCCTCCTTTAGAACCAACGAGGCTAAGTAATTTTCTGGAAACAGGAAATAAGATTTTATTTACGGCCTTGGCTCGTGAAATTTTAATTATTTTTACCCCATCAAGGAAAAAGCGTTAAGAGATAAAAAATAAAGATAAGCTTTTGCCCACAAAGATTACCTACGTCTGTGAGCAGATTGCATTTATCAGCAGGTATGAATTTATAACATAAAAAAAGTTATTAAAAGACGACAATCAGTGGGTATACTTACGTTTTCCCATTAACGTCAACAATAGACAATTAGAGAAATACGGAAACTTTCCAATAGCTTATAAAAAGATTTTCACATCTCACGAATGAGTAACATTCGCGTGTAGCGAAGCGACATTGAATACACTCAACGAACTGGGTTTCATTTCCTTGACAAACTGACATGTCCCGGAAGATTGGTACATTGCACGTAACTCAGTAAGGCCTTAGAAGTATTGGCAGGTCTGGTTATTTATTGCGGTTCTAAATTAGTACATGCTATAACTTGGAAAGTGTTTAGAAGCAACATAGGAGCCCTTTGGATTGTATTGAGGCCAAAAGGTCTCAATATGAAAGTTGCGAAAGGTGTCCAGTCTGGGCAACTGGTAATACCAGTTCGCACCACCCACTCTCAGCATTCAGAATAGCAAATCCCTAAACGAAAGCACCGATCCTTAGCAACAGGCTACACTAGCACGTCATACTTAACGCTCTTAACTAAAGCAATTCGCTGCTAATTTGCAAATATTTACAACAGTAGATATACAATGTACCTACTCAAAAACACGTTAAGTGACTCATTGTTTTGCTGGTTTCCTCTCAGCCACCAATTAGCTATTTGATTATTCATACAATGAGTGAGTACATTAGACGCTCTGCATCAGGCGTATCAACTGCGTCTGTGCTATTATTGTGACTGGAAGCATTGCATCCGTGTGTGCGAAACCGCAACGGTTGACAATGTGCACCTAGGTCGTGCAAGTTGAAGTACCTACCCACATTATTCTGTAATGCTACACCGGATGTCAAATCAGGGTGGGGTCGCAGGAGTCGCCCGGTCGTCGCTGGCCCGATCAGTCGTTATCTATCCCTGACCAAGACAAGACTTGAACAAATATTATCTGAATGTTATATATTTACTATTACATCACTTAAAAAGAGGTATTTATCAAAACGTAGTGTTTGCGGTGCATGTTATCACCTTGTACCAATAGAGTCGAGTGCAGAGCTGCGGAGCCCCGCTAACGAGTGACGCGGAGTTGGCTGCGGCTCAGCACTCTCACGAATACTGCTGGTAAATACACACACACGCTCACATGATCCAAACTTCGCTTCAAAATTCAGACATAACTATTTTTAGAGCATTTTTTACTCCACTTCAGTCGTTGCTCTGTCTTTGACGCAAATACATCTCTCTACGATGATAACCTCTGCGCGCCGAAGGCTGCCAGTGAAAGCGCAAATGTTAATAGTTTTCGTGTCTTTGTTTCAGTTACCTTAAATTCGGAGCCCGTTATTTGGAGCACATCATTCAGTTGCCGGAGTTCGATCGAAGACAGCGACAAACTTATGTTACTCGCATAATTTATTTTTGATTTCATTCCACATTCAGTACTTTTGTTTGTTCGTTTACGAATGTGCTCAAGTGGTTGAAAGCGACATCCATGCGGGTGATTCCCATGATATAATTGGACCCTTTCTAAACAAAAGTTCCGAAACTGCCGTGTGTTGTGTGGAAATAGAGTGACAGTTTGCCTGTTAGACTTTGACGGACCGTGACATCGATCTGTGACGCGTGTGAAGTGAGGCTACCAGCCGGAGTGGTCGACGAGGCGTTTGTTAGCAAGAGCAAGAGTAAGAGTAAAGGCATCACCATGAAGCAGAAGGACATCAGGCCTGCGCCCTCGCTCATCGAGTACAAGAGCATGCGCTTCCTCATCACCGACCGCCCCTCGGACGTCACCATCCAGTCCTACCTCCAGGTGAGGATACTTTGCATTCTTTACGATTACGATTCCTTTTAGCATAAAGTTCTCTAGCTACTGTAAAGTTTCATAAGCTTTAGACACTAGTAAATTAGGAAATTTGTTAGTTTATAAAACATTATTGTCAAACGGTAATACTTGCGTAAAGAGTTCTCATGCATTGAAGTCATGATTTAAAATAATTAGTGCAACTCGAATTGAATTTGCATTTTTTTGTATGTTGACATTTACGTCAATACCTACCTACTTTAAAGGTGAAACCAAGTAAATGCTATTGCTTATGTCTGGGTAGACGAGATACGAAATTTACATCTTATGACCCTGGACTCACGATTGGCGGTCAGAATGTTGCCACAATTTCTGAAGCGCTCCCGTTCAAATTTCTAGGCAGAAAGATAGACTATAGAGGCCGCACACCATCTTTGGAGGGTATTGTTGAGGATTTCATTGATTCCATTAGTAGGGTTGAGAACCAACCCATAGGGAACATTAAGAAGCTATGGATCTACAACAACTACCTGTCATCGCGCTTGTCTTGGCCTTTCCTCGTGTACGACTTCGGCAAAACCCTTTTGTCGCGACTGGATGCCGTTGTTGTGAAATCGTTGAAGTCTTGGACTGGATTAGCCCACTCGGCAGACCCCTCTACACTATTTAGGGGCAGAAATAGTTTTGGGATGAACCTAAACAAGCCATCGGAGCTTTACAAACATCTTAGAGTCACCAAGATGCACATTCTGGGTAAATCGAAAGACAACGCAGTGGCAACACTCCCAAAAGATAAGAATATGAGTGAGTTAGAGTCTAGGCTACGGTTCCATAAGCAGTTCATGGTGGGAGCGCAAACAAACAGGGTAGGATTGGGATGTCGAGGAAGAGAGGATGACCGGAACATCATTAAGACTTTTCTGCGAATGGATGAAGATAACGAGTATAGAGTACATGCGCTTAATCTCGAAATGCAAAATGAGTGGGTGTCCCTTGGTGAGTTTTGTATCCCTTTAGCATTGAAGTGGCGGTCGATACTGTACGATTGGTCTCCAGCGCTGCTTAAATTCTATCTGAATGCCTTTCAGTTGACCCTGCCCGATCAGAGCAACCTTGTAAGGTGGGGAATGGCGGTAGACAAAACCTGTTTGCTCTGTGGTGAGGCCGTAGGTACTGCGAGGCATTTGTTGGTGGGATGCAGAGTACTCCTAGACAGAGGTCACTACTCTCGCCGCCATGACGGAGTGTTGCAGATCATACGTGAAGCGGTGAGCCTTGCAATAGCAAGAGCAGCAAAAGGTTTGACGACGAATACAAGGAACATCAATTTCGTCAAGGAAGGATCTACCAAGAAGTCCAAAGTCAAACCTTACTCCATCGTTAGTGTAGCTCCAGATTGGAAGATCATGATGGACACGTATGAAAAGCACTACAGTATTCCAGAGGACATTGCGTTATCGTCGTCTAGACCAGACCTTTTCATTTATTCTAGAAAACTTAAGCGCGTACTGTTGGTAGAACTTACTGTTCCATGGGAGACAAACATTCCCAAAGATCACGCGTTTAAAACAAATAAGTATTATGACCTAACCAACGAAATTACTAAAAATGGTTATATAGCACGGTTGTATGCTGTGGAAGTGGGTGCGAGAGGTATACCAGCGAAATCTCTCTACAACCTACTGAAGGACTTAGGATTACCAAGATCTAATATTAGCTCCTTACTGGAAAGAGCAACTAAAGCCGCTTTACTCGGCTCGTACCAAATATGGTTGGGAAGGGAGAGGAATGTCATCGGTGGAGGTGATCGTTAGTATACTATAAAGGGGCCCCTTAAACCTACACGCTGGGTCGCAAGTCCCAGGCGCCGACTGACATTCCTCTCTGTTCCACGCGATGGACCCGGCACCCGCACGGAGAATCCATGGATAGCTAAGAAGTTCGTCTCACTAAATGCATAAAATGAACGCGTCACGACAAGACACGCTAGAAAAATAGAGTTATCGATATTTCAGAATCTGAGAAAATTCAATGTTGTGTTGTTCTAGTCTGCCTTTATTTATTGGAATCTTTAAAAATAATTTGTATCATTTAACTTTACGGTTCAAAGCTATCATTCATTATTCATATCATATTGGACTGACGATGATGCAAAACACACATCAGTTATGAATAATAGTACGTCATACGTCATCTCATTCAGTGAAGATAGCGAGTTATTTGTTAATCAGGGCAAAATGCGAGCATACTTGTTTACAAGTAAAAGTACTCGTGCCTTTGTTTTGACGATTCCGTTTGTTTACGGAGGTAGCAAAGTTTATTTTTAGACATGACGAAAGAAATACTGAAGTTCCCTATAAATGTGTTAACGTTGTTTCTTACAAATACGCCCAATTGTGAAATAGACGGGAATTGAGTTGGGAAACAATAATTTTTATTGCTTCAGTTTGTTTCGCATACACTTCGTCTTAAGAATTTGTTTACAACGTAAATACGCCACGTGAATAGTAAACAGATGATTACGACGGTCACATTTATGTACATATAATTACGTAATCATATATGTATAACAAAATGAATTTCGCAAACAACATTGTTTGCTTGGTTAATTTGTATAGGCATGAAATAGTTCGCGATAAACATTTTGACAATGTTTTGTTAATGAAAGGATGATTAGAATTCATTAGTAACGCACTAGTTTATTTCAAAGAAAAGCGTTATCTTGCAATAAAAAATGGAACACGTTATTGAAATATTTTTTTATGTTTTATGGAAGAAGAGTGATCTTAACTATTTTGTCTTTTAGAAGAGCCTTTCCAATAATTTTCTTACGCTTCTTATCTAATGAAATTACTAATTATTTACCCTAGGTATGTGTTGATACATAACTGAGCACTGACAGCCTAGTATTTTTAGTATTTAAACCCTGACTGCAAACTTGAGTGCCATTTTGTATTCGATTAATGGATTTTTAAGTATGTATGCTCTTTCCCTATCCTTAGAACAAGCTTTAATTCAAGTTGTGCTGGAGTCCAAAGATTTTATTTATTTACTTGTGGCCGCACGCGACTTCGTCTCCGTGGATTTCGGTTTCCACACACATAGTGTTTATACATATTATGTCTTAAAGCCATCCTCGTCAAATGGACTATCCACAACACAAAAAGGTTTTTGACGGGCCCGTTTGTCTAGTGGTCAGAGATCCTGGCTACGAAACCTGGCCTGGTCGCAGGTTCGAATCCCGCTAGGGGAAAAATATTTTGTGATGAACATCAACATTTGTACTCGAGTCTATAAAAGTATCTAAGTATGTCTATCCGTTTCCTGGCATCCATAGAACAAGCTTCGAGCTTAGTTTGGAGCTAGTCAATTGGTGTGTTAGTCCAAGGCAGTTATAAAACAACTAGCAACTTTTTCAATTCGAACTAGTAGTTACCGAGGTTTGGGGTTTTGAACAAATAAACTCTTTATTAATTAGTATAGATTTGGTAAAATGTTTGCGATGTAACGTAACGTGTCTTGTCTACCAGGAGCTGCGCAAACACAACGTGTGCACGGTGGTGAGGGTGTGCGAGCCGAGCTACGACACGGCGCCGCTGAAGGCCGAGGGCATCGAAGTCCGCGACCTCGCCTACGACGACGGCACCTTCCCGCCGGCCAACGTCGTCGACGACTGGTTCGAGATCTTGCGCGAGAAGTAAGTGTTCTGCCTTACTTATAGTAGTTTACTCGTGGTCACCTCAACACTAGTAAATTAGTAACTGATAAAAAAATCAGCTGTTAGGTGCCGTTCTAAACATTGCTGGCCAGTGAGTCAGAATCTGCTTTCTTTCTCGTGATAGAAAAGAAGTGTGAACAATGCTTATCAGCTCAGCCGCACTTAACTAATTTACGACAAGTTGTTGAAATTAAGATCTTTAAATAAGACAGGCATATCTTTTTTAGATTTAATGATATATTTTTATTTTTAAACTTCTTAGGCGTTTTCCAATGAAAACCACGCCTCTGAATGTCTATGTCTGAATAGGGCGTTTTCTACTCGTCCTCTAATTAAACATTATTACAATAGACATAATGTCTCCTTGCAGAAGTTGTGGAAAATGATGCTTGATAATTAAAAGTTTATAAGATTAGGTGTGGGAGTGGGAGCAATTTTAAGATTTTTGAGAGGCCATCATTAAAACTTTAAACGAGAAGTGTCGATTACTTGAAGATCATAAGACCAATCTTTCGATTTTGAGAACTAGCAAATGATATCGTGCTAAATAAAATTTCTACTAAGTTCTATTTCGATTTTTGTGTTCGAAATTATTCATCAAAATTCAATATCGAGCACTCACATTTACTAATCATATATGACAGACAAAGCGCTTTGCTGTAATGTAAATTATACACTAGAGCGGTAAAATGTGAATGTTCCAGTTTAAATTATAGTTGACGTCCACGTGACACGGTTTACGATGAAATCGTGACGTTGTTTGTGTTTTTTATTATGTGTTCATTGACTTTATACACATTTTATATTCACCAGATATATGTAATGTCTAGTTATATCTTCAAAGATATTACCGGTGACTTGTAATCTCCTTCAGATATAATTATTTAGATCGTAAAAGATGTTTACTAACTGAGGATCTACTGAACTGGTTTATAAAACCGTATTAGACGCAGATTAAATCTTTTGTTATTGTCTTACATATCAGGCCACAATACAACTGTATGCAGTAACACAAATTAGAAGCAAACTGTAATTTAACGTTGTCACTCACACATACATACTTTTATTGGATGAAATTCGATGAAATGTTGATTTGAATTCAATTATTACAGTTTTTTACAATGACAACAATCATTGAATTAACTAGAAAAAACTATGACCCATCTAGTCCTTTGCATTTTAAAAGGTTAACATTGACGTAAAATCTAACGAAGAGATCGTTTGGTTGATTTTATGTGTGCATATTATTTACCACCAACTTATGATACGTCATAGAACAGTCGATTAATTCGCTTTTACGATTCAGTATATGGTCTGACGCATGCATCTAGAGATCGTATAATCACTGCACATGCGTCTATGTGCATTATGTATGATGCAGCCTTGCGTGCGTGGTTGGATTCACGTTACCATTTTCCCCTTAATGGTTACATGTCTTTGTATTTTAGAGGACAACTTGCTCGTTTAGCGTGGTTTAATACGGAAGTAACTTTTTGCTTTTGTGTGAATTTTAAAATTGGTGGCAGACATAGATAGATGCACTTTTTTCGCGCGTGATTTGATTGGAATACTTTCTTCTGGATTTTGTTCTCAAAACTGTAATACTTATAATTTATTGGTGAATAAAAATTATATAATCCTTTCTAACTTTAAATCTTGCTGCGCGATCTTTGATATAGGTAATTAGTACTCGTCATCGTATATTTAAACAACGGTACCGCCCCCTATTGTAATCGAAGATAATTTGTTATATATCAGTTTCATTGTTCGTAGTATTGAAAAGAAGATAAAACAAACTACATACGCAATATGAGGCCCGAAAAATATAATAATAATACCCTCCGGCCGTATTCGGCCATGGCGGCCGATCTTACGATCAGCCAGGTACGCAGGATATATTATAGTGCACAAGTGAGTGCGCAAGCACAGGTGCACTCCCTATTCCTTCACTCTCATAATTCGGTGGGACAGCAATCTGACACGACCGTAGAGAGATCAGGCGCAGGACCAACGGCTTTACGTGCCTTCCGAAGCACGGAGGAGCTCGAGATGATTTTTTCGGTCACCCATCCGATGACTGGCATCTGCGAACGTTGCTTAACTTTTGCAACTGCAGGCCGAGTGCGCTAACCACTGCGCAATCGAGCTCCTATAAAAATATACCTACATAATAGATATTGTAATGGATAACTGTTGGTTTAGTCTCATTCATTTTGGTACCTACTTACTTGTGTTGTGAGTCTTGTGACTGAGACGAATTTTATTGTTAACCTTCGAGACGATGAATCACTAGACATCATAGCTTTATAATAATACTGTTTCTGGAAAAAAACTGCAGCTAGCAATGAGGCTTTGATGACACCAGATTATCAAGAAAAAAAAAAGATAGACAAGTATTCATTTGAAATGTGCAACTACTTATATGGTCGGATGTATAGAAACTTCATTTCGTTTAGCTCTTCCTTTCCGGGCTCCGCAAGGCGAGGTTAGGAAAATGACGTAATTCTGTTTCGTTAATTTTTCCTCGGGATTCTATTGCCTAGCTGCGTTAAATTTTGTCGAGGGAAAACAAAGTTATAAATTGGACATTGAAACTGTATAGGATAGTGATACTGTTACATTTTAATAGTTTATTTGACAGGTCAAAAAAAAAATAACAAATATTGTTAATTTTCGAAATAATAATATTATTGATAGTAATTGATTGTAGTAATTTTGATGGTATATTTTTTCTTCAAATACTTTCCGGATCTGAGGATCCCTATGTCAAGCACTGGAGTCTGGAATGCGATGACTTTGTTTTTTTTGATAATATATTATTGTTTTTTTCAATTGTCATTTAACAATATATTTTTCTATTCCAGGGCCCAGAACAAGCCTGAAGCGGCGGTGGCGGTGCACTGCGTAGCCGGCCTCGGCCGCGCGCCGGTGATGGTCGCCATCGCGCTCATCGAGCTCGGCATGAAGTACGAGGAGGCCGTCGAGACCATCAGGGAGTGAGTATCAATTAACATTTACAATCTCGTGCAATCTTGCCCGGATTGCAAGAGGCGCTGGGTTTTAGTCCCGCCTGAGCCAACTGAGATCAGATGAATTTACCTCTGTTTATAATTTCAAAAATTATAAATATAATAAATAATACGTTCCATGTAAAAAATCTTAAAATTAATATACGAAAAATCAATTAACACTTCAATCTCGGCTGAAAAGTGCTAGTCTAGAATAGTGTCGCGCCAAACCGTCCCGTGGGTGTCGAAAGAAGCGACTAAGGGATATTCAAGGTCATGGGCAGCAGCACTCTCTGTGTTTTTTCATCCCACCATAATTCAGGCACAAACACACCTTCCCAGCGGGTTGACTTAAGGACAACCCCTCCTTGTAGTGTGGACTGCATCAGGTGTATTTGAAAGCACAGACAAGGGTTATAAATACATATCTACTAGGTTAGTTCTTCACCTTCTTAACGCCTTTAGATTTATGTAAACCATAAACACAACATTTAATTTTTTTTGTTTCTGTAGATGATCATAAATTAATAGTAAAATTCTCTGCTTTCCAGTCAACGCCGTGGGGCAATAAACGCCAAGCAGCTCTCTTACTTGGAGAAGTACCGACCGAAGTCGCGCCTGAAGAAGAACGGCCACAAGAACGGCTGCTGCGTGCAGTAGGCGAGCGCCGCGACAGCGAATCTAGCTCTGCTTTCACACACACACTAACACACAAGAGCATAGTAAAACAATCAATTAGTTTTGTATTCGTAGTAAGTCGCCTCTTTTTGACGACCCTCAGTTTCGTTCTCTTCGTTTTCCACAAGGGAGTCACCGGCTCGACCGTCGGGCCACGTTCCCCAAGTTTCCTCGGACTGATATAGAATTTGGTTATGATCTCGGTTCCTCTATTGCCGTCTTCGACATGTTTATCTCGAGTTTTCTACGAAATTTAATGCTAACGTTTGTATGTTCAAAGTAAAGGCGTATAACCCTCGTGCTGTACTGTGTATTAGTGGAATATGTTAATAGAATCGAGCCACAATTTGTGTTCATAGTGAAACAGTTATTTGGGTATGATGAAATCATAATAAAATTCAATATCCATAATAAATATGACGCAGTCGATGTATGCTCTTAGATTTTTGAATTAATTCCTTTGTGTGGTGAAATCATGATATAATTTCGTAATTATTTCCTTTTTGTAGCGGTTTTAATTTAATTATAATAAATTACGACATAATAGAAAACTTATGTATGATTAATTTCTCTTAGGAAATTTTGACTTGAAGACAATGTGCTTTTGTGACAAAATGTATTGATTTAGAATTCAACTTGAGCTTAGGTTAACCCAAACTATACAATCTTTTCTAAGTTCTTATAATATAGTTGTCCATACACAACACAACTCGACACCGATGTTCCAATGAAAAAATAGCTCTTTGATATTATTTTTCTATTTCTAATTTTATGAAGATTATCGAACTATATAATTATTTGGAACATTCATTTCATAAATAAAAATATTTATAAGTAATATCAGGCATGTTTTATTTTAAAATGAACTCATCCTCCAGGCTTTGAAAAATGAAACAGGCTCTTAAATAAAATATTTTTATTAGAGAAAAATGAGGTAGATTTAGAATTATAATTGAATTTTCTTCAACAATCAAATTGATTAATTTATCATTGATGGAGTAGACTTTTCTGATGACCAAATAGAAACTTTTCTAAGTCTACGCCTTAGATTGTTTAGAATGTACATTCTTTTAATTAACATGCTTGTACTATCAATGTAAAAATTATTACAACGACAGATAACACTTATTTTCTCTTAGATTCTTTACCACAAAAAACTAATTTAAACGAGTTAGTATCACACAAAGTATTCTGTAGGAATTAGTATATTTATCTTAGATAAATTGTAAATTATTCTAATAATACATAAAGTATTATTTTATACTTATTATTACTAGAAATGTATAAAACCTACGCAACAAAATTGCTTATGTACGACAAAACGCAACAATATGGTGTAATAAATATGAACATCTTTAACAAGTAGGTAACAATAAACAAAGAAATAATATAATTATTATTTAAGTATTTCGAGGTATGCTCTGCGAAACTGAGAGCATCTTTGAGCTTTTTATTTCGAACTTATGACTTATGAAAAATTCCAGAGATTTTATAGACGGACAATTATTATTATAACTATTTATAAAGAAGCTTGTACAAAGCTAGAAATCGTAACGTTCAACATTGACAAAAGAAGACAATATCATCTGTATTTAAAAAGTTTAAGTACAAAATCTTACCAATATTTAAATACTAAAAGATTTGTACCGATCAGGTCACCCCAGATTGCTTACTTCTTTGGCACATACTTGTGCACTTTCCCGCCGTACCGTGCGACGAAAGCTTTGACGTCGAATTTTCTCTTGCAACCATCGTAGTTCATGTAGCGAATCTTGCCGAACACTGCTCGCTCCGCCCAGCCTTGGTCGTGGATCCCGCATATGGACCACATACAACCTTGAATGACGAAAAAAAACATTGAACATGTAAGTAACTACAGATTCGACATAACGTAAATGGCGAAAACATCTCAACCACATGCTTCGCCTGGCCTTATCTGGCACGATAATTGCCACATTATTCAGCACAGGTGGGCGAATCTCATTTCACTAATGTTAGTTATTTTATAACGTGTACCTTTTTTATATATGGCATGTTGTGTGGAAGAGAATACTTAATGTTTCACCAAAAAACAATTTAACGTTTCCCTATAAAGTTGCTACATATTTGCACCAAAGTTATAAGATAGAAGATTTTTTAAATGATATTGACAAGAATTTGTGGGTCTGACAATTTCTTACCACTCTGCGCATGTGGTTGTCTAATTTATTTATTTATTACATTTGTAATTTTTTATTTTTTTATTTTTGACATTATTTTTTTTTGACATTTTTAATGATTTATTATGATGACATGTAAAAAATTGTACAAATATTTATTTTTTAAAAAAGGCAAACTGTTGAGTTTCTTGCGGCACTTCTTCTCAGCAGGCCATTCACGTCGAAGTGCTGGTAGGTAAAAAATGATATGACGTGCAAAAGAATTTCTATGTAAATCAAATTGCAAAATAAACCACTTTGACTTTGACTTTGACTTTGAGTTAGATGATTAATAGAAGTCTGGATCTACAAATGAGCATCGGCAACATCTTACCAGATGACACATTCGTGTATTGCATTTATAACAAAAACATTTTTTATCATAGCATGGTCATGGGCGTAGCCACACTGGGGCAAGCTGGGGCACTTGCCCCACCCTGGGCCCTGGGCCCTGGCTCTGACCTATAAGGTTTCTGATTAAACAATGTTTTTTTACTTACTCTAACTAACAACATCAACAATCAACTTATTGCACAAAAAAAAAATTAGATTAACGGTTCAAGGTACAAAAAATCGGAGTGCCCCACCCTCCCCCGGGGGATAGGTTGACTGCTGCCCCACCCTGAGCCCAAAGCTGGCTACGCCCATGAGCATGGTACATTGGCTCTGCCTGATGCTAAGCAAAAGAGAAGGTCTAACTCACCAACATATCCGTTCGAATCGCGACCATCAATACTGTAGTGATCATTCAAGTAGATGCTGTACTTGAGCGCGTCCTCGGGCGAGGGCGTCCACTCGAGGATCTTCTTGCACCAGTACATGCGCAGGAAGCCGTGCATCTTGCCCTCCTTGACCAGCTGAATCTGCGCCGAGTTCCACAGGTCGTCGTGCGTCTGAGCGTTGGCGAGCTCGTCTCGGGTGTATATGTGCGTGCGTTTGTCTTTCCTGGAACGACATGATCAAGTCAAAGTCAATAAATTGGAATTATTCCACTTAGCCCCAGCACTGGTGCGCCTTGGTATACCATATTCCACTGCTTTATAAGTAGATGTATTCTGTCCCACTAGAGTCAGCACTTAGGAGTGTAAGTGGGTTTGTGTTGTTTATTATGTGTATTATTCAATTGTATGTAGTTTCATTTATCACACAAACATTCCACATCTAATGCTAATAGATAACTACTCAATATTTGGCAAAACATGAAAACTAGGCAAATGCCTAGTCATAAATATGACTGGTTTAAAATAGTCCCCTGATAGCTACGTAACTATGACTCCTAATAACCCAGATCTAGAATAAATTAGGGTACAATAACATAGTACTCCAATTAAAGACTCCGATAAATATTAGTTTGAGAACTTTCAACATAGCGTGTAGAAACTTCTATATCATCATTATATTCCATCTTAATCCGATAACTTACCTGTGATCATCCAAAGTCTTCTGCGCCCAAGCGCTGGCTCCCTTGATGCTATCATAATGCTCGCAGTAGAAGCAGTAGTTGTCAGCAAGCTCCCGACGAACAATCGCTTCCTCTAGGAACGCGTTCACACTCTCCGTGTGCTTCGCTTTGTACTCCTGCACGCAGAGAGCCACTCGCTGCACTGATATCTGGCCTGGAGGTAGGGAAAAATACATTGTAAGTGTGTAAATTAAATATAGTACCTACATAATTAAATTTAATAAATTCTAGAGAGGTCTTTAATCATTAACAATTCGAGGGTTTGTGCATTAAGGTATGGCTTGTTACAGTAATAGCATTTTGGTGTATAGAAAATATTGGTTTTTACAAATATAAACCTTCAAGTACTAAGTAATTTGTTAACCCTAAGACTTTGTTGAAGTTTGTTTGTGATATTATTTACTAATTTACAAGACAGCAAGAAGGATCCAATATACCGTGCTTTTAAAAAAAAAAATAGAAACATATCTTACCAAAATGAAACCAAGGTGACAAATTGCTAAGGGCATCCTGAGTTGGATCATTTCTCTTGGTGGAGAATATTCGTAATCTTTTGTCAATGAAGGTCTTCAGCATCTTTACAGCTTCATCATAGCCTGGTTTCGCCCATTCCACAGGACCTACTGATTTGTCCGCTTCCCTGGATTCAATTGCTTGATCCCAGTCTATGGGCTATAATAGTAAACAAATAAGTCAATATTAACATTTATTTGCATCACATAAATAATTTGTTTACAAAATAAGAAACTTCTACATACAGAGAGAAGTGTGAGAAAACTTCTTTAAGTCTAAGGATTGATTGCACATTTACAAACATGAAACTATAACTTGGTAGCTCTGGCTGTAATATACCAAGCAGCTAAGCTATTCATGATGATGTCAATTTAATAGTGAAGATATTTAATATTGCATTCATTTAATGAATATTTATAACTTTTAAGAACTTACTTCTGGCTTAAACTTGCTTGTGTATGGATGTTTTATGATGGGTGGGAATTCCGTTAAGTACTCTCCCAGCTTGGAGTTAATTTTGTTCCTGATGGTTCTTGCAGAGTATTCTTGTTTATCTGAAGCCTCCCAGCATGGTACAATATTGTGTGCATCAACCTGTAAATGTACATTATTTATTTATTTTGCCTCGTTTTTCATTCATATAATTGTTTATGAAAATTAGTCAAATACAAGAATGTTTTTCAAAGGACTTTAATCTGATCCTGTATATAGAGCCAAAGAAACAGATATTCAAGGTAATCACATGCAATATCAACACATAATTAGTACCAATGAAAATTTGAAACCACAATCACAATTGCATTACACAACAATATGTCAAAGTGTGAAAATATAAAATTACCTGAATCAAAGGTACATCTTTATTCAACTTCTTCTTACAAGTTTCCAACCAGCCCATTGGCACCCTCAGTGGATTGAAGTCACACACCACAGCCCCAATCTTATGGTCTATTACCCACTGCGGCAATACTTCACCCCCACTTCCTTCTAAGAGATGAAATGATATGTTGAGGTTTTTACAATCCTCTGCTACTTTTTCAAGACCTAAAATAGAAATTAAAATAATTTTATTATAAGAACCATTTTCAAACTGGAATTGTATTATTAAATTTAAAACATTTGTCATTATTAGTATACATGTACATATATTCTTCTTGCTTCGAACATTCGAGACGAACTTCTTAGCTAAGAATCTTAGCTCTTAAGAATCTTAGCTTTGTCATTATTAGTATACATGTACATATATTCTTCTTGCTTCGAACATTCGTGAAATGAAACTCATCATTTTAAGTATTGTTTCAAATATTTTTGATTCACTTCTAATACTTATTTTCCAGATAACTAAGGTACAGAAATGATAATGTTATCATGAAAATTAGAAAAAAAATATTACCTTTGCATAGGAAGTGGAATTGCCTGACGGAAGCATCCAGATACTTAGCAATGAGGCAAAAACATACGTGCAGCGGGACTTCATTCTTCAAAGCAAGTTTCTGAGCAAATAAAAACGCCCAGTTATCTTGCACTCTGCTGTCTCTAGACATCCAATAAACGATTCCTTCGCAATCATCAGACACCATCTGCTCCTGTGAAACGATTCTAAGTCTCTTTTTATTAAATTTGTACTTCAAAACTGATTCTGCGGTATCTTCACGCTTGGCTTGAATTTTATTCATAAAATCCTCAACATTTGTGTTTGAACCAGCACTGCTTGCCGAAGCAGATGTGGATAACTTTGGTTTCTTTGCGGCTGAAGCCATTTTAGAGTAATTACTTATTGCTTGAAACTTATTAGTTTTAGTAAACTTAACAAAATTGTATCCGAAGCCACAACCCCGCCAATAAATAAACGCAAGTGACATATTTGACATGCATGCATTGACATGTCTTTGTTGAGCACAGATAACATAATTATCAGGGTGTCTATTTATTACAATCATAATTTTCTTCTTTAAAAAACTGTTTAGGTTCACACAAAAGCCTTATTAATAATTTGAAAGAATCACTTAATTACTATTGACTCGGTTCATATATTTTTAAAATTACAATTAAATTTTATGGCTTCATAGACGTAAAAATTGTTGCATGCTTGTTGCATTACATTTTTGTTTTGAAGGTAAGTTAAAAAAAGATAAGATATTGGTTAGTTAAGTTAAGAATAACTTTAATCAGACGCTAGAAAATACATCTAGAGTTCCACTTTCCGTGGGGCTAGGGAAGTACTTCTGTTTCAAGTAATCGCTGCAGGGATGGCAATTTGTACGTTCGATGTTCACTTTCATGCAGTCAAGGGAGCAGAAAGCGACCAGCTTGCAGGACCGGCACTGTATCCTTTCTTCAAAAGGTAAGGAACATTCAAAACAAATGTTGAATTTTTGTTCTTCCTAAAAAGAGTGAAAGGTAAAATCGAAACGTCAAGTAAGTAAATATTTCACATGAGGGCGAATAAAATTAGAAAAGTATGCAGTTGAGTATATATATGTGTTAGATACAGTATCTTAGTATGAATCTACATACTGATTTCGTCGTCAACTCCGGTTTCACATAGGGACGTTTCCATGAATCTATATCTGTCGATAGCTTAGTAGCCGTAACGCGCTCTTTTAACAAATAATTGACATTGCATTCTATAGAACTCTTCTGTTCGGCTGTTGGCCTCATTGATGGTACTATCTTGCTCATTCTGTAACAGTCAAGTCAAAGTATTGAATAAAATCAAAGCTTACCCACCATATGGACTAGGTATCTTAAGGTGTCAAAAAATATGCCAGCGAAAATTCCCTTCAGAATAAATTGTTACCTATTGTAATATTGCACAATGTACAATAGATGCTTCAGAACTTTGTTGTCGTTGTAAACTTTTTTCCTGGATAATTTCAGAATATCCCATATCTCCAGGCATCTTTGAGTCGTGAGCCACAGGCCTGTGCTCTTTTTGCGTTTGTGTTCTTTCATTATCATGTTCCATTGCCGGTGTTTGTACCTGTTTTCATTAGGTTTACATTAGTAACCAGTATAATTTTTTTTATAAGGCATATTCGAATACGTAATAAAGGGATTAATTATAGTAATTTTATCATGGTTGATGTTGTAGTGGTGAATGTCACTTCACATTCGCGAGATCTACCGATGGTTTGACCCTCGGCTCAAATCTATGGATGTTCCTGTAAATACACCGGTGGGTGTAGATCGAGAACAAAGAATATATTCTGTGATCAGGACAGAGCGCTCGAAAGGTGGAACTGCTGTTTGTAGTCGCCCTCCTCGACGTCCCGAGACAGCATATCAATTTAAGATGCTGTTTTTTTGTTTTTCTGATTTCCTTCATCAGCCTGGCCTGAAGCCAGCGCACGAGCAGCATTCCGCGCACTCCGTCACCAGGTCCAGGGCCTGTTTGTAGTCGCCAACCTCGTCAGTCCCGAGACGGTCCCTCGACTTACGAAGCTGTTAATCAAACCTATCGATGATCTCGACGAGTTCCTTCATCAGCCTGGCCTGCAGCCAGCGCACGTGCAGCATTCTCGCGCACTCCGTCACCAGGTCCAGGGCCTGTTTGTAGTCGCCGACCTCGTCAGTCCCGAGACGGCCCATCGACTTGGTGGATAGCGTCTCCTTCTTCACCGGAGGCGGCGCTTTCTTCGCATCAGATTTGCCTATACGAATAAAAAATAATTTGATAGCGTGGTGGAAATACAATTTAATGTTATTTTAAGTCGAGGCTATAATACTATTGTTCAGACTATTATTTTAATCGACTTTACCGGTTTCTAATTTTATACATACCTATGTTTGAAATCATTTTTGAAAAGTGGTGATGGGAATTATGCCCATTTGAGGGGCGGATAAATGAATATAATATGAAACCTACAAGGTCTCTCTACAAATTGCAATGAAAGAAACGAGATGCTTACAACTTGTATCTACTTATGATGTAATTGACCCATTTCTAAACCTACTGATGCATGTAATTTGATTCGATATGGTTCATTTACAATCTTACTAGGTGGAGACGCTGGATGAGATTTCGTTTGTCCGGCTTCCATCTCAGCGAGAGTTTTCATTGCAAACACAAAAATGTTCGCATATTCTTCTGTGCCATTTTTACATTTAATCAGCGGATCAGCTCCAAACAATAGCAGATTTGTTAGCTGGAAAGAAATTACTTGAACAAACTTTTTAGTTCAAATATGCGACAGCAAATGTTAAGGAGACGATTTGAACAATGTAGAATGCGAACTTGCTGAATATGTAATGATTTACAGCAGGAATCATAAAAATATGTCTACGACGAGAGGTAAACTGTGTAATAATTTTAAAAAAATATCGTGGACATTGAGAATATTAACCTTTTGAACGCCACGGTCGGCACTGGACGACAAATGAAAAAGTGCCCAACACGCCACAGTCGTGTATGGCCGACGGGAAAACGACATTTTTAAAACACAAAATAAACATACTAAATCAACTTTTCTGTGTTTCTTTTTCCTATTATTTAAAAGTACTTTAATGATGTATTGTAAAATGGCACGAAGATATATCCATCAGTTACATTTCACTAGCAAAAATTATCACTAAATATTGCTAACCGAAATGGTGTTCTCCTCACGCCACAGTCGGCAAGACACGACAGCTAGTGATGGGTAAGTTAGGTAAATTAAATTTTGAATTTATGAAATATTTTATTGAAAGCAGCTTACTACTACATCGATAATTATTTTTTAATAGCAACTATTTGTATCTGAATATTCTTAATGCGTAATATTTATGAAATTATTGAAAAATGATTACTATTTATATCTATCGATCGATAGTTAACTGTTCACTCTCGCGCATCCCTACGGAACAGCGCATAGACAGTTACCTGTACGCCACAGTCGGGAAGACACGTCAAGCGGTGACGTCATTAGCGCTACGGGAGACTGCTAGTGATGTCCTATCCTATTATAATTTATAACGGGGAGTGTAATATGAATAAAAATGGATAGCAGTCAAATGACTACCGAAGAACTCCTTCGTGTGTTAGGAAGTGTAGAAGAGGATGACGAATGAAGGCACTTTTGAGCTCCTAGATTGAACTACTGTTCTAAACAAATGAAATTAAAAAAAATAGAATGTTATCTCTTAAATAGTCGAATAGTACTACAAAATATGTGCCGGCCGTCCGAACTCAGCTTTTTCTCGCAGAGTGAAAATTTGTTATACTAAGCATGAATTTATTATCCTATTTCCATAAAAACGATAAATACAACTGGAAAATTACTATAAAATGTGAAAAGGGGCATTTTACGCAAAAATCATGATCGAGATGTAACAGGCCTCTTTAAGTAAAAACGGAGAAAATCAACTAAAGCTAAGTAATTAATTAGTACTCTAATAGACAACCCTTTCTTTACCTTGTTGTTTATAATTTATAATAATAATTATAAGTTTACTTGAAATGTCACATCATTACCTCGCACGCAAGAAAGCTGTCAAAGGTCGTGCCAACCACGCCAGAGTCGGGTCTTCCCGACAGCGAATGCCTACACGAACGAGATTAGTGATGTATCTTATTATTACCTGATTTATTCGTTTGTAGTTCTAATGTCTACTTTTACTTTGTATAGAATTTTGTAACTGCTGTTAAATAATACGAAATCAAAAAAATATATTTTATTTCAAAAATATGTGACGAATAGCAGAGATTAAATCGGTTATTGACAACTTATCGATAACATCGTTGGCATTCCTATTTTATTTGTAGGTATTTGCTCTGAATTTATGGCTTGGCGTGGGAAGGGCGCCGATGCGTTTGAGCACTGGCGTTCAAAAGGTTAAGGAATTATAAACATACTGTTTGTAACCGTTCTAATGGAAGTATAGTCTTAAAGAAAGGCATTGAGAATATTTTGACAAGAACGGTCTGGTTCAAATCGTTGATAGGAACGTTGAGGTTTGTTGCCAGGCTTTTTATGAATATATCAAAGAGATCCATGCTCTTGGACATAACTACATCGATGGCTGATCTCCCTTTGAACTGAATGAGCGGGTTGCAGTTATATTCTAGCAACAATTCCAAGATGTTACGTTTAATCTGGAAGAAAAGCGATTCAATAAGGTTACTTTTAATACAGTTGCTAGTTCATAGGATAGTATCAATCGATGTTGCTCAAACCTCTTCTTCACATTCACTTTCGGTTTTCCGTGCTAGAACAGCGTGCAGCAAGGTTGGACCACATTCTTCTGGAAGTACGGTGTCAGTAGAAAAAGTTTCCCCATAATAAAGCCTGTGACTTGTGATAGCGCCACATTCGAGAATAGTTCGTATCACATCCAAGTTGTTATATGAAAATTCTCGTGAGACCGCTAAATCCAATGGAGTGTAACTAAATGTCTGCAAAAGAATGAATTCTAAACCTTACATGAATAATATTTTCTATTTGTAAATTAATTTCATTGTTGATGTTATTTTATTACCTCATTGTAAGTTTCGTTGATATTCGCACTATGATTTACCAAATGTTTCAGAAGATCAGAGGAGCCCGACATGACAGCAATAAATAGAGCAGGTACAGGACATTTTACCAAGTTCGGGTCTGCTCCATCGCGTAGTAATTGTATAATAGTTAACATTATACGAGCCAACCTAGAATCACACATTCGGATAATAATATCGTGGTATAATTTTCTTTTTTACTTGTGCAATATTATGACAATGTTAATTCTATACGAGTATACATAGACTCACTTTTCGTTTTTTAGTTTCTCAAAGCTATCAATTGAAGAAAATTCATCTTTCTCACCACTCTGCCACATCATTTCTTTGCTAGGCTTCATTGTGTCTTTTAACACTTTAGACATCACTTTTTTAGGATTCTTTTCAGGTGCTTTTTTAGGCTCTTCTTCACTGGCGTCGATTTCTTTTACCATATCATTAACTTCAAATAGATATGGTACAGCTGGGGTGGGCCCAGTAGTTGTGCGTGTAAACATATCGTTTAGTTTAGTCTCAAATTCATTATTTATATTATTATATTTATTTTTGCCTTCAGTGATAGATTCTACTGAAATGTGCTCCAGTATAACTGGAGTTTTCGGTGAAGAAATTATTTCTGTTTTCTTCCTCACGTTTGGTAAATCTTTCAAAGATTGTGACGATTTAATTTTCTTGGCTAGGGGTTTAGATAATTTGCTCGCTGTTCTTGTTAAGCCTCCTCCAGTAACAGGTATCGCAACTTGATCATGAGTGAAATTCCATTCAAAAACTTTTTGTTCTACTGGTGCTATATTTTATTAAAACAAAAAAATACATACTTATTTCAGAATCAGTAACAGGACAAATTAAATGTCACAAAACCCTTAGTATGAACTTACGTGGAGCGGGTATCATTGGTGGTGTTAACAACGCTTGTAGCATGCTAATAGGATGTATGTCCTTTTGAGCACAGGTGTAACGTAAAAGAGCAACGCCAAGGGGAGTGCAGCATGAATCATTGTAGCTATCAATGTCAGCACCAGCATCGATGAGGAAATGTATTATTTCCGCCTGATCTCCACACTAGAAACATACTCGTAGATTTAATTATTTTGATGTTAAGAAAGAAAATATCAACATTTACTGAGCCTTTGTGGGCTTTGATAATTACGCCATATAGGCGATTGAAAGATCTTTAACCAATTGCCTTTTTTTGTGTTTTTACTAGAAGACACTTGATTCCTTACCAGAAGTTGGTGAGCTCGACTATTTTACGAATATTCACAAACATAAATTTTATTATAATTTATCTCACCATAGCGTACATAAGAGCCGTGTTTCCAAGACTATCAGAAATGTTTGGATGTACATTATTTTCATGAACTAGTTTGACCACAGTCGCTGTATCTCCCAAGTAACATGCCATTAATAGGCTCCTGAAAGATTAGTTGGCGATGAGTATGTTGTGTATATTTATGAAGAATTGTTGGTAGCCTTTAAGTAATTATTTAATCAGATTGACCGGTAAACTTGTTCGGTCAGAGCGACTTACGGTTGCACAAAGGATTACTGATAATGACGTAATGCTTATTCAAAATATATCTTGTTTTGACACTAGTATTATTTAACGGGACTTACTGCTTTTCAAGCAGTAAGTAGTATACATATACAACATAATTAATAATTAATTTCGCGTAAAGTCCCGTTAAATAATACTAGTGTCATAATGCAACGCGAAAGTCTTAAATCTTATATATCTTATATATCTTGTTTTTTTTTAATATATATTTAATTGTTTTTTGTACACTCAACAGTAGAATGTGAAACTTAAATAACTTCGGTATTGCAGTACCTGCAATCCAGTTCATGTTCACCAGCAGCTTTGAATTTATTTCTCGGTCCTGCGAGGACGTCTACTAAATTGAGTTCTGTTGGATTCCTTTGCTCATCATGCGTGTAGCTATGTTTCATCATATGAATCGTAATTTTATTATTATTCCATGCATAATAAGTGTTATGACTAGGGTTATCTTCAAGGCTATCGTTGCTTATGTCCTAGGATATAAATAAAAGTAAATTCTAGTAACCTTTATCTGCTCTATCAAATAGAAAAAATAGGCATGCGTGATTTTTATTTATTCCTGCATATATACTAAGTACTTATGTCATAATGTTATTGTTATAAACTTAATTTATCTAAAATTTTAAATACCTCTGAGTACTCGGGAACAAAAGCAACTTCTTCGAGAGAATGAATTTTGCCTTTGTAATAATCGTATTCAAAAGCATCAGTGAAGCAAAGTGGGCTCTCGAGATCCGTACAGTGCTTGGAATACAGTTTAGTCCACTTCTCACTTGCTAATCTAGGATCTGCTCCATACTGCTTCAATAGTTCTATCGCACTGTTTGTTTCGCCGATCTGTTGTAAAGTGATCAATGATACTTTCGTTTGAAACCAATCATAAATGTTTAAACTTACTAAAAATAAACATGCTTTACATATACTGATTCTACTAGTATAGAACTCATATAATCCTGGTCATGGGGGTCTTGGTGAAAATACGATAAATATTGTTCTTTGGTTTGTTAGTCTACTGCTGCCTGTCATTTCAATTGCGGTGTTACAAATACTTTACGAATCAAAAACTAACTGTTTTCATCCTCTCAGTCAACATAATCCGGTGTGGATCTACACGGTTCTTCCCTATCGTGGTTGAGTACAGATCCGGTGCAATACTAGGCGTGTTAGGCCTCCATGCTAGTCTGACAAGCTGCCTTCCATTCCAGAGACCCACGTCCTCACGGAGACACGCGTGGGACTCGACGCCGGGACCCCAGCGCATGTTGCTGTGAAATAAACCCTGGAGGGAAGGTGAGTGGATGATAATGAACTAACTTTAAGAATCTTTTAGAATTTGGAATTATCTCGAACGCCTCTATAGTCTAATGGTTTAATCGGACTGAGATCTCATGGCCCTGGGGTCGATTCTCGGGTCCCGACCCGAATAGAAAATTCAACACAACCTTTTCCATTTGGCAAGCGTGGCATCTTTGTAACGAAACATAAACTTTACTTTACTTTTGTATAATTTGGAATAATCTAAGAAAGCGTAAATGTCGCAATCACACACGTGTAGGGCGCAACACCAACTGAAGTCAAGACACCATGACATGAAAAACGTCCGCGAATGTCTGAGTCTTATGATTTGGAAAGTTTCCATCGTCATTGTGAGGATATGCTCATAATCGTCTAATGGTTTCAAAGTTTAGAAAATGCCCCTCTGGAATAGGTATGTATAAGATTGAGGGAAAAGGAATATGTCTTTTAAATATTAACTAAAACTAAAATTATAGTTGCTTAATAGTTTGCACGAATTGTTAAGATAAATGATTCAAGTATCTTACAGTAAACACGCGTCCATCCGGATACGACATGGTTCCGTACCCGTGCATCTTGTTGCAATGGAAGTGTCCTTCGTATGTAAAGTGCGTTCCGTTGTGGCCAAGAAACCGCCATCGGTACTCTCCGATACCATGCATCGTGTCTCGGAGGAGCTGGCCGGTGTACCATTCTATAGACTGAAATACTTGTGTCATCATCATCCTAGCGCCTCTCCCAGTTGCATCCTCGGCTATTGCCTTGGAGGCCAGGGTACGCTGCGACTATGATCCTGAATTGACATGCCTGATTATTACAATGGAGCGACTGTCGTCTGACCTCCGTAACCACAAGGGGAACCAGACCAGTTGGATCATAGTCGGGACCAACGGCTTAACGTGCCTTCCGAAGCACGGAATCATCATTCTTATCGGATATTCAGGTGATTCAAGCCTGCAATGTCCTAACCAAACTGGGAAAACCAACACAAAGTGAAAGTGTTCCCCGCGGGATTCGAACCCACGACCTCCGAGTTTGTAGTTTTTGAGCACAGCGCTCTAACCACTACACCACGGAGGCAGTTGAAATACTTGTGTATTATTCTTTATTGGAATATGTACTCGAGTCGTAGATGTTTATAGTTAGTTGCTATTGAAGTTATGAACATCAGTTAACCAGCATCAATAGTGCAAGCTTCGAATTTTGTTTGGAATTGCGTTATGCAACATTAAGGCAATATAACTTAGCTTAATTTACCTTAGCGCCACTCCAATGATTTCTTCCATGACCATCCTTTCTTTTTTCCTCGTCCTTCTTCCCCACGTAATACTCATCATATATCCAAGCCTTATCCTTTTTCGTACCAACTGATGGACATGACGAATTTAATATCATAACAACTTTTACAGAAAAATATGTATTTATCAAACAAAAATTATGTATAAACCGCTATGAAACATAAAATTTTATCGAAATGTGGCAGACATTTATGTCAAAATATTATTTTTAATTTTGAAGGTTTTTCATAAGCAAAGATTTATATTTTTATATTTAGAATGTACTTATCTATAAATATATTTTTTGGAATATATTTTAATTTATATTTTATTGAGAATTTCCTCTGATTATATTCATTAATCTGAGATAATATTGTGCCTGTTAGGAATAATTTTAATTTTTATAAACATAGGATTTCTGATTAAAATTCCTTTTTAAATGAATATTTATATATTGAATAAATGTACAGTAAAATATGTAAAAATATAAAAATAAATGTAAAAGGTACACAATATTTTATAAACAGTTGCATCGCCAGCAGTTGGTTTTTGCTCTTTCAAAGTACGTGTATTCCTGAAACAATATGTTTGAGTTAAAAAGTTATGACAACTTTTTTTTTAATCAACGTGTCTCGTATTTATCTGTATTTATTCATGTTTGAATTAAAATATGCCGTTTCAGTCACTGACCTCTATATAATACAAGTTGTACAAGTTGTATATATAGAGGTCAGTGCGTTTTAGTATAGCATTTAAATAAACGGAACTTTGCTATATACGAGCAACAGCAACCACACACAAACGCTTTGGTCTTATTACTGCTCTTACGTCAGGGGCATAAATTGTTAATAATGAACTGCAAGTACAAAACGACCCACAAATAAAGCAAACTAGCGTTATCTCGGTACTCACAGAAGACCACAGTGGAATAACACTTTGTATCTGTTGTACTGTTTCTGCTGGTGAGGAAGGTCGCCAGAGAGAGCTCAGTTTGGGAGGGTATGGGGTCTTAAACGCAGGCAACGCATCTGCGACCCTTGTGTGGTTGTTGATGCCCATCGGCCGCTACCCAGCGGCGACAGCTTACCAGCAGGTGACACTCTTTTTAGTTTGCCATCGTATAAAAAAAACTTACCAATAGGAAGCTAGCAGCTAGTAGGAGCGCTTTATGCCTAGGCTGCACAGCTGTCTCGGGGAAGTTGAGCATCGTCGCGAAGCTGTTGAGGTCGCGGTCCCATCCGTGGGATATCTTGCCCACTTCTCGTAACGAGTCGCCGGACATTATCTGTGTTAAAAGGAATATGGTTCTTTCATGATTACATACACATAATTTAACATGAAATATGTATATCGTCTTGGCTTCAAATAGTTTCGATAAGTTACTATGTATTAGATTTGCTCAAATGGAAATGTTATGCAAATAAATGAAAGTTTTAACCATCTTTCACACATCTAACAATAGATACCACCTAAGATAAGACTAGCACAAATCCAAAAAAAAAACACTTTTTCAGTGTGTCTTTGGAGATTATGTAGTTTTGAACTCAGAATCTGGCCATGTCAAACAGTCACGTCCACTGTAGTAGTACACAGGCGCCGACTGATATTCCTCTCTGTTCCACGCGATGGACCCGGCACCCGCACGGAGAATCCTAAGAATAGCTAAGAAGTTCGTCTCTTACTACCAACCTTGAACTCTGACAGAAGCAAGGCGCTCCTCTTCATCACAGTGGGTCCCTCGATCACGAACAGCACGTTGTCTGTGCCGTCCCGAACCAGGTAGAAGGGCACCATCCACGTCCACTGCTGCTGCACGCGCCCTATGTAGTTCCCAGGCGGAGTTATCACTTTCATTTCCTGCGGTAGAAATTAAGGAATAGGTTAAGAAAAAGAAGTCTTCGAAACTAAGCTGTTTAGGTTAGACGAGTCGATTAGCTGATTTTTCGCGAACCAGAATATAACAGGTAAGTTGATTGATATCTTTATGGTCGTGTCAGGTTTATTTCCCAAGGTACTACACATAAGTGTAAGAAGGGAATAAGAGACTGCATCTGTGCTTGTGTAGAAATTTCAGCTTTGCCCCGTGTACCTGTCTGATCTTAAGATTGGTCGCCGGGCCTTGGTTGCAAGAAAATACGGTAACTGTGTTCAGTAAAGCAGAAGGCGGCGGCTAGGCCTTGCTTGAGAACCAGCGCCACGCGTCGTCTTGATCGCCTTCTAGAATGTTTTTAACAGCGTGTGACGTCACCTGTAGCTGGCACGGAAAGCAGCAGGAGGCGGCGTGTCGCTTGAGCACCAGCGCCTCCTGCCGCGTGTTGTCGTGCGATGCATCACGAACGAGCGCCCGGTGCCGCAGAGGCAGCGCTCAGTCTTGCTCGCCTTCTGGAATGTTCTATACAGCGTGTGACGTCACCTGTAGCCGGCACGGGAAGCAGCAGGAGGTGGCGGCGAGGCGTCGCTTGAGCACCAGCGCCTCCTGCCGCGTGTTGTCGTGCAGGTGCATCTCGAACGAACGCCCGGTCGCAGAGGCAGCGCTCAGTCTTGCTCGGCTTCTAGAATGTTCTGAACAGCGTGTGACGTCACCTGTAGCCGGCACGGGAAGCAGCAGGAGGCGGCGGCGAGGCGTCGCTTGAGCACCAGCGCCTCCTGCCGCGTGTTGTCGTGCGATGCATCACGAACGAGCGCCCGGTGCCGCAGAGGCAGCGCTCAGTCTTGCTCGCCTTCTGGAATGTTCTATACAGCGTGTGACGTCACCTGTAGCCGGCACGGGAAGCAGCAGGAGGTGGCGGCGAGGCGTCGCTTGAGCACCAGCGCCTCCTGCCGCGTGTTGTCGTGCAGGTGCATCACGAACGAGCGCCCGGTGCCGCAGAGGCAGCGCTCAGTCTTGCTCGTCTTCTGGAATGTTCTGTACAGTGTGTGACGTCACCTGTAGCCGGCAGGGGAAGCAGCAGGAGGCGGCGGCGAGGCGTCGCTTGAGCACCAGCGCCTCCTGCCGCGTGTTGTCGTGCAGGTGCATCACGAACGAGCGCCCGGTGCCGCAGAGGCAGCGCTCAGTCTTGCTCGGCTTCTAGAATGTTCTGAACAGCGTGTGACGTCACCTGTAGCCGGCACGGGAAGCAGCAGGAGTCGGCGGCGAGGCGTCGCTTGAGCACCAGCGCCTCCTGCCGCGTGTTGTCGTGCAGGTGCATCACGAACGAGCGCCCGGTGCCGCAGAGGCAGCGCTCAGTCTTGCTCGTCTTCTGGAATGTTCTGTACAGTGTGTGACGTCACCTGTAGCCGGCAGGGGAAGCAGCAGGAGGCGGCGGCGAGGCGTCGCTTGAGCACCAGCGCCTCCTGCCGCGTGTTGTCGTGCAGGTGCATCACGAACGAGCGCCCGGTGCCGCAGAGGCAGCGCTCAGTCTTGCTCGACGTCTCGCTGGCGATGTATAGGGCTTCTCCGTGTGGAATCCGGATTATGTACCGGTTCTCTGAGTCGATTTTTGATGTCACTGAAATTGGTTAAGCTGTGGTTAGTGTGTGTTAGTGATTGATATAGTGATAGATTTAACTTGTTCCCTCATGAATGATGATAGATCTAGTGTTTCAAGATGAGTTTATTCCTTTGTGTTGCCGCACTGCACCGGAACCGTCACCGTATCATGGTTTTCGCTCTTGTACATTATTGTACCGGTTTTTCCTTCATAAATTTAATATTTTTGAGACAATTGCATAATTTGATTCTCATTATGTCCGTTTAACATTCATATTTTTGTTGTCATCATTAAACCAAGGGACCCTCGACATCATTTGGGTATAGATATACTTGTTGTCTCCCTTATCTTCAATTTTTCTTTACATGTAAAAATTGCGTTTGAAGCCTGATCGGCCTGTATGGAAGGGTCCGCATATTGCGACGACCTCTTATAAACTAGGAACAGGACAGGCAATTGAAGGCGATGATGGATGCATAATAAATTAAATTCATCATACTTACAGTCATTGAGCTCGACTGTCTGCGTCAAAAGCAGGCGGGAGACACCAATGAGGAAGTCCAGGCCATGTGAGGGGATGAACTGGCCGCGAGGGTTTGATTGCCAATCTACCGTAGTCACAGGCAGCTCTGCTCGGGAATCTGCAAGTACACAATACAACTTTTTTTTAAATATACAACAACAGTAACAACATGAAGTGGAACAGCTCAACTGTAGAAGATTTTGGACTGGCTCAAAACAGTAACGGGCAAATATTTTTTGTAAAAAAGAAATCGCACGTAGAGTACTCTGTCAACATTAATATTATGTTTTTAAGCTTGAAAATAATTATTTTCACTTCCAAGAAGTTTGTCAGACTTACAAAGGTATTTCAGTTTAAACGATGGAATTTTCTTCAATCAATCAACTCGGGAAGTCTGTCTTGAGGGAGTTTTAAATAATTCTCAAAAAAGTTTAATAATTTATTTTGACTCACCTGTAGGCGGCGGCTGTACACTAATTACTAAATCTGGTCTCCGGTACGTTCCATCATCTGTATTGAAAAAAGTTTCGGAATGATAAATTGCTATTGCTACCAACTTTTTAATATTACGGAACCTAATAACAAAGACTGGCAGATTATGTAAAATATTGCAGAGCTAATCGATAGTAGCCGTCGCGACAAAAACAATGAAAGTACATAATGATTACATGTGTAAAATATTCCGATTATATTTTTGATCGAGTATCGCCAACGGTATTAATAGGAAAGTAAGAGACTTGTTTATTCACTGTGAATGCTTTTAAAAATCAACCTGTTTACAAAATGCATTTGTAGTCTATATTAAAAACGTTCTTAGTATCTTCTATGACAATGGTGTACGGTTATGATTAGAAGCTTTATTACAGCTTTATCCTCTTGCTAATGTCATATTTGCTTGTTCATGATAAGTTTACCTATACGAAAATAACGTGCACTTTTATTGGTCACCGCATGTTTTAAAGTAAATATGACCAAAATGTATAAAGCACAACATGATAAGGAAGTCGTAGGTGTAATACATAAATTTAGTACAATTGCTGTGAGATATCTGTAAAAGTAATTTCATTTATAGACTAATTGCTTTGTTCCGGTTTGGGCATGATTCACCAAGGTTTAAAGTCCGACAAATCTGATAATATTTAAAACTTCAAATGGCTACTGTCTAGTAGGTATAGTTTGTTGTTGGTGACCTGAAGCCATTACTATAAATTATATTGTATTGTATAGACATAAATTATTCGCTTGTATAATCTCACGCTCAAGGAGTTTATGTAAACTAAACTTACCATCGGTAGTGGCTGGATTGTCTATCCCATTTTCCGCCTTAAGATTACTCGTATTTGACATTTTTTTCACAGCTTTATTTGGTTTCCGTACAGTTTTTCGAAGTTGTATAAATATTATTGGAAGAGTTGTATGAAGTTCTTTGTAGTTGATTGGTGACTATCGATGTTGCTCGCCGCTTATCGGGTTATCTACGAGATAAATCTCAACGATGATTATTTTGTATAACGTCGATGTAGGTACATTAGTGTTTATTTTATCGGCGACATATTTCATTTAAATATTTTCATAATTTGCATTCGTTATGAGTTTATTAACCACGTAGGAAGACACGTTGTGTTTAGACCAAAGTTCGTTATACCCAAATTCTGTAGCCCATTTTTCACGTCGGATTTGACCATTTTTCAAAAAACTTATTTTATTTTCAATTATTAAAAAAAAACTCTTCTAACAACATTAAATCCCATTCATTAAAAAGGTTAAATAAAACGAAACATATTCAAAAACCATTTATATTCGTGTGTTAGTAAGTACTTGAACATTTTACGAATAAAGTGATAACATTCAAGTTGTTTAAAATGACCGGCAATACCGCCGTATAGCATTATTTAATAAATTACATCAATTAAGTCCTACCTAACTACGATCTTAGAGATGTCTGCGTTATGTTGGTAGAGAGAGCGGCTGCCAGGAGCGAGGTTGCCAAACTCAGAGCCAATGATCGGAAGACTTAGACCACAGAGGAAAATACAGATTAGTCCCTAGATAAGAAAGAACATTTATGTTGATGAACGGACGCCTTTGGATAAGTCTTTCCCCTTCGTTGAAAATGAAACACACATGAAAATGTCAAAATGTTATTAAAGTTAAAAACGCGTACAATTTCGGAATGTATATTTTCAGCAAAATTCATCTCTTCAAATTCGTATCTGGTTATACATACGAATAATTTAAATAAGATCTTTTCTGGGTGAAGATTGTATAAGACCCTCTGTATTTTCTCAATTTGTGCTTAGAAGGTGGGGGCCACCGTTTCAAGTGCTTACACTTCATGACCCTCGTATAGGAAACAGGTCAGGTGTAAACAAAAATATATCTTTATTGTCTAGTAAAGTCTAAAGTGCAGCACTAGTGCTAAGTCGCTTTGTATCAATAAAAAGGCATGACTTGTTTGTGTGGACCGAACAACCATCCAGGAAACGGATCAGACGAAGCACGCGTTTCTCTGCTTTTGTATTATCACCATTCTTTATCAATTTATTCTTTACAATAATTAAAAGAATAAGAAAATATAGACATTAATATCTAATACATAAATGAGTACATTATTTAGTTAGATAACATTTAAATTTTGAATTTAATGCCGCTTCTTCATTAAAAACTCCCTTTTATATAATCCATGTATTAAAATTGAAATTACATTTATTAATACACATGTTTATATTGTAATCATTAATCTCCACTTATCTACATCGATACACTTAAATACGTAAATACTTAACAACGATAAAATTACCATCTTCAATACGTCAATAAACAATGCGATTCTTTTGAAAATCATTAATCAACATTTAGTCCCGTCCCGAGCCCTAAAGTACCAAATAGATGAACTATCAGAAAAACCGCAAAAATATATCTAGCAAAATGTCGTACAACGTACAATATAATATAATATTCAAATGACATTTAACAATGAAGCGTAGCAGGATAGCGTTAAAAATACGCCGGCAATATAATTAATTTGAGATACCAACTGTGAATCTTATCGCGATATTCCTACGTGTCTATGGCTGGTTAGACTCGTACGAATATGATGATATTTCCTACGACTAATTTATGGTGAAATAATGTATGACGTAATCAGCAAAACGGTCGGACGAGGGGCCTGCACGAGTTCCGCGTGGGGTCTCGTCGACGCCTGAGGAGCGTTGCATCAGTGGCATGGTGGGTGTGGGTCGTGTGGGTTTATCGCTGGAGGGCGCGCTGCCAGCCGATGTTGAGCTTGAGCGTGGCGGGCAGGCAGGGGCTGGCCTCGCACTCGCCGTCGAGCTCGTCGGCCAGGTTGTCGTGCAGCTCGCGCAGCGCCATCAGCGCGGAGCGGGCGGCGCGCTGGCACCCCATGTCGCCCTCGCACGACGTGTCGGCCTCGGACAGGAACACCAGGTCGCAGGTCGTTGGAGGAGCTTCTCCCTGCAGATAAGGTATGTGATTTAAAAAGGGTTACAGAAAAACGAGGTTCGCAATCATATTAAAAAATAAATTAAGAAATTCAATTGCATTCTTAGGTGAAGTACTTACGCATAGGTAACAAATCTGATGCAAACTGCATAGAGGCAGGAACAGTTGACCACGATCTCCGGCGAGCAAGTCTACTCCACGGCATCGTTGTATTATCTTTCCGAGCACTGGGCAAGAACCGGTAGCACCAACTGAAAAATAATAACATGTGTAGTTTATAGCGACACAATTATCGAAATAGATTTTTGTGAAATATTGATGTTGAAATAAAATAATTACCCGTCGATAAAACAGGAGTGCGGTGTCTTCCACTGCCACCCATATATCCTTCAGAAAACTGCTCCTCGGTTTTACCATTCACATAATGTCCGGCGCCTTGTTCATCTTCGAAATCATCACTCTTTTCATTGCTGAAAATCGGAATATCATTTCCGCTGATGTCCACTTTTTCCTTTTTTACAGCTACTCGCTTCGCCTTTGATTCGTCTGTTGGTAAGGGAGCCGCAGATTCAGATTTTTGCGTTTGAAGACTCTGTTTGAATTCTTTCAATGCCTTCCTCATCTTTTCCAAGCTGTATGCAGCTGCTAAACGTGAAAGTAATTGTTCCTTCATTTCTTGTTCTTCTTTTGAATCTAGCTCTTCTCCAACATTAGAGTAATGCAATGCTTCATCAACGATCAGACCCTCCATTGTTTTCAGTTTTTTGTCAATCGTGTCAAGCTTGGCATCATTATCAGCTGCAGTATTCCTCTTGCCATCATTACGATGTTGAGATTCAACCTCGTCATTGGATGGTGCTTGTACGTAGTTTCGTTTAACATTGCTATGTTTACGGAAACTATTTAGGGGATAAATGACTTCCTTGTTAAATGTATCAAAGTATTGTTTGTTCAGTCTATCTTGAGTGAGGTCATTAATGAAAGAGACCGACGGTTTCTTGTTACGTTTGTCAATACCAAAGTAGTCAGACCAGTCAATAGACTTTTTCTTCACTGTTATTGGCCTTTCGCTTTCACCGTGGTCGTGTTTAGCGTGATCGTGGTCATGATGGTCATGATGGTCGTGGTGATCATGCGGAGTTTCTTCTTCCTTACCAGACATACCGGGGTGATGTATGTTGACGTGATGTTCATGACTGTCATCATCGGTTGTGGAATTGGAATGTTCGTGCGTATGATTATGGGTCATCATCGCCACTTTAGGTGGTTTTGCGTCGTGTGAGCTGTGGCTTTCTTCATGATCACTGCTCCTTTTTACAGGGGACTTTATAATTTCAACATCTGCACCTCCGAATATCTTCGACAAGTCTTTGATAATTCGAGGATCAGTACCAGCGCTGCTTCGAAAAGCTTTCGCCTGGTGTTTATTCTGATCTAAAGCAAATCTTTTCTTTTGCAAACCGAAGTTGTACGGCCCACTGCTGCGTTTTGTGACGGGGAAGCGTTTCTCGACGTTGTCAAAGGTATATTGATCTTCATCTCCTAGGTCAGATACAGTATCATCATCTAGTGGCTGAAAAGCTATGGCATATTCATCACGTACATCATCTTTGTCATCATCATTAACTTCGTACGCATTGTAATTTGGATCATTTAATATGTCACCATGCTTACGGCCGGTATCGTAATCAGGAGAAATAGGACGATCAATATCTGGATCTGAGCTGCGCTTCCTCTTAAAAGCGATTGGACCCCAGTTGTCTGGGTAACGTTTCTTGACGATTTTTTCCTTGTATAATTTAACAACGCCTTGTGGAGCTGCTTCCACATTGTTTCCATGAGCTTTGTTATATTTATACTTTGACCACAGTTGTCCTAGAAGCAACGCATACTCCGCATCATTTTCAGCTCGATCTTGAAGTTCCTTTTTATCCTCAGCTTCGTTCTTTTCCATGAAAATATCACGGAGGCGTTCATTATCTGAGTGATGGCTTCGTTCACGGAAAGCCGATTCTTTCTTGCTGGATGGAGTTTCCGCTTCAGTGCGAGAGTTCTTCTTCTTTATTACCTTATATTCGTATGTCTCTGGAGGACGATCTTCGTAGTCAAGTAGTTTAATTATATACTTGGCATTTGGTTCATCCTCGATATCTTCAACATCAACAGGGTAGTCTATCTCTGTAAAAAATAAATAACACGTTTAACCAATCTATGACAAGCGATACATAAGAGGATTCAAATAAGCATCTGAATAAAAAATGTACAGGATTATTAATTGTCACATGTGCCCTGGAAATATTCGTAGCGGCGACGAGTAATGGCCTGTCGAAATGTACTATCAAGCTAGTCATTAACGCTATGTTATGACTACAAGTTAATACCTAGACATAACTTAGTTCATCCTATTGTACCTACTGTATCGATTTTGTAGACCGGCCGAACAGACCTATGAAGCGAACCAAGTAGAAGTGGGTCGATGCCTGATTATACACTTACCTAGCATGCATTAACGCCGTATTACTGTTGTAGGTATTCTAAATCTGACTTTCTTACTTAATATATTCATCACATTATGCTATGATTACGTAGGGCGTGATTGTACCACAAAAGGCAAAGTTGGATTTAATGGTTTTTATTGTATGGAAAATATTAATGGACTGATAGAATCACAGAAAGAATAAACCGATATTCCCTTTTGTTTGTCTAATGTATTGGATAACTATACTATTTTTAAATGTCAATTATTCTTAAATCAATATCTTGACTTCTAGTTTGAGCAACGAAAGCAATGTGCTCTGGATTTTAAAGTGAAGTCTGTTCTGCCAGCTGCACTTCATGGTAAACACTTGCAGTTCAGTAAAAGCGCTAATGCACCTACTTATTTGCAGGAGCACGCATTTACGAACCTAAATGGCCAGCTAGCCAGACTAGCAGCCGTGAGGGGAGCCCAGATCTAACTGTACTACTGCAAAATTGGTTCAAATTCTCATGCACCAGCGCCAACGTATTTATATGAAAAGGTCAGACTAGCACGCCACATTCGCACTTTCCATTTTTTTATAGTATGTTCGTTTGCTGCCAAACGAACATACGGATTGTTTGATGGTAAGTGATCAGCGCCGCCTATGGACACCCGCAACACAAGAGGATAGCTAAGTGTCACATGTTTGAAGTCGTCACCGGAAACAGGCCTTACTGCGACCCAAAGTGAATCTTCGCCTCTGATAAACAAATGTCGCCAAAAAATTGGTTGCTTGTATAAGTCGGTATACGGGCGAAAGTTTTACGTGACAACGACTTACATCTAACCATGCCCGAGTGGAAGGGAGGCGTGCCTCTCACTCGCTCTCATTGTGAGCGCATAACGTGAGCGGAGCGTAACGCAGTTTCTTGAAGTGTCACCCGGCAAACCAATGTATAAGACGTTGGCACGTCAAAAATGGGGAAAATGATAATGAAGATGACATACCCGGGTACCCTTGCGGAGGCACGAACTCGTACAGCGAGTCGTAGTCTGGCGGCGCGAGAGGGGGATGCGCGCGGCCGCGCTGCCGCCGCTGCAGCGCTTCAAGCGCGCCGCGCAGCGACGACCCGCCGCGGTCGGCGCCCGCGCAGGTCGCGGCGCACGCCGCCGCCACCCATAGCCACGTCACTAGCATTGTTGCTGATGCTGCAAAAGAGTACAAGTTGTTTTAAAGGTTCTTGACGACCCGCTTGGTGTAGTGGTCAAGAAGTTGACTTTTAGACCAAGAAGTCGCGTGTTCGATCCCCGCACTGGACAAACATCGTAGCAATATTTCGTAGCGTGTGCATGAAAATGTCTGTTTCTCCTGTTCTAGGTGTTACATGTTTCTATTTAAGTAGGTATACTTGTAAAAATAAATAAGTTTTTAAGTATGTATATTTATCCGTTCCCTAGCATCCACATTACAAGCTTCGCGCATAGTTTGGGTTTAGGCAATTGGTTTGTTAGTCCAAGGAATTAATTCATTTATTTATTATTTATTCTAAGAAGTTACAATTGTACTTGATGTTGAAGTTAACTGAAGTTCGGTTTTTTAACGCCTTTTTAAGGAACTAGTTGTCATCATAATCTCCGGCTTGTTTAGCCGCTTTGGGTAATCCCAGCCATTGAACCGCTTTTTTAATCCGCTTATGATAAAGGTAATCGTTGTGCCTGTTTGGTTATTAAAAATAAGTTCCGTAGCCAAAATGGCAAAAAAACGGAACCCTTATAGATTCGTCATGTCTGTCTGTCTGTCTGTCTGTCTGTCTGTCTGTCCGCCAGTCTGTCACAGCCACTTTTTTCCGAAACTATAAGTACTATACTGTTGAAACTTAGTGAGTGGTGGATGTATACTGTGAACCGCAACAAGGTTTTTACACGAAATTAGAAAAAAAATAAAAATAGTGGGGGTCCCCATAGTCAGAACTGAAACTGAAAATATTTTTTTTCATTGAACATATACGTGTGGGGTATCTATGGATAGGTCTTTAAAAATAATATTAAGGTTTCTAATATCACTTTTTTCTAAAGTGAATACTTTGCGTGACAGACCCTTCCAAAGTGGAAAAAAGTGTGTCCCCCCCCTCTAACTTCTAAAATAAGAGGATGATAAAACTGAAATTAACATATAATGTACATTACCATAAAAACTACCAACGAAAATTGGTTCGAACGAAATCCATTCAGTAGTTTTTTTAATACGTCAAAAATAGAATTTGTACGGAACCCTCAGTGCGGGAGTCCGACTCGCACTTGGCCAATTTTTAAAACATTATGATACCTAAACATTACGGTAGTTCTTCCGCCATAAACAGTTTACCATAGCACTAGTCACATTTAAGAGATGTTAATAATATTCCACAAACTATTTCTGTGTAACCCACCAGTTGCTTTAGTCCATAAACGGAATCCATTACGCGTCATGTTCCGACCTCATTCGTTTTCCACGCAGATACCGAGTAATAATGTATTTATGCAATAAGAAAATTTCTCGGATGGGACAAATCGAGTTTCCGATGGAGGTTTCATCGCGCCGACCTCCGCGTCTCTAATGTGATTTACAAAGGACGCCGCCCTGCGGTTTTTGTATTGTAACGTAATAGAGAAGAGATTCGCTATTGGCGATAGATTAAATCTTAACATTTTTAAGGGATTAATACCAATATGAGATACTAGTTTTTACCGGCGGCTTTGCGCGCGTCATCAAGATTCCTGGTTATCCCATGGGAGCATTAAAATATTCCATCACCTAAGTCAGTCTATACCTGCATGTATAGTAAATTTCATCCAAATCTGTTCAGTAGATTCAGCGTGAGTGACGGACAAACATCCAAACGAATTTTCACAGTTATAATATAAGTATGATGTAACGTAGGTGCATGTGTGTGTGGTTAAGCGTGCTGATGAACCCATTCTCATTGCCATGACAAGAGTTATTTTATAATACATAAGCTGGCTGATACATACACTTAGCTTTTTTATTTTTATTACCACTGGATATAACGTAATTTCGAAAACTTTTACTTTAAATTATCCAGAATTCATACCCCCTTGAAACAACATTAATGTTTTTTTTTTCATGTTATTAGTAAGGCAACGGGTACAAAGACCCTCATCACGCCTATATTTATATCATGTATATGAACGGCACTGGTTAGGTACAAAGCCTTTGTACGAGCCTTTCCTGTTAACCGTAGCATGTTCGTTACGACACAATATCATTCGTAGCTATTCGTAGCGAATTTTCGTAGTCGTCGAATTACCGAGTACGAGTATATTAAGCCGTGTACTATACGAGTATATTAATATCCGTAGAAGTACACTTAATTATGTTTAATATTATGTCATTCAAGGCCTAACCACAATGTACCTAGTATATTTAGGGTTGGAAAATTACTAAGTTACAAGCATTAGCCCCATCTGATGTGAGAGAGGCCTGTTTGCAGTTAATTGAGTTGCTATGATGACGATGACAGTGACATACTTGTACAACAAATAGATACGAAGTCAATATACATATTTTATCTCTTCTAATTAATTAAGTCTTTAATGAACTGAATTTTGGCTAAATACTAACTTGAGGAGGATTAACGATAATACAAGTACCTTTTGATGTATTGTTACAAGTACATATTTGTAGACATTGTGTTGTTGTTTTTAATTCGTGTTCAAAATTGTTTCTGTTCTTATATGTTTACACAAAAAGTCAATTGCTTATTTTTGATTGGTTGCTTGACTTAATTTACTGAGTAAAAGATATCACACATGTTCTATAATATTACTAGATATCTAATTAAATATCCAGTATTTGAAATTGTGTACAAATCACTGAGAAAACATTACGTCCGAATTTCCATCAACGGTTCAGACGGAAAGTACTAGTACTAAGACAAGAATATTGTGGTTTCTTCATTAAGGTAAGGTTACTTGTCAAATAACTAAGTCATGTTCATTGTTGTGATTAACACGGATCCACAGCTAAACTTGATTACTCTCTCGTAGACTCTAATTGAAATCCACCCGTTTCTAGCCCGTTTATTTCTGTTTGCTTTCCACCGTTCATTTTCCTTCCAAAACTTTGTAATATGATATTATTGTCTTGTAACAAACTTTTAGTGCTTCAACCTTTTCAATAAACCTGAATTTATCTCTGAAGTTGGAAGTTAAGTGCAGAAGTTGAAAGTTACCTAAGTCTAGATAAGGGAATATTGAGTTTCTTGCAGGCATGTAACTTTGGTTTAGCATTGCATGGTACGAGTAGGTAATAAATGTGTGTGATTTGCCACATTACTGACACAAAATTTTACTACTATTTTCTTCGTCACCTCTGACTTAATAGATGAAGACTTAAACTGGATGAATATAGAAATACATAACAAGATCAATTTGCAAGAGAAAACCCAAGGTTAAAGTCGCCATGATGGTCGCCAACCTTCGTAAGAAGAAGGCACCGTAAAAAGAGAAGAATGTTTACTAGGTGATAGGATAATTGGGATAAACGGACTCAGTTACTGGCAAATATCACCACAGATGCCTGACTGGTTAGAGTCAAGTCACTGTCTGTCAAAAGAAAATCTGTGACCATAGTTAACGCAATAATTTTATCAGTTATTTATTGTTTAATTCTGGTTTAGTTGTACCTATGATACAACTTAGAAGCTCTGTTTTATGTGCTTAATAAATTGAGCATGTTGCTTCTAGAAGTTTCCACTGAAGTTTGTATTGTAACGGAGTAGCGAGTACATGAGCAGTTAACACGAGTCTATAAATTAAAAATAATAAAACATTGAATAATGTCGTTGTGAAATATATACTCAATACGACTACATGTACTTGTGTGAAAACGTATAATAATAATACCCCCCTACGGCCGTATTCGGCCATGGCGGCCGACCTCAGCCAGGTACGCAGGATATATTATAGTGCACAAGTGAGTGCGCAAGCACAGGTGCACTTCCTATTCCTTCACTCTCATAATTCGGTGGGACAGCAGTCTGACACGACCGTAGAGAGATCAGGTGCATCACCGACGGCAACCCATATGCAATATAATAACTGAAATGTTAAAATTGAGTATAAAATATGATTCATTCATTAAGCAAACGTATAAAAAAATACGGCAACACGGATCGTCAGCTGTTAATAAATACGAATACCTACAAATTCCAGAGTTTGACGGCTATTGTGTGTTCAATAGGTTCAGTAAAGAATACATACTCGTATATCCAACCTTTCCAAATGTTACTGTGCGTATAACGTTGTGTCGAAATGTACATATTTTTACGCGTTTTGCTCACTGTTTGTACAGTACCATATTTTATTTGCTAAGCCTTTTACTGGGTATGTGCTTGTGTGAAACATAAAATAATAATTTCATGTAATCTCTTAGGGCTCCTAACCGCGATATATTGAGAAAGGTCTGGAGGATAAATGCGTTGTTTACATTAATCTTGTTACACGTTCAAGTCTTCATTTTACTTTTACTTTTGTGAAAGTCGAGGATATACTGTATGAGATTTAGCCAAGCTAACATATTCTTTTATTCACACAGGATATTAAATTGAATTGCCTTGAATAGAATTTAATAAAAGTTAATGTTGAAATACAGCCACAGGCTGCTTAATATACAACACAAATTGTGAGTGGAAAATTCATCCCCTAAATTTCAAACCTCTTGGGGTAATTTCTTGATACGTATATCCGAAGAGATTTGGCTCACGGCCAAAGATTAACGCTTTCGGAGATGCTAGCCAGACAAAACTGTAAACAATACCTAACATTATATTCGGCTGGTTTCAACAGGCTGTCATCATTTTAATTGGCTATTTGGAAGATAATCTATACAAATAGTGCTAGCTTATTGCCTTATAGCCTATCAAGGACGGTCAAAATTCCTATTTTATAATGTTAATTTTAATCTCTTTAATTCTTTTACTAGTCGGCTATTTCTTTAACCTAACTAAATACATTTTTTTCGCTATGTCCAGGGAAGGTGTAATAAAAATGTGTTATAACTGGCTCATAGTTGATCGTAAAACGGAAATGGCGGCTTTAATATGGCTTTCTAACGCCGAGATAGCTGGACAATGAAACTGATATAAAACTCACCTGCTGCTTCGTAAGGCTTTGTATTTTTAATCGCTTAACTAGTAATTACACAGATGTTGCGAAACGAATGAACTTTTATATTGCATGGTCCTACCTATTAAAGCATATGACTAAGTAGGTATAGCCGAAGTCGCTGAAGTGAAATGAAATCAAAATAACGTTTTCAAAAGTTTATTAATTGATACAAGCTCTAGTGGTCGTGTAGTGGTCGAAAGTTATTTTTTCAATGTACTAGATATAATTAAGTAAAAAAAGTGATCATACTGGTTCTTTATCCTCACAGGCCGTCTGGCAAATGTGAAAATGGAAGTTAAAATTAATTCGTTGATAAATTGACCTCGGAGATCATAGGAAAAATAATTGACATTCGTTTTATTCGTTTACATTACTTTTGTTCAGTTGTTTTTTACTTTTATAAAGATGTTTATTAAAAAATCTGAAACCACCGTGGAATTCTCACAGCTGTTGCTCATTAATTTCAACCATTATAGCGTTGGTTAATTAACTTTGTGGAGTAATTACCTACAGCTTAAACCGCAGATGACATAACGCTTAAGCCTCTTCTTAATTAAAGTGCCGACTGTATAAATAAACGTAGCCAGGGGACTCATTGAAGTTGTTTTAAAGGTAAACCTCAAACGTTGAGGCTTTTATCGGCATCATGTTCATTTATTACTTATACCGTCATCATCATCAACGTCGGATAATCTTATGTACATGACAAAATTTTACAAATCATTCATGAATCCAAATTCATTAGTGAAAATTTTACTAATAGCGTCCTCCATCACAGTTTTGCTTACCATAAAGCAAACTTGTGCCTCCACAGAATTTCCTCTGCAACGGCAATAAAACAGAGAAAAACAAAATAAACCAACAAAGGCAGTAAACTATTGCCACTTCCCATTTCTCACACTTTGGCAGAGATATTGAACTGAAGCGTTCCTAGATCATAAAACATTTTAAACCAAATTTTCATATTATTCCAAAAGTAATACAGATTATAAAAAATTCATTAATAATACTACTCAAATAAATTATAATCGGATATTCACGCAATATTCCTATTTCTCAAAACATATGTCACTCACAAACACCTGACCGTAAATGGTGAAATCAGTTGCCATTGTTTTGAAAACTCAAAACTTTACAAATAACTCTGCTCTCGTTTCCGATTGACTATGTAAACGTGTAAAATATAATATTTAAAATGTTCAAACTCTTACCTTAAAACATTTAGCACGACACAACAAAAACACAATCTGGAGTCAGTCGTTCTACCACCTCGGGGACAGGAAAACAACTGGGATCCAGAGAGGAAAGTTGCGCGTAACAATGCGCAGTCGAGCAGGGTTCCACCGGGTTTGGCAGCTACAGAACCTGACTTATGAATGATATGGACGGTCCTACCCTAGTGTTGGGACCTGAGGTGCGCGGGGAGGGTTATATAACGGACAGATCGATACGCAGGGCGGGCGGGAACTGTAGGCTGCGTGCATACTCTGTGGCGGGTTTTTTTATTTTTCTTTTTTATTGCTGCCATACGTTCTACATGGTGCTTTCCGTTTTATTGAATCCGGCTGATTTAAAGAGCGGAAAGTGAATTGAATTGCGTATTATTGTTTTCTTTTTAAACAACGGGCATAATGATAGAATTACCAACTTTCGTTATTGAGAGAGAACTTTAAGAGAGGGGAGCACGCTAAGGACTTGTGTGGGTAAACCTTAAAGGTTTCAGGATTGTTGGCTCAGCGATTAGGACCTGATGATGTATTACAGTTAAGAATGTAACTCAAATAAGTCTGACGAGTACTTTTTTTATTGGTAGGAAAAAAAATACGTTAGTGCGAACAATGCCTTATTAGAAGGCAACACAATCAGGTCTCCAATTATCGAGTCAAGCTTTTTAATTACTGAGTTTCACCTACAATAGAGATCCCTAATATTCCAATTTTGATTGGTACAAAAATTAAGTTTCACATGCATTGTTTTGCTTGTTAAAATAATGACTTAAATTAGTAAAGAAAGAATGTACGTTCCTTACATAAGAACATATTTGTAGAGAGGTTTTTTAATATATTTATAATTAATAAGATAAAGTTTTTTTTAAGTTCACTAACGTAGTTCGTGTATTAATTATTAAGTTTTCTCAAAAACCTACACAGCGTGAATGCGACTTTACACCTAGGACCTCATGAGGCTCTCATTCTTAGAGGTTTTAATTGACGACATACCGCTGCCGATAACGATAGACCCATCCATTCCGACCATCTTAATCAAAATACCCTCGCGATGCCTCACCTTTTAGTTAGATGAACAGTTCTTAAATTAAAATTACCTTACCTAAGCCTTATTAGTAGTACTCTTTTTGGTATATCTTGTGTTTAAAAAACGATGACATCCGTTTATTCCAAAAACGTTAAGTACCTATGTTATATATAAACAAGAATTTGTTAATCCGTCACCATGCAAATAAATTATCAGACTAATCGTATATGTTACAGTTGAGTGTCAAAATTATAAGCGTTTGTAAGCTACATAATATACTCGTACAGTCTCACAACATGACATACATTGACTCACTCTATTTAAAAACCAACAATTCCTCGTGCTATGAACACGAATGGAAATTTCCTTTATCCAATACAATTGTTTCTAGAAGCCACTTCACTTTCTAGTATGTAAGGATAAATTGATTTTATTATACCCCATGGTATAGAAAGCTCTTACTCAGGAAATTATAATTAAAAGGTCAGGTAAGTAAGGTGAATTGTTTCGCAACTTTGTTAGTTTTGTTACCTAAGAGTGCAGAAGCGTCGCGCACTATAACTCGATTGCGTGAAACAAACACTTCAAGTGCTGAGTACTTAGAAGAAAAGTGGAGAATGTAATTTGTTTTAACGTTAAATTAGACCATAATAAAAATGTATATTCCTACCTATCTATATACCTATCTTTTGTTTTATCATAAAGTCAATTCAAAGTCAGCATTGCATTTGGCATGTGCACAATAATTCCTTTTTTTTTATTATCAGCACTTAAAATCCAATCCATCTATACTTAAATAGGACTTTTTGGCTTATTAGTTATTTTATGGCATAGCATATTTCATGAATGAAAACTATTACCGTTCACTGATTGAGCCTGAGAATTGTCTCAAAGAATACATACGACTTGCAAATGTATTTTGTGGGATTTTGGTGGGAGTGGAGTGGGAGTTTTGTGGAAATGCAGCCAAAGATTTTTACCACAAAAAATGATTTTTCTGACCATAAATTCAAATGATCACCTCAAACCTCAACGGCCCCTAACAATTGAGCCCCAAAGGGATACCATTCCCCTTTTATAGACCATTGTCGACATTGTTAAAGGAAGTTTATACGATGCTTTTCATCTGCGTTCCCGGAATAGAAGTACGGGTACAATTGTCTGCCCTCTAAGGGGATTAAATTGTGTACAAGTAAACGGGAACTGTGATTTACCGCTCCGAATAGTTGCACAATTGCCTGGCTGAAAATGTAGAAACCGAAGCAGTTAAAGAAAAAATAATGTGTTTGTTGTCTCTGCATATTTTAAGTCTAGTTTTAGATCAGTTTAGGAAAAAATATTGTGTTGGAAAAATATCCATGGATAGCTAAGAAGTTCGTCTCTCTCTCTCTCATAAAAAACAAATTGAAGTTACGAGTATGTACATGGTCCCCTGGTTTGAAGTTAAAATTCATCTAATATCATCATTAAAAGTCATCTAATATCAGTAATATCACAATGAAACCAATATAACCAAATTAATCGTACTAATACTAATATAATAAATGTGAAAAGTGTGTTTTTAGGAAGTTTGTCTGTCAACCACGCTGAAACTACTGAACGGATTTTGATGTTTGTACCACTTTTGTTTAAATACCCGCGCGTTAGAACTTGTGTATAAATAAAAATAAGGTGCATTTATTTTTGCAGAAAACGGAATAGAGATTTTCAATGTGAAGAAACGTCATAAAAAATTAGGCAAAATGGAATGAAAATCCTAAAGTGGTTTTAAGGTAAGAGTTTCACAATTCTTCTTTCACATTTTTCTTAAATAAATAGGTTTAAAATGTAAACCTGTTGTAACCGGATTCCTTAGTTACCATCCATCCAGCAAATCGGAGCTACGCTAATATGAAAGACAAATGTCAGACGAATTTGGATAAGAAATGAAAATGAGACGAAGGAAATGTGTTTATGTCTCAGCGTGGGTGACATTTACATAACTTAGCTGAAATGAATAATATCTACAAATAAGTCAACAGGACGGTTCTATATACAGTACACGGCAGGCCTGACTAAGAGCCGAATAGCATGGCTTTAAAATGTTAAAGGTGTCTTTAAAATTTAAATAAGACAGCGATAGCCCACTTCTCTGAATATTAACTTTGTGGTCTAGAGGTCAGAGACCCTGGCTACAAAACCCAAGGGTCGCGGGTTCGAAAAGATTTTTTATTATTTATTTACTTATGGTATTCCTAGAAATTACTTCGAAAATTGTTGACAAACCTATACGTATGTACCTTGTAGTGTAGTGTACGCTCTAAGGATGATATCTCGACCATAATTTTACGTATGAAGTGTATATTTATAGTACTTAATAAACAGAAAGCATATAGGTGCTTAAGTACATATCCTATTTTAATATCCCGGCAATTCGAGCGAAACTTACGTACTTATCAGAAGTTTTCTCCATCTCCGGTTCTTATATTGTCTGCTTTTACATATTACGCACGTGGAGCAGCACTTATATGATATCGTCTACTTATACCCATTCTTATATGTATAAGAATATTTGTAAGTTGATGGGAAGATGATTGATGTCTGCTGGGGTACTCGGGAGATGGATGATATTTTGTGATGACATATCTACTTGTTGATGAAATTATTCTGAAAGATACGCCAAAACAATGGTAATCAAACTATTCAAATAAAATCAAATTATGTTTATTGCAAAACAGTTATGTCATAAAGATAAGAATGCTAAATAAATATAAAACTTTTACATATTTTTACTTGCATTACTACACATATTCAACGCTTTATTCAACGCAACCAGGGGCGGCGTTAGGGTAGGGCGAGGCCGGGCGACCGCCCAGGGGCGCCGGACGAAAAGGGGCGCCGCGCCGCGGCGCGGCGCCCTTTTTCGTCCGGTGCCTCTTTCTGATTCTCTATAATTTACTACAGGCGCCCCCTTATAGTTCTCTCGCTCATTGAGTAAGGCCTACTGGGCGAAAAAAGACAAGAACCGTGAATGATATTTTTTTTTATTTCAAGTTGCCTCACTGGCAGCTTGAATTGAAAGGGAACTCAACATCACTACATAGTATAAAACAAAGTCGATTTTTCTGTCATGTTGTCCCTATGAACGCTTAAATCTTTAAAACTACGCAATTGATTTTGATGCGGTTTTTAGGGTTCCGTAGCCAAAATGGCAAAAAAACGGAACCCTTATAGATTCGTCATGTCTGTCTGTCTGTCTGTCTGTCTGTCTGTCCGCCAGTCTGTCACAGCCACTTTTTTCCGAAACTATAAGTACTATACTGTTGAAACTTAGTGAGTGGATGTATTCTGTGAACCGCAACAAGGTTTTTATACAAAAATAGAAAAAAAAATGAAAAAAGTGGGGGGTCCCCATAGTCAGAACTGAAACTCGAAATATTTTTTTTCATTGAACATATACGTGTGGGGTATTTATGGATAGGTCTTTAAAAATTATATTAAGGTTTCTAATATCACTTTTTTCTAAAGTGAATACTTTGCGTGACAGACCCTTCCAAAGTGGAAAAAAGTGTGTCCCCCCCCCTCTAACTTTTAAAATAAGAGGATGATAAAACTAAAATATTTATATCGATGCCTAACGGCCAAAAAGGCCTAACCGCCACTTCATAAACTTTACAGGAGAGAGGATTAAAGACGAAAAATTATGAAAAAAAATCATAAGTCGTTGGGTTTAGCTTCCTAAGATTCCAAATTTTAGGTGTAAATATAAAAGATAATTCTCTTCAAAATGTATTTATTAAAGTATTACAAATCATTCATCTAAGGGTGTTTTTAGTCGCTTATGCTCAAATGGATTTATTTTTTTACAGCAAAAATGTCGTAACTGCATTTACCAAAAAAATTCATGTTAGCCTAAGCGACTTAATTGCATCTGTATTTTTATTAAAATTGCTTAACCGACATTAAGCAAACATAAGAAGTGATTGACGAAAAAGTCTTAGTGTTAGCGAAATACTAAATATACAGGGTGTCGCAGATAACCTGTACTAGTGCAAGTCTGCGACCAGGGACACCAATACCCATAGATTGAATCATTTATTTTGAGAAAAAAATGGGATAAGCGCCACAATGTATAGTAATATGTGATAGGGCAAATAATCCTAAGCGCCATATCTTATATTTGAAAATTGCAGCCCGAAAGTATTAAGCGACATTTTTGTTATTTATTGTTTTCAAGCAAAATTGTCTAAGTAACTTTTTCAAAATATTGTATTTCCCAACCACCAGAATGAAAAAAACCACTAAATATTGGGCGCTTAGGACGTAAAATTAAGGCTTCGAGCCTTAATTTACCAACCGCTTAAGCGACAAAAATAACGCCCTAGAGAGACGAAACCTAGATAGAACGACGCAGAAAAAAAAGGCGATTCAAATGATGTATATAAGTCGATTTCGCAAAAAATGTCGCTTAGGCCATTTTGGCCGTTAGGCATCGATATAATGTACATTACCATAAAAACTACCAACGAAAATTGGTTCGAACGAAATCCATTCAGTAGTTTTTTTAATACGTCAAAAATAGAATTTGTACGGAACCCTCTGTGCGGGAGTCCGACTCGCACTTGGCCAATTTTTTTTAATAGATAGAGTAACTCATGAGGAAGGTTTTTATGTATAAATAGTGGACAAGTACCACGGGCGAAGCCGGGGCGGGCCGCTAGTAAAAAATATGATGGTAAAACAGAACAACATACCAATTATTAAATATCAAGATATGTATTTTATTAGGTAAGATGACGTAGGTACATAACATACATTCGCGGACATTACCGCTCGGTTATTTAAGAAAATTTTTGCTTGAGCAAGTTTATGAAACTGCCCTCGACGAGCCTATTGTTTCTCCCACTCACAATAACACGTGTTCACACGTTTCCAATCCCAACTAATCCCAACTAATATTATAAATGCGAAAGTAACTCTGTCTGTCTGTCTGTCTGTCTGTCTGTTACGCTTTCCCGCTTAAACCTCGCAACCGATTTTGATGAAATTTGGTACAGACAATCTTTAGACCCTGAGACAGAACATAGGCTACTTTTTGACCCATTCCAACCCCCCACTTCCCCGAAATGAGGGGGTGGAAGTTTGTATGGAAAATCTAAACTACTTGAGTTAGACGCTTGAAAGGCATGCAGGTCCCTTAGTAAACTTAATGCTTAGTTGCAAAAGGATATTGCAAAATTCCCACGGGAACGGGAGTTAGCGGGAAAAAACATTCGTATAATGAAAACCGACATCCACGCGGACGAAGTCGCGGGCGGCCGCTAGTATGTAATAACTCCTGATCCAAATTGGTTTGAACGCGTTAATCTTAGGAACTACTAGTTTAATTGACAAAACTTTTGAGACTTTTGTGTGAGGTAGTCCACTTACCATTTGTCAAGGAAGGCTTTAAGCTATAGTATAATACTGTGTGCGGAAACCGAAATCCACACGGACGGAGTCGCGGGCGACCGCTAGTATACTTATAATAAAACAGATTCCTGAAAAACCTGACCTTGACAAACTCTGTAGTGATCTCCAATTTTAATTAACTGTGGATTCTAAATCATATATCGATGGTTGTATGTTGTGTGATGAACTCATAAGCCTGGAATCCTTTTTGCCTGACCAGAATGTAGCTTCCCCTGTTTATGTTTTAAATTTTATTAAAGACTAGCGGCCGCCAGCGTCTCCGTCCGCGTAGGTTTCGGTTTCCGCACACAGTGTTACTATAGATAGCTTAAAGCCTACCTTGACAAATGGTAAGTGGACTATCCAACACAAAATATTATTTTGTCAATTCGAACCAGTAGTTCCTGAGAACAGCGCGTTCAAACCAATCTGGATCAGGTGTTGCACGTGTTATTGTGGGTCAGCCATAAAAGATAGACATATGCTGTTGGGTATATTTTTTAGAAAATTTTATGTAAAATATTTCCTTCATACATAATTTCTATGTGACTTTAACCATTAAGGCTGCACACGCGACGGAAGCTTAAAAAATGGGGTAATTTCTCCCGCTTTCCCAACATTTCCCTTCTCTACGCTGCTCCTATTAATCGTAGCGTGATGATAAGTATCCTATAATATGCCCAGGAGTATGAAGAATAATTGTACTAAGTTTCGTCAAAATCCGTCCAGTAGTTTTTGTTTCTATAAGGAACATACAGACAGACAGACAAAAATTTTACTGATTGCATTTTTGGCATCAGTATCGATCACTTATCACCCCCTGATAGTTATTTTGAAAATAGATTTAATGTACAGAATTGACATCTCTACAGATTTATTGTAAATTAGAAGATAAAACGTTTTTTTTTTAAAAGATGGTTATTTTATTGTACCTATTGCCTTTCTTCGTACCTATGTACCTAGGTAATTGAATTGTAGTTAGGGGGCGCCGAAGAAATCTCGCCCAAGGGCGCTTGTAGTGCTAAAACCGGCACTGAACGCAACCCCATTATAGTTTTGCTGAGTGAATGCATTCACTGAATAATTCAATACGGGATTGCTAACTATTCGTATCTAATGGATTTGGTGACCATTATTACCACATCTATACTCCTACATACCTATTAGGACACGTGGGGATAAAGGGTGGATGCTCGAACGGTATTGGTAAAGGGGATAGTGCTCAGGGCCGGACTAACGGCCTTTCGGTGATTGGGACCATGCAGTGTCCCGGTTAATTTGTTACTAGCTTAATTTTTAAACTGATTTCTCTTTAGTGCCAATCGCGAGAGATATCTGAAAATTTAATTAATTCGTCATCCCGTAATTCGTTTTTGATTAATATTTCTTACGGTTGCTGTTTTGTGTTTAGAACGCGTGAACGTCTAAAATATTATGTAGCAGAAAATTTTGTGCTCATCACTGCATAATTCAACTATGTACATGTAAAATGCGAAGTTATGAAAATTGCCACACGTTGGGCGCCATAGATTCTCTTCACAACGATTGAAATAATTAGACAACGAAAGAGCTTTTATATGAATACTAGCGACCCGCCCCGACTTCGTACGGGTGCAACTAAGTTTATTAGTGTTTCTCTACTATATTATGCATGTATTATACATAAAAACCTTCCCATTGAATCACTCTATCTATTAAAAAAAACCGCATCAAAATCCGTTGCGTAGCTTCAAAGATTTAAGCATACAAAGGGACATAGGGACAGAGAAAGCGACTTTATTTTATACTATGTAGTGATGTGCTTAAATTTTATCTCTACTAGAAAGTATAAATCAAAGGTCTACTGAAAAAACACATGTTTCAAATGTTATTTCTTTTTGATTTGCGTGTCTACATTAGATAATGGGTATATTATTTCTCCTTTGCTTATATTCCTTGTTTTTTTAGTCAGACTATGCCAAAGGTTTATCGGAAAGCAATCCGTATCCGTGCCCGCAGCCGTATCTAGTTGATTAAATTGCTGGAATCCGACCACCTACACGACTGGGCATTATTGTCTTGCGAGACCTAGATATATGGGGTCACATAGTTATATGTATGCGTCCCTTATGGGAATTGACATGCTTTTCAGGACAGATCGGAGAAAAACGGATTTTACCTGCTTTGTGGTTATATTTTTGGTTGGTTGATATATTTTTGAATAAAACCGGGCAAGCGCGAATCGGATTCGCGCACCGAGGGTTCCGTACAAATTCTATTAATGACGTTTTAAAGAGCTACCTTACTAGATCTTGTTCAAACCAATTTTTGTCGAATTTTGTATGGTAAAAGCTTTAGAAAATGAAAGGTAGAATAATAGGAGTTTGTTTTAAGACCGGACTAGCCACTTTGTCATCTAGCTTTCTCTTTCTATAACTGCGTCAGCTTTATTTTGTCTTAAAAATTAAAAATAAAACTTGAATTGATGAGTTTTATACACTTTATTTTACACATACAAAACATCAATAAGGCAAGCACGAACGCATTGCCGTTTACCTTAAACAATATCCGTAAAAATAAATTACAATACTATATAGTAACAAAATAATATCAATGGCATAACTAAGTTTGTTCGTACGTCAGAACGTTTATGTTATACTAGCGGCCGCCAGCGACTCCGTCCGCGTGGGTTGCGATTTCCGCGCACAGTCTTACTTAAAATAGCTGAATAAAACAACGGTCTATATGCAATATGCATGCAGTCAACTTGCACACTTTTACGGGACTAATAACTCAGGATAGAAAAGCATATAAGTGACGGAAAACGCTTATCATTATTAATTATAATCTGTAGACCTTATAATATGTACATTTGAGAAATCATCTGTTCACCGCGATTCATGCGCCATCTATCGGCACATTTTAGAACTAAATAGTTCGCTAGCACAATTTACAATGATAAAATAAAGGAATATACAATAGCTTAAAGCCTACCTCGACAAATGGTAAGTGGTAAGTGGACTATCCAACACAAAATGTTTTGTCAATTTGAACCAGTAGTTCCTGAGCTTAGCGCGTTCAAACCAATTTGGATCTTGAGTTGCACGTGTTATTGTGAGTCAACCATAAAATATATATGCTGTTGGGGGATATTTTTTAGGAAATTTTATGTAGAATATTTCCGTCATACATGATTTCTATGTGGCTTTAACCATTAAGGCTGCACACGCGACTGAAGCTTAAGAAATGGAGTAAATTCTCCCGTTTTCCCCACATTTCCCTTCAGTACGCTACTCCTGTTGATTGTAGCGTAATTAAAAGTATCCTATAATATGCACAGGAGTATGAAGAATAATGGTACCAAGTTTCGTCAAAATCCGTCCAGTAGTTTTTGATTCTATAAGGAACATACAGACAGACAGACAGACAGACAGACAGACAGACAGACAGACAGACAGACAAAAATTTTACTGATTGCATTTTTGGTATCAGTATCGATCACTAAACACCCCCTGATAGTTATTTTGGAAAAATATTTAATGTACAGAATTGACCTCTCTACAGATTTATTATAAGTATAGATTAAACATGGCACAATCACTTTCAGAGGTAAGGTGGTAATTATTACATCATAAGGGCACCACCTTATATTTTTACTGTACATATAACTAATCGTACTCGTATTATTTTAACAAAATCTAAATTCACATTCAAAAAATTCAAATTCAAAAAGTTTTATTACTACCCATAGATGCATTAACTGAAAGCTCGGGTTGTGCTATCAAGTAACCGTATGAAATACATAATTTTTTGATCATACAACGCATTTTAAGCGATGTTACTCCTGGCAAGACAAAGAAGATTAATGGTAAAACTATTTATCTAAAAAACACTAGCCAGTTTATAACTATGATTAGTATCTTAATTTGGCCACTATGAATAAGAGATTATTTATTTCATAACAATATAAAATGTACTTGAACATGCAATGATCGGTGTTCAGTCATGGTATGTATGTATTTTTAAAATAAAATAATTATTAAAAATATGAGTGATAATCAGTTGAAATAACAATTACACAAAACGAGGTGAAAAAACAAGCACCAAAAATAATTATGTTTTCCTCAAGCCAAAACCAAAAAGAAGATTTTCTTGCAGAAGTAATTTATAGTCATATATTCGAGAATTCTGCTGCAGTCACGTTACGTTATATGAATTTAAAATAGTAACAATAATTATAATATCAACAGTTACATCAACTGTTGAGTTTTTTAAACAGACCAATTCCGTTTAAATTGTCATATAGACTTCTTTAACAACAGACATTGTGGTTATGGATCTATTAGGTTTCTTTGGCACGGAATTTATATCAGTTACAAGAACGATGGGATAGCGAGTACCTATGTCCTACTGTATCTAGATCTGTACTACAACATTTCATCATAGGGATCGAAGGCGTCGCCTAGTTTGACGAGGCCTATGAAGCTCTTCTCTGGTTCCATGAGGGAATGCCTGTCCCCTCCCGTGTTCCTCACTGCTAGCCTGTCCCCTGCTTTCAGGAAGAGGGCGGCGGCCGAGAAGCAGGAGTTGGGCTTGTCCATCCTCTCTGCTGAGTGGGAGGACTGCGCGCACTGGAGGAGAGTCTCCCGACCCTCGATCTCTGCGTTGGTGCGGTGCAGCACCCATGAGATCACGTCGTGGCTGTCCAAGTAGTAGATCTGGTGAGGAAAATTTTACGGTTAATCATTGCAGTTGAAAAAGAGATGCGAGAGAAATAACAAAGAACATCTCTGTCTTTGTAATTTTGAGTTCAGAGGAACTTTTACAGTCTTAAATCTACTTTAAATTTTGTGGAAATAATTTGCACTGTCTGTCTACAATTCAGTCTATTTTTGGATTTTAATACAACTTAGAAGTTGCTCTTGTGAAGCACCTACGTGATGTCATGATTTATGTTTCTCCAGTTTTCATACCGTTCATTTCAAACTTTCAACAGTTTAATAACAGTGAACTGTAGTATAGGTACAGAAAGTTATTTAATATCTTCGTACTCTCAGTGACTTGTAGGAGTCATACGCCAAGTGAGGCTTTCTCGCGTTATCAAAGTTTTGAAGTGATGTGATCCTCGTCGCCGAACTTATAACTTATAACCATTATCCTAACAAGTTGAAAACTTACTTTGTCGATACTTTTCAAGACGTTTGAGGAAGGATTACTAGCTGTTTATAAAGTATAGCGATTTGCCCCGGCTTCGCACAGACATTTTCAGTTCCTCTATTTAATTAGATGTCGTCTTGAATGTTATTTGATTCTGACTTATGATTTGCCTTGCCTTGAATTCAAAGAAAATGAAATAAAAATTCAATTCAAAAACAGTAATAATATGCAAAATTTGAATGTGGCAGGAACAATTTATTACCTTAATATCAGAGATAAAATATTCCGTCAGAAATATTTGGAACGAAGCGAGAGAAGGAATCTATTTTTAGTGCAAAAGTTACCAATTTCAAGACGTAATATATGAAATAAAATATTTGTCGCAAGTAATATTGAAAATCTCTATATCGTTTATGAGTAGGTAGGTTTATTGTGAAGTTCGAGTCTTCAACTTTATTATTCATCTCTAAAATATGTGCACTGTCGTAGGATAGGTATTTAACAGGTTTCTACTTTGTGTTTTTTCTGTATTGAAGGTCTTTAACCGTTCCATAGCTTCTGGTAAGCCACATCTGGTACGATATTTCAGCAAGAATTGCTTTTGAATGCAATATGAAAATTTACTTGTGCTTTCAAGAGAAGCGCCGAACCAATTCACACTGATCCCATCCTGGTTAGTGCGGGTGACATTGATTTCGGCAAACATCTTGAGCATCATATGACGTTGCCTGCGCTGTGGATTTAATGTATATGGCTCTAAACTATGCTCTGGAGCTATCACGACGTCACTTACACCCATAAGTCTGCGGATTAATAGCGGGGTGGAGAGTGGAGGGGCATCTTGGCTAGCCCACATGGCGCACGAATCCCGCGATTAGAACAGCGCCAGCGGCTTCGTTTCCTCGTACCCGATGACAAGTAAAATGATTTGTCGGTTCCTACACCACACAGCTGTAGCTCGCGCTAGCGAAATGGCATCTTGGCTAGCTCACATGGCGCCCGAATCTCCTGACGTTGTCTCTCACCTGCACGTAGACGAGGTAGACGCCGGTCTGGTGCACGTGCACGTGGCCGTGGCGGGTGAGCGCCGGGCGCGGGTGCGGCGTGCGGATGGTCCACGGCGCCGGGTACCACACGTGGTGCGGCTGGTCGTCACCTACACCACACAGCTGACGCTGTCTCTCACCTGCACGTAGACGAGGTAGACGCCGGTCTGGTGCACGTGCACGTGGCCGTGGCGGGTGAGCGCCGGGCGCGGGTGCGGCGTGCGGATGGTCCACGGCGCCGGGTACCACACGTGGTGCGGCTGGTCGTCACCTACACCACACAGCTGACGCTGTCTCTCACCTGCACGTAGACGAGGTAGACGCCGGTCTGGTGCACGTGCACGTGGCCGTGGCGGGTGAGCGCCGGGCGCGGGTGCGGCGTGCGGATGGTCCACGGCGCCGGGTACCACACGTGGTGCGGCTGGTCGTCACCTACACCACACAGCTGACGCTGTCTCTCACCTGCACGTAGACGAGGTAGACGCCGGTCTGGTGCACGTGCACGTGGCCGTGGCGGGTGAGCGCCGGGCGCGGGTGCGGCGTGCGGATGGTCCACGGCGCCGGGTACCACACGTGGTGCGGCTGGTCGTCACCTACACCACACAGCTGACGCTGTCTCTCACCTGCACGTAGACGAGGTAGACGCCGGTCTGGTGCACGTGCACGTGGCCGTGGCGGGTGAGCGCCGGGCGCGGGTGCGGCGTGCGGATGGTCCACGGCGCCGGGTACCACACGTGGTGCGGCTGGTCGTCACCTACACCACACAGCTGACGCTGTCTCTCACCTGCACGTAGACGAGGTAGACGCCGGTCTGGTGCACGTGCACGTGGCCGTGGCGGGTGAGCGCCGGGCGCGGGTGCGGCGTGCGGATGGTCCACGGCGCCGGGTACCACACGTGGTGCGGCTGGTCGTCACCTACACCACACAGCTGACGCTGTCTCTCACCTGCACGTAGACGAGGTAGACGCCGGTCTGGTGCACGTGCACGTGGCCGTGGCGGGTGAGCGCCGGGCGCGGGTGCGGCGTGCGGATGGTCCACGGCGCCGGGTACCACACGTGGTGCGGCTGGTCGTCACCTACACCACACAGCTGACGCTGTCTCTCACCTGCACGTAGACGAGGTAGACGCCGGTCTGGTGCACGTGCACGTGGCCGTGGCGGGTGAGCGCCGGGCGCGGGTGCGGCGTGCGGATGGTCCACGGCGCCGGGTACCACACGTGGTGCGGCTGGTCGTCACCTACACCACACAGCTGACGCTGTCTCTCACCTGCACGTAGACGAGGTAGACGCCGGTCTGGTGCACGTGCACGTGGCCGTGGCGGGTGAGCGCCGGGCGCGGGTGCGGCGTGCGGATGGTCCACGGCGCCGGGTACCACACGTGGTGCGGCTGGTCGTCACCTACACCACACAGCTGACGCTGTCTCTCACCTGCACGTAGACGAGGTAGACGCCGGTCTGGTGCACGTGCACGTGGCCGTGGCGGGTGAGCGCCGGGCGCGGGTGCGGCGTGCGGATGGTCCACGGCGCCGGGTACCACACGTGGTGCGGCTGGTCGTCACCTACACCACACAGCTGACGCTGTCTCTCACCTGCACGTAGACGAGGTAGACGCCGGTCTGGTGCACGTGCACGTGGCCGTGGCGGGTGAGCGCCGGGCGCGGGTGCGGCGTGCGGATGGTCCACGGCGCCGGGTACCACACGTGGTGCGGCTGGTCGTCACCTACACCACACAGCTGACGCTGTCTCTCACCTGCACGTAGACGAGGTAGACGCCGGTCTGGTGCACGTGCACGTGGCCGTGGCGGGTGAGCGCCGGGCGCGGGTGCGGCGTGCGGATGGTCCACGGCGCCGGGTACCACACGTGGTGCGGCTGGTCGTCACCTACACCACACAGCTGACGCTGTCTCTCACCTGCACGTAGACGAGGTAGACGCCGGTCTGGTGCACGTGCACGTGGCCGTGGCGGGTGAGCGCCGGGCGCGGGTGCGGCGTGCGGATGGTCCACGGCGCCGGGTACCACACGTGGTGCGGCTGGTCGTCACCTACACCACACAGCTGACGCTGTCTCTCACCTGCACGTAGACGAGGTAGACGCCGGTCTGGTGCACGTGCACGTGGCCGTGGCGGGTGAGCGCCGGGCGCGGGTGCGGCGTGCGGATGGTCCACGGCGCCGGGTACCACACGTGGTGCGGCTGGTCGTCACCTACACCACACAGCTGACGCTGTCTCTCACCTGCACGTAGACGAGGTAGACGCCGGTCTGGTGCACGTGCACGTGGCCGTGGCGGGTGAGCGCCGGGCGCGGGTGCGGCGTGCGGATGGTCCACGGCGCCGGGTACCACACGTGGTGCGGCTGGTCGTCACCTACACCACACAGCTGACGCTGTCTCTCACCTGCACGTAGACGAGGTAGACGCCGGTCTGGTGCACGTGCACGTGGCCGTGGCGGGTGAGCGCCGGGCGCGGGTGCGGCGTGCGGATGGTCCACGGCGCCGGGTACCACACGTGGTGCGGCTGGTCGTCACCTACACCACACAGCTGACGCTGTCTCTCACCTGCACGTAGACGAGGTAGACGCCGGTCTGGTGCACGTGCACGTGGCCGTGGCGGGTGAGCGCCGGGCGCGGGTGCGGCGTGCGGATGGTCCACGGCGCCGGGTACCACACGTGGTGCGGCTGGTCGTCACCTACACCACACAGCTGACGCTGTCTCTCACCTGCACGTAGACGAGGTAGACGCCGGTCTGGTGCACGTGCACGTGGCCGTGGCGGGTGAGCGCCGGGCGCGGGTGCGGCGTGCGGATGGTCCACGGCGCCGGGTACCACACGTTGTGCGGCTGGTCGTGTGCCACTCGGACTAGACCGTTGCCTGGAACAACAAACAGTTGCACTTATTGTCAACATCAATGGAACACATGTGGAATTGGAAATGTAACTAAGTAGAGGTGCTTTTATTAAGAATGATGACCCGCAAGGGTATGCGGCAAGAAAAATTATACGGTGACGAAAAACTCTGATTTTAATCACCAGAGATTCCGTGTGTGTATTTTTCAATGGAAGAACCATCGAAGGAACAACTTTCGGGTAAATAACGCATCGTTTAAACAAACATTTGATGAAGTTCAAGCAATTCATTGTTATTCGGCAAGACGCTTTTCTAAATGGAGTAGTAAACCTATGAATAAATTAAAGTAAATATATGATGATTACCTTTGTAATGCTCATGAATCTCCGGACTTAGACCTGTTGTGTTTCCATGGAAGTGAGCGGCTATCAGTTGTCTGGATCCCTGTGTAGAACCAAAGAAATTGATTGGAACAGATTCATAATTATTCTACTCTTAATTGAGAAGTCAGAAACAAATTATTTGAACTATTTCATAATTAGCTCTATTGATTAAGAGCTTCAATAAAGTTTCCTAATTTTAGCCACCCTTGTAAACGTCGCCTTTCAGATTTCCGTCAAAGTCAAGTAGGCAACAAAAACGAGAAACAAGGCATAATTAAATGAAAATTACCTTTCAGTTCTCCTCTTTTACAAAGTAGATGCTTCTATTGTTATTAGTTCATTCAAACTCAAAAGGGAACCTTTCGTATTATGTTCTACTAGGACATGAGATAAGTATAATTTTGTTTCATCTTAATTTTTAGCAAATTTTCGAAGAAATTGAATAACTTTATAGAAGCTTAAGTATCATAATAATAAGAAGGATGGAACCTGTATCTTTGAAGAGCTGTAAAATCATAATTAGGACATTAATATTAGGTCCTATATCTTCATAAACTTGTACGATACCTCACTATCACTATTTCTGATGCTTCTGGACACGGTGTGTAGGGGAACTCTGGATGGGACGCTGGTCTCTCCCTCAGGAACATATTTCTTAGTTTTACGTCTGCAACAAAATAAATTCACGGTTCATAAGAGTTTAAACTTTCGCGTGACTAAATGGTAATAGCAGTAAGTAGTTTACATGTTTTACATTATTAGTCTCGTTTAGTCAGTGTAATAAACGTTTTTTTTATGCAAACTATCAACTTAAAAAAAATTAAACCGTAATAACGTTAAAACGAATAACAAGCTTTTATGAATGCTTGAAAAAGGGGCGTTGAATTTAAAGTACCTCTTTCATTTACCCTTTGTACCTATCTCAAGTTAACTTTGTAACAAATTACGTTTCACAAACACAAACACTACTCTCTCTCTTTCTCAATTTAGCCTCTAGCATTTAACTATCACAGTTTTTATAGAGCACGATTTTACAATTAAATTTTATAATATCATTGTGTATTGGTCTATAATTTTGTTTCAAATAATGTTAATCACAATTTGAAAAGGGAATTAAGGGATATTTGTCTGTCGTCTTAAAGATTAACATAAGCCTCATATTTGCACATTTACAAGCTCGACGACGCAATGCGTAGACACAACCAGGTTGAAAAAGGTGAAATATGCGGGTAAGTTTAATATTTATCACATTATATTTTAGTTAGCAACTTCTTTTTAGATGAGAAAACGTACTCTAATTAGTTTATTTTCTTACTTTTTATAGTTGACTGGGCAATTTGTTTGACAATATAAAATATAATCCCTTGGGGTCGAGGTCTCAGACAAAAGTTAAATAGTTACTTCTTAAGAGATAAAAGAAAATTTTAAAAAAGAAAAACTTTTATGTGCGTCTCGAAGCATTACTATGCTTCTTATAAGAAGTGTTATTTTACTCGTATTATGGTATTTAAGTAATATTATTACTAACGGTCGCCCGCGACTCCGTTCGCGTGGATTTCAATTTCCAATAGCCTAAAGCTTTCCTAGTCTAATGGACTATACAATACAACATTTTTTTTTCAAATCGGTCCAGTAATTCCAAAAATTAGTGCGTTCAAACAAACAAACAAACTCAGTATTGATTTAAGACCTAAATTGGCTGACTGAGTAATATTACTTTAACATATAACATTATTACAATCAAAATCAGAGTTTAAAACTTCTATTCGAACAAGCAAGCATTTAATGAACATGCTTTAATTAATTCCTAAGCTAAAAACTTTTGTAAATCCACTCCTAAACTTTTGCTTAAACGTTCAGACATTAATTCCGTAAATGCAAATTTTAGTGTGTTTATGAGCTCAATAAAACCGACCGGTGAGGACGACTTAAAAGATTAACTCGTTTACATATCCCGAGGTAACGCCCCGAGTTTGGTCGTAGGTAGGTAGGTACATGTCTGCAAGTTAAATAATATATTGTCCGCAAATTTAAGTAAGTCGGAGACAAGTCTCGTAGGGATTTTGGACTATATTGTGTACACTTGCCATGAAATTGGTTTTATAAATTCTGAATAGCTTTTGCAAGCAAAGATTGGAATAACACTTGCCTGTTGTTGAAGGAATTACTTTTTAGTGGTTTTTAATCAAAACAAGACGGGTTCAGGATAAACAATATTAATCATTGTAGTTATAATAAAACTTATTGAAATTCAAAAGTGCTGACAGAAATAAGCGTCTATAGATTGCAAACAATCTCAATAATTGACTCACAGAGCATTTATTTCTCTCAGTTGTGGATTTTACGAATAAAAGGAAAATATGTTACCCTAGCGACGGGATTATGTCGATGCCAGCTTCCTGGAATACCAATAAAACCCACAGATATTCGCGTCTCTTTACAAAGTTGGAGACGCGACCTATAATTAAATTAAGTACAGATATTTTGGAATTTTCCACTACATAATATATTGGATACCTTTGATACTGCCTCCGTGGTGTAGTGGTTAGAGCGCTGTGCTCAAAAACTACGAATTCGGAGGTCGTGGGTTCGAATCCCGCGGGGAACACTTTCACTTTGTGTTCGTTTTCCCAGTTTGGTTAGGACATTGCAGGCCTGAATCACCTGATTGTCCGATAAGAATGATGATTCCGTGCTTCGGAAGGCACGTTAAGCCGTTGGTCCCGACTATGATCCAACCGGTCTGGTTTCCCTTGTGGTTACGGAGGTCAGACGACAGTCGCTCCATTGTAATAACCAGGCTTGTCAATTCAGGATCATAGTCGCAGCGTACCTTGGGCTCCAAGGCAATGGCCGAGGATGCAACCGGGAGAGGCGCTAGGATGATGATGATGACCTTTGATAATATTAAGTAGACAAGATGTATATACCTTCGGATAGGGCCCGACTTCGCGGTAGACCCAGAAGAAACTAGCGAGATGAGCTGAACTCATTTCATACCGACTTGCACACCATTACCCAAGACCGAAAAACATGGAAGGAGGGCAGGTAGGCTTTGGCCCTGCAGTGCTACACTATATTTTCATAATACAAATAATATGGCAAATTCATAATTCGACGCGACTGTACTTTAGCAAGCTAACCGCAAGGGGTAACTTACTTGCGAATAAAATTAAAGCGCACTTCATGCATTTTGAATTAAATCAGACGAGACGAGTAAACTCTTGTAATAGGTACCCATACGAGTACGTTATTGACACCAAATACGGATTTGACAAAGTTGATTATTATTAGGTTGACTGAAATTGTCTGAAAGAGACTCATGGTGATTGGCTAACATGGCTTAATGCTATGGTTGAAGGAAAATGTACTTCCCAAAGTATTTCCGTGTACTTTTTGCTTATCGTCTTAACCAACATAATTATACGTAAAATGTAGATAGGTACTCATCTCATTCTAAATTCAAAAGAGAATAAATCCAAGAAATCTCTGACATTACACCAGCTTTGTCTGGTTTATTATAAAATCAACTTTCCGTACTTAGTAGAAACTAGTCGAAGCTTAGAATCTTATGAATGCTTTTTAGTTGAAAGCCGACGAAGGTGGAAAAAGGCGGGGTCTAAGCTCTCATAGCTGCCTGCTCGCGGCTTAAGCAGAAAGCTTATAAAACGCTCCTTGTCACGTACCAGATTATGAGGGCGAGACGAACGTATACATAATATTTTATATATAGTTGTACCGTTTTATGCAGATGGAGGTCATAGCTCTGAGCGATCATAGCTAGTACATAGCTCCATGAATACATCGCCACTTTTATAACTTTGTACATTAAATGCTCACTACTTTCATATTGAACCCGCTGAAGCTGAACACCAGTGAATTCAAAATATGTGTATATCATTAGATAAAATGTCAAGTCCAATATTATCAAATGGTTATGGGTTTAATAATAGTCTAGTAGATAAGTTGTAATAAAAAACGAATACTCAGAAAAAATTGGAATCATAATTATTTTTGTCTCATAATCAATTAAAATAATTAATTTCGTGATAATATTATTTTAAATACAATTATTAACTCCAACAAGATTGTTCGCAAGCTACAACGAAATTCGACACTGCTGCGGTTGAATTCCTTTGGTTTGCATACTTTATAGTAACAAGATACTAATTAACATCAACGCACTTATCCATAGTATCGAGTATTAAACACCTGTTATTAAATGCCAAGTCAATAGTAATTTATAATTTGAGCCTATTCAGCAAAGGCAAAATGAATCGCAATTTAATCACTATAATAGGTACACATTATGAAAAAACAAAGTCACTGTCCTCATGTACTATGCTCAAATCTTTAAAACAATGAATACGACTATTAGCGGATTTTATTTATCAGATAGAGTGATTCAAGAGGAAGGTTTATATGTTTAATACATGCATGTTAAAGTAGTAAAATGGTAATAATTTTGGTTTCACCCGTACCACCCCGTACGAAGCCAGAGTGGGTCGCTAGTCACTACATAGTATAAAACTAAGTCGCTTTTTCTGTCCCTATGTGTGTTGTATGTCCCTATGAACGCTTAAATCTTTAAAACTACGCAACGGATTTTGATGCGGTTTTTTTTAATAGATAGAGTAACTCATGAGGACGGTTTTTAGTTTTTATGTATAATATCATCCATTAAATAGTGGACAAGTACCACGGGCGAAGCCGGGGCGGGCCGCTAGTTGAATATAAAACAAAATCGTGAGGACCTTTCTTTTGTTATTCTGAAACTATTTTTAAAAAACGCCAGTGATATTGATCGGGGTCAAAAATAGAATAACGGGATGGCTAAATTGCAGTATTCAGGGAAAATTACTGGTATAATAAAAAATGGGACAAAAACAAACTTAAATAATTTATGTAATTGTTACTTCGAGGGTAGAAGAATGCCGAATTAGACTAATGCAGACGATTTTTCGTTGTTCATAAAAGTACAATTTGGTGCATACAAGTGTGTTTTTATTTGTAGTGAGTATATATAGGAATAAGTACCTTCATATCTGCAGTATAACAGATACCGTATATCAATAGAATTGTGAAAATAGATGTTTAAAAATCAATAACAATAAGGCGAGGGAAATGCAATGGTTCAGCCTATCCTCACCTTCGAGACCGCTGTTTAGTTAATTTACTTCCATTCCTTACTGGCAAGGAATAATATATCTGGATTTAACGGAAAAAAATAAGTATTTACCTCTCTTCTGATTTCGCAGTCATCCTGGGGGCGGCGAACTCATCGACCATATCCACAGTGGGGGATGGAGCCACGCTGCGCTTCTCCCGGCTGTCCTGCTTCGAACTGTCGGCCGGAGCTTCAGACGGCATGTTGACTGACGCTGCTAGCACTGGACCTGGGGACACGGACATCAATAAACAAGTTAGTATGTTTTAGATATTCCCTAACCTAGCAACTATTGAGTTTGATTTTTTTCGGCTATTAGCGGCTGTAGAAGGCTACCTCTACAGCTTAACCGGACTATTGTAGGAGCGGATGGCACACACCACAAAAACTTTGGAGTGAACGTGTGTTTAAACGAAAAATCAAAAGTATTTTGATTATATTACTTAATTTCAAATAGTCCTTATATTCTGTCAACTCTTATTAGGTAGGTATTACAAAACTATCTCATTTTGCGTGGGTTGGTAAAAGATACCAACCCAGCTTGGTTTTTGCTTTGTCTCATGATCCGACGAAAATTATAAAGTGATTCCACGAATTTCAACTCCGACTCATGCAAATATTAATTATAAAATACTTTTGTTAAAGACCTTTGAGAGTCATCGTAGTGAAAAGATTAGTTTATGTGCGAGGGTGGAACCATTTAGTTGTTGAGAGCGTGGCGTCACGGGTGACCGAACATCTCTACAAAAGACCTTTATCTGTAGAATTCATATTTAAGCAGAAATACTAAAATACCCCTGACCTATATTGTCAAAAACAGGAGACTCAAACATAAAACGTATTATTTATGTATTTCGGAATAATCCTCTTCAAGATAATAAGCGTTAATACGTTAAATCCTCTTGAAAATACATTCAGAAATAATTGTCATGCCAACATCAATCTCTCTCTCTTTTTATCATTTTGATACACTTATTTCATTCGCTAGTTGTTATTTCGGTACCAAATGTAACAGTATGACCAATATAAACAGCGTCGTACACAAGATTATCTGTATCGGTGTAAATTGCGATGTCGGAACGGTCACATAAAGCGAGTAAACCAGGAGCGGGTGACAGACACAGTTTATTGGAGTGTTTCTCTTCATTACCGAGGATGCGATCACGATCCGACCAGCAGAGTTTACGACCTCACTAACAGAAAACAGAGAATTTGTGCAAAGACAAAATTCAAGACCAATTTATTCAGTTGCGAAGGGCAAACGGCTACCTTGTATAATGATAAAAATTCCGACTGAAAGGAATTTCTTCTCATTTATAATTCAGTTTTTCTTGAGAACGTTTGTAACGAAAATAAATAGGGTAAACGTTTGAGTAGGTATCCTGCAAATATTATGTTTCTTCTTCGAAACGTATTGAGAATTGGTTGGGTAGTAACTATTCCTGAAAGTTAATATTGTGTGTAAAGGTAACTTCTAATAGATTTTTTTTCCAATGATTCTTAAATCCCTCCTACCAAAAAGAAGATAATTATCAACAATACTTGAGGCCAAAAGGTCTACTCTCTTTATCGTGAAGATAAATGATTATGTCTATATTTCGAATGCCAACTTCCGCAATATCTCTCTGATGATCTTTTCATATACATTTTCTATTTAATAGAGGAGCAAGCTCATATTGCATTGCGTTCGCACGTGAGTCTACGCCCACCCGCACAGATGGCTTTAATTGTTTGAGCTAGGTTATCTAGAGGACGGATCAAACCAATATTATCTAGTACATTGATATCTTTACTGGTTTAGATTTTTATAATCAAACAGAGTAAAAGATCGCGGGTATCTCAAAACATTGTTCGGTTTGTTAAGCGTTTACAAGGACATACGGCCCCAAATTATAATACGATTATTGCGAATGTTGCATTAAGATCATCACACTTCAATATCATGGAAGCGACGTGAAAATAGAATCGATTCATTGATTGACAGTAACAATTTTAGGAAAGCTTCACTCTGAGTTAAAACGATATTGTCAGCTGTCATTCTTGGAAGTTTTATGCTGTCAAAGACGGTGTTCGGTAAGTACATAAGCCCTCAGATCAATGGATATTCATTGAATTGGGATAAAACGTTTAGTCCCGTCATAACCCTCTGGCCGTTACGGATACGTGTCTGACCGAACATAATAAAATGTTGGAGGTTGGGACGTGCAGCTTTACTTTCTTAGTAATTTAAAACCATGATAGTCTAGTGGTTGAAGTGCGGGGACTTGGTGACGAGGCCCTGAGTTTGATTTCCGGGTCGGGTAAAAAATTGTTGCGGTTTTTCCGAACACATGTCACGTTTGTTTTAAGCAATCTGCATTTGGTAAGCATCGTGATTAAGCCAAAGCCGATGGTTTATACGACAGCTTAATAACAAATGACAAACGCCGTTGCTCTGCAGTGGGACACTTTTCCTTTATTCTTAATAGATATAAAAATATTTACCAATATCAGGGTTCTCAGGGTTTTCATTAAGCATCTGCTGAATCTTTCTTATCTTGGAGAGAGACGCCTTGTCCTCCTGGTTGAAGTGCACGATGGAGTCCGTGAAGTCTTCAGGAGTTAGGAGCACCATGTTTGTCGTTCCGACCTGTTCAAAGAAAACAAATTTGCTCATTTTGGCATAGTTCAATTCCAAAGTGGGTTCATCTATTTGGGTGTATTGAAATCTTATACAGTCGGTATGTTCGAAATAATTAAAACCTATGTGCAAATACAATATGTTCTGTGTAGTACCTAAATAAACAAATACGAGTATGTCAAACTGTCAGGCGCACTCATAGTGCTGACGTTACAAGCAAACTGCGTTTAATTTAGGTTCATTTTAAAATGGGGCATAACTGCGATAGTTTAAAATTTAAAAAGAAGTGTATTTTGTGAACCCAACAGCATTTCGACGCGAAGTTGAAAGACTAATTTCAAAGAATGGAACTCTTTTGCAGAAAATGGGCAAATAAGAGAATCATTTTAAAAAACTTTGATGAATTTCAAACAATTTAACTCATTCCATGAGTTCTCTTATAATTTCCTTCATTAAACTTTACAATAATTTAATTTCAAACTTGTATTATAAAGTTTAAACTCTGGATAAGACAGTTACGGAGCTCTTAGCTCAACTTAAAGAGTAAGACTTCTTGCGTTGCATCAACTTAGTGAATCTTGGAAAGATACCCTTAAAATTAAAGTTAATTTGCATGTGACGAGGGTAACAACTAAGTATTGGTTTGCACAACAAAACAAATTTTAAACATTAATATTCTAGGGACTCTAGGGACTTCTTTGATGCTTCGTATATTATTGTATTTTTCATAATGGATGAGCTCGCGGTTTGGCTTTATAGGCGTATATAGAAACTTATATATCTATAGCAATAAGATCTCTAAACATTATTAACAACTGCTTGTGAAAATTCTTTCTATGAAATAAAGTTTGATTTCGTATAATAATGTTTCAGATTCAGACCTCGTCTTATGTGTTTAACTGTTTCTGTCTGCTTTCCAAAGTCGGTGGTAGAAACTATGTCTCTAGATATTTGGGTAATAGCTGAAGATTCGTAAGTGCGTCTTTGAAGCCTACATTAATAAATAACATTTTCTTCCTTTCTTCTTCCTTCTTTATTTTATAGGGAGTAAACGAACAAGAGGGTCATCTGATGATAAGTGATCACCTCTGCCCATATGGACATCAACAACCGTACTAGGGTCCCTAATGCGTTGCCTGATGACTGCCTTTAAGATCACATACCCACCTCAACTGAGCTCTGGTGACCTTACTCACCAGCAGAAACACCACAACTGTTACGAAGTGCTTTTTCACTGTGGTCTTCTGTAAGGTGGGAAAGTACCTTCCCAGACGAGTGGCTCATTCGAGTGGAAGTTCCACTAAGCTTTACCTTTTTAAAAACCTTCCTCTCTTACTTTTTTCTTTCTTATTTCTTACCTTCTTAGTATTCCTCTTATTATAATCCTGGTAGTAGTCCCCGCTCTCCTCGTCCATGTCCGCATACATGTCCTCATCATCGGACAGGTCGTCGTCGGGCATCGCGTCGTCTTCCAGGATCGTCAGCTTGTGCAGCTTCTCCAGTGTGCTGTAGTCGTTCTTGTCTTCTGAACCCTTGGAGGAACCGTCTTGATCGTCGTCGGTGTATATCTGAAAGGAAAGAATGCTTCTTTAATTTCATTTATCATCATCTTTGCGCCTCTCCTGGTCGCATCCTCAGCCATTGCCTCGGAGCCCACGTACGCTACTTCTAAGATGATGATGAGAAAAGATGATGTGAAGAGGGGTAGTTTTAGTGGATACTAGTTGCTGGATTCTCGTAATGGAAATTCGGGAGAAGCCCTTTTATGTCCCAGGTATAACAATGTATAGGAAACAAATTCCAAGTGATTGAGGTGATGGTTAGGATTTTTTTGGCATCAAAATTAATCCGAGTTCTAAACCGTATCGTTACACCCATCGTCACTTCCTGCATGTGGGCCATTTGTAAAAGTAATCTGCATGAACCGCAATCGACTAGCGTCATAATCCCGCCCGTGTCAACGCGTCGCGCATCCCGCGGCTATCATCCAGGTCGTGTCACATTAGCAGCGCACGTTGACTAGTGTTGCCTGTATCTAAATAACTCCGTGCGTCCGCGTGAATCCCGGTTCCCGCACAGCGTTCTTAACAGGTTAAAGCATTCCTCGTCAAATAGTCTACTATACAAAGAAAAATATTTTTTAATTCAAACCAGTCGTTCCTGAGCTAAGCGCGTTTAAACAAACAAAGTAACAAACTCTTCGGCTTTATTATATTATTAATCTAAATTATTACGCAGGTATTGTACATACGAAGTTTAGATGTTCGGAAGTTGGATGTGTTATTAGTTAAACCCCTGTTATCTAGGAAAGCACGTTAGACCATTAGTCCTGCGCCTGCCTCTACGGTCGTGTCAAATTACTGTCCCACCGAGCTATGAGTCTGAGGGTAAGGGCACCTGTGCTTGCGCACGCGCTTCTACCACTATAATACATAGGCGGTTTGATAAGTTCGTGCAAAGTCAGAGAGCTTATGCTATTGCTTCGTTTTGAGTTTATGTTTGATTACTGGCATCTTTTAGAGGACCATACGCAAAGTTTCAGCTTTATCGGCCCTTTTCTTTGTGTTTGGCATTGATTCGCGTAAAGGAAGTCGAGTGATTTTGAGAACATTTTGTGAAACAGTATTTCGTGTGGTGATTTCACATTACTGTCTGAAAAGCAAAACTCCTCAGGAGACAAAAGTGATGATTGACAAACATTATGGAGACTCTGCACCTTACATTATCAAGTGTTTTAAAAAAAATTGCAGTGATCTTATGGGTCCAAGTGATGCTAAGCCATCTGGACGTCCTGTAGAGGGTACTACTGCAGTAATGTTGGTTGAAATCCATGACATAGTGATAGATGAGAGAAAAGTGAAGATGCATGAGATTACTAGTGCTATGGACATCTCGAATCAACGAGTACATAATATTATTCACCAACATTCAGTAACGAGAAAGCTGTCTGAAAAAGTCATTTTTTATTATGGAAATGTACCAGCCCACACCCCAGAAGATGTGGTCCCAAAATAAGTAGAAATAGGCTCCCAATTAGTTTTATATCCATGTTATTCTACAGAATTGACTCCCTTTGACTATAATCTGTCGCTATATTTAAAAAAAAATATTTGCATGAATAAGATTTTGTTCAAACAAGGAGGTAATGGCTGAAAAATTTGGCTATTTTTTAGACCTTTACAAATCCTATTATTTGGAAAGGATTAACTAATTCGAAAAGCGTTAAATTACGTGTATAAGCCTCTAAGGAGTCTATGTCGAAGAATAAAAAAGGTTTACCTCAAAAAGTAACATACTTTTTATTTTTGCACGAACTTATCAAACCACCCTCGTATATTGTTAGATCGGACGCGCCGTCGTCGCCCTCGTCAGAGTGGCTGCTGCAGCAGTGTTTACTAAACTTTAAAGAGAATAGCTGTCCGGCAACAAATTAGCGACCCCTCCAGAGTCGTGGGTATGTGCAATGATGATCAGGTGAATAATTCAAGCGTTTGCCGTCTTTTCCAAAAATAAATTAAGCCTCTTCACAAGTATTATCAAGCTCTGCAAAATTGTTGGATCTATTTCCACTTGGCAAAAATGTGGGCGACACGACAAGTATGCTTAGCAGAAAACGGTACACTCAAGTCGTTCGTTACATAATGTTTTTACATGGAAAATTAGATTTATTTATAAGACAAACATAGATTTTGAGACCTCAGCCAATAGGGATTCAGTCCTTTGAAGCTTTAATGTTACTTTCTTTGTATTTAATTTTCTTAAAATCTTTGATCATTATCTTTTGGCCTCCTACGTATTTGGGACTTAACATTATATTGCTACTACCACACAAATGTTACTTTTATCATCTTTCCCGCCATAGAACTAGACCTATTTACAATCCTGTGGTGTCAGCAAAGGCAAGAATATTCCAAGTATATTAATAGTTAATATTGCAATTCATCCGCAATTTCTTTTAAATCCTTGCATTAAGGTATATCAGAATGAAAACGAAAAATGTAGGTACTACACTAGCCACATAATCACATTCGAGCTTCGACACTACTGACAAATTGTTCACGCGAGAAGGGACAGCGGTAACGACGTTTTTGGGGTTTCGCCAATGGGAGCGCTTAGAATTACCATGTACGAAGTTAATTGAAATGCTGGCGAAATTAGGTTGACTTGACATACGCGTGTAACGAGTACGGAGATCTTTAATAACTGTTTATACCTAACTTATATCAATTAGGCGGTTTTGCTTGCAAACGTTGCATTTAAGGACCACAATTTTCGTTCCCTTTCAAATCTTATTAATCTTGCAAAAGCTAATGCCATAAAAAACGTCTCTCAAAGTTCTGCGTTTCAAATAAATTAACGAGTTACAAGCATACGAAGTCCCATCGTCGTCGGCAAACCAACTGTACACGAAATTCTGCACATAAACCCACGCTTAATTTGCTTTAAAAATTTAATTGCGTCCTCTGCAATCCATTTAAATTCCACAAGCAATGCAATTAAAGGAACCCTTGAAATATGAAACGCGAGTCAAAAGAGTATCGCATATCTTTACGAGCAACTAATGCACTTGTTATTTATCGTCCTTCCCTTTCACACGTATGCTTTGTAAACACGTGAGAAAGAGAAGTGGTTTTTGGTAGGTTAATCTCAAGAAGCATAAACGATTTGAAGCAAAAATAAAACTGTAATCCTTTCGTTTCGAATCCGTAGTGATTGAGAGCACGAATCGAGTTTAGTCACGTGTTAAGGTGCTACTGTATTCTGAGGGTGCTACATATGTACCTATATTTTGCATTGAGGTATTACTACTACGAATAGAATGAACATCGAGAACAAAATCTTTGCGTCAGCTGACAGGGGAGGTTGAGGTACCTATGCAATGACGCAACAAGCTTGATTTTTCGTCCTGGAATGATTTGTGCATGTTTTTAAAACAAAACTACCTTTTTTTGATATTAAAAATAGTTCAATGGGCGGCAACTATTGTGCATGGTCAACAGTGCGTATAAGAAGATATTTCTTCTTAGCAGTAGGTAATCATCTCAATGGCTATATAATAAGTTATCTCAGGACCGCATATGTAATACGAGTACGACTTGAAATTAAACCGCCTCATTCACATGTTAGTTTAGTAAACTGAAACTTTCACAGATGTACTGCGGATTGCCAGAACGAGTATATAAACAGACTTCTAGACAAAACAATCTCGTTACATTATTATGTTGACATAATGTTCAATTTGTACTGAGGTTGGTTAAATAAGTTTTCCCTTGGGTCTTGTTACGTCTATGTCTTGGTACATAATTATTTAAGCGTAGGTGCTTGCTTTTCGACAAATAAACTTGGTATGTAAATAAATGTTAGGTACTTGCTATAGTTAAATCTGTAAAATGAAATGATGTATTAGAACATACGTAAGTTTCGTAACAACAACTTTTTACTGCCCCTATCAGCCATGTGGTTTTGTTGATTCATATTCATATCTGTTAAAACTTGCGTAGCGTAAAAACGTTTTCGTAATATTAAACTAAAACTTTAATAAAAAATAAACCAAGATGTATTGAAATCCCTTACATCGTACCTACCAGTCGAAAGTCTGCAGCAACGTGTGTTGTGTTTCGCCATTACACGGGCAATAAACAGTGCGTAAGTGTAATTGTACCCCCAGTACTGGACGCGATGATCCCACTCGGGACTGTTTTAAAGGCCATTACGCCTAATGCCTGCTTTATCTCCTATTTTGTAACACTTATTCTGGCATCGTGCCAAACTGTAGACATACGTAACAAGACTAGGCCCCTTGAGAAATCAATAAAAGGTTTGAGAACGGACACAGAAAAATCAAAACATTTTTCTTGAGTTTCTTGACCTTAGATAATGGCCTGCTTCAGCATTATTGGATAGTGTCTCGGAAATCAGATACCTAACTTTCCACCGACCTAACATTTTTGCCTAACTTCTAGACTAAACAAATTTAGGAATTACAAATCACTTTATAAATCATTTCGCCGAACCAATTAACGCCTACTCCGATTGAAATGAAACCCTCCAACTTTTCCAATTAAATTTGAATCGGCAAATATTTGGATATTTGATACAACCGCGCCGCCCAACAAGCATCCATTGCGATTTATTCCAAACTGCGAGTACTATCTCTTAATTACTTCCAGCCCAAGTAAACATCTGACGCGCGTTTGAAATATCACAAATCTAGAAATATTCAACATATTTTTAAAAAAGGAAACTCTTCTACCCCTATCTCACTTAAGTACTTTCATCCCAAACAAATTCTTAATTCAATTGAAGCCGAAACCGGGAAGATGATTACAATAATATCCAAAATATATATCACAAATCGCCTCCATCTTTTCATTTATCCAATAAATAACGCGAGATCCAATCCAAAAGAAATTTAAAATGGGATACGTCCCAGCTGTCAGATACAATTTAGCACGAGGGAATTGATTGCGTGCATAAATTTATATTGGTGTTATTCGCGCTCGATCTCAATCGCCACGTCGACAAAAGCAATATATTTTGATCAGTTCGCTGCAACGACTTACCGACTTATCTCCATATATAGACCAAGCCAAAGAATATGTTAAACTTCTGAATTCACTTAATAAACCTAAATCCATCCATTGTCGGTCCACCATTTGAATCTAATCAAAACAAAAATAATGAGATCTAAACCTATTGGAGCTCCCAATTGTTCACGCAATAAAATGACGTTTTCTGATACCTTCTTATAATAGTATGTATCTATTCGTATGTATATTAAAGCCTTGATGTAATGCGTGTAAAAATCACAGATTGATTTCATACGAATTCTTCAATGCTTGTTTAATTTGTCATATCAGGGCCAAAGTGCTAATTTTCCGTGCTGATGTTACTAACTGTGTGTGTAGTTTCATTTAAAAACAAAAGCCCAAATGAAATACTACGTGATGTATAAAACAATTTCTCTGATATCTCTATAAGTGTCTAGCTAAATCTATTCGGGATCCATAAAGAATAACACATTGTAACACAATTTGGCACTTAGCCGCGATGCGATGTATAGAGAATTTCTCCGAGTACTGATGTTGTATTCATATGACTTGTAATGGCCACTAATGTTCTTAAATATTTGTATTGAGAATTCTTTCTTTGCAATTATGTACTATCAATTATTGACTTTTACTTATAATTATAAATGGTTAATAAATCGGTATGGATATAGGAATTCGTAGCTTTTTAACTAATAGGTTTTTAGATTTACATATGTTGAAGAACCCATTGATGCGATTAAAATTCACAAAATAAGCAGAATGCTTCAAGTGTTACTTAATTAAAATTACCGAATTGTGCAGTTAGTCAGGGATCATGAGTAGGTTACAAGTATACACTCTTCCCAAAGCGGCTGTATGTTGAAGATCCGCGTTCAAGTTTGTTTTGATTTATCTGCTTGCTGCTTGTTATTTTTAACACGTGTCCGTCAATGGCGTCAATAAACAAGCATTGAATGGATCGCATCAAATTTTATTCTTAAAACATCGAGTGTGCGTTTTTTGGCTTCGACCCGGATCGCAACATATATCCAGTCTTATTTTGTCTCCTTTTTTATTTTTTCGGAGCACCGGTCGTTCACCTCGCGATCTGTTGACAGCGACGACGCAAGATTTATGCACAAAGTTGATGAAAAGGAAACCAATAAATGTCTCAACCCAATATTTTCTTTGTTGACTAGGTACGAGTTATTTCTGTCGTTTGACCTCATTGTGGCATTTTCGTAAACTAAAATCCGATTTCCAATTGATTCGTGGTACGACACACATAAGCGAACGTTCTTCATACTCGTGTTAAAAGAAACGTAGCTTATACTTAATGGATTTTGATGTAGATTTCATAGATAGAATAATTTAGAAGTTTGTTAAGTTACATTTGCATTATTTAAATGGAGAAACAATCATTTCTGTGAAAAAGGTTTTGGACAGTTTTAAATTGATAATGAGAAATATCGCGGCTGGATTGAACATTGGAGTAATGTTGACGTACAAAATATTTTTACGTAACAATTTCGCGTAACAACTTTCTGAATAAATGTTACTGTAATCTCAATAAATACCACTTTAATCAGAACTGGCACGTGTATTGGATATTTTATCCATTCGGAAATATTATAATCTAACTGCAGAGGGGATTTTACTAAACAAAACTCAACGTTATTCAATGTGGATCGACTGTATTAATCTATTGTCATGAATATTTAAATAGTCAACGCATTGCTGATTTAATCTTGGTTGTAGATGGAGCAAACAGGTACGATTTTTAAACACAAACTTTTAAAAAAAAAAATCTGTATAGCCTCACTTTAGTCTTTAATAAGTGAACCGATTTTGAGTCATTGGGAGTAAAAAGCTCCATAGTTATGTACTGTTGCGACATATTCTGCATGATAGAAACTTTTTAATCAGTCGTCCAAATCAGCCAGTGTCGTGGTAATATTGGGGAAGAACTCATTAATGCAATTAGCCACTAAATGTAAGAGTCATTCAGTAATGTTGTTGAACTAGCAAATGCGCTATTTATTAGGTTGCAGAAGAGACTGTACACTTGTCTACAATAAATAACAATACAGGTAAATTAGGTAACTGTTGGCGATTCAATTACAAAAATACCTCTCACGCCCGTGAAGCCCGATGAAATGTAAAATGTTACATTGAATTAACCAGGTCGGAATGACCCCTGCGACCTTTGCCCTCCCGCCCCCGCATGACGCATGCACTAGGATTACTGCATTATTCACTCGTTTAGGATCCACTGAGCGAGGTACTCTACAATGAGAACCCGGCATAGTCCACTTTGAAAAATTGTGTGGTCAAAGTGGACTACCTCCGTATGCACTAGGATTACTGCAATTTTCACTCGTTTTTGTTTCAACGAGAGTGTAATCCACAGTGAGCACCCGAATCTTGAGCACCTGGCCTAGTCTACTTTGAGCAACCAAAAAGGCCTGCCATAAATATCAATCGGTGCTGAAAATGGACAGGGTCAAAACTCAAGCTGCAGGTGCTCAAAAATTGGGTGGTCAAAGTGGACTACATCCACATGACGCATGCACTAGGATTACTGCATTATTCACTCGTTTAGGTTCTACCAACCGGTATTACCCGCCATTGATGAATTAAAGACTCTTACTGCTATTACGTTTGATGTTGGCTGGACGAGGCCCGACCACCAGTAATAAAGTTAAACCGTGGAGCACATTTGTGTCCGTTTGAAGTGCACATAGGTTGAATCGATGTTAACAAGTAATGAAATATTGTAGGTTCACACGGACAAAGGCGATTAGTCAACATTGGTGAAAGTCATTGTAAGAAAAAAGTTGTTTCTGTTTAAACCTCTACAACAACGAATGGAAATGAAACATGAATATCAATCACCAACCAGTGAAGAGCCTGTAGGGGACAAATGGGAATAAAGGAATTCGACGCGTATTTATCAGAGCTTACACGATTTTCGTGCAATTATCTCTATTTCCTGCAAATATTATCGGTATCTACTATATATAATACACATACATTTTTATGCCACATACAACTATGAGTCGGGAAATCAGCCATCAACCGTACCTTCCTGAAGGTTATCTGAAAGAATGTGTTTTGAACGATAACAATATTTTTATATTACTATGTGGACTGTAAAAGTGTAGAGGAGACTTGAAGTCTGCTTAAAAAAATGAAAGTGTTTATTATATTGTCCAACTAGAAATTATTTCCCGCCAAGAGCGACAAATCATTTTCAGAAAAGTAAAAAGCGTCTTCTAAAAAAAAAATATTAAGAACTTTACGAAAGTTCACAGACATATTATCTTTAAAAGCGAAGCCGACGAATAAAATAGAATATTAATAAGGATAGAATGGCATTGTCAGAACTTTCATTTAAAATCTATTCATGCCGCAGGCTTCTGCCCCATTGTGGGGCTTTGCCGCGGCAATTTGGTGAATCTCAACGATTCCATAGCAGCCATTTCACTGGTAATAGTTGATAACGAGCTATAATTACTTTAATATTTTATGAACAGAATATAAATTTTAAGAAATAAGTCATTTATAAAGTTCAAGACTAGAAGGCTTAAAATTATTTGAATTTAAGATCTTTTAATACATAGTAAACGTTGTGGTAAGAACTTTTATATTGTTAAGATCGACTTTCAACGTTAAGTTCATTTAAATTAGCTATAATCTTGCTTGTAAAGTTGGATACTGGAGTAACTTTTTATTCAATTAATTAAGCTATGTCAAGTAGGCTTCAGAACTAAGCTGTAATGTGTATAAGGTACATATTAAGTTTGTAACTAAGTATCTTTTTGCTAGAAAATAACATTGTTATTACCACATTATCAATCACCAATAATCGATCTGTTCAATTCTTAGAATATCGGGGTTAAAGGGCAAATTGTTAGATACTAATTAATCCGGGATATTTCCAACGCAAACGTACGTCGTATGGTGGCTCATTAACAAATGAATCATCTATGAGTGTAATCATTATCTTTTGAAGAAAACATTTATAGTAATATTTACACAACAACAATTACTGTTCCTTACGCATTGAAAATTAAAACAGTACTTAAAGCGTAACATAAAACAGTACTAGTTTTGTTGTACTAATTTAAATATTCTCCTATAGAGGTCTAAAGCAAAAAAAAATATTACCACTATTATAGAATAATATATAGATATTTACTCATAGGAGTAAATACAAACAAAAATAAAAGAAAATAATGGTGCGTCAAAAAGGAATAAGCATGAATAACTTATAAATTGCTATCGCTATTAGATATAAGTGAACGAATAAGAAGTGCTAGATACGGGCTAGTGAGTTTGTAAAGCCGGCCATGTTTGCTGTCTTCGGCAAATCCGAAACAGCCCAGAAGCACTTAGACAGCAAATAAGATCTGGACTCACCTAAGCACTGTTACTACCTCATTCCTTTGCATTTGATAAGATAGCGTCGCTCTTATCGTTGATTCCCTCTTTTTTCCTGTTGTTCCTGATGTCGACTGTTTTTTAAAATTCTATAACGGTACTTCTACATTCCATAAAATAATGTAAAAGTGGTACTCAATCAATTATTAACTTTTACTTATATCTTTTTTATGAAATTGTTTGACAACCTAGTATTTGATACAAAATGAGCTGTGCGAGTTAATATAAAAATTCCAGTAGACATTTTTGTAGAGGAAACAATATTAATAATATGAAATATGAAGCAAAGCAGTACTTTCCCCACTCGTAGGTACGAAAATGGCAACGAGTATTCTGAGAATTTGAAACTCCATAATGACTATTTTCGGCAACTGAAATTCCATGTACACCAGCTTTTGATTTAAACCTTTATATAAAAGTTTTATATGACATGTGTGAATAAATGTTGTAAAATTATTTGAATGTTTAAGTCATATTCGTGCTCATAGGGGATCACTGTTTTTAAGATTTACGATTCTCAATAAACTAGTAGTTCATAATAATGTAGAGGTGTTACATCTATTTACCGGATTGTTCAATAAACTCACTATTTAATTTCTCATTTCAAACTTTGCAAATACGAGTAAATAACACAAGGAATTGTGTTATTGTAGCTATAATTTCAGCGGATATATTATACTAGTTCGCCCTTACAGTGATATATAAAGGCCGATAACGATGATGATTATAACGTTAATTCCACTACATCATGCGGTGGCCAGCCGCCAAGTAGAGAGTATTTCATTGGGAGGGATCGGAAGACGTCGGATGTGGCCCTCTGCCAACTTTATTACGTTACTTCCACCGTGTATTTTTGCCGCTTTTCAATAAATACATTTGGGTTATTCCGTTTTACCTGACCGCGACGTTTTATAACGAAACATTTTGTAAACGAAAATGTGCATGTTTTATATCTTCTATGAGTGATATGCTAAGAAGTGAACTTTGTCATTAATACCTTTATCTATATTATTAAGGAATATATACTCAAATTTTACATAACAAAAGATCAACGTCCGTCGCCTAGGCGCTAGAGGTATTATGTCTATAAAAATATTTCGCTACATTACACTTTTATCCCCAACATCAATCACTGATGCGGAGTGACATACTCACCGACGGATAAAAAGGTAAATGTAAAAAAATTGGCCAAGTGCGAGTCGGACTCCCGCACTGAGGGTTCCGTACAAATTCTATTTTTGACGTATTAAAAAAACTACTGAATAGATTTCGTTCGAACCAATTTTCGTTGGTAGTTTATATGGTAATGTACATTATATTATTATTTCAGTTTTATCATCCTCTTATTTTAAAAGTTAGAGGGGGGGGGGACACACTTTTTTCCACTTTGGCAGGGTCTGTCACGCAAAGTATTCACTTTAGAAAAAAGTGATATTAGAAACCTTAATATAATTTTTAAAGACCTATCCATAGATACCCCACACATATATGTTCAATGAAAAAAAATATTTCGAGTTTCAGTTCTGACTATGGGGACCCCCCATTTTTTTTATTTTTTTTCTATTTTCGTGTGAAAACCTTGTTGCGGTTCACAAAATACATCCACTCACTAAGTTTCAACAGTGTAGTACTTATAGTTTCGGAAAAAAGTGGCTGTGACAGACTGGCGGACAGACAGACAGACAGACAGACAGACAGACAGACATGACGAATCTATAAGGGTTCCGTTTTTTTGCCATTTTGGCTACGGAACCCTAAAAAGACCCTGAAGGAATATTGAAAAGTGGATACCTAACGTGAGAAAGATTTAGTTAGGGTTCCGCTAATATGTATATTTATTATGATTCTGCTCGTGCTTGCTTTAATAATTGTGTACACAAAAAAAAATGTAAAAAGCTTTCAGCTTTGCCGGTCTTGCAATCACAGAACATATCAAAAATTATTTTATTTACATTGTCAACCACATTAGGTACTTTCCGTTCCCATTTGCAAGAACCTAATTCTCCAACAATTTCTTCCAGTGACTTCTGTGGAAGACCAGTGCCGTATCACCAATTTGATGCCATGGCAACACGATAAGTTAAAATATTTTTTGTGGTGCAATAACATACCCAGCAGTGTTCTTTAAATAATGTTGTTTGTGTCTAATAAGTACTTTGCCTTCTTTCTCTCTAGACAACTTGCGGAACTCTAACAGCAAACGGAGGAGAACCGTTGACCCGCGGCAAGGGCGTCCTCAGAGACACCTTTCCCGCTCTTCAGTTCCCTCTTTGATCTCAGACTTGCTGTATCTAGCCTAAACCTACTGAGGTATATCTATTTAGTATTTGCTAGCTTACGAAGCTCCTAGCGCATGTGTGTTTGACTAAACAGTAATGGTATTATGTCGGTTTTCCTGTTGCTTTATATTATTTTCCCGTGGAATTTAAATGAAATGAAACATATAACATGACGAATTAAATAGGGCTCGAATAAAATAATGTAATAATAATTTAAGTAGTGCCCACTCAAAAGAAAACCTATTTTCAAATTCCATTAAAAGACTCATCAAGTAGAGCAGAGTCTCTTTGATACTCGTATTAAAAGGTAAAAATAAACGCTCGAAGCTTCAAGAGAATAAGGAAACATCAATTATCGAGTCTTATTATTAAGTAGCTTAATATGACGTTTGTTTACGTATGTACTGAATATTTCAAATAGGTAAATAGGTCACATAAAACGTATTCACTAATAAAATAATTTTATCAACACCAGTGATTCATGAATGGCAGTTAACCAAATAACATGGGAGCACAAATAATCACTACCTTTGTGCCTATTATGAGTAATTTCTATAAACTCGAAAACCGCAAATTCGTGTATTTAATTATGTTATTATATTTCGTATTTACGAATTGAATGAGTACCTCTTATTGTCGAAAACAACAATGTACATATTTCTCTATGACTGGGAACAAAGCCCTCAAATTAGTTGCTTATTTATCAATGGTTAACCTTTATTTAAAAAGGTTTATGCTCTGAATAACAATATTACCTAAACTCATAACATAACATGTAGCTAATTCATCAACGTCGAAAGTAAATTATTTTAGTCGAGAAACATGAAGTGTATTTCGTGTAACCCTAAATGTTTGTATTGGGAGTTCGTTCATTAAGTAGTAACTTTATTGATTTTCTTTTTTTTAGGGTTCCGTAGCCAAAATGGCAAAAAAACGGAACCCTTATAGATTCGTCATGTCTGTCTGTCTGTCTGTCTGTCTGTCTGTCTGTCTGTCTGTCCGCCAGTCTGTCACAGCCACTTTTTTCCGAAACTATAAGTACTATACTGTTGAAACTTGGTGAGTAGATGTATTCCGTGAACCGCAACAAGGTTTTCATACGAAAATAGAAAAAAAATAAAAAAAGCGGGGGGTCCCCATAGTCAGAACTGAAACTCGAAATATTTTTTTTCATTGAACATATACGTGTGGGGTATCGATGAATAGGTCTTTAAAAATTATGTTAAGGTTTCTAATATCACTTTTTTCCAAAGTGAATACTTTGCGTGACAGACCCTTCCAAAGTGGAAAAAAGTGTGTCCCCCCCCCCTCTAACTTCTAAAATAAGGGGATGATAAAACTGAAATAAATATATAATGAACATTACTATAAAAACTACCAACGAAAATTGTTTTGAACGAAATCTATTCAGTAGTTTTTTTAATACGTCAAAAATAGAATTTGTACGGAACCCTCAGTGCGGGAGTCCGACTCGCACTTGGCCAATTTTTTTCTTTATTCGAGCGTCATTCCACTATCCATTGATCAACAGGTTATAATATTGAAAAGACTGACATCCTTCACCTTTATATTAGAGAACATTTAACACTGATCAAGTGAAATATGTAGTTTCAATGCTGATTACAGTCTTCACCTCACACACGGCATTCGAAACAATAGTTTATTTATGAAGATAATTGACTCATTTTTTGTGGTCATAATATTAGGTACTAGGATCAAACATCAAGTTACATTACAGGTCATTCGAAACTTATTACCTACTAGCGGCCGCCCGCGACTCCGTCCGCGTGGATTTCTTTTTTTCGAAATAAAAAGTAGCCTATGTTCTGTCTCAGGGTCTAAAGATTGTCTGTACCAAATTTCATCAAAATCGGTTGCGAGGTTTAAGCGGGAAAGCGTAACAGACAGACAGACAGACAGACAGACAGACAGAGTTACTTTCGCATTTATAATATTAGTTGGGATATAACTCCTTGGTCTGAATTGACTATTCTTTCTAAGTCCTACGCTTGTATTTGTAAAACCTTGCCACTCAAACTCTAGGACAATGAATTAGCTATAATGCTTGTCTATTACAACGGCTCTGCCATACCTCATTTACTAATGGCGTTATTGTCTCGGCATTATTACCTGTTTGCCGCCTACAAGGCTCTTTCTTACGACGGGCTGCCTCTTTGGGATCATGTTACGCGATCTAATGAACCGGCCGGTAAGCTTTATAAACAGAGCTAAATGGGATATTCGCACCCGTTTACACTCAAGTATGCAGATTCTGTGAATAGAATTCTATTCGCTAAGTAGGCGTAAGCTTTGATTTAATAGACGCCAAATTTCGCCTCGGCTCAGTTAACAGCTTCGTAATGTACAACTAAATTAAGTTGGGGCGAATTATAAAGTGGACTGTCGCCCCAATAAGCTACCTTCCACATTATCGGAGCAGGATTAAGTAGCGGTTGAAACATTTAATTGCCATTTATCAAAGATGGCAATGAAAACAATATAGGTACTAGGACCTTTTAGTGAAATTAAATAATTTTATACCCTGTTTTATTGTGTTTGGTGCCATAGTAGCTAATCCTACTCAGGACTAAAAAATACTGTTTCCTTTGGAATCAGATTAGCACAAATGATGTTGTGTTGTGAACTTTACGAGTAAAAAAATCCAAGTGGGCAATATAATTTTTATAATATTATTAGAATTTATTGCGGGAATAATATTTTCAGTTAAGCGGCGGCCCATATGGAATGCAGAGCAGATCCGTAAGGCCCCGGTATAAAGGTCACGTCATCCGCGCCATTACGCAGATCCCGCAAATTCCGCCCCCGCCGCCGTTCGAATACTAAATATGAATTCCCGAAGTGCAGCAGCTATTCCCGGAGCATATCTGGGTTAACACGGATCGGTGTGTACCTGCAATTACGTCACGGACCACCTGCGTAGCTGCGTTGCCAGTGGTGGTTTTGTCACAGTGTGTGTTACTTTTGACCCTTCTTGTTACAAAGTAGAGTCATGAGCACCAACATGTACACAAACACATTCAAATATGAACTTTACTGCTTTGACGTAAGAGTCGATGTGTATGACAATGTGTATACATGTTGGTGCTCATGACTGATCAAGACAAAAGAAATATGGGCCGTAAGAATCATTTTTGTGAAACTTACCCAGAAATGGGTTTGTCCACCAATATAACCTAACTTGCATTTTCCCAAACATTGCTGGGATCATTCTTTTAATCTATTGTATTAACAGACAATTATTCTTTCACGATTTATTCAAGGTTTGTTAGCTGTCAATCAAATTAACGGAGCAGAAACATACATATAACTTTTCGTTGAAATGTGTGTAATTTGTCCCTATCTATAGGGAATCTCTCTATTTCTTTCCATAGGGAAAGCCCGTGCCCCAGCAGTGGTGATATTAATGATGATGATGTCGATGGTGTTACATGTGTCATTTCTGTATCTGCCGTTGGCAACACAAGCGTGTAGGAGAGACGACTGAGCCATATCACACGAACCCGACTTCTATGCTAGTCACGTGTGCTATTGACAAGTTTGTTAAATGGCTTCGAATAGTTTCATTCATTCCACGCCGCCTACACCGAAATAGTTTTTGAATAACAAATAACTTGAGCTATTTCAGATATAATTTAATATTCAAGCAAAGGGTTAATGACATTTTGTTAAATCATTTTCTAAACCAAAACTGCCACGTCACTTATACGGACTAGTTATACTTCAGAATAGGTACTCTATCGCTTCTAAATACTAGGTATACAACGAGTATGTATTACATACAATATGGTAAGAAAAAGCCATCTGGTTTTGACGAGAGTAACAAAAGGAGAATAGAAGAGAATTTCCCATTCTATTCCCTCATAGAATGTTGGTATGATGTGATACAAAAAGTAGTCTTCACTGATAAGATGATTGCTTAGCACGGACAGCCCTTGTTATTATTGACGTTACTAAATGGAAAAGCTTTCACAGGTGCAAACAAACATTGAAGTGGCAAACAGAAGTCCGATTTGTCATATCATCTCGAAAAAAGATGTACTAATTCTAAAAATAGAATTATTTATTTGTCACAAGCATAGATATTAACATAAATATAGACGAACAATGTAGGTCGTAAAAGTACGACGAGCTCGTTTCTTTATTAAATTCTTTCGGGTAGTTATGCGGACTCAGCTATTTAATATAATAGAAAATGTTGTCCTTTCTATTATAACCGACATTGTTATACAAACAAATAACACTCAACGCTTGATAGTAGCTATTTGTGTTTCAGGACTAAATGTTCAGAGGCAATTCAAGGTTTGTTGATGGGGCATCTCCATACCAAGGTAGGCCAAACATCTGTCAAAAAATATAGACCGACCATCGAATTACTGATCTCCTAACTAGCGGCACCATCAAACGTCAGCACATCGGCAGATTATAATAAGTACTCACTGAACATTCTGCGTAAATTGACAAGTTGGAAACAAATAAAATTACTTTTGATTACCCGAAGGGCTTTACGCTTAGTTTTGGTGAATTTTAATTGGGTTCCACAATTTTCTAATCCTAATCCTAAATGTCAGTGCGCAGACTAATTTTCCACTGAAATAGACATGACTTCCCACACGTAAGAACATTCTCGTCGTTAAGTAAACAGTAACGTGAAAAAAATCGTTCATAATTCCAACTGCGTATCTAAATTCTAAATACATTCTCGTCTATCCATCGAACATAACAAAATTCGCGAAATAGATTACAATCTGCAATCCAAAATCTAAACTGAGAATTCATAACATGCAGAACGAGTATTCTTAGAACTACACGAGTATTTCAATAAACACAAACATAAAATACTAATCGTCCGTTCGGCACAAATTAAGGCCAATGTATCGTAGTGAAGTGCAGTTGCTTCCTAGACCGGTACGCAATTAGCGGGAATAAATATAGTTGGGATACTTATAACTACCTCCTTGGTGTAGTGGTTAGAGAGCTGATCTCGAAACCCCGGAGGTCATGGATTCAAATGTCGTGGGAACACTTGCAATTGGTGTAAGTTTTCCCTGATTGTCTGACAAGAAGGATGATTCCGGGCTTCGGACGGAAAACATGTTAAACGTATGGTGCCGACTATGATCCATGTTGTCTGGTTTTGTTTGTAAAGGTTAAGGAGGTAAGATGGCAGTCACTCCAATGTAAAAAACTAAGCCGGTTAAATCAGGATCATAGTCGCGGCATGCCTTGGTGTGCGCAATGGATGCTACTGGGAAAATGATCATGAAATAATTGTGGCACTAGTGATACTGAATCGGTGCACGGTATAATCCGCCAATGCACTGAAGGTCGAGGGGACCTGTCGAATGTGTATGGCCCAGAAACATCACTGGTAGTGCCATCTGCGTATTATCGTGTCTGCGGTAATATTATTGTGTATTCCATGTATGCATAACGCTAAATATGAACATCGTGTTTATTTTCAAACTCTACGGTTTACATGTGCAATGATGAGCACGAAGCATCAACTATTTTTAAACTTATGTGTAGATTATTAAAAAGGTTAACCAAATCTCCAAGTGATTAATTTTTAATGCGATATTAAAAAAGAATTTCATTTAATTTACATGTATTAAAACAAAAATAAAAATTTGCCAATATTGCCCCTACAATTCATTTAAAAAGATATTAAATGGTCTTTGAAGTTTATTTTATTGCACTTTGGGCTGCCTCATATTGCAAGTTGCATCGATGAAAATACACGTTTGCTGATGTTTACTTATGTTGTGTATTTAAACTGTTTTCAGCAGTAAGAATTTGGGAGTTTTCCAAAACACAGTGTTTACAAAATAACTCTTGCTCCATGTTTACATATTTTACTGAATAAGTAACCGTAACAATCACGTACTTGTTACCTTAAATAAAATGGTGTCACAAGTAATAAATAAATTAGAAATAGTCCAATCCGCAATTCCTTGCTGATCCAAGAATTTTGAAAATGTCAATGATAGAATTATTATTTAACTCTGATTTATTATAAGGTTCCAGGAAAAATCTAATCAGTCTTTTTCATAAAATAACAACTTCTTCCTACCAAGAGAAAAAAGCATGAGAGCTGTTTTGAAACAAAACAATTAACAGCCGTAATGTTCATTTAAGTTTACGCTATTGTAACTCATTATATCCGTTTAAAAGTTGTTTTATTTCAATTGAAAGCAAAATCGTAAAACAAACATTAGTCCCATACATCATTAAAAAACAATACTCATCAAATAACGAGAGTGCTCAACTCACCAACAGCTCGCTTGACGAATGTTTGCATTCTGTAATTAAAGCCCTCCGCTCAATAGGTTACTAATAGACTTTGTTTTACCAGCTCAAATTAACTGCGAAACTTAGGTACGTACTTTGGTTAACTGCAATGATGCGTTATCATTGCAAGATAATGACATTGATTACTAATACAAATTAATGTTACTATTACATCGTGATAGATACGGTTACGAGGGTAACGACACATTTTGGTCCATGTTAGTTTCATAGTCCAAAAAATGCTATTCAATTAAATACATTAAAACAATAACATAAAATAAGAGAGAAGAGTATAGCTCGAAATGTAAGTATATTTTTCAATTCGATCAAACTAGTAGTTTCTTAGATGTGTTATAGATATAATTAGTATAGATTCTTAAATTCGATTAGTTAAGGTTTGTTCATGTGCTTATATTGTGTTTCCGTCACATACTTATACCAGCACGTAGGTACTATGCATATGGAGTACGTTGATAGAACAATCGGATGCCGTCTCTCCCGGCAATAACTCGGGCAAATAGTTCAATTTCCCGCTGATTGGCGCGACGAACGAGTGCATTCTGCAATTAATGCACAGCGCTTGGCTATTAATGGCGGGCCGCTGAAATAGACTCGTCTAGCCGTCCTAGGCATGCCATCGCCTATTTACTGCTGGGAAGCGCATTCTACTAATTATAGGTATTCACAGCAGTGCGTCTTGAACGATGCATCTGAGGACTTAGAGGACTTACTCACTCGTATCGCCGTGGGCGGGACGCAATTTGAAATGAATACGATGTCAAATGAACCTAGTTAAAATCTTTGTTTATCCATTATTCTGTTCCGGCAAGTAGAACTGGTGGTAAAAACAAATTTTCTAACAGCGTTTGAAACATCTCTATGAACTAAATTGAAGCATAATATGAAACACTTAATTATTGTGCCGACAGAAATCAATAAACCATCACGATGAAAAAATCATCAATACTTATAAAAGTGAAAAATTTCATCACATTACCACCATTTTTCCGCCACGCTCTAGTTTTTATTTATAGCAATTCAATAAGCGATCCCGTAAATTTCTTCCAACTCGACCTGGGAACGGAAACTTTCAATGTTTCTGTTATAACAGCAAAACGAACAAAATAATTTACTAAATAAACGTTTCCGACTTGATGGAAAATATTCTTTGATGTTACCTTTACCATAGATATTTTTTAAAGACAAAGTTAATTAGATTATAAGACAAGCGTTCCCATTTGAGTCTTTTTAGGGTTCCGTAGCCAAAATGGCAAAAAAACGGAACCCTTATAGATTCGTCATGTCTGTCTGTCTGTCTGTCTGTCTGTCTGTCTGTCTGTCTGTCCGCCAGTCTGTCACAGCCACTTTATTCCGAAACTATAAGTACTATACTGTTGAAACTTAGTGACTGGATGTATTCTGTGAACCGCAACAAGGTTGTCACATGAAAATAGAGAAAAAATAAAAAAAAGTGGGGGTCCCCATAGTCAGAACTGAAACTCGAAATATTTTTTTTTCATTGAACATATACGTGTGGGGTATCTATGGATAGGTCTTTAAAAATTATATTAAGGTTTCTAATATCACTTTTTTCTAAAGTGAATACTTTGCGTGACAGACCCTTCCAAAGTGGAAAAAAGTGTGTCCCCCCCCCTCTACCTTCTAAAATAAGAGGATGATAAAACTGAAATAATTATATAATGTACATTACCATAAAAACTACCAACGAAAATTGGTTCGAGCGAAATCTATTCAGTAGTTTTTTTAATACGTCAAAAATAGAATTTGTACGGAACCCTCAGTGCGGGAGTCCGACTCGCACTTGGCCAATTTTTATTTTTTCTTTTAATGGACTAAGTGTATTCTGATGTCTATGAATAAATAATAACATTTGAATCCAATTAGTACAATAAGGAAACAACCTAAGTAATGGTTTTTCGCAATAATATTATAAACAGACAAGTGTTGCTCATTTTGATATCTTAAAATGGCAGATTTACGCACACTTCAAACATTAAATCGATAATACGACCGATAATGACGACCCGCTTGGTGTAATGGTCAAGATGTTGCCTATTACGCAAGAGGTCGCGGGTTCGATCCCCGCACAGGACAAACATTTGTGTGCATGAACATGTCTGTTTGTCCTGGTCTGGGTGTTATATGTATCTATTTAAGTATATTTGTAATACCACTGTTGATTCTGATGTCTGTAACACAAGTGCTTAAGCTACTTATCACGGGGTCAGATCAATGTATGTGATGTTGTAAAATATTTATTTATATTTATTTATATTTATTTAATAGTATTAAATTATAAATCTGGTATCAGACTAGACCTTTTCTCACACTAAAATTAGGCCAGTCAGATAATTAGTGCATTGTACCACATTCCTTAAATAGACTTATTTTAAACCTAAACATTAGTATGTACATAAGTGTCAATGTATGTTGTCGGAGTGTGACTGGACTTGATGATGGCATTTAAAAACTCACACGAGCTATTCATTCAATAATTACTTTTTTGCATGTATTGGTGACCGGGTTGCCAGGAGTCCAAATGTTTTTCATCGGAACGAACACTGTTAGACTTTTAGAAGCCTTGCAAGCGATTGATCTTATCGAGCTTGCCTATCAGAGCAAAACATTTTCTTAGCGGTAAGGTAAACAATAGATTCTTCATTCAAGTGCTCATAAATATTTCGAAACGGAAAATCTCTCTCTCATTTATTCTCAAACTCAACTTATTTATTATGCAATTAGATCCATAGACAAATTATTTTGCACGTCATGTTTCATTTTATCCTATCAGCAGTTTGACCTGAATGGCCTATTAAAGACTTCATTCAGGTGATTCATTGCAATCTCAGAATACAGAATAAACCAGAAACCGTCAACGCGCTCATGTCTGAAGATGTTCGCAGTACACCTAATAGGTGTGGTCGACTAAATTGTCAGTTAGTCAATGGCCGACGCCCGCACTGTTGACATCTGATTGCAGCTGTTAGTTTTTTAATAATTATGCCGTCCTCTGTCGTTCCCACTTGCAAAAGTGCTACCGGGTTTACGAAAAAAAATATTGGGATTACGGTTCATCTGTAATTATCACATTTGCAGTCCATTCTATTAAAATATTGAATTTTATTTTTCGTAATTTAACTGTCATGAAAATTATGTGTACCTTTTGTGCGTGTTGCCACAAATTACCCAAATTTTTACAGGACTTATTTCAATAAATTTTCTTGAATTAAGTATATTTGCCTAAAAAAACACATACCATTTGTAAGTGTTGTCACAACACAATATCATATGTGGAAAAAAAAGGTTTTAGATTTGGTTTTTCTGTCACATTTTATTTTTAAATAACTGATGTATAGCATATTTTATATATGTAGGCGTATCATATTATATTGTTGCTAAATATATTCAAACGAAATATACTTTAAAAACTTTCTCATTTTTTTTCCAATATACTTTTACTTCATTCGCGTGGATTTTGGTTTATCCTATGGGAGCATTTTAATCGGGATAAAAAGTAGCTTATCACCCAAGTCACCCCATACCCCACCTGCACACAATTTCAATTTCATTAAAATCCGTCCAGTGGTTTCAGCGTAATTGACAGACAAACATCCAAACAAACAAAGTTTCAAAATAAATTTAATAATTAGATGCATTTATACAAACTGGATGGTCAAGCCTAGTTACTTTTGAAATAATTGTTTGAAAAAACATTATTGTTCAAACGTTTTTCTCAAATTACTGTAGCTGTAGCAGCACCGAGGTACATGAACTTAATATTTTTCTTAAAAACTGTAACTTCATCGAGCGCTGGTATCACTACGCGGGTGGGTGACGCAAGGGGGGAAAGACGTTTTGGACACAACGCGCTCCATAGAAATTTGATTGAAAGCTCTTTCTGGTTTATTCTGTATTCTGAGATTGCAATATGCCTTATTCACTCTAAAGTAAGCAATGTCAACATGTGAACAATAGTCTGCTATTATCACCATGCTCTCCAAATTAATTTATTGGTAAAAGAAACAAAATATTGTTTCACAAACTAGTTCTGTAATCTTGCATTTTTATTTAAAATAGTAGGTAAATAAAAAAATACTCGTTTCAAGTACCTATGCATTTTATTTATCAATTGTTTCTAATTGTCAACCATCGAAATCAATCCGAACATTTTACCGTGACAATTACTTTCAATTGAAAGTAATAAAATGGGGACAATCCCGATCGAGGAGAGATAAGCTAATTGGTAAATGGTTAATTGGTAGCGTGTGAAAAGTAAGCTAATTTGGTCAAGATAGATAATGGTTATTTAAGTTTTATTAAGTGATTGAGTTCCTTTTAGTTTGATAGAAAACCGACTCGACCTCTAGACACACCAAATTGATTCTTAGTTTAAGAGAAATCTCTTCTTATGTAAATAATTATAATTATATAGTTATAACGATAATTATCTTTCCCAGTTCATTTCTATCTACAATTTTCTCAGGGGGAATCAAATAAATCTTTTCTTCAAATGTATTCTCAACTTAAACATCTTTGTTAAATTCTGTAAAATAAGCTTAACATTTCGGAATAAAACTTCTATAGTTTTAGTAGTAGGTAATATGAAATAAGAAATAAAGTTATGTGCGATTCAATAAAATAGGAAAGTAACATTTTTAGGGTTCCGTAGCCAAATGGCCAAAACGGAACCCTTATAGTTTCGTCATGTCTGTCTGTCTGTCTGTCTGTCTGTCTGTCCTGGTTCGTTCTCCGCCGTTTCTGAGCCGATTGCCAGGTGGAGAGATGCATAGTGATAATTCAAGAATTGGTTTTTAAAATAATTGAAAAATAATTATTTTTTACCCCCCTTCCCATACATCGAAAAGTAAATTCGAAAAAAAAAATTCGACTTACCCCATCGTGTGGGGTATCGTTAAAAAGGTATTTTTAAATACAATAAAACTTGCCTTGAAACTATGTGGGTCAAACACCCCAGTCTCGAGATATATTAATACAAAGTTAAAATTAGAGCGTCCCCCCCCCCCTTAACTTTTGAAATACTATTACAATAAATCTGAAAAAAATGTCCTGTATACCTCCAAGTACGTACTTTCAACGAAAACTATAGCGAACTCTGTATCATACATAGTTATTTTTATACAAGTCGACCAACTTATGACGTGCAGTTGCCCTTACTAAATGGTGTCTTAAGCGGTCGGGCCATCTTTTAGCTACGGAACCCTTTCATGGGCGTGTCCGACACGCTCTTGGCCGGTTTTTATAAATAGCGCATACACATCAGAATCACATTTTTATCAGAATATTTATTTTGACATATTTGCTCCTTGATGATATTAAAACTATTTGTTTGATATGAAAACGGGACATTAGACTTTCTTACCAAGTAGGGGATTATTTCCAATCGTAATTAAAAATAATTTGGTTTTGTATAAATAAAAGTTTTACAGAGAATAGTTACAAAATGTTACTCATTCCAAAAACTTATTACTCATTCAATAAACTAGATTAATACGACTTCAGGAACCTTTAGAACAAAAACAGGATGATCTCTTTCGAAATTGCGCAACGCGGTAAATAAATATCTACCTATTCGACTCTGGGCGAGGCGAGTGGGTCGTTGCCCACATTAATTGGAACACTGTTCCTGCTAAATGCATTGTCAGCTGACTCATTGTTCTGGGATTACCATTAGAGGCCCCCGCTCTGCCAATTACGCGACACGTGAATTACTCTCAGTACCTAACTCTCTGCCACGGCCGGCGCAATGTATACCTATAAGGAAAATTATGAATTGAATCGTTTTTCGGACATATAAAAATTAAATCATGAAACAAACTGTTGAGTCCGAGGGAAAAGAAGCAACAATTAATTGGTAATTTTCTTTCGTGTTTTTCAATTAGTTACGCGTCTTTGCGTCGGTAATACGATTTTCGAAATACTTACGGCCTCTTGAATTTAATTTCAATGTTTAAATTAAATTATAATTTCTTAAAACACTTACATAGGATTCACAAATGCTGATCGTAAAAAATTTAATGGCCGACGTACGAGTAAATTAGCAATAAAAGTGTCCACTAATAAGTAAATTTAGTTGCTGTTTACGCTCGTTTCGGCGAATAAGATTTGTATTTTCTTTGCGAAAGTAATCCATGTCAGTAGGTAGAGAATTCAGAAGACTTCGTTTCTAAGAAAGTATGGATCTTTATTATCAGAAAAGTCCCCTAAATATATCTAATATTACTTATAACAGTGATATCTAAGATCTTTTTGATTTTCCTCTGACCTTTTTCCAGATTAGAATTTTTCTTCGGATTTACCATAAATGAACATTGCCTTCAATACATTATTTTCCCACAAAGGCGCCGAGATGTGTTGCTTGAACCGTTTAATATCTTAAATACTTATCTCATTTATGTAATAAATCTGTTACTTACGATTCAATGTACTATTCGAACTTGCTTACCCGAATAGAACACTATCTTACGTCCATTTAAGAGTAGTATAACATACTCAGAAAAAAAATGAGTGTACTTATTTATGGATCGCGATTAAATATTATTGGTCCAAATGCCTCGCAGCCCACTCAACTGTCAATACTTCTTTATAAACAAAATGAAATGCTGACATTTGACTGCCCATCTGCCATGAAGTTCGACACAAGTAATGGCAACAAGTCAAAACAAGGCCAAAACAGAGCAATATTGTTTTGACAAGATGTCTGTCAATATTCGTAATGAGGAACGAAATTCCTCCTACTACATAACTCTAAAGGTCACTTTTATTCGGCTTATTCTTGTTCTCACTTTAGTTTTTCTGTGGATAGCGCCTTTGGTATGCCGTCCCCTTTTGGCTCCTAGCATGGTTTGGGAGATGAAACAAACACTCAGAGTGTAACAGTGGATGTCGTGAGATATTAACTGAGAGCGATCTCTTGTTCATTTGCTCATCTTATCTTAGCGTTAGCTAGAAATTATTTAGTCTGTTCTGCTCTACATATAAAGTCCAAGCTGACGCTACATTCCATATGCAAGAATGCTCAAGGCATATGGGTCCAAATCCCAATCAGGAAAAACTTTTGCTACTAATGTTTGCATTTTCGCTGAGTACCTACTTACGAAATTTTGCTCTCTCTATCTCTATATTCTCATCGATATCTTCGACGCATCATGGCATGTTCAGAAACAGGAAAACTAAGAATATTATTCTGTAGTCTTATGTTTATTTTTCCACTACAATAACCAAGTTACAAGTCCAAATATTAAACTTAAGTCGAAAAGGATAAAATATATCACACACATACACGAGCCCTATCAAACTTATAATATACACACATCAACAAAATCTAGGTATATCTTAATTGTATATTATAAACTACGTTATATTGTTAATTCTATATTATATTTATATGAAGTTTATATGTATATCGATTGAAAGGTATTTTATTCCATTTTTATAAAAAAAAATATTTTTATAGAAAAACAAAAGAATGGCAAAAAAATATTGGTAGTTCCCTCCGCACGGGAAAAGTGCATGAAAATTTAATTTTTTTTTTTTGATATTTTACTAAAGAAAACTGATGCTTTTTTAATTCTTTTTTATGAAACTTGTTGAGTGTTCTTTGAAGAGTAATGTAACGGCATCATTTGAGGTGAAATGAAATGTGGCGATCCGTAGACTTGTAAGAAAGTGTTTCCTTAGAACGCGTCATTGCTGAGGCCCTAACCACCAACCAAAACATTTTACCAAGGTTTTGGAGCACTTATCGCAGTCTTGGGAACGTGGTTGAACGGCACTAAAACAGAAATCGCATTACTACCCAGACACAGGACTAATTTTTCCAAAAGACTGCTAGAGGACGACCAAACATCACAGCGATACGATTAGTAAAAAGGATCCTGGAGGACCATCAGCTGCTGGAAAGCGATCAAACCATGCAAAGGGGTTTGCATGAAGTGGGTCTTCATGTTGGACAACCGCTGCGTGTACGAGCATTGTGATGGGGCAATCGCGGTAAGCGTCTTTCTTGGGCTTAGGAAAATTTTCCATGGATTGACGACCCTTGGTCTGTGATGCTGTAAACCGATGACTCCCGCTACAGATTTTATCCAGATTCAAGAAGAACACGCGTTTTGAGAACTCCTGACAGTATTAGCCGTCTGTGACACCCATAGGAGGTCCACTTATACCAAGGCGGGACAATCATTATTTTAGGAGGATTTTTTCTGGGTGAACGAACCCAGCCCATTTGTATCCAGTTCATCATGACTAAGCAAAAACATCTCAAAAAGGTAGTAAAATCTGTCATTGTCCTAAACAAAGTCCAAATCATCCAGGAATTTATAACCATGAACGACAGTGCTAATTCCCATGCGGCGCGGTAGGTGCCGGCCGCTCTACGAGACTACGATATCCAAGTTTTGGATTGCCCTGCTCAGTCATTCGGCTTAAATCCTACCAAGCATGCGTGCGGCATGTTACATCAATGAGTTTAAGACATTTCCCACCAAATTCCGAAACAGTACAACAACTTCACCATCACTTTGAAAGAGCATGGAGGTCTCATAACGCAACAAGACCTTAACAACTTAATTTTAAGCATTGACAATTGATATTGATGCTATAATAAACGCGAGAGGTGGCAACACTGATTAAATTAATAAAATTGTTTATTTGAATAAAATTTGATTATTTAATTTAAAAAAACGCAGATTTTCTACCACACTAATTTACCTAGGGTGATAAAAAGTTAATTATTTTTAAAAATACAATTAAAATCCCATTTTTTTTATTTATTATTAAAAACTATAAAATTCTCTATATATTTTCCATTTACAGTATTAGCAAATTCCTAATACTATTTAAGATATTTGATGATATGTAGATATCCCTAGATAATGTTGATGTGTGTATAGAGCTGTACTACTGGCGAGAGTCCAACGTGTGTTTGTAAACTTTCATCCGATGGATCTATATTTATTCGACGAAATTTTATGTGTGACCACCTACTGACGTCCGTTCCCCCAGTGAACAACGGCCGCACATAAACAAATAAAATATGTTTAACGAAAATACAACACTCCAGGCTATGATTTATTACCATTACCGATCATACGAAACATAGTTTGGTAGAGAAGGAATTATATTAACCCAAATAACGGGTCGAATTATGACAACATTAGTATAAAAGACGATTTATATGCTTGACGAGTTACATAATACATATAATGTATTGTAAGAATGGAAATATGATAAAAATATCAGTGATTTTGGGTTTTTTCGGGTTGAGCTGTTTAATGATGAAGCCTTTTAGTGAGTGAAACATAGTAGGAAGTACCTACATAGAACGTTAACGTTACTGTAGGAACTGGCGAAATGGTAAAAAATCAATGGTTATTTCAAGTAACGCGTGTAATTTATTTATGTTTACATTAACAAGTTTTGTAGAGATGAGTACGGTAACTCGCAACAATCAAATTATATTTACATATAACATCATGTTTCACAAGAAAGTGTAACCATATTATTTGTGGGCCATAAAATTATCGCGCAAAAAGATAACTCCTAAAAATGGGTCAAAATAACGAAGACATGCAACATTTCGATATAAAAATACACTTGGCGTCGACACGACCCCATTGTCTTGAACTTTAATATCAAAACAAAATTAACGGGCTCATAAACATGACTTTCAACGCTCCGTGAGAAGTGAAACAACGATAGCCTCTCATTAATGTTTAATATCTCCATCATCGGTTTACGCGATATTTAATTTTAAATTGTTTACGGTATTTTGATGACGTTCTTTGTTGTACGTAAGCCCGGATTTTATGTGTCAGTCTCAGACACTTTTGATAATAAAATTTAATAGGTTGTACTCTTGTTGTACAAATGGACACGTGTTTGCTTGACATTCCGTTTGCGATATTTTTTGAATTAAGTGTATAATAACAAATTGTATCATCTAGCAATGCTCAACATTTAAGTAGATGGATAAATAACTTAAAATCAGCCCTACCTTACCTAACTTTGTCCCCTAATCGTTATTATCTGTTTAATCGTTTAGTTGACCTTCCCCTGGAATTAAGGAGGAGGAATTTTCTATCGATAGTTGTTTTCGGAGTTCACCGGGCCAATTAATCACTATGACGATTCTTAGTCGCCGCAACGTCTTACAAATACGTAGTAATGAAGTACCTACACCTACTAGGATTTATTCTGCGGTACAGTGTATGTCCAGTGCTGTTATGCACATTAACATTACGCATTCAGAGCAGCGATCACGGACTCATTTAAAATGATATTGTGCCATCTATTTCCATAGCAACGACGTTATTAGATTACCATTTGCTACATTCCTGATCAATCAGAATGAATACAGAGATCTTGTTGAATCGGAATGAACCCATAATGTGATAAACACCACAGAAGAGCCACAATGGCTGTCGTGCTACGAAAAGTTGTCAAGTTTGATCACCTGTCATTGCCTTTAGTAAAATTCTGTGTTTATACACCACTTCTACCTGTCTTTTCAATGCGAAAGGTCTGTGTGGTATTATCTCTAAAGTTATTGTGTTCTAAGGACTCTTTTATTACGCAACCTGGTCGAGTGGAGCTGCGCGTGCGACGTTGTGCGGCCATTTTTGTTTACATTTTACAACCGGTTTGGAGCGCAACCGCAAACCCGCTCTTGACTGACCGTAGTGTTCCGAGGATGCTATTATATCAAATTTCGCGACATTTTAACCTTGACTTTGACCGAAGTTTAACTTCTAAATGAGTTGAGTGAGCCTGCAATATTTCAACTTTTTACGCGTCATTCAGTAAACTAACTTATAATGACTGCGGTAAAACAGCTCTAAATAGGTATGACTTTATATATTTGAAGACGCCACCTTCTTGAACGAATATTGATGCTTCAACTATTTGAGATGCGCCGCTGAAAAAATTAACACCAAGAACGATAAGATCTATTGAAGGATGTTTCCATAATTCCTCCTAATCAGGTAATGTCTGACCTTCTGCAATATTAATTGGATTGTGTGTGTTAACTAGCTTTAGATCCCAGACAATAGGTAGGTACTAGAGAAAACCTACATTATATTTTAGTAACGACTGACCATTTTAAACTACAGCTGTAGTCAAAGTCTCTAGCAAATAATGACCCTTTACCAAAGGCAAGTTAAAGACAATTTATAATAATCGTCCCTAAACTAGGTATAAAGATTCTGATGTCATACTCGTACTTCTCACAGTTTCCTTGACTAATTGTGTTAACTATATAGAGTCGTTTCACAAGTTCTACGACAGTTGTTATTTAATCCCTAGTTGTTATTCCCATGCTAGAGATTCTCGAGTGTTTACAAGTGGAATAGTTTGCATGGCTCGCAATAATTTTTATGGCGCGGTCAATTGGCTGTAATAGCGCGGTACTCGCGCAACCTTGGCCGAGCTTCTGCGGCGCCGTCTTATCTCAAGATCGCGATGTAAGAGCCTCATTAATTACATAACATATTCATGCCACGACCCAGCTCCCTATTAGCATTTTACCGTGGAGCAGATAATTATCTTCACGTCATAGTGTTGTTTTACATCTTCATTTATTCCAAAATGTGTATAAGACGATTCCGGACAAAACCCGAATTCGTTCTAAAGCTACCTGAGCTATTGTTTCCCGAGCACCTGATCCCACAATGCACGGTGTTTGAGGCCCCAAAACAACTTTGAGAGCCGCTCGAAGTCTTTTGTTATTGGGTAAATCTAAACGTTTGTTTTTAACGTGTATGCTTTGCCTCGTGTTATCTAAAAGAATCCGATGACATATGACATCACAGCGCTCATGATATCAAACGTGCGCGATATGAAATGTAAACAAAGCTCATGGCACTCACCGTGTCCTCGACGTCCATGTCATTGAAGAGTCTGTTATTCGACACCTTCTGGTCCAAGCCGCTGAGGCTGGCCTCCACGGCGACGATGTGCGCCGACAGCTGCGCCACCTCCTGCCGCAGGCGGGCCATCTGCACCTCCTGCAGGATCGTGATCACTAGCAACCAGATGAAGAGCGCCCCTATCGCCGTCACGACGGAGGTCAGCCACCAATTCTTGCGGCGGCGCGTTTCACTGAGGTCCAACACTCTGTTCCTGTACTGCATTTCGAAGTCACCACTCACTAAGTTTTGTGATAAGTCCTTGGTCTCCCTCATCGCGTCCGTTTGGGTGTACATGGTGGCGGATTCTGGTATGAGCGCGTATTTTTCGGCCATCACAGCACAGATGACGGAGGAGCGCGGTCGTGTTATCGGTCCATTATCGGGTTCGTGCAGTGGGAGAGCGTCGCGGGTGTCGCGGAGTCGCGTTTGTGTCGCGGACAGACGCGCGGCGGCCGGGCCGGACTGGGAGCGAGTGCGCCCGAGGTGCGCGTGCGCCGGATGCGCCCGTAACTAGGGCTGACACACAATAAGCGCCCTTTTTAGTTACAAGACAGATTTTTTACTAAGCTCTGTAGTCAGCTGGTTTATCTGATAGGATTTTGTTAGTTTGAGGTGAATTAATGACACATTACATATTATGTTACTGATAGAGATGAATTTTGATTGTTTAGGTATTTTCTTTTTTTCATTTTTGGAAAATGAAATAGGCATATATAAATGAGGTAGTTTAATACGTGGTGGAATAATTTCGTGTTACGTGACAAACTCCATTTTCACCAAATATATGAATTTCGACCATCATCCTTGAGTATAAGAAGCGACAACCCTAGATAGACCCGCAGTTGCCCCCAGCATTCCCGGATTATTCCACTAACGTAAATTGATTGTGCCTTCTTTTGTTTATATCACTGCCAGCCTGCATATTCAATTCAGATACTAACTGCCTTACACAATAGATGTAGCAATCGTAAGAGGTATCTTATCTGAGCAATAACCCTAAGCACGGCCGGCGCTTGCGCACGCCTGGATCACACTCGTAATGTGATTGTAGTTTTACCTTTTCTGCTGTGGCTAAGGTTAGCGGTAAAATGTAATATTCAATTTCCAAAAATCAACTTTATGGGTAAGGTAACTTTAAAAATTTCAAAAAGTTAACAATTTGTGCGGTCTTTTTGTAAAACACAATGGTTTCAATATCGTTTGAGATCACAGTAATGCTTCTTATTGCTTTAATCAACATTTATAAAGAATGACAACCCTAAATAGTGGCGCCAGCGTAAATCTACAGTTCTGATTACCTACTCCCAAATAATTTTCGCTCGCAGTATTATTTCCAAGATCCAACTTTGCGGCTATAAAGTAGGCATTCCCATTTAATATTCGAATGAACCAGATGTCTGCAGTCTTGAAAATAGGGCGTCTTAGGTATCAAATAACTCTACAAAGACGTTTTCAATGAAAATATTTATTCTTCATAACAAGATATAAGCCACACGCAAAGCATAATAGTAAGTAACAACTTTCAGAATTTGAGACCTTGGATAAAAATCCTAAAATACGCGGATAGCTGATATTCTTCGTCCTTGTATCCGTGATTAATAGCTTTTTGCTGATGGATCTTCTAACACCCCATCTAATGTAGAAATTTTATTATGTAAGGTGATTATAGGTAAAACGACGATATGTACCAAAACGATTTTTGCCTTCGACTAAACCTGTATTAATAATATATTCACCTTGTACATACTGGTTTAATATTACTTAAGTTTATAATTGTAGCACTACTGTTCATACGAGTAGGCACGGATATCAGCGACACTAATGTTTTTAAGATTCTCATCTCGAAGACGGTTTTTTTTTTCTTTTTTAGGCGAGGTAGATCTCTCTGGAACTTCCACTCGAATGAGCCGCTCACGCTTGGCTTGGGAAGTACCTCCACCTTACAGAAAACCACAGTGAAGTAGCACTTCGTAACTGTTGCGCTATGTTTCTGCTGGTGAATAAGGTCGCCAGAGCTCAGTTTGGGAGAGTATGGGATCTTAAAGGTGGCAAGTGGCGTGGCTTATTGCCACCACGGCAACGGTCTACGACCCTTGTGCGGTTGTTGATGTCCATGAACAGCGGTGATCAAGTGATGGTAAGTTCCATCAGATGACCCGCTTGTTTGCTTGCCTTCCTATCACATTAAAAAAAGTAATGAAGTGTAGCTCATCATAACAATGTTTACTCTTACGGCAATTCCTTTTACTTACTAAAGCTTTACATATTTTTATTTACTTGTTACGTTATTGTGGTCTGAGGCTACCATAAACTCTTAATTAACTATTGCTTTGGCGCAATAGTAACCAATGAGTAATCAAATGACTAAGAAAATATCATTCACATGTATTCCTACATTAAAATGAAGACAATATTACAGAGTGTTTTTCCTGAAATATCGTGGGTAGGTTTATCCTACAACAAGACAATTAAAAATAATGGAAACATACTTTATTTTGGTTTTACTTCTTATGAACAAAATGATTATGGAATATGTTCGAAAAAAACGTTTTATCATCTTGTGCACAATACATAGGTATGAAATTATTTAATTAATAGTTAAAGAAATACTTTTGGAAACTCTTTTGGAAAATGAGTTACGTTACCGCAGAACTTAAGTATATTTTTTTTTTATGTCAGAGGCGGCAAACGAGCCTGCGGGTCGCCTGATGGTAAGCAACCACCGCCGCCCATGGACATCCGCGACACCAGAGTCATCGTTGATGTGTTGCCGGCCTTAACCCCATACCCTCCCCAACTGAGCTCTGGCAACCTTACTCACCAGCAGAAACATAGCACAACAGTTACGAAGTGCTACTTCAATGCGGTCTTCTGTAAGGTCTCCACCTTACAGAAGTACCTCCGTACTAACCCAGACGAGCGGCTCATTCGAGTGGAATTTCCACAAAGCTCTACCTCTCTTAAAAGTGGCCTGTACTTGAAAATATTAATACTTCTGTTTCTTTTTATAAGTAAAATAAGATAAAATTAATTAACTATAACATGCTATGCAACAGCCTGTATTTTTCATGTCACTTATATCCAATGTTCTATTGACGCAAAATCGATCTAGGTATGTTGCTTACGTATTTCGCAAAATGACGTGGGTTCGCGTTTCCTTTGTTCTCAGTAGATTTAAACTTAAACAATAACCATAACGGGAATAATACCTTATATGTACAGTTTATTTGATTACGCATGTGACCAAAACTGGAATAAATCCATCTTACTCTTACTTTATTTTAAGAAATCCAAGCATGTTGCAATCCCATTATTGTAGATTTCGATTTCCGCACACATAGTGTTACATAAAATCTTGAAGCAGGCCCCTAAAATTGACTATCTTAGAATTTTGGAATTCGAACCAGTAATTCCTGAGATTAGTGCGTTCAAACAAACAAACTCTTCAGCTTTATGATATTAGTATAGATAGAGATTCGGACTAAAATAAAATTACTCATAGAACTGTCCTAAGTGCATAACCTATGGCCCATGAGTCAACCTTAGATGCTCCAATTGATAAGTGGCACGGAAGCGCGCGTCAGCCGGCCCTTCGCCGATGACTAGATGTCTTCGTGGTTATTTACCATAACGATGCAGTGTATGTTGACATAGACATTTCAATATGAAGAGCACATCGTAATGGTCTTACTGATATATCGATTCGATATAAGAATAATATCATCGCGAAGTGTGTGCCTAAACTGGTAGCGCGAAAGCAGTGTAACTTTTTGCATTAGCTTTTTTAATTGTTGATTTCTGACATAAATAAATCTAATTTTTCAATTAAAAGAAACTTATCATCATCATCACCATCAGCCTACCGCAGTCCACTGCTGGACATAGGCCTCTCCTAGGGCTCTCCATTTAGCCCGATCCTCGGCGACTCGGCGGCACAAAGAAACTTATGTATAACTCATATCCTATTGAACTAATTAATCTGCCGAAGGTGTAAGAGAACTAAGAAGAGGATCTTGCCCGACTCCCGTTGAACTTCCACATCTGCCAAACGTAGTGCACCAAATTTTATTGGGTACTGTGACTCTACCCGTTTCCCATATATTTGTCTGTAGGTCCCTCTTGTATCTGGCATATAATATTCCCCTGATTAAAATAGTATCGACTAATCTAATCGCCATTGTTATTGTTCATTCTATTCGCTACACCGTAAGTGCACTTCGTTATCCATGGCGTACCAATCCCTCAGAAAATTATATTCAAAACATTACCAACAATACAACAACATAATAAAATCAAAGTAACTATATTAATTAGGTATATCAACAATTTGGCACGCTCCCGTGTGGTGCAAAGTCTATATTTCGACAGCACTCACAAATGTCTAAAACCGAAAACACGTGGATAGTATCTCAAGGGATGACGTAAGAGCTTATTATAGCCACATTTATTTTTACGAACGCTTTTTTATGATGTCATTATAAATAGACAATGTACGAGCAAAATCTTAACATATTTTTTGCAATAAGAAGGTTGAGATTTTACCCTTTGCCAGTTCGAAAACAAAGTTTGGTTGACACGCTTTTGTCGATTGTAGGTAGGAGGAATACACTATTGAAATTATTATTTCCCCAATCACATCATTCATGAAATGGGTGAACTTTGGGCTGAATTTGGCTTCTTTGTTTACATTATAAATATGTAGATTGAAATTGTACCTTTCCCCAAATGCCACTCAAAACTACATTTAGTGTTCAATGCAATCTTTTAGATTAATTAAAACAATAAATAACTAATATAAACTTTCTTATTCAATCAATAACAAAAGTATGTTCATTTCGAAAGGTTAAAGTGTGATTGCTAATTAAATTGTGTAGGCGTTACGTCACGACTTGCCTTCTTGATTATCAAAGTTTAAATCGCTGACCTTTTCGACAAGTAAAAAAAATATATTTGGACATGTTATAAAATTACACTTTTCAAAGTGTATAAATGCTTTTCTGATAGTACAGATCGTCGAATAGACCGGTAGAGCGGAAAATAGAGAGTGGCCGGCGCCGCGGCGCGTAGAATGCCAATAATCGCGCCTTGAAGCCAAGCGCACTTATATGATTAAAATACTAAAAGAATACCAACTATTTATCATCAATTTCAGTGTAGGAAAAATGTTTTGAATTTGTTTCGTAGTTCTTTTCCGAGCGAGTTTTATAGGCGCTTAGTTGTAAAACGATAAACGTCTTAATTTTAATCCAATCTTTCCATTGTAACAAGTTAATCAACTGGAAACTAAACCTTATGAATTTGAATAGAGTTTTCACTTGAACATAGTATGCTTGAACAATGACCAGTAAGTTCATTTACCTACCTTTAAAACGTTCCCTTCCAAACTTATTGAAACGACTGCCGTTCTGTAAAAGGCAAATTTAATATAACGCCTTCAGAATTAAATGCGCAAAGTTTACATTATACAACTTAACCTTTATAATCCGCAACGAACAATGAGCATTGTTGTAAAAACTGACCAAAAATAGCATATTCTGTCATAAATATAATATTGCTATGAGAATATTATGCCTTACATAATCCCTAAAGGGTAGGATTACGAGTCGAGCCTCCTTGTCCATGAAAATTACCTGTACTTTTATTTTATGAGTTCTTCGCAGTTTCTTTCCTTGGAGGATTAATTATGAAGTTTACGGACGGCACTTTTTTAAGCTTACCGTGCTTAATCTTAATTAACAAATATCCGTGATTCGTTAACGGGGCCGTGTTTCACCTATCCCTGGGCACATGGGCTTTTAAACCTTTTGTGTGTTGAACATGGGATGCAAATGCAATCGATCGTGGAGGCCTGGGCACGTGCCCATGTGGCCAGTGGGAAAGACGGGTCTGTTCGTCTCAAATAAAATTTATTATATATTCAGATTTTAGACTACATGCCTTTGACCGATTCCTGATTAGAAGAGGTAGCACGTTACTCCATGCACATTCATGGTACGTTCCCTTATTAGTTTGATTACATTACCTTTTGTTCCCACAGTGTTGCCAGGTAATATGATTACATTCTTGTAACTGAACCATTAATTCTTAATAATTTTTAAGAGAGGTAGTGCTTAGTCGAACTTCCGTTCGAATGAGCCGCTCGTCTGGGGAAGTACCTCCACCTTACAGAACCACAGTGAAATAGTACTTCGTAACTGTTGTGCTGTTTCTTCTAATGAGTAAGGTCGCGAGAGCTCAGTTGAGTAGGGTATAGTGTTTTTAAGGCAGGCAACGCATTTGCGACCCTTGTGCGGTTGTTGATGTCCATCGGTAGCAGTGATCACTTACCATCGTGTGACCCACTCTTTCGTTTGCCTCGCTATAACATAAAAAAAATGCTTTACAACATCGGAAATTGATCGTAAACCAAGCTATTCGTTTGCAGCTCATGTAACACACATATAGATCTCCAAATATATAAGTATAACTACAGATTACTTAAATTAATGCAAGATCCGAATAACAAAAACGTAAATTTAATAACGAAGAGTCGAAATGAGCGTGTAAAGTCAATACATTATTCTAAATTATTGTGATGAAGTCCACGTTTCAATTTTATTTGACATTGGTCCCTGTTTGTACCAAAAATACCTAGGTTCAGTGGACGCCCCAAATGCTCAGGGACTGCCCTTTTATTATCTGTACATGAGTAACATACCAACAGCTGGGGAATTTAGTCCTACCCACCTCACCTATTGAATTGGTTCATTTTGTATAAGTAAGTGATTAATGTAAGTATCTAATCTTATCATCATCATCTTCATCCTAGCGCCTCTCCCGGTTGCATCCTCGGCCATTGCCTTGGAGCCCAGCAGGGTACGCTGTGACTATGATCCTGAATTGACATGCCTACAAGGGAAACCAGACTATTTGGATCATAGTCGGGACCAACGGCTTAACGTGCCTTCCGAAGCACGAAATCATCATTCTTATCGGACAATCAGGTGATTCAAGCCTGCAATGTCCTAACCAAACTGGGAAAACCAACACAAAGTGAAAGTGTTCCCCGCGAGATTCGAACCCACGACCTCCGAGTTCGTAGTTTTTGAGCACAGTGCTATAACCACTACACCACGGAGGCAGTTAAGTATCTAATCTAAGAGTAGATATGAAAACTTATCTTTTTAATCCAGTAATAAAACTAGAAATTCATGTTTTCAATCTTAGAATTTTCCTTACTTCCCGAACATTCCTATAACACCGCTCCACCCTCGTGTTGCCTTTTAAGATTTTCTAATCCCCTTCGTTACGGTCATATTTATAAGGTCAAACGGCGCTTCCCTAAAAGCAATATACTCGCTGAAAGGAATACTAAATGTATTCGAACAAACGGAAAATATTTTCTCTGTGCTTTGAAAATATTTTGCCAGCCATCGTCGAATATTTTTAGAGGCTGTGAATCTTCTTCCTTTTTATTGATAGAAACCTCCGTTTGACGGTGATTTTCCACATTCAAACGAATAAGCACTTGATTGGATCCTGTCTTGATTCTGTGGAAGGACTTTTTCCGCCTACGGTATAGCAACAATGAGAAATGCTAGGTATAAATAATTTGGTGAAAATGGTCGAGAATTTTCGTCCTAGCCTTAAATAGGCACCAACAAAAGATGGTGGCGGACCGATCTCCCAAATACACCTATTATAGTATTAAGGTCTTTGATGTGCACTAAGCAAATTAATTCGTGTATTGGTATTACGCAATATCTAATAGGTAACTTATGTGTAGGTATTTCAAATATTACACACCAATATCGAATAAGTCGCATTATACTATTTTGTAACAGGTTACGAGTAATTCGATTCCGAGTTATAAATACACTCCGATCACAAACATGTACAATTATTAAAACCAATACTTAAATCGGCACATAAACAACGTCATCTCCCACATTGAAAAGAGAAACTCTTCAGACATCTTAATCCTCGCCTAACTGATTGTCTCATGTTGAAGTGTGTCAATCTAGTATTTCAATGTCGAGCCAGGCTCCTCCAGATGGGTGACCTTGCGCCCTAAACGGCCTGGAGCCTCTGACGTCACGGCAGTCTGTCGGGAACACGTGCGCACATACGTGATCCATCTCAACAATAAGTTTTTTACAAAGTAATAATATCAATAGGATTGGTACGTGTGTTAGTTTTATCTGAAACAAAGGAAATATTACCTATGATTTCCATAGAGGAATACTTTAAGACGAATGCCTTCTCATAGTAATTTGTAGGAACTAAGAAACAAAGACAACAAAACTAAAAGTAAGAAGACTTCTGGAATAGGTAAGCTAACTATCGTCGCCATCCATTTTGCAGAAACAGCTGTGTACAATACAAAGTATCGATGGGAAAATACACGTGTTCAAGAAAATTTCAAGAAAATAGGTCGTTTGTTTTATACATTGAAAAACCACACACGCGCCCGTTTTAACAACAATCTGCCAGACTGCCTGGCACTGCTTAATGGGTCTATTGAGAGCTTATTACTTTCCCGAAGCACACGCATGCTATTATCCAATATGTTTACGCACGTTTCTTTCAAAGAAACCGACAAATATAACGCTTCAACCAAGTTACCAATCAAGCAATTTCGAATCGCTACTACTCCTAAGACTTAGGTGTCAATATTGCTTAACGATTTTAATTCGATCCGTAAAAATACATGTTAGATACCTATTTGAAAATATGATGTTGCGTGGCGTGAGTCACATCAAAGTCGATCAGTGTCGAATTGCGGATTCCTGTAAGCAGTAGAAATATGCGGCATGTGGTAGCTGCGTGAAAACAAGCCTAACGCGTGGATGCGGGTGGAACCACGTATAATTGTTTTTTTTTAACTATAATGTTATGTAAATAATTTTGTAATTGCTCAGTTGGGGATGGTATGGGGTCTTAAAGGCAACGCATCTGCGACCCTTGTGCGGTTGTTGATGTTGCACGGGCAGCGGTAGTCAGTGGTTCCTCACCATCAGGTGCGCTTCGTTGCCTCCAAAGAACAAAAAAAATATTGCTATTCTGTTTTTTTCAAAAGGATTTTGATGGCACAAAAGATACAGGATACTAGACTATTAAATTTATCAATAGCGTAAAAAATATTTAACGTGCACCGTCGATTGCTGTAGAACAACTTTGAAACAAGAAGAATCATCTAACAGGACTCTTACTAGTGCCAGCATTCATCCCTTAATAGTTAATACTCAACAAAAACTCAATCTTTAACTTTTATATTATCTTGAATTTTTCTTGATTAATATTAATATCTATTCAAATATATGAGGTATATTTTTACTGTTTTTAGGGTTCCGTAGCCAAAATGGCAAAAAAACGGAACCCTTATAGATTCGTCATGTCTGTCTGTCTGTCTGTCTGTCTGTCCGCCAGTCTGTCACAGCCACTTTTTTCCGAAACTATAAGTACTATACTGTTGAAACTTGGTGAGGGGATGTATTCTGTGAACCGCAACAAGGTTTTCACACGAAAATAGAAAAAAAATAAAAAAAGTGGGGGGTCCCCATAGTCAGAACTGAAACTCGAAATATTTTTTTTCATTGAGCATATACGTGTGGGGTATCTATGGATAGGTCTTTAAAAAATATATAAAGGTTTCTAATATCACTTTTTTCTGAAGTGAATACTTTGCGTGACAGACCCTTCCAAAGTGGAAAAAAGTGTGTCCCCCCCCTCTAACTTCTAAAATAAGAGGATGATAAAACTGAAATAATTATATAATGTACATTACCATAAAAACTACCAACGAAAATTGGTTGGAACAAAATCTATTCAGTAGTTTTTTTAATACGTCAAAAATAAAATTTGTACGGAACCCTCAGTGCGGGAGTCCGACTCGCACTTGGCCAATTTTTAATTTTTACTATCAATATTCAAAATATGATGGGTATTTCATCCATCCGAATATCGAAGGTCTGGCATCCATATCCATATCCAACGCCAACAATGAATATTATACGCCAACAATGATTAGGCCTCGAATGCTTCAGTGTCTCTTATTTTCTTAGCCATAACAATTAGTATGGTGCGATGAAAGTTTTCCTTATGTTTTTTAGTTTTCTTACTATTGTGGCCTACTGTTATCGTCAAAGTGGCCGTCATACTCTAGTTTCCTTCGATCTTGAAATCTTTACGTTGAGTGTCAAATGTCGTATCAACAATACGTCCGCTGAATGTTAAGGCTCGTGGGTCCTAACTTCCACGGACGCAGCCGAAGTCGTTAGGTGCACAAACAACATCCTACCCTAACATTTAATATGTTGTCATCATGATTTCCCTAACGACAACGTAAACAATCCACAATGATAAAACGCAATATGGCGTGACATAAGGGAATCCGCCGCCGTTTTCAATATCTCAAAAAATGTCACTCCAATTTCGCTGCAAGGTGCCCCAGATGCAAACCAGTAAACATGGTCTCGATATCATGGTTCGAATGACCAATCAATAACAATAACATTAATAAATAGGGAAATTCGCTGATCTAGGTGTTACATAACATTTACTAGCATTTACGATTCGAAGAAATGCCCCTAATGAAAGTACTTACGTAACGAAATGATGAGCGTTGTGAGTTGTTCGTTTGCATACAATTATCAGCATCTTTGTCTATCGCCGATTTCGCACGTATTATTTACTCTCTACATCAATAGATTCGAATAGTTCAATGACATTAACCTTCAATATTGAGGGCATACTTATGGGAGGCGAGTTTTTCATTTCTTTAGTTGATGTTCTGAAAAACTACAAACCAGCCTCAGTTTCTCTTCAGCTCAAGGATTTTTACTTCCCGATAAAATATTATTAATCATGAAGACAGGCTTTGCACCCCATTTCTATCCAGGCGAATTGAAGCTGTTTTTGGAAGCCAGTTATTGTATTTGTTTTCGAAATCTATCAAATGTATTTATGTACATATAATGCCAACTAAACCGAATCTATTTTAGAACATATTATGAACATAAAAAACAAACATTTGTTATTTACAGTGAGTAATAATGACCTACATTTTTCGTACGTCATGACTAGGATCAACATAATGTGCCTTATTGTAAATGACTGTTTTATTTGTCAGTAATACGTAAACACAAACATTTACGAGTAAGAATCTAGACCATACTTTGTCTTGTTTATTCAGACCATTGCGGGTCAAGCTAACCCAACAAAATCTACGACAAATGTTTATCCTTCTGCCCCACCTGGGGACAACCAGGACCATTACAAGAAACTAACAAACAAATATATGCTGAACAAAAATGACTGTACTTTGTGTTTATTAACAAGTAAAGGAAAAAAAAAAGTAACAATATCTTTGATTTATTTGAGTACAACGTAGTGTATATTTTTTAAAGACAAAAAAATACTTTTTGAAACCATCAATTAATTATTCTATAACAACAATAAAAGAGAGTCAATGTAAAACCGTAAAGAAGTCTATACTGTGAAACAATTGATTTAAGTCTTACGTTAGGAGGCAGACAAAGAAAGAGCAAATCTGTCACTCATTAGACAGATATTTCTCGGAAGCAACTTTCACGATCTTTAGAAATCCTGCGAAGACTTGAAGAGGCAAAACCGTGTCAGTAACGGTCGACCTCCTTACAGGACGAGATGCACACGGAGCTGCGGTGCCAAAATTATAGAAGTGTAACGGCTTTTTATTTATCCTTATGTGTAGATCTGAATCGTTAGTAGGCGACTTTGACATGTTTTCTTTATTTAACAGCGACACTCTTCTCCTGTCGTTCCAGCAATTTGTAATGTGGACACTGCCAGACTTATTTTTTTTTAACTTTTAAAATACTTTGGAAGACATTCTATCTGGAACTTCCTTATTTTTTATCAAGGAAAAGAGGTCTGTGTACGATCAATTGTTACTTGTACTGACAAGAGATTACCTTACATCTTTATATGCCGTAATATTTTCTCCAACTATTTTGTCAAATGAAGACAATTTCTCCCTCGTCCTCCGGAGTGCGATAAGCTTTATGACTTACATAATTCTGTTACAGCATAAACTGACCTAACACTGGTCCTAAAATCCATGTCATAAGAGGGATTTTCATTTGTAGAATATAAAGTCATGTATTCTTATCATCATAAAAAATAAAAGCTCATTTGGAAAAGGATTCGACCTGGGTACTTCACCAGCGAAAATCACCCAATTTGTTTTATTTGTGATGACTCAAAATAAATAAATCGTCGTCAATTACTTTAATCTATATTTAGTGTTTACCTACAGTTATAATAAATATTTACCGATGACACAACCGATGCTAAGGTTTGGTAATACCTAAATGTAATCACAAAATATTGAACCTAAAAGTGATAAATATGCACTGATGTGCTCCTCTTGTAGCACGAACAAGCATGCAGCAATACCCTTGTGTAGACGATACATTGCATACTATTTTGGTAGAAAACTGTTTAAAATAAACGTTCAAGACAGCAAAATTTATATAAATACATTTAAAAGATATAGGTTTATGGGTATTATGTGGATATAACTTTGGTTGACTGGTAGAGAATGCTTTTAGCGTTAAGTCCGCCTTTTGTACCGTACTTGTGTGGTCAATAAAGTTTTTATAAATAAATAAATAAATAACTTTTGTAGGAAAACTTCTGCTCCTTTTTTATTTACATATTTATATCGTTGACATCACTTTTTATCACGTTCATTCCTATCCTCTAAGCAACCACACATCTAAACAACAAAAGGCAAACAATAATAAACAATTCAATGGTAATATAAGAATGTTACCAATAAATTGTGGCTGAAGTCCTAATTCTAAGCAATTGTTTTGAAATGTTATTTTGATAGAAGATCTACAACATTACTTTGTCGGAATACTGATGTAACAAAAAGCCTAGATAGAACCATCAAAGGACCTCTTTTTCAACTAACAGAGACCTGGCTTGTTAATTTATTAATTGGACAGAATTTTTATTGTTTTCGATGATGGTACGCCGGTGGTACGCAACATTTTTACGATAAAACAAAAGGCGCCCAATATTATTTATCTTAAGCTTTTTAATTGAAGTAATCTATTATTGAACACAATGATTTGGTGTCTTTTGTTGAGTAATCAAAAAATGTAGGTATGCTCGGATTTTTTACTTAGGAAATCTGGTCTGCTGCTCACCATATTAAAGAGATAAAAGATCAAGGCATTGTCAACAATGAAGAAACTCCATGGATCTTAAACCGCACGTAATACCGCATAAGAGTGATGATAAGAGGAAAGACAGTTTCTTTTGTAATTTTAATATTAGCATGGCCCTAATGTATGCAGAAAGTCAGAAATTCGTGGATACATGACTAATCAAATCACGCATAAGGTGCTCGTATGTCGAGTTCATCGGTTCATTCAACCTCTTTCGACACTCTGACTCACAGACGAAAAAAATGCTACTGTACGGCGAAATTCTACAAGTAATACGTGCATCAAAGCAACTACCGCTTGTTTACCACGGTATCGCATGATCACTGTGTAATTTCGTGTGAATTAAAACTATGCACTCTAGGTCACATACGCCAAAATAAAACAATTACAGCAGTTTTAGCAACCGTCAGCACGCTGCCAATCACATAGTACGGTAAACTATGTTTCATTTGTTTAAAGCATATATCATATTGCTCATGTCATTGCATACACCAGATAGGTGGTGCATTTGGTAGTGCATCCTTGGTTAGGTATACCAGGTTCCTGACGATCTTTAGCACTTATTTATCCTCTTTAGAAAGCTAGCAAAGACTGTAAAGATAATCACAGAACAATGATATCATTTCATGTGCTTCATCTAAATTATTTCGCTCTTCTTAACTGAGCGGTAGTAGTGGTGATGAGGTTGACGATGGCCCCCAGACCAGGTTCTGGGATCACCACATTTACCAAACAAGAGGTATAAAGGCCCAATGTTCCCAGCGCTCTTAATGGATAAAGGGCCGACCTGGACCCTCGTCACAACTTCAAGCCATTTTGATATTCTAATGTATCTAAGTATGTAAAGGATCTCCATCTTCCATATTTTCTAATCTCATATGCTCCAATCTACCACGATCCATTTCATTAATCCGACGCACTGTTGACAAATCTGCTTCCGTACGGTGAAAATTACTAGCAGCGTCGCATTCAATACAATTCGTGAACAAAGTGAGTTCTTATGCAAATGTGATAGAGTTCATATTTTGATGGTTCATTATGTATGTCATTGCCTTGACTTACGCGCGTGGAAGTAAGTACCTGTCTCTTCGTGTCGTGTTGCATGTTTACTACGGATCGTCAGATGGAGTACAACCTAAGTGAACTGGGGCGATGCTCTACAGGTCACACACGCCAAACTTAATAGTACCTACCAGATATACCTATAATTTTTAACGAAGGTCAGCTTATACACCTGTTCTTGTAGGTACTTATAAAAGTATGTTATCTAATATTATGTTATCGTCTTGATTAAATTGAGTAGTCTCAATTAGATATGACTATTTGCGCATAATTATTATCAATACTCGAGACGAAGGGTACAAACACAAACTCATTCGAATAAGGACCTTACCGTATAGGTACATACAATGGGGATTTTCACACACAATAAAACATATGTTATTTACCGACTTTAACGATAGTTTGTACAATTAAGTACCTACCTATGGTAATAAATTATTATTTTTCTAGTTATCTTTATCAATGTTAATCTTGTTGTACCTACATTGCTGATCTTATACCTACCCAGCGTATCATAATGTAAGAGCAGAGGAGTACGTTTGAAAATTCACTTAACAGGTCGTAAGTTATTTATATATGTTGTAAAGCCAATTTGAATGTCATTAATGTCCCTTATTTCACCTTGAAGAAATAAATAGACGCCAATTTCTCAGTCGTGAAAAGTCACGTGATCCAAGTAAACAAAAAAAAATACGAGCGTCACTGGTTTTATGTATATTCCAACGACTTACATTTGATCAAAATCTGTGTCAATAGATCAGACGGCCGACATTAAAACATTTTAATCAAATAAGCCGGCAATATTTATAAAATGCTTATTTGTCTGTTAGAAACGAGAACAAATTCCGAACACTTAAATTATTTATATAAATATGACTGGCTTTGTTGTTAACCCAGGCGTAAGTTAACACAATAAAAAGGTCTCTACCATGAACTACCATCATTGCTCTTTGCCAATTTCAAACATCTAAGTATCATTTCTATCTTTAGCCATAAATGTTGCGCAAGTTGGACAAGTCCTATCCACCCTTTTGCTTGGTTCATAGATCTAAATGGTCATAACGGTAGATCAATGAATCACTGAGTGAATTCTTTTAAAAAGTAAGTATCTATGCCGAGGACACGTCTTATTAGTGAAAACAGCGGTAAAGTGTACCGTAGAGTAAATCCACATTACGCAATCATCACCATTAATTACCACTGTAATCATTCCTATCGCGATTGACCTAAAAATAAAACTTGTGATAACCTTATTCTAATATTGTAGTATTTTATGGGAATTTCTCGACCATCGATTAAAACTGAAATTTCGTCATATGGCCACACTGAGCTCGATTAAATAATATCAATTAAATTGCCATCTTTCATATTATGTTTTATCGGAAACTGATAATTGGACTCTCATTAATCGGCATGTCGTATTCGTGAAGTTATTATAATTATAATTATGATGAGCCGATCAATGAAAAACACTTTACTCGAGTGTTTTTCATTGATCGGCTCATCATACTACTCATTTTAAACTTGTCTCAAAATTTAATAACTTTAATCATTGTAATAAATTTGCGTCTTTGACACTCTTGAACTTGTAGAACTAAAGAACAATTTTTTTTCTAATAACGATCCTTCGTACTATGTTACTTTTTCTCAAACCGTTTCCACTTTCATTTTTGCTTCATCGTCCGGTCGTAAAAACGAACTTATCGGACTAGGTTCCGTCCGACAAATACGTTCTACCTATTTGGGCCAACTATCTTTGATCAAATATCTTCGGATCTTATATAAATTGTCAGCTAGATAGCGTTTTTACAGAAAGGAAAGCTGCCCTAAATTGGTTTTCGTTCTTCAAATAGTACAATGTAGAATGGCAGACGATCGCAGTGGGCGTGTTTTTGTTTCATTTGGAAGGCTTGGTCCACATCGCACGAGACACTAGACGAGTAAATAAAACCAGTATGGCTATGTGGGCCAATGCCGCGTCTCATATTTACCCAAACAATGAAACTAGGAACCAGATGATTAATAGTTTCAACGTGATCTTTCATTGAAAGTGTGACTAGTGACCAGTCTATGTCACTATTTTATCCTTCGAGCAAAATGAGTGAACATTCACTCACATGATTGCAACGACATTTAAACATCAACACCCATTGTAAATAAGTGGGTATTTCAATAAAGGCGTCAATAAATCTAGCCAGAAATATTTTGTTACATTGTAACAGAATAAACAGTTCCTGTAGATGTTTTTTATTGGTGTAGGAAGTCTAATAGGGTAATGCAAAAACACTGTGAATCAAAATCAAACTCAAACTCAAACTCAAAATATACTTTATTCATGTTGGCCTCTGCAAGGCACTTATAAATCGTCAATTAGTACAATAGAATGACTCGACCACCGACTTCTTAATGCAGTCATCTACCGAGAAGAAGCGGCAAGAAACTCGATAGTTGCTCTTTTCAATCGCCAAATAATAACAATAGTTTGTCCATACAATAAGATAACATACTTGTACTAGGTCATACAGTTACCTCTTTCAAGTATATAATTAAAAATATATTTAACATGAACAGATTAAGTCCTAGTCGACCAGTCCCCAAAGGCGGCACCTGTTCACAAGTATGACGTATGTGTCAGCCATCATCTCACTCAACCATTTTAGAGGGAATGAAATGACCCGCCACATAGCGCCACCACCCCAGAGACATTATAGTGAGCATGACTACTAGGACCCAGGCCATCCAACCATCAAATGGAATAACAAAATTTAAAGTAAAACTACACTATATGACCCAGTCTAGGTACATACACTTTATAAAATTTATACATATGTATAAACAAACAGAACAACATTTTACTTTAAAATACAAACTTGTCTAATAAATAATAAAATAATTTGGAACAATACTATTCTACATTAGTTACATGTCCACATTGCATAAATAAAATAATATAAGCGTGAGAAGAAATGGCAAGAAAGCTAGCACATCAGAAGCTACAGCCCTCCATCGTTCAGGTAGTCTTCAACTCTATAATACCCTTTTTTCATTAAACTAGTTTTAATATAAGACTTAAACTGATGCAAGGGTAAGTTAACAATATCTAGAGGTAATTTATTAAATAATTTAATGCTTAATCCAATGAAAGAATTTCCAATCTTTTGAAGTCTAATGTTTGGGATTGCAAGCTTATGCCTATTTCTTGTATTAAATCTATGACAATCCGACTTTTTTGAAAACTGATCGAGATTTTTTCGTACATACATAACACAATCAAGAATAAATTGTGATGGTACAGTTAATATATTTATGTCTTTAAATACTTCCCTTAAAGAATCGCGAGTTTTGAGCCCATAAATAGCACGGATAGCTCTCTTCTGCAGTATAAATATATTGTTGATGTCAGAAGCCGAGCCCCATAAAAGCAACCCATATGACATGATACTGTGGAAGTAACTAAAATAAACTAACCTAGCTGTTTCCACATCAGACAGATTTCTAATTTTTCTCACTGCATACGCAGCTGAACTAAGTCTACCCGTTAAAGCAGTGAGATGAGGGCCCCACTGCAATTTAGAATCAAGTGTTATTCCCATTATTTTCCATTATTTAAATAAGAGTTCATTGGCCGTTTCCAATACTCGGAGGGAAGGGCCGGAAGGAATGTAGCGAAAATAATATGGCCTACCAACTTCTCAAGATTAAGCCTTGCGTGGCAATCTCTTCATCTTAATTGGACGTTTTCGGCGTTCCGTCCTTTACAAGTCGATACTATTTCCGGTACTACTAAAAGCTTTTCAAGATTCAATAATCAACATGCGACTGAAAACTACTTTCGATTATTCTATAGATTAATGAAAAAAGCCCGTTTAATGCACATAGCAATGATTAAACCCCTCATGTATAATATGAGCAGGTACATGATATGATATTACTCTCGAGCTATTGTATTTTCGAGCACATTGTACCTATATAAAACCGCCGGCAGGCATTGTTTATTCGGAAAAGCCCTCTGAAGCAAGCCTGACATGACAGTGTATATTAAAGTATGTTAATTAATTGCGGATAATACAGGATTCCCGAGGTCCTTTCAACCTCGCCAGAGGCAGTCTTCGTACTAAAGGGTAGATAGATCCTTCCACTGAACTCATTTTGAAGGCTTATTTCGTGAACGGAAGTTACTAATTTAGAAAATGAATTTAGTTGTATATCTCGCATAAAAAACCGAGTATCGAGGTACCGAGGTATATTTATGAGACTTTCTCCAAAGCCCTCCCATAAGGAAAAGCTCAATATTCAGAGAGTCTGTACCTAACTATTGGAATTTTATAATCAACCTTTTGTAATTAGTAAATGAATAGAATCAAACCAAACGACAAAATAAGAACATTAAGTAACTTATTAATTAAAAATGTATCATCATGGCAACTCAAAGTATTGATGACCTTTCATTTGTATTCTGTTAAAAATAAGCGACACGAGTCACATAGGCAATTAATCATTCTAATAATGTTAATCACTTACTTAACGATTTTTCTAATTCCCAAAATATTGCAATGCGAAAAAAAGTGCATCGTTATACAAATACGAAATGTATATTGAGTCACGGTTATCTTGGAAAACGATTGATAATAGATTCGTTTCTCTAAAAATCAGTAGCTGCATCATAATTCATGTTAAATTGGTCACGAAGTACAAGCAAGTATGTGTACCCATTCACATACGCATAATGAATAATACTATGCAAACGCAGCATTCCGTAAAACAATGCAAGTGTGCGGTGAATCAGGGGTTCAAGACAGTTTTTTGTGAGTCACTGTCACAATTCACAAGTCTCCGATTACTTTCTTTCATACAACGATGTGATTGATAATCTTGTTATATTCATGGTATTTCTAGACTGATTTTAACACAAAGAAAAGGTTCACGCTTCCACTGATCTGCTTGTATGCGTTTTCGTCTCTTCGCTTTGGCAGAGACCATTGGACGAGGTGGTATCTATCTACATGGTAACAAAACCATTTTTTAATCTTCAACCTTTTTTTTATTTATATTACAGGTTTTACTAGTTCTAGTCATACGGCCATTTATTAAGTGTCTAACTAACAGCTTTTGAAATAGGTATAACATTTTCTTACACTTGCGAGCAATAAAATCGTCTCGTAGGTATCTTTACGACCTGCATTAACTAGAAATCAAAATAGAATTCAAATCAATTTTACTTAGGGAACCGAAGCAAATTAGTTCTGATTCCTAATGTTAAATATGAGTCCTTGGAATTTTCATATTTAATGTTACTCAGCAGAACTTAGCTTATTAATTACTAGCGGCCCGCCCCGGCTTCGCCCGTGGTACTTGTCCACTATTTAATGGATGATATTATACATAAAAACCTTCCTCATGAGTTACTCTATCTATTAAAAAAAAAAAAACCGCATCAAAATCCGTTGCGTAGTTTTAAAGATTTAAGCGTTCATAGGGACATACAACAGACAACATGACAGAAAAAGCGACTTTGTTTTATACTATGTAGTGATAGGTACATTTCTTTAGCTACCATTAACAAGACAGTTGTTATTAAATACTGATTTCTTCGAAATACTATATTACTTTTGTATAACATCTGTATTACCTCCTTTGAATAGAATAATGATGAACAGACCAGACCATAAGACACGAGATGGTCGTAGGTAACAGTTGAGGGTTACACAGTCACCACGGGTGATGACCGGACCGTGGTCGGTTGATGTCTAAGGTATAGTCTCAGTGAACGATTTTAAGCACAGGGATGCTGTCGATCGATAATATCTCACTCGGCACATCAAAGAGTACTTAGTACATACCTAGTAGATATCATCCGATGTAGGTACTACTCTATGTTGTACGGAAATGATAATGCACCAATCCCAGGTAAAAGGTCCTTGCCAATCTTGGGTCAGAAATTTCCAATCTGATCAGAACACGCTTGGGAAATGATGAGTTCTCATCACTCCGAGTGCAATACACGCAATCGTACATATTTTAGCAAAGCACAAGTCTATTTCGGACGGAACCCACGAGTCCGCACGTCTATAAAGTGAATGGAATCTGGAAGCGGGCGGCTGAAGTAGGGCTAAACAGTCTGCGGTTATATTTGTCCTGCAGGATAACTCGGGACAACGCAGCTGGCGTGTGCGCATGCCATCAGGAGACTGCGCTAACTATTACATTTACAACTGAATTACAGCAAGACGATTTTCGTGAATAAATGTTTTAAGACTAAGGGACTAGTCTAACACTATAAGAGAGGTAGAGCTTAGTAGAACTTCCACTCGAATGAGCCGCTTACCACCTTACAGAAGACCACATGAAATAGACCTTCAAAACTATTGTGTTATGTATAACACAGTTGGAGAGGGTATGAAGACTTAAAGGCAGGCAACGCAAAAATAAACACTGCTGACGTTGGGCCCTCAGTAGACATTTGTAAAAAATTGCATACATAGCTTTATATGCTGGTATCGGGGCATATTGAACGATTTAAATCTATATTTGGTACTTTTTTTGTTTCGCATACAAACCAAAACGTATTTACTTTTCTTTTATCAGATAACAACCCGCTGACCGGTGTATACGTTATCAGTAGCGTCCAAATAACCTTAATTATTACGCCAGTCATTGAGATCATAACAAATCATGAATATTGATACCTAGGTTCCTAAGAATGCCTAATATTTATTTATGCTAGTTAACAAGAGAACCATGCAAAGTGAGAACAAAACATTTAAGCATCTGGATCTTCAAGCTTTAAGAAGTTGTTCCAGAGAACTGAATGCACATTATTCGTTCTAAATATTAGGAAATTCCTAGAAATTGACTCGAGCAATATCAGTAGGTATGTACAGACCTCTAGATAACAGAAATAACATTTATATCTATCTGTACTATTTTTTTTTATTTTCGATTCACTTAGTGCCGTTTCTTAAGCTAAACGGAGGACTCGCAACTTTACAACACACCCGAAACAATGTTATTCGATCTGAGAGATGGTGTATTAGGCACGTTTCCTATTACAATTTATGGGGTAGGTATTACTACCGGATCTCACTTCGGAGGTAATTACGAACATGAGATAAGGATTGTAAGAAGCATTTGCAATTACGAACGCTCATTCCCAGCCAAGGCGACGCCACGCATAACAAAGTAAGGACTCAAAAGAACGCTTGACGAAATGAAATTCCAAATACCTAAATAGCGCGTGAACTATCATCTATCTTTTTTGTTATTTTTATTTATTTATTGCACACATAGTTATTTTTTTTCAGACATGGGTGGATATGGATGTCAATACTTAAAACTCGTGTTTTCGTATGATCTTTCAATTGAGCTTTAAAGGATGGACAGAGTAGGCACAGAATGCAGAACCTAATGACAGAATAATAGTTAGAGCGTGGTATTTTAACGGAATACCTTTATAGGATATACAACTGATGAATGAAAATAAAAGTGATGTTGTGCAGGTATTTTTTTGAGGGAATAGCACTTGAAGTCACGTTTTAATCTCTTACAGAAAATTTAAAATAAGTAGGGTAGTAAAAAGATACTAAAGTTAAGGTAGTAGTTGAATGTAGGTATAAATAGGTAGGTAGTGTACGTCTACCTGAAGAGAGGACGACGACGATAGTAAATCTTAGCAAATACTCCTTTCCTATCTACCTAAATAGTTACCTATTTTCAAATAATACATCGTAACAATACCCACAGAACAGACCTCATTTATCTGTTCTTTGACAAATACCTACCATTATCAGCTTATCGATACTAAAAGATGCCTTCATATTTTCGGGATCTCCCGTGGTATTAACATACTCCAGTATTGCTCACAACAAGACATTGTTTATAATAATAATAATAGTAAATTATTATTAGGTACCCAAATTTTTATTAGGTTTAACCTAAGATCCTCCTTGTCAACTTCGACATTGGTGACCAATCTTTACAATTAGCGCACATTCAAAGTGCGCAAGTGACTGCAAAGAGAATACCTAGCATAGACTATACATATACACTGAGAATACCTAGGCTGGGAGGCTGTGACATAGGTATATATCTTTAATACTACGTTTTATTGGTTCCAGTGCACTTTATTTCAGTAAGTACTTTCTATTCCATCACTCCGATAACTATGTGGTGGAGGTGTATAACAATATATCCAACGTGAAGGTATATTTTTATTTAAGTAACGTAAATTTTAAGAATTGGGAAAACGTTGTTTCTCCTAGATGTTTCTAATAGAATGTTATTATTTTTCTCTACGGAAAGTGAAGTTAATTTTTTTTTATGGAATACCTAAGTAAGTACCTACATTTAATGTCTGTTTTTTAAGGATCAACATTGTCATCCACACGTGCGAAAATTTTATTTTTGAATATTTCAATCGATATATTTATGGAAATCAATTTGCCTACATATTTTCAAATGATGTTTGTACAAAGTTAATCATCTTTATTAAAAAAAATCATCATAAAAAACACTATTGTGTTGGTATTTTCCTATCTTACGTCTGTTCCCGTAGAATGTACATAGGTATGTATATTTATGACGAATCTTCCAAAATGCTGAATTTGCAAAACGTTTAACAGTTTGCAAACAAAACAATAGGCAGCAATGACGATACTATAAGTAAGCCGCGATACCGTAATTTGTAAAGTTACCAAGCGTGCCTCCCAAGCATTGCCACCACCGCTCGTAGTTGCCCTGCCCCTTCATTCCGAGCCACGCGAGTCGCGCAACGCACCGAACGGACTCCGTGCAGTTTGAATTTGGCGCCCCATCGGTAGCGGTCAACCGCGCGCGCGCTCTTGCTTGATTGGCACGAGGTTGAACGAACGAAAAAAAGTTCCCTTCAAGTTTTTGTTCACTTTTGTTTTTATTTTCGAACTTGTTTGATAATCAGGACTTCTCGTGGACGTTCTCTTATTATAGTTAAAATTAAATAAATGTGTGTAGGTAAATGTGATAACAACTTTAAAGTGTGTAAACAGTAAACAGTGTGTGAAGTGAATTTTATCAAGTCCTTGTTTCAACAATGGGTGGCGAGCGAAGTTTTTAAAAAGCTTCGTATCCTTTGTTTAGAATACGACGCCTACGCTACGCTAAATGATTGTATGAATCGTAGTACGCTGTACTACGGGTAGTAATAATATTTATAATGGACGGCGAAAGAAAAATTCACATGTGCGAAGGTGTTCCATTGAATTCGACAGGTGCGGCAAATATTTTTTTGAATACCGGCAAAAATACCTCTAAACTAAATTCATCTGATGGGACTGTCATACATCTGAAAACAGGTGATTTAGTGCAATAGTTTATTAACTATAGTTTTACTTACTTTACTATGTTCAAAGTTGTAAACGTGTTATTTTTTATTTTAGAGAAACCGGCCGACCTCGGCGTTCACATAAATACAACGTTCTCCGTAGCGTCTTCTAAGAAAATAAGACTGCTGTTCATTTTAAACTTTTTGTTCAGTGTGATCTGTATGATGCTCAGTTGTTCTGTTGCCTTCTACTACTGGAATGAGATGAGTTCGATGAGGAAACAGCTGGACATGATCAAGGACCAATTCCTAATGCAGAGTGTAGGCCAGGATAAGATACAGAGCAGTCCCTTGGTGGGGTATCAGAAGCCCTTGCAAGACGTGCGACACCCTCGGATGGAGGGCGCCAGCGACGACAATGATGTCCTGAACAAGCCAAGGAAGTACTATGTGGATGGTCTGGAGCAAGACATGCTGCTGGTTGACTCTAAAAAGAATCCTAGAAAAGAAAACTTGCCAGTCCATGATATGGCTCTTTCAAATAGAGGTAATTATTTTTTACAGTATTAAATTACACTAAAATCACTATTGAAGTATTGTTAGATCATTTACTCCCCACTTGTATAAGTTTTTGGTAATGGTAAGCTGTCTGACAGATAACTCTTACTTACTTGTATACACAACCTGCCAAAAGTTTACAGAAAATAAAATGGGATATAAAATTATAAAAAACATAATTGTATACAGTTTATTACAAACTTCTAATTATTGATTATATTTTCTTTCAGACCTACTAGTCGTTCAATTTAATGGTGCAATGCGAGAAGTCAATATGGGCACACAACGTAAGTATATCTCTGTTTATCTGTGCTAAATTAATTACCTCGTAAAGCCTTAAGTGTACATTGTATGCACTGCTACTGCGAAAAGAAGTGTTTGCTAAATGTCTGACAGCATTGACCTAATATCTAAGTAGTTCAAGTATTTTGTTATGAATATCAGAATTAACAGCATTGCCTCCATAAAAAGTCTTATCAAAATTATTTATTTCAACGAATTGTGGGATAAGTTATTTTGAAATTATCTTGTCTTGTTTTTATTTTATTCACTTAAAAATCCCAATTCAAATTACCTATAGGGTAGACAAAGCAAGATCATGTACCATGGTGTAACCTATCAAAAACAATTATAAAAATACAATAATACTAACTAAAACAATAATGGAGATAATACCAACATTCTCATAATCAATTGATATCATATTTCCATTCATACAGTCAATAATATTTCTGCTATAGTAACATAATTAAAATAAAACAAATGTTGCTATTTTCATGCAATAGTTGCTTACACCCTTTGAGTATCTGTTATTATACCTATTTCAATATTAACAATAAAAACACAATATGAATTAAGCTAAGATGACTGTACCACAAATATGCAGTTAATATGGTAATTTATGTGTACTATTGCCATTTGCAGGATGTGTGTATGGCTCAATGCCCAGATATTTGTATTCCATACATGCACATTATTGTAGGACAGGCCCAGTTCAAATAAAGTCTTTATGTTCACAGTATTATTGTTGAGATTGCAATGTTGTTCACATTAAGCCCATGTGTTATAGAATGATTACACACAAGCAGAGACTATTAGTGAAATGATCTATAGCATGGTTGTAATTAATTAATGTTTTCTTCAATTTAGCTACCAGACAGTGTGCAAATTTGTTTTTAGTTCTTTGTTAATTCATCTGTGGTATTAAGCAATCTGTAGGTTTTTAATGATGATATACCACATTTCAAACTACAGCATAAATAAGAAAGCAGCTGTAATGCCAGAGTCATAAAATAAAATATGTTTCTTTAATAACTTGTATTCAGAGAAAATCATCACAATTAAGTACCTACTCGAATTAAAATCTTCCGCAATACATACTTAAGTATGTAATTATAATCATATCTTTATATACTATGCATTAAATACATAATAAGAACCCATTAGAGTTCCTAGGAATCTTATAATTCTAATGTAGACTATTTTAAGTCTACAATGATATAATGAGTGATGGCAATTAATAAGATGACTTATTAATTGATAAAAGACAAAGGCAATGTTTATAAATACTGATTTCACTTTATAGATAAAAGTATGTAATACCTACTGTGATAGTAATGAAGTACTATAATCGTAATTGTTACTCGTAGATAAACCCTCTGTTATCAGACTATCTTTATAAACAAAAACGCTGAAAATAGGTAACTAACTAGGTATGTTTTGTATGCACTTGCGTAGATATTTACCCAGAAAAAAGACGAAATCATACCATAACGTAGACCTAAAACTTGTTTAAAGTTCTGCCGGTATTTATTGCGTGCATAATTTAATTAGCCATCATATTAATTTCAATTATGTATCTTGTTTACAACGCGTATTGATTTCGAAATACATTCACTCATCGTCCTTTATGTACGTACATAAAAGATTTTACAATATTGACAGTTCCCGTATTTATTCCGGTACCAGAGTGGTTTCCGTATTACCCTGTATAATTGGGCATATGATAAGTTATTAGTACCTACAAAATATGAAATATTATTCATTGTCTCTGAACTTGGTACCTACCTAGGATCACTAGATTTAAAAGATAAACAGTTCGTGTTGGGCCGCGATCTAATGGGAACCTTTTGTGTCATCAATATCGAGAAAGGTTTTTGGGGCGCGAAGTTCAGTTAGACTTAGGTATAGAGAATTATCTGTGACTTGAATGGTAGCAAGGAGTGAAATAAACTAAATAATGTAAATACGAGTATTAATTAATACGATTCAACTTGAATAGATAAAAAATAGTATATAGTGAAACCCAGCTCTTCATCTCATTTAGAGCAAAACGAGCAATAAATGAATACCTACTGCGCTTTATTTAAAGGCCCTTTTTTATTTTAGTTTTTTTGATTTGAACTAAGTGGGACTTTTTGATGGGATTACCGCAAAATATCACTATATGACTACTTAATAAAAGTAATGAATTTTGTTTTTCCCGTAACCACAACTAAAATCCCGTTATGTCTTGACCCAGTTCATGTATTTGTCATGAAAACATTAATCATCGTAACACACTTAAAGACATTGTGGCTCGGCTTTCACCTGACGAAATATCAACATTAAATTATAATTCACATGATAACAGTCGAATTAATGAATAATATTATTGTCAATTTATATTATCGAATCATCAATATGTCTACAGTCCTTTAAAAACCTAAAGAGACGATTATGCTTCCAAGTTTTTCGTGGATATTGTTAATCGAGATAAAATACCCACATCACTTAAGTCAATCCATACCCAGCCTGTAAGCAAAATTTAATTGAAATCTGTTCAGTAATTGCAATTGACGGACAAACATCCTAAGTAACAAACTTTCACATTTATACTGTACTAGTTCATCATACCTGAATCAAATAGAATACAAACGTTCGTCAATCTATTGCAAATGAAGGTGACATGTTTATTTCAATGCGTAAGAATGTTTGGCACTGATTTTTGCAGTATGATCAGGTCTATTCAAACATCCAAAATATGAAGTGAACATTAATACACTTCAGCATGAACTAGAAAAAGAACCCAACGAACACTGACCTTCGGGCAAAGGTTGTCTAGGTAGGCATTAGGACAAGTCCCTAATTTGTGGAGCATGTAATTATGAGGTTCCTTTTTAGAGCCTATAATAAGGGAACGAATTTCATAATAACACCGCACCGCCATCGAATTTTTTTTATCGATGTCTTGTTTCTGTCAGCTTATTGGTGTCCTTTCCTCAGCAAAATGTTCATAGGTTGCCGATATTAATTACCTAATACCCGGGCCATTACTATATAGGTCTTCGAGGCTCACCTCAATCCATATTAAGACAATGAAACAACAGAGATTAAAGTAATTGTTCATTAAGCTTTACGGGTTTCCTACAAAAGCTTTGCTAATGGGAACAAATTGATTTGGTACGAGCCTACCAACAGTGAACGTCGTAAGTGTATGTAATATAGAATTAAAACCAGCTACACTTTTTACTACCTTTGAATCGGAATACGATTAGTTTTTACGACTTTTTAAAGCAAAAATATAACATCAAGAAGTTTTACGATTAATGAAAAAACTAATTTGTGTAATATTTCTGGAGCTCCAAAGGTTTTGCAACCTGCATTATGGGCTCCATGTACATGCATTTTATTTTATGAGAATAAGATTGAATATTTACCAACAGTTCCGCTATCGCTGTTCATTGAAATACGAACTTTAAGGACAAATTCACAATAATTCTAAATAATAAATGATACTCTACGCTCATTACTTGCGTCAATCAGGACGACTTTATCGTTCCACTTAGTGTGGTTTAATTTTATTAAAAGCTTAATACCATTTTAAGCATTAATTCTTACACTTATTTTCGATTGAGGATAGACCTACACTTCAGAATAAGGATCGTTTTAGTATAATTGCCCGAGATGCAAGTGAGTAGGGATTTAAACTTGGCGTTCGCTAGAACATTTAGCAGAATGCAAGCCCAAGCCAACTTGAGTAAACTACAAGTAGCGTGATTATGCAAAAACTTAGTTGGAAAACTCGTGTGGTAACTGAACTCGCTACGTACACATACTTTGCAGAGTGGGACGAAATAACTTTTAAGATAAAGAAATTACTATGTGAAGGCACGCATTTCTAGATTGGTTTTTATGTTTGTTCAGGATTCGATAATCTGGTTATCGAATTTTTGAGGCCCAAACACAGATTGGAATCGCAAACGCATATTATCATTCGACCTAAATTTAACACAGCATCAACACAGCCATCTGTTAATGTATAATTTTTTGATATTATGCAGTAATAGGGATTATGCTTGATAAAGATGGTACGATTATATTGCAGTTTGTGCGTATAGCAGTCAATCATACATGGGTCCAAACTTTAGTAGGAATCCTCCAAACTCTAATAGGTCTATAATATTGGTGCAACCATAGATCGAGTTATTAGATGGTCACGGTCACAATAACTAACCCAAGAATTAACAAATGCTTGAACTACATAATGAAAAACGTTGTCAGACACTTTCTCCGACTATAAAAATGAAGTAACAAACATACTTAAAAATTCACACAAAGGAAATCATTAAATCATGTAAGAAATCATATTAACATTTTATTTACAGCTTACGTCGGGCCGTGGGTGCGTGACATGTCAATATCCACTCGGAACAGTGAGAACAGAATAGAACTCAAAGACAACTACGTGATAATCAAAGAAGACGGGCTCTACCTCGTATACGCTCAGGTAAGAACTAAACACCCTTCGCTTCGGATAACTGAGTCCAATTATTAGACAGTAGTTTTAACCCGCGGCTGTGTCCGCGTTATGACGATTTCTGATTTATCCCATGGAAGCATTTATCGGGGATAAAAAGTATCCTATCTTCTAAGTCAGCCAATACCCTGCTTGTATACCAAGTTTCATTAAAATCGATTATGTAGTTTCAGCGTGATTGACGGACAAACATCCAAACAAACTTTCTGAAAAGGGCCCTGCATGCAATGTGAAGCGAGCGACCGTCGCTTTAAATCGCGTTTTAGCCAACGTTCATAGCCAAACGTCAGGACGATCAAAATACTGCCACAGTTTTCTTGTGCCGGGACAAATCTAACTATTTAAACTATGCGGATAAAAATTTGAATGTGCATTGTGAACCTAAAAGTGCTTCGGAACAATTGGAATGTGAACCATTGTGAACCCAAAAGTACATTCACTGGCGCAAGCCGTACGCGTGTTGTTTTATTTAAATACAGCTCGCTCGGTGCGGCAACGATTGTGCATTTTTCCAGGACTTACATTGTAAAACAATTGAATAGTTGACTTGCTAATCTTATTCACTGCTTTTATTCAATTTCCAAAATCAGTTATCAGCCCCATTGCCTTAGATTGCATTTGTCTTTGATCGTTTGTGCTTTATAATTGATTATTTATTGATGATTGAGATATCATCCCTGCCTTTATAGGCGAGTAAATTACTATTGAAAGATTTACATAATCAGAGGTTTAACAACAGGTTGTTATTGATACCTAAAATACTGCAATTGTCGGGACATGTAATAATATCTTAGGTCGTTTGTCAGATCCCACAAAAAAAGATCAATGAGCAAGACATTTAAAATTCCTGTAATGTTTCCTGAATAACCTTATATCATATTAATATTTTTAAAGCCACACAAAGCGGGTTACACTTTGTTATGGAAATGATAAGGCTTGTAACCTTTTCATCCGAGTGCCCCTGAACTCGTAAGAGATAAGCGAGCAATTCGCTATATCATATTTGGTAGTTGGGAAATAGTTCGCACACAACACTTTGCTGTAGTCAGTCACTAGATTCACGCGGAACACTTGATATAATTATGTCAAGGTTGATTTTAGGCGAACATGTTAGTGCTCCCATGTTAAATATTATACAGGCTCTAGCCTTAGGAATAGGTATGTAGTTGTAGGTTACTGTCGTAAAATCGTACTTTGACAATAACCATTACTACTTTTACTATTAATTTGTATTTTACTTAAACTTTTGTTTTATCAATAAGTAGAGAAACAAAATATCAGCTTATTATCAGCCGCTAAAATAAATTAATTTATAATTTTTACTCCAATATCCCTCCTCGTAAATCTTTAGTCTGAAGCGCAAAATGGATTTCCTCGAAGAGCCTTGATTAATTTAGGAAGATTAGGAAAAACCTTTTAAAGCCTTAATTGAAAGTGACGGCTTTAAAGTATTAACGGGAATTTACCCAACAACTGATTAAGTTATTAGTTTTATTTAGGCTGAATCCACTATTTAAACATTAAACAAATACAATAGGCCAATCTATTCAAAGCCAATTTCTGGTAACAAAGTTTTAGATGGAAACAACGATACCTACTTATACCTAGTTTAGTTATTGTTTTTTTTTAGTTTTTTGCTGACATTTGTAAGACAACCATAAAGTAAATTCTTATCAAATTTTTCAGTGACTTTGCTTTTGGATGGTAATTTTTAATTTTGTCACATTATCAATAGCTTAAAATAATAAACATTTTATCATTACTGCCCTGCTTTTCTTTACACTTATAATTTTAAATGCACTGATAACTAATATTGAAACAATGATAAAAGATAGTTTGTATGTCTGAGAACGGCAATACAAAAGGAAATGCATAATAACAAACATAATGACTAAGGCATTAGTTAATAATCTAATAAATACTTATGGTCAACAAGAAACACTTGGATCTGACTCATGTCCTGCATTCTTTCAATTATAAGACTATCTGTTATTTACTTAAGCTTGTGTTACATAATTCATTAGAACTGATCTATTGTCATTACGCAAATTACATATGAATGCGTTTGTTGTAATCACAACAAATTATAACTTCCTTGTTAAACAATAGTTTATCAATTACCTAACTGGGTGTCTCTAAAGAGTCTTGTACCAGACTTGAAAAAATAGAGTAAGAACCTCAATAGCATTAATACTTTTGTAGTGTGGAATCCTAATTGCAATAAAATAGCACCTCACCCTAAATCGATCGCACGTCGAAATGTTGATAAAAATGCAAAAATTGCAGCAACGCCCTTGTTACGTTACGGCACAGTAATTTAATAAGTATTTTTGTTATCTCACACAAATTAGTTCCCATAGGAGACAGCGACGAACTAAATTCCACTCGGCGCAAGCTGGTTATTAATAACTTAAGTTATGAGTCATATTGTCGGCGGAGAAAACGGAAATCAAGACAGCTTGATAGCGCTCATTATTCTATTGTAGTAGCACGAACTAACGTACGGCTGCTTTACATATTTTGAGATATTTTGGTTCGTTAAAAGAAAAAAGCTAAAAACGATAATTTTGTAAGTGACAAAATGCGCTAGGGCTTTTAGGTTAAACGTATAGAAAACATACTATAATGTTATATTAAATTTTAAAACATTTCATAATATTATCTGACAGACAGTATATTACACAAAAGGGTAACGTTACATAAACTTTTACTTATTAAAGTTGGAATTGTAGAGTGGTTGGGCATTGTTATAAGTAGTTTATGTGAGTGTTAGTTATTGTTGAGTTGATAAAACTAATTTAAAACTGAACAATCTTTCTTAACCTTCCTTTTTCTTTCTTTCTAGCTGGTGTACCTATCTCAGCAACCCAACTGCTACTTCATCTTCGCGAACTCGCGCACCTCACCCACCGGTCCTCGCGAGCAGAAGGTGCCTCGGGTCCTCTCTACCTGCGCTACCGGAGACGACGCATCCCGCCGCGAACTCGACCGGTCGCAGATGTCCTGCGCCACGCAAACCATAGCAAGACTGTACAAGGGAGATACAGTCAATATCGCCCAACGAGAACAAAACAGAACCCTCTGGCTGAGAGAGGGGTACTCCTACTTCGGGTTTGTCAAACTAAGTTCCTAGCAAGGCTGTGAAATTAATTTTAAGATGTGAATCCCCGATTTAGACGATCGAAAGACTAGTTCATACTGCACTAGTAGTTGAAAGATGATTGAAACTCTTTATAGGGTTTACGTGGGATGGGTGAACTTAACTTTGATATGGAAAACCCTGATTGAATATATCTTGAGAGTAGTGCAACACTAGTAGTCAAACCAAGATGATCGATAAGGAGTTAGGTGTAGATTGAGGCGTCGATTACCGAAATCGCAGGAAACGAAAGTAGGGATGTCGACTTGTATTTAGTTTTGTGGCGAAGCCGCACTATAGGATTAGTTATTTGCAAAGGATACATTAGTGCCTGTATTTTAGCAGGTTGTAATGTAATAAAGGATGATACAAAACTTAGATTAGAATGACATTCAATTACCTGGTTCAAATTACTGAAGTAAACAGGGCATTTCCAAGAACATTCATATCAGATAGATATAAATTAAGTATTAAATGATTAATAATCAAACAATGAATAATTGTAGGTTCCTACTTGATTGGTGTATTAACTGTGTTAATTACATTAATCAATAAAAATACTTACATTTGTGTTAGGGTATAAGTGTATCCAATACATATATTTGTATCTTCTTCGCTTCTTTGACAATGATTGAACAGGTGATTAAACAAGTGAACTCACTGCCTAGGTGTTGATATGGTGCTATTTAGAAACGTAAGACGTTGAATAGAGGATGAGATGATTGAGGAGTGCCATACCCATGTACATAATGAATTGATTACAATACATCACACTGACTTATACTGTTTGGATTATGCATAGGGTTAGGTTAAGTTAATGTGCCAGAATAATTATTTCGTTAAGACTTGGGTTATTTTATATGACATGATCACGTATGTGTATATAGTTAGGGACTATTATGATCTCTTGTCGGTCGAAGAAAATCCCACATTTTGTTATCAAAGATTCTAATTTCATTTGTTGCAAAATGTAAATGTTAAAAAATACTTGACGACCAAATTTATTGATATTAATATAAGATACGTAAAAAAAACTAGCGCGCGACTAGAATAAGTGAGATTATCTATAATTGCTCAATTACATATGGAATTAACATTGATGTTTAAAAAAAGTAACAATATTTTTTTACTTAAGTCCCTATTTCTGTAAGCAATATACCACACTTTAGCTTGCACTAATTTCTTAATAAGCAGTTACTACGATAGGCAGTAACTAATCTATGAATATGATGGAAATTAAACTAGAAAGATATTTAGTTATCTTACAATATTATCCTAATTATTTTGGTGTTTGTAATAAATACATAAAGAGTAGTCTAGTTATTGTGTTCAGTGTTACTGTCTTATGCTTTTGTCAATAGTAATATTTGGATTATAATTGTGTAGTCAAGTTTGTTTACATTATTATACTAGTCTGTAATTTAAGTTTTGGTATAAGGTTTGAAAGTGGCGCGACCATTAATATCTTTAATTTTCTTACATTATAAATATGTAACATTTGTGATACAATTATAGCAATTTATCCTTAATTATTATTTTACTTCTTATTGTTATTCAAATATGTATGTGTAGCTTGATGTTTGTGTAAGTACTTTTGTACAGATTCCAGTGTTTCTCAAGTTGATGTTAATTTGAGGATCTTTCGATAATTTGTTGATATGTACACAATCCGTATAATCAACCAATCACTTAAGTCATTGGGGGAAATACTATTATCGGATGGTTCATTCGTCCAAGTGTTAATGATAACTAACCTACTTGATAGCAATGACACTAAGTCTACGAAGACTAGTTAGTACATGCCTACTCCAAATTATCTCGGGAGACTATTTTTTTAACTTACGAAGTTTTGTCTGGAGATAAAAATAAAGTTACTATGAACATAGTTAAAGGACCAATTTTGACAACTATTAACTTATTTTGAAACACCACCAATGACTTAATTTGATGATGAGTTCGTAGTGTACGCAATTTTATATAATTATCAATTTCCTATGTAACCGTAACATGATAGATAATGCCCGTCCAACAATAAATGTGCCTTATCTGAAATTATGTTTTTCTTTCTCTTTTTTGCTCAGATAAAAACAAACGACCTTGTACAATATTGGACATATTGATATGGCCTAACTCCAGAGGGAGGCGAATAGATAGTACAAACTTTTAATAATCTTGACTAACATTGACTGGTTTTCTAGGCACAAATCTCGCTTACAGTCCGGAGTCTAGTCTGTGGAATACGGTTAATCCCACAGATAACTATATACTAGTCAGAGAGTTAATCCCTCAACCTGTATGATGATTATATGGAATGAATTTCGTTAATTATACAGGGTGATAGGAAATGCGATACATTCCTTGAAAGGGTTAGAAGTAGAAAGTGACCATAATAATCATGGACGAGCGAGTGCAACATTCATACTAAGATACAAGGACCTTTTATTTAAAAAGAGTTCCACAAAATACAACGAAAATTCCAATATAAAAAAAGATTTAAAATAAATAATTTCTACTTTCCACAAAAAATCTACTAACAGTCAACATATTTTTATCTGGCAATACTTTGAAAACGTTCCGTTTTATGCCTTTTGACCTTTCTCTTTCTTGATCAACGCGTCTTGTCGTGATATAAGTACATAACTGCTGTCAGTTAGCCTGGAATGACACGTAAATAACCTAAAAACACTACAAAAATAATACAATTTTGACTACATAAGTTTGGATATTTAATAAAATCATAATGTTGACCAGGTATGTACAATAATATTAAATAAAGATTTTATTATTTGATTCGTTGTCATATATAAGAAGCAATATAATTTCCAGGTTACGTTTTGGGAAGAAAGATTTTCGCTGTATTGTCCGGTATTTATCCGACAAACCTTCCGACAGTGATGGAAAAACTCCTGAAAATAAGGTGGAAGATGCAGACAAGAGAAAGAAAATGTCCGACACTGAGAAAATTCAAGAACTCTTGAAAAGTATGTTGGCTGAGCCCAAGATATCGGAAAAAAACTATAGAGAGAACTTTGCTTCTGCTCCAGAAATACCAAGAAAGCGTAAACAAAAGCCTGATGTAATTGAAGTGAAAACGGAAAAAATTGGTGAGAACTATTTTGAGACAATATATTTGATATGCTTTAACAAGTTTTTTTATTTATATTATTTTGTGTTCAAAGTTAGTACATAAAATACCATTCAACTGAAATTGTATTGATTTGTAGTAATAAAAAATAATCTACCAAACAATAAATTACCTGTACTATGTTCCAGAGGAAAGTATAACAAAAGCTGCAGCAGATGTCGCTCAAGCAATAGGAGGCAATGTGAAACAAACAGAAGCCGAGCTCCTTTCCAAAGTGCTCGGAAAAATTAACCAGACATCTACAACTCTGAGGTAACTAATAAATTACATTAAAGTACATTGTATTAATAGTCAAATTATTTAATATCCTACTCAATTAAAATTGATGTGACAAATAATTTTTTTTAGTCTTTGTTCATTAAGTTCCATTGATTTTAGCATATCTGATATATTTTCAGTGACCTTTTGATTGGCATGAAAGTGGACCGCACTAAAGAAAAAGATGAATTACAAAAGAATCCATCAAGAGGGCAACAAGTAAAGCGTTTTGTTGAACGCGAACGGTCTAAAACTGCACCAGGAGAAACAGCAAGATTCACTCAAAGGAAGAGAACTGAGTTTTCTAAAGATTCACAACCAGCTGCTAGGAGAAGGTATGTAAAAAATCTTAATTAAATTCTTGTATCCATTAAATACTAAGATGCTTTTAGTATATAAAGGTAAAAAATATGTTCATGTGTTTTTTGCTAGACTTTGCTTGTACTGTCTATTAAGTAAGTAATTTATCCATTGTTATTTCCCTAGTTGAATAAAACCTACCATAAAGGATAGTTTAGGAACACATAAAACACATTTATAATTGAATTACATTTACAAATGTCCATATATACCTTAAGTTAAACTTGAATATAATTTTCGTTTTAGTAAACTATAATTTTACTTCATTACAGCACACAACCAACATCTGTGAATATATTCAGTGGACAACCCCTGGGCATATTTAAGTCTGGCGAACCTAATTATGGAACAAACTTGGACGTGTGGGAGTCTCTGAAGCAGAGAGAGCTAACCCTGGCAACCCTGCAGCCGCCAGCTAACTACTTCCAGAAGATGATTCAGTGGACTGAACAGGGGAAAGTGTGGAAGTTCCCAATTGACAATGAACAAGGTAAACTCAAGTTTTTAACTATTTGTTGAATAGTTAGCTGTCAACTTCGACAAGCTATCTTCCTTGAGTTTTATTTAAAATAACAAGTTTTATGATCGAAATCTCTTTATATTCTTTACATGTTAGAATTGTGTAATATTTAAGTTAGTTAACAGAATATGCCTTGCTTTTTACTTTAGGTTGTATAATAATTATAAATAATTTACTAACAACAGATAGAGTTACAGACTTGACTTTTGAAATGTTTTTGATAATAAACTTTATCATATGTATTCTCAAAATCTTGTGCATTTATTCCAGGTTTAGAAGAGGAACAAAATGTCCATTTCTCAGAACATGTTTTCCTAGACGCGCACCTCGAAGGCTGGTGCCCGCCAAAGGGCCCCATCAGACACTTCATGGAACTGGTCTGTGTAGGTTTGTCCAAAAACGCATTTTACACAGTCCAGGAAAAGAAAGAACACATAATGTGGTACAAGGAATATTTTGAAAGCAAGAAGGATCTTCTATCCGAAGTCGGCGCGTGGGACGCAAAGCCGTCGACTAAAAAGGAAGCATCTACATAAAACCATTGTTATTTACAGTAATTATTTAATATATAGTTAGTATATACTTTATCAAATATGTTTTTATCAAAATAACCAAACATGTGAAATAATGAGGAATACCAAATAACATGAACCAATATTACTAATACATAAATTAAATAATTATTTATGAGGTACACCTAGACTCATATTTCTCGCTTAACTGTCCCCTTGAACAATATAAATATCTCAACATAGGTACATAAGGACCTGCAAAGTTTTAACTACATTTGGGGTAATCAGGTGAAAAATAAAACAACTATGTCCTTATTATTCCACTTTATTGCACCTATAGAAGTACACTTCGTTGCTAACATTCGATGTGTCAGGTCACCGTTCTATTCACTTCACTTACAAATTAGTTCATTATGCTTCGAGTCGATAAGACGTTCCTACATTATTGAACAATGTATAAATCCAACTTGTTAATTTCTAAGTTAAAGTTGTTATTACGTAACTTCGTTCTACAATTCTAGTTATGGATTTATAAAAACCCTTTGCCCTAATCTTTACAAGAGAGCGTGGAATCACTAGGTACCAAATATATTTAAATACATAATAACATTACCTTTACAAACATCTTCGATGCCGATATGACAATAGAATGTTGCTTATTATATACTACAAGTACCTACCCAATCGTTTTGTCAATTATGTAAAAAACAAGGAACTCATTACAATCTAAGTACATATTCTTATATTAATTAATCATCGTATACGTTAAAAGCCTCCAAAAATGTTTCAAATTAAGAAAAAAAATCAAAAGAAAAGTGCTTAAAAATCACATCAATTTGTACAAAATTATGACAAAATATGTACACGTGTTTTGGACGTTATTTGTAGTTTCGGTCGACACAGATTTATCACTAAGCGCGTAGCATACGGCTGGCGAATGTCTTTAACGGATCATGAGGTAAAGCAACAATTGACATGCACAGAGGCTTTTAATGGAACTGAATTAAGTATTCGTAAATCAAACAAATTAACAATACATTTGTTTAAAGTTTACATACAGTTTGTATAAATATGAGCGTTACAGTACGGTTGAGTGTTATGAGTATTAATGCTATGAGTATAAATAGGTTTTTGTACGATATAGGAAATGTAAACCTGCGAATATTGAGATATCGTTTTGTTACATCTAGAAGTTTAACAAATAGGAAAATAGATGTTAATTAACAAAACCTCAGAACAAACCATAAAATTGACAGGATTGATAAAAATAGTGAATAGAAATTGCAAAGAAATAGCAATGGGGTTGCGGTAAAATAGATAAGTATCAATTTAATGTATATGTAATTGATCACTTCAATGATACATCATATTTGAGACCCATGTCTTACAATACTATTGCGTGTAGAAATAACACCAACATCCTACAAACTACAACTTGAACGTAACAACACAGAAGTAACGAGATTATAAATACTAGCGGAAGACAAGAAGGAAACATGACAGAATTTGGCTTGGCTCTGCTCTCAGACGAGAGATTGGCAATTTCCTTAAACATTAATTTAATAAAAATTGGCAAATTTACGAAGTTCCAGAAGAAATATTTATCATTGGCACTGAATAACAAAGACCAATTATTACAATATATAAGGTTTTTAAGAATTGTTTATAGGTGAGTGAGAATTACAGTAAAATCTAAATAAATGTGTAAAGAGAAGTACATATTATGCAAAATGACAGATACAGGGTGAAAACGCATTGATCCTCAATCATTCTATGATTCTATTATAGTTTTAGCACAAGGTGTATTCTTCTGCTGAATGAAATGAAAAAAACACATTGAATTTATCAATTAACAGAAGTTCAAGACTATTCTACTCATAGCAACATTAGTAATAAAAATTACCCACTATAAAACATTGTAAATTATTAATTAATTATTGTACAAACGGAATGATTTAGTTCTGTAAAGTTATGGGAATGCATTTCTTATAGACTACATCATTATCTTTTAGTCTTTTACGTGTAATTTAATTTTATATATACCCGAAATTAACAATGATATGAATTTGCTGCCATTTAACCTATCAAGGAAAAAATATTCATACAGATAATCATATTAAATCAAATTCTTCAAACGCAACAAAATATTATTTTCTGTGAAGCAGCAAATAAGTAACTTTAATTATAATTTGAACAAATAAAACCTTTACTTAAAATTACTTTTAGCAGGCAAGAAGCAATCTTCGCTTTTTGTTATAGTTAATTGTGTTCCTGTATAAATTTAATTTTTAAAAACTATTTGTTTGACGGAAAGTTGAAAAACTTACAAAACATCTATTCTCTAACAAAAACATCTGGCTTTGTAAGTCTGTATCGGTATGTGAAAATACAAATGGGAGATTCGTTCACCAATGAGCCAAAAAGCTTGTTTAGAGTTTTCTGAGTTGAATTTGGAGTTTGTTGTTTAAGTATAACTAATGTTGGGACCAAACCGCGTCGCCTCGGTGGAGGCCAGTGTATTGTCAGCGGCGATCGCGAATTGACATCGGTCGTGGACGGCTGCGGACGGATGGCGGCCCCGAGCTGCCTACATCACCTGCAATGGAAAAAGGTTTAATTTATTAACGTGATGGCGAAACTTACTACCTGCAGAGTTTGAATTATCTCGCTAGAGACGACATAAAAAAATAAGTAGGTATATATGAAAAATTTACAGCGTCTCTAGCGGTCATTTAAAGGACTAAACTTTTTCATGCGTATTTTTTACACTGAGGCCAAGTCTGTTAACTTCATGGTATTCGTTTGAAACTACTATTTGGATTGATCTGAGTATTCTTATGCTAAAAGACGCTGGATAAAAAATATGGTTAGTATAGGGTTTTGGTAAAAACAAAGACGTTTACTATGGAGTTAACTAGTGTGATTTGAGCAAAAAATGCTGAAATAGGCAATTTTATTTTCATATCATTCGAACCTAATGTTTTCTTAGGTTTACGCGACTGTTACTCATGGAATAAAACTACTTTTAAACGTAGTTTCAAGAATATACCGCGATTATATCCGTTTAAAAGTAGTTTTATTTCATTCGAACCTATTTTATATAAGGACTCTGTGATCATTTGATGTTTGGATACTAAAACTGTCAGAAATTGCAAGAAACTTTTCCAATACATGAGATAGAATCGATTGAATGAAAATAAAAAAATGCCCATTTCAGCATTTTTTTTCTGACAGTAACTGTTTTCCAAAATCTATGAAAGCAGGTCAAAATATTTCAAGAAATTATGTATAGTTGCCTAACGTTTTCTTGTAACTGGAACAGTTAATGTACCTATCCTTCAAAACCCATTTCAATTCCACTCTGTAAATTAAAAAATATTGGAGAACCCTAGGCCTATGTCCAGCAGTGGACTGCGATAGGCTGATGATGATGATGATATTGAAAATTATTAAGGAAAAGATCCGCATGAAAAGAAACTGATACGGATACGATTTTTTTTCCTGGCGGATATCCGCAGACACGGATACGGATCTCCGGAACATCACTAGGTACGTACCTGCAGTATCTGGCTGGCCTCGAAGGCGGTGCCGGGCAGCAGCACGATGGGCGCGGCGACGCGGCCCGCCTCCACGCACACCATGTTGGGGAACTCGTCGTCGCCGAAGTCCGGGATCTCCTTCGCGTACTCCGACCACGGGTTCCAGATCACTATGGGAGTTATAAATTCAAATTAATCAGACTGTTGTAGTCAAAGGCGGATCCAGCTTTGGGGCCAGGGGGTGTCATGTGGCCAGCACGACTGGCTATTTTCTTGACTATTTTCTTAACTTTTTGAGAATTGCCAATCCGCACCCGCCCGCGCCGCGGCCTTAACTAAATGCTACAGCAACATTATCTTTGAAAATAATCTATCAAAACCGAAAGTACCTAACACGTAAGCTACATAAAATTCAACCTGAATTTTATCAACCTTAATTATCAACTTTTACTTCTAGAGAGCCGAGACGTTGAAAATCTCTATATACTCGTTTAGATTCTTCCACTCACCTGTATCGGGGAAGTTGTACTTCTGTATCCTCATCTTGCGTCCGCTGACGACGTTGGTGATGATGTGCTCCTGCATCGTGTTCTGGTAGATGCGGTCCGTCCACTCGTTGATGGTGACCACCTCGCGCGTCTCCTGGTATACTGTGCCTTCCCGCGTCTACGGAATGGTCATTCATTAAATTATAATACCACCTAAAAAGACTAGAACATTCAGAAATGAAGTTTATCTTTTGAACGATAACAAAACCCATGATATTAGATTATAGAGCAAAGATGCGTGCGCAAGCACAGACGCATTCCCTATGCATTTACTCTTTTAATGTCTCTATAAACACTTGACATTGGCAGAATCATCGCGTTGTCTGAAAACGCGGGAGAGATTCCGTAAAAACAAAAAAGGTTTAGAAAGGAATTTGTTTCGCATTTTCAAAAGATATTGCAACATAAAGTTAACTTTATTGTGAAGTCTATGTATCTATGTGTTTCCACTTTCCTTCTTTCTCCATTCTTTCCTTGATCTTGATATTACAAAATAATCTCTTATAGTCCTGACATAAGGTTTATTTGGTTTGTCATGCTTGTTACCTTATCGATGAACATGCAGCCGTGCATGCCGGTGATCTGGCAGCGGCGCACGTCGGGCACCTTGAAGTACGTGTGCAGCAGCAGCTGGCAGCTGAACGTGAGCTCCTTGCTCGGGTTGTACACGCCGATGTTGAAGTGCAGCTCCTTCTCGCGCAGGATCAGCCGGTACGTCAGTCTGAACCTGCACAGCGGTCACTCATTCATATTATATGTTTATCAGGGTCAATATAAGGGAAGCAAAACTTATTCCCCTAATTCCATTGGCTCGTTGAGATTTAGAATTCTTTCCATTGGACTAACACACCAATTGCCTAGCTCCAAATTAAGCTTGAAGCTTGTACTATGGAAGCTAAGGAACGGATAAGCATACTTAATTACTTTTACACAGTGAAACACTGCATAGTCAATGTTCATCACACAAACATTTGCCCCTAGTGGGATTCGCACCCGCGGCCCTTGCTTTTGTAAGTACTAGAACAACGGGCCCGACACTCCTTGTTTTTTTTTTTCATAATTTATAAGAGATAGCATTACCCGTCAGCAAGATGTGTAAGTAAAGTAGGAACCGCGAGGAAATACAAATAAATACAAAAATGTTTGTTGGCGGTAACTCTTATCCTACTAAGTACCTATGTCCTACGTTGAGATGCAAATTAAATCTCTATTTTACACAAAAAAGTGTATTTCCCTCGAAGGAGAGGAAGAAGCTAAGCTAGTCAAGTACAGTTTCAGTAGTGCATTGCTTACTGGAAATGCCACATGGAGTGCGTGAAGTCGTCATCCATGAGGCTGAAGACGGCCTCCATGTCGCCGCTGGGCAGCCGCTCCGGCATCTTCTCGATGTGCCACCGCGCCACGCGCGCGAACCCGTGCTGCGGACCGAACGCCCATTGCCCGAACTGAGCTGCAATTGCAATAAACAACGAGTAAGTATACTGCAAAAAATAAATTAAATGAATCAATTTCTTGGACTAATACACCAACTGCCTAGCCCCAAACTAAGCTCGATGCTTGTACTATGGATGCTAGGGAACGGATATACATACCTACAAACTTAAATACTTTTATAGACATCCATGACTCGAGTACAAATGTCGATGTTATTCACACGACTATTTTCCCCTAGCGGGATTCGAATCTTGGTTTTGTAGCCAGGGTCTCTGACCACTAGAGACCAATTTAACACAGAAACCGTTAATTATGCCATGTAGTGCTGGAATAGTGGAATACTCGTAGTACAAAACTATTTTTTGAGATTAATGATAATGATGATGAACAGGAACGGGTAGGCCTAACTTCAGACATCGCAAAAACATCAGATATCCTTAAGTCAACTCTTACGCACAGCGGGATTTAAACCCGTAGCTCTCAGAGTTGTGATTAGGGTGTCTAACTATCAACGCGCCTGTCTTTCGACCACAGTGACGTATATCAGTTTATTGTTATATACCTTATTTCTATCGGGGTTTCTTGAGGAGCTTATGATATTCACAAGCGACGGCGTTCACCTCATCAGGGCCGTCTTGCTCACTTACTTTTCCAACCCTTTATATAAACTACTATCCACAATCATACCATACGTCAACAACGCCTTGTTCATTTGCACATAACTAAAAAACATTGAATCCCACTTTGTACAAATACAGCCACTCGAATTGCTAAAATATATTCGCCATGTACGGACACGGCGTGAGAAGGAAAAACTCTCGATAAAGTGACTACATTATACGGAACATCTTTCTGCAAAACCGATATTTGAGTGGTTCTCAAGGGAGAATCTTATACGAAACACGGCGGTATATTGAATTTATAACACTTAGGACATGTCGAGAAAATCCGGTTTGAACTTAATGTTAAGTACAACGGACATACTACATAAAAAATGATCCGATCAAAATTATCCTTATTTGGCAAAAATCCATATGCTAAAGTAAAAACTTAAATAATTATTTTCTTTCTAGGTATCAGAAAATCGAATGAATGTAGTATGCAATCATCAATTAAGTACAGTACACACAAGGTATTAAATGAATCATAGCTATCACAGTTTAGCATTACCTACTTACTATTCAAAGATTGGACGTAATTAGCGAAACAAAAATAGATCCTATAAAAACACCTACTATTTTATCAATCCACCACAAATCACGTTATTCATATGAAATCCTTTCAATGGATTCCACAAACCCGTCAAAATGTTCGAGCATAGGTGTTTTTTGTTCGCCGCAGGTTTATCCTGTCAGTCAACAGACGATATTCTGTGTTCGCGTCTATCAACTCTTCTATTCTATAATCCTCACTGCCAAAAGCCAATTAAGGTATTTAATCGAATAACGCGAAATCACAATCCACGCAGGTTTTTCACATGTCAATAGATATTACTAAGCTGTCTTAATTTATTTCTAATTTTCTAAATCTATAATCATTTGAGTTTGAACCTTTTGGGCGTGAAAGATCATGATTGCCAATGCTCCATAAACTCTTCAAAATACAAGAAAAACAAGAAATATTACATTTCTGCTAAGAACAACTAGATCCATTCTAAGTGACGTTAATATATGCAACCGAAAAACCATGACCCCGAGATGAAGGCTGGACCTGCCCCCAATCACATGAGCGCATATGCAAATGAGCAGGGCACAGTAAATACTAGTTGCTTAAAAACATGTAGGTACTTACGAAATACGAAAGGTATTCCTCCTCGTATCGCTCTTTTGCCATCGAACACTGCCTGTTTACTGTAACCAAGAAAATAAAATGTTATTACCAGAATTAAAACACCATCAAAGCGTCAATTTCAACACGAATGCTAAATCTCTATAAATAAAGTCGAATACGTGAGCGAGAATAAGTAATCAACAAATAAAAGTAATATTCTTGTTAAGTTCGCACTGACACGCATTAGGCTCACCGCGAGCGTGGCGAACGCTGAGTACACGGCTCGATGTGCAGAACGGACGGACAATCCAACCCGCTATTACAATACAACATTACGCGGAGGCATCCCGGTGAACCACAACAGTTGACCACATACACCATGCGTCCACCGGCATTATCACTCCAACTCACGTTTGAAACAAGATCAATTTTAGCGGTTGCATTCCAACGCGGCCGGGGCACAATGCAAAAAGCACCCTTATATTATAAATGCATCAGTGGACAGGTCGGACGCGACAAAAACCGAGCTCGAGCAAGTCACGTATAAATTATTTATGCCATTTTTAGCATTTCGGAGTTTGAGCCGGCGGACGCCGCTGAAGACGCGGCCTGGCAGCTCGTCATCCCGCGGCTAACGACACGTCATACAGAATCAAGAATCAACAATCGGATTATTACCATTAAGAAAAACTCGGCGATTGTGACTCGGCCCGCTGAATGAGGCGATTGCTTTTCATAAATGTTTTGAACATCATCTCCGGGAAAATGTTCCCATGCATCGTAGCTTCCGGATGTTTCCAATCCAAATCACAGCGGCATAGAATTAACAATGACTGTGTGCAATAAGCTTAGAACTTACACAATCGACTATTATATCTTCAGATCACCTCAATTGCAGTATTTGCAAGAGCCCATAATTTCGTAGCTTATGACGAGATCTAAACTTGAGCAAGACATCCGGAGGAATCGATTAAGGTAGGATCTAGATATGCAATGCCTTTCCGATTCTAGTCAAGCAATAAATAAATCATAACTCCCACGTCAACATAAACAGTGTTCAAGGATTTACATGGATTAAGAGCATAAAGGCGCCCTATCAACAATTAATAGACCGACCAACGAGGCAAACGAATTATTAGTACATGTTTGCGTTAATCGGTACTACCTACTACGGAATAAAGCCTTCGGTCACCCTGTTTGTAAAAATGCGGTTTAATGGAAAATGACAGACAGGAGTTAACGAATGGCGGGAGACTAATGTCATTTAGCCACCTTATGAAGGCCATATATGGAAGCTACCCTCCTTAAGCTGGTAGCCGTTAAAGGCTTATTTGAACAAGTCTTGTTTATTCCACTCCGTTCAATTCCTTTTACCCTTATCACAATAGGGTTATTGATTGCAAGGAAGTTATCAAAGCAGAAAATTACAAATACTTATGCAATACCTACAAAACATATCTGGCAAGTTAAATCTTATAGATTGCATGTTTTTTACAAACAATGTTTGTCGGAAAAATAAATGCTGCTATGTCACAATTTAGGTTTATAAAAATACAATTTGTCTTAGCTGTGTCTGGCGCGGCGACCTAAACTTTAATTTAAGATTAGGAAACGCTCTTCAATCAAATCAACAATATTCAATTCTACACCTCCGCAAATATGTTCTGTAAAATTATTCAGCCTCAATAATCGTGGGCTTTTACAAATTCCCCTCGAAATGTAAACAAGTCTCGGTCCTTGAACACCTACCTTTCCTCGAGACAGACGGGGCTAGATAAACTTTTAATTAGAGATTCCGGATGGAATTCCTCCATGAACTGTCGCCGAGCCCGATACATTCCCGGTTCGGCACCAGCCGAGTTTTTACTGAGACAAACCCGTTCCGTGCCATTTTGTGACCAGACAAATAGCGCCAATAAATATAGCTTCGACGCCAATTGCTTTCTCTCAATAATCGTCTCAATTCAATTTTTTCGCGTCAATGTGGATCGCGGATGTATTCAACTCTAATTAAGAAACAATTTTTATATCCTAATCATATCAAATCAATGATGATAATACAAATCACTTGATTGGTTTATCTGCAACCATTTGCAGTCCACGCTACATAGCTCTATTACTAGCATCAAATTTAATGCTTAAAAGTAATTATTCAATTAATTTAAAGACCTTAAGAAAGTGATACCTCAGTATCAGTCAGTGTTTCCTTAGTTCCAGCAACCTAAAATTACTGATGATTGAATAGTTTAGTTAGCCTCCACGATCTAAACCAATTCCCATGGTAGCTTTGTGTAGAAGGTGTCGTTATAAATGATGTTTAGTGCTCACTTATTCCATCAACTCACTTTATATAGGCTTTCTGAGAAAATTGCTCCATGTTCATGAATTAAATTAACATAATTGATAATTACAAAGATCAGGCACTAATCAGATTATCCGTTATTCGGCCGTACCAAGCGCTAAGCGCATCGTAGATCGACAAAAACAGTATGAGCTGCAACAGTTTCTCGGCTCTCAAGCTCATTGTTCTCGACTTTCATTATTGAACAAATATGACGATGCGCAATGAGAACATTGTCGCACCGGCGCCCGCGCAAGACGCGACCCGCGGCACCCAACCGTTGAACGATAAGTTTGTAATTACTTTATACTGTAGTATTATAAGCAGGCCGCAACCTGTTATGCCCATGAATGGTATTTCGTTAATATTGGCCCGGGCTCTCAGCACACATGCATGCTCGCGGCCGTACTCGGAAAAATATTGAAGTAATTTAAAAACAATGCAAGCGTCAATAAAAATGTAAAATTAACTAGTTTTTCTCCGGCGTTAATAAAGTTCATGCATAAAAAGGGTGGAATATCGGCATTCACCTCAGAAAAAATACTGATAAGAGGTAGCCGGTAGCACATACTTGGATACTAAAGAGAAAAAAGTCTCCGTCAATAAACGCCCTTCCTCATAGATAATGAATCCTCTAATTATTTTAACCAGCGGACAAGTGAAAAAAAAAGTGGCTTAGCGATCACAAAAACCTTACTAGAAGCTATTTGAAGCGCTATCGAGTTAATGACTTGGAGCGTGTTCCTTTGACATATTAAGAAAAGACAGTAAACTGGTTTGATGGAAAAACGTAGAAGGTTGAGCTTGCGAGGATCTACAAATTAAAGAGTCAGTCGACAACGTGACGCGACAACGCACAATTAGATCATTTTAGGAGACACCCCGCGGCAACTCAAACGCACAAACGCATCCTTTAATTAACGACCTGCATGCGTGCGTATGCAGGCAGGCAGGTACATTAGTACTACCAACAGACACAAGACAAAATAAAGTAAGACTTCGATATTAATGCTCGTCTTATTTTACGAGGCCAAGAGTTTGCTACTGTTTAATAACCGGTACTTTACTCTGCATCGCAATATGACATAAAATTAAGATCAATTTAATATAAACAGTTACCTCCGCCAACGTAAAAAGACATCTTGCTTGCGGGCGTTTTATTTTCATTCATTTACAATGTGTGCCAATTGGATAGCGAAAAACAACATTTTCATTTTAATAATACGATGAGACCTTTTAGTTAAACAAATTAATTTGAACGCGTACTTGATACAATGTTATGATCTACTATTTTAAGGTATGTACATTTTTCGTATCCCAAAAGTTATTACTAGATGCATCCTATTATTCATCTCCATCATCACAGCATTAATCACTCTGAACTGAACACTAACTAGCTTGAATTAAAACCCAAAATCTATACGGTCTGTTCAACAATTAAAAAAGACAACTGAACACGAATAAAACTATGGCAAGTTATGTCGAGATTAAATAGCTTAGTTTCGTATATGGCCAGTAATTTACAACTGAATAGAAAGTAAGTAATTAAAGACTTGAAGGATCGAATTTCATTGCTTACAAAAACGAGTACAATAAGCAATGTCCACCGAAATGGGCATGATGTGACCCATCTGTGGTCGTAGCGTCGCCCGGGGGACGATAACTCCCCGCGGAGAGGACATTCATTAGAGATATCCTCTACAAAATGTAAATTGTTTGGGAAAAGGAAAAAGGCAACACCGACCGGCCATTGTTTTTTGCGATTGTATCCAGTATCCACCCACATAGCTACCGTAGCTGAGAAATGTATGATGAATTGACGACAGAAGAGCAATGGCACTGAGATAGCAACATCTTATGCCATTAAGAAAATAAAGAGGCATGTTTCGAAATGTGTTTTCCATATTTAATGTTTTAAACAATCGAACTAAAACATGTTGAATGTGGAATGTTCAAGAATTGACAATGTACCTGCGATTAACATTGACGTAAATGCCTTTAGCCATAATTCGGTCCTCATATAATTATTTTCTAGTCGACTAAAAAATAATTTAGGGTTATTTTACCAAATTCCTCCATACCATCCCTAATAAAAAAAAAATTATGATGTATATTCTATCCATCAACGACCGCCTATAGACTCGTCCAGGATATAAGAATGACAATTTATCCAGTTATGCTAAGTGTACAAATTACATTCACATACAAATAAATCATAATATTATTAAATAAATTAACAAAGTATTGTCTTATCTGTAGATCTGTGGCGGATATCGCGTAGGCGCTAGAGAGGCGGTAAAGTTGAGCGCACGTGGCTGAACCAAAACGTCCAGTCATTTTGTAATGTCTAACAACAATTAATGAAATTATTGATCGTTAACAATGCTATCGAATCAATCATAATTCACTTTGAATAATGTTACTTTAAGTAGACATTTGGTAATATATTGTAAACGTGTTGTTCTTAAAGGCAAATCTCGTGACTAAGGTACTGATGTCGAGAGGAGATTAGCCGACAAATTACTAGTATTAACATTAAGCATAATATTCTAAATCTTTCAACAATTTACGTTGACTGAGAATATCCTTTAAAACCATCAGGTTTTACTGATGAATCACCATCTTCTATGGCATCAGAATTTCGGATGTGCTTTTTATTTTTTGAAGTCTACGAATCTACTAAAATCGGATATATAAATACGTGTGTTCGGAGTCAAATATAAATCACAAAGCTTTGTTATTGATACACCAATTCTTACGAATTATTTATCACATGCTGGATGCTATTCCGTGCTATACGAGATACAATACGTTAAATTAAAACACACTTAAAAATTACCTTGTGAAACAAACTTTGATTGATAAGTGTTTTGACTTCCTTATCCATTAGCCGTCGGCTCACAGCGTAGCAACTATATCGCGAGGTTCCACAGCAATGAACAAGTAATTTGTTAATACAACTTAAGCGATAACAATCAATGTGTTATGTGTGACCTTAAGTTGAAATTAATAATTCAACGCGCCTCCCATGTTAAACTATTAGGGTGAACAAATAAAAAAGGATAATTATATCACAAAGCTAATTAAGAATTCTTTGCGCGTAATAATGTAGTCCTTGTATTGGTATTTATCACCTTTCGTCTCCTAAACAAGACATGATACAATGTGCTCGAAATAGAATGGATGAAATATTAACTTGTTGAAAGATATGACTCTTATTAGGATTGTTAACAAGCAAGTGACTAGGAAAATTTCATATTACGAGTATAAGTACTACGTTTCATTAAAGTAAACGGGAATTTAGAATTATATTCTAGATTATTTCAAATCATCAGAATGTTATCGATCTGTCATAATAAATTTCGCTTATCTCGCTGCTAATTGCTGCAAACGTAAACGGCGGGTTAGTTATACCTCTAGTGGGCTAATTAAAGCTAGCATAAAATACATTAACCAAAGGACTGAGACAAACGCGACGACAACAAGAACTAAGTGGTCTTGCAACAACTCGGCCTCAGCGACAGGGGTCAGCGGAGCTGTAAATAGCGGCCGCAGATGCTCCCGACAGCCGATTAATAAGACGGGGACTCCGCCCCCGGAGCCCGGCACCGGCCCGCCGCGGCGACTTAACAGCTCCAATTTAACAAACACCCCGATGTGCCGGCAGATAAGCCGATTACACCAAATCTGGGAGACAAATGCAACCGCGCTCCTACCCGTAAGATAGTTGTACGCCGTGAATAATTGTGGTCGCCCCTTACCTACCCTGTTACGGAAATCCCCTGTTTAGGAACGGAAGGAACCACAATATGATTGAGGTTAAGCAGAGAAGCAATTTGAAGTTGAACGTCAAGTCAAGTGATTTGTAAGACAAGTGGGGAACAAAAACAAAATTGCGCAAACTCTTGGAGAGCAGGCGAACGTTGATTTAAACGACCTCAATTCAATTGAATTTGTTTGATTTAACCGTTTTTTAAAACTTCAGTCGGTAATAGATTGTTGGTAAACAGCTGCCACGGCGTATGCCCTTAAAACATGGGAAACTGGAAAAAGTCGCTCAATGTGCTGTCACACTGTAGCTAGTCTGCACTTTAAACTCTTTTAGCTTTTATTTTTTAGTTATGTACATGTATGGTAAGGAGTAATAATATCTGAATGTAAAATGTTATTCTACTCTAGACTAATGAGGAGCTATTAATCAAAAATTCTACAATGTTGGGGGCCAGCGTGAACCCCTTTTTCTGTCTAAAAAGTTACTAATTCAAGTAACATTTAGGTACTTTTGAAATTGAAAAGAGAAATAGCAACGAGTAAAACTGGGTAAAAATATCTTGTTCAAATTCCATATAAAATCTATATGACTCTTATGTAGCTTATTATAACTGTAGTAAAATTAGAAAAGCGGAGGTCTGCAACCCTTAAAAGAAAAGTTAAGAGACTTAAGTCTTAAAAGTCAGTCAGTTTTAATATGAAAACTTCAGTTCACAAGCAGAACACATTATTATTATGTATACTTATGTTAAAAAATGTAATGCGACTCATCACCGATCGGCACGAAATTCCAAAAGTGACTAGGCACAAAAAGTAACGTCTGTACGAAGCGCTGAACAAGTGTGACCATTTTTAGCCGGATTCTGAACATAACGACTCGTCACGATCTCAATCAGCTGTTGAGAACCATTAGCCGATAGATCATACGCTGTGCGACCATGTAAGGCCACACGAGACATATTCTGATGATGTCATGCGCTGCCTCGGGACCTCCGCAACACTAGCGCCGAATCGCGTGCCCGACCGTGTATACCCAGCCACATAATTACACGCCCAAACAAAAGCCAGAGCTATCACGAACTGACGAAAATTGTAATCACCACGCAATCTAGGCGTAGGAGGATAATAAGTAATGGAGTACACTTCCACGCTCCGAGATAATCATCTCAATGAATTCATCAGAAACGAACCAGATTATTTTAATAATTCTAAAGGTTCTTCTAGAAATCGACAAGCTGGGTACGACAGCACAAGGCTGATGTAACCGCATTTAACATTTTACTAAGTATTTATTTACCTATTAATACATACAAAGGTCAAGACTGGTACGCTTTTGAGTCTGTCGAAAATTTAAAAAGACGTCTTAATTGTAATAAATCATCTTCACGAACAATAATTACATCGGTACAGTAGAGACCGACTCGGGAATAAATCATGTCCGACTTAGCAAACCTAAAGATAATTGCACTAAATCACCGGCTAAGCATTCAGACAATGAAATTAATATTGCAAGTGGGTGTTTCTGTAAACCTAAATTACAAATCAGTCTGCAAAATCTACGATGTAAGAAATGGCATATGGATCGAGCTTCCGATATTTCGTAGCAGCTGTCTAATGTGTGTAACAATCGATGTCTAGGATGTCACCGGAGATGACAAAAAAAGTCAACACATGTGACGACGGTAATGGGGCATGCACATGTAGTGGACAGACTTCGTGACGCTCACTGTATTAGAAATGGTGACATAATCTGAACACTTGAGATGGAATAAATCTTGTAGTAATAATATCAGGCTGTCGGATCCGAGCGTTTAAATCGAGATTGCTCAAAGAGTTGAAGGCAGGAGATAATATGACGGCTGCGGAGCGGGACTGACTATTCAGCGGAGTCAATGGCGTGTGACCGGCTGCCGAGAGGTCGCCGAGCGCTGGGTGACGCTGACATTCTTTCCTAGCGTCTTGTTCCATTTTTGTTTCAAAATGTAACCGTTTAGCTGTTAGACGTGCCGCTTCGTCATCTCTATCCAGATACAATTCTTCCGAGGAGAGTTTATCTGATAAACTCACTTTTATCTTGTATTTCTTATTGTAAATTAATACTTTCGGAAGGTTCGAATTTATTGTTTTATTTTACATGAGATAAATTTTCATACAATTATAGTTAAAAAAGTGCTAAAACTATTATGATATGAATGACATTTTAATATAATAACGACAATTACTGCATTTCAATTTAACGGCTCCGTAAGTCTTTTCTCTAGGGGCGATCATCCGTAGAGCCGAGCATAAAACAAAGCTTGCACTCATTGACGCGCGTCGACGATCGATGGGGTAATCTCGCGGTCATCCCATCCGAGCTTTGTCTGTGCATCGGGAGCGGCATAAAATTATCTGGGCATTAGCGGGCAGAGGGGGCGAGTGGGGTGTCCGGGGACCATTTGTCATCGGCGGTGCGGCGAGGCGGGGTGTGCGCGGGAGCGGCGGGAGGGTGAAGAAAGTGCCGGCGACTCGGGGCTGCAGACGCGACCACAAAAACAAGACGCGGAGAGCAGGGGCGGGCCGTGGGGCCACCGCGCGCTGCTCAGCCACCCGCAGGGATGTGCCAGCCTGCTTCCTCTACCTACGTAAGGGATGTTACACATTCTCACCTCGGACACTCGAGGTGTTTTCTGCAAGAAAGTGTCTGAAACGAGCCAAGTAGGTTGACATAACGATGCAAAGTGAGTCTGGTTTAAACATATGTAGTAGAGTCATCCATCATTCATACTTATTAAAAATCTCATCTGATTCATGAAATATCGCATAGCTTAAACAAATCAAATCCGCTATCTGTGCCCGACTACGTGTCACCGATTATACATACTAGAATGGTCCTGATGTGATACAAACTAATACAGAACAGAATTGAAGCCGACAGAACGCGAAATCATCACTTCATAATTTCTTGAAGTTTGATTGATTACAGCATAACACTCCAATTGGCTTAAAACAACAAGCTACTAGTAACAAAACTAAAGTGGACCCTCGAAAAATCCCTCAGTCATAAAAGGGTCAAGCGGTCACGTCGGCGCGGGCGGCGGCGGCGTGCAAAAAGCCGCAAGAGGCGCGAGTACAAACTATATTGGATATTAGAACAGAAGGCGCGTGCCGGCAACTTTTTGTCGCCCAGGGGACCGCACCACCGTCCACTGAACACCGCTATTTAATTTACAACATTCCACTAGAGCTGGCCATGATTGCTAAAGTTGGATTAGACGACACTAAAGCACAGGCTACTGTGTACGTACAGGTTGGACTAACTCTATATTATGGTAGGATACCGAATATGTCCATTCGCTTATAATTAGAAGGGAAACAGTTATAACATTTCTTCCTTCTTTGTATCATTTTAAGAAACTTTTTTCATTAAGCGACTCAAAGTTCGGCTCCTTGACAAATTCATCATCATCATCACAATTTAAAAATTAATTAATGGAGTTTTTAGCATCATTGAATTTATCCAAAAGTAAAAAGTCTGATGATAACGTACAGAAGCTCTCTTTATTTTCTTCCCTTACGGATTTGGCATTCGCGTAGACTACGTTTACAGATGAATAAGTTACGAACTCTCCGAATAAGACGGAAAAAGACATGTTATGTATGCTTTTTACCAGTTTTAACCAACATTTGGGTTAAAAACATGTAAGAATTGGTCGATCAGCAAATCTCTCACCAGAGCGATCACGATTGGTTTATAATATATTTCAAATAATAACTGTTGCAAACTATCCGATAGAAGCGGAAATAGAAAAAAAAAGATCGACCGCAGTGTCATCTCGTCATAGTAAAGAAAAGAAATAATCGCATAGAAATAATTGATAATTTAAGACCGATTTGACGAGCTTCCAGCAAATAGTTTAAGAAAAAAATAATAAACATAATAGCAGTCTAGAAAACAGATTTGGAAAAATACGTCTTAGTCCTTAATTAACCGCCAACGTATCACAGACAAAAGCCGGCGTGCGTATATCGCGCCATTCACTAATGCATAGATATAGGAGTGTGGTGTGGCACATAGAATCATTAGCAGCACTCGGTCGTTTGTTAGAGCCATTCGCGGCCAGAGACCGTTTTTTGTCCTCTCGCCAAATTGCATCCGCACAATACGTGTGCCTCTAAATTGATTTCGAATTAATTGCGTTGAAAATAAAGGTTCTAAATCGACTTTACTAGTTCTTCAAATATAAATGCAACATATTGTGAAGCTCGAATCTTTACAAATTACCAATACTATCAATAAATTAAATAAGCAGCAGAGTAGGCTCAAAAATTTAAATTAATACTATTTTATTTTATTCTAACTCTTGCACGCCCTAAGAATACACTGACAAATATGTATTTCTATCGTTTTGTCATTTTTTTAATCTTATTTAGCCTCTAATATTCTTAGTTTTAGTTATGACAAATAATATTTGTATGTCAAAATTAGCTCTTTAGGAGGCGTAGCAGTTCTTTACATTTGACACTGTTTAGTTATTATCTTATTCCACCTACCATCTCGACTCAGGGTCAGAGAGTAAGTAAAATAATGCAGATTTAGTAGAAATAATGTGCAGATTCATCATCCGTCACATCATCGTTAAGCAGCACAACACAAATATAAATGTTTCTGTATATATGATACCATAACGAATATACTAGTTTCTTTGAGTTATTCTGATTTGTGTGGAAATTGCTAGATTTTCGAAATACAATACAAAAAACAAAGATTTAGGTTATTGGGATACTGTATATTTTTTTTATCAGACGCTTCAAAGATGCCTTCTATTGCAGGATTTGCAGGTATGTACATATATATCAGATGTAGCGTTTATTTTTGTGAGACCACCACTTTGAACTCTGACGAAGACAAACGAATTGTGAGATCCATTAAACAATATTAGTACATCAAGAATAGGCACTTTATCAACGCCATTGTATTCCATCACCAGCCGTACGAGGAAGATCATAGCATTGTCTGCTTTATCGATATCCTAGGATCATGAATTTACGATTGCTTTAGTAGTACACATCATTTTCTGTTTAGATGCTGCTGCAGTATTCGAATAATAGTCAAAAAGGGTATGTGTAGTAATTTGGGTTTAGAGAGTAAATCAATTTGCTAATTCATGAGGTGACTGGAACTATTTCTATTCTAGTCGGATGGACTGGTTAATATTACGATCAAATTCAATTACTTTTACTATTAAAGGTAATTCGGTCCTAATCCTAAAAAATAACAGAAATTATCTAATCCAATGTAATAAAAATACCTACGCGGCTGCCTGACCATGCGGGAAGGCTGATGTAGTTCTTTCAAGCCTCATGGTTCAGACTTTTTATGCATCTTCAATTCTTCATCAACTTTTGACCACATAAAGTTTCTCAAAATCTCAACAAAATGCAAGAATTACGAGTTACTACTTACCCACTAAATTTTACCTACACGAAGTACCTAATTATAATAATGTTAGGCGACTGAAGCAAAAGAGATGATTGTTAGTAGACGGATTTCCCGCGTCGCCCATTCAACCAAATCCCCGCTAATCGCGTACGTGTCATTAAAGGAAGACGGTCGTTTTGACGCGGATATAATATTCGCGGCCTTCGACCCAATGCGCTTTAGTACATCGTTTCATTTCATTATTATCACCTAAAGGTTTAATGATGTTAAAACACCATTAATGATAATACACGTTTCATAAAAAGTGAAGAGAATTAAAAGTACTGTTTTATTTCTAAACGACTTTTCGTCTCCTTTCTCCTTCAAACACGCGACTGGGTTATAATTTTATCTAATGTTTTCCTTGGGTGTACAGGACTCCTATTCATGAAATAAAACTCTTAAACGTATAAAAATCGCGGTTAAATTTCAACTTCAATTTTCAGGTAGGTATTTTATGTATTTAAGAATATTTTGTTTAAACATTCTGATTTACTGCGTATTCCTACTGCAATGCTGGTAGAGCCAATGGTAATTATTTTTGCCCGTAGTTCTATCAGTAGAACTAAGGGTCATTAACCAACTCCTATCTTTCTACATATTATCAGTTTATGAATGTCACAGAACGAACTACATATCTTGAATTTTTATGTACGGCTGCAAAACCTCTATATGCAGTAAGACTGTAAAAATTGAGTCGTACAATAAAAATTGCATGAGCTGTTTAATGGTCACTTCATTATCTAGCTAGTATAGACATTTTATGAGCTGGCTTTATTTTCCAATTTGTGAAGTATGAAACTTAAGGAACTATATTATAAGACAACTTTCAAGGATACATCTACAAAGTAAAATGTTCAGTGTGAATCGCCGGTCTAAGAAAAGTTGTGTTGCAGAAACTCTTAGTGGGCAGAGATAACGTGTTCAGATGATAACTTGGTGATAGACTGGAAATAACATATCGAGATAACACTGCTCAACCAGAACGATGTTAATTGTTTGTTATGCGCTCTTATCTTAGATTCGAACCAAAACTTCACGGCAACTCTGAAGAGACAAATGCGCTATTGATTTACACGTAGGTACGTAGACCAAAAATTACCTTTCTAGCCTTAAACGAATCGGTGAATTTATAGGCGAAAATGAACGAACCCACGAACTAGTAGCCGATATTAAGCTTTGGTCAACCAAATCCCAACTAATCACAATCTCTCGCGGAAGACAGTAATTTGAACACGGATACAAATAATCCGAGGTCTTACTAAGCCTCATTTGTTCAACTACATATCCAACTTATTCTCAAGCAAGGCGATACATTATTCTAATTGAAATGACATTTCAAATTAAGATAGTATTGAAAACACACTATTGTAAATTGGTACTATAATGTAGTAGAACACCTGCGCAACGGGTTGGCATGCACATTTTTATTACGTTCAGAACTTGAAAACTAATCGGTATGCAGTGGTAAACAACAAGTAATGTGGGACACCAAAACATCTTTATATCGCGCAGACGCTAGATAATTCACGCAATAAAATATAAATAAATGTCAGATAATAACATCGCAATATTTTTACACAACATAATAAAACCCTCCCACACGTTAAGACGGAGGAGGCTCTCACTCACTTAATTGATTATTGCTTAGATTGTTGAAAACGATAAAAATAAAATAATCATTCATAATGATAACAGATTTTATTAAATGATTTTAAGTCTGATATTTAATTTCGGATTCTTTAATTACGTTCTTAATTTCATACTTCGTGAATAAATATATATGTACTTTGGTTATTATTACATTACAATAATGACACATCTTAAATTAAACACTTAACCCCAGTAGGTATTTCGGAATTATAAAAGAAAATATTTTTACGACTGACTATCGTGTTATTTTTTTGTTTGAGAAATCGCGAAAGCACATATTCGCGATATCGCGTAGGTACTCGCGGGTTCGATCCGAATTGGAAGGTTTTTCAGAAACCATTATTAAGAACCTTACCAAGCAAAATTTGTTTTTTAAATTTTAAATTTTTGTTCTTTATTTTTTAAATATCCTAGTACCAATCGCACACTACTAGGCAACTATATATTTCTGCACGGATACGAAGCATTAGCTAGGTAATCAATGCTTGAAAAATGTTTGCAATTAAAACAAAATTGATGACTCAAAACATTAAAATTAGTTTAATAGCAATGTGATTTATGAGCCCCTACAATATAGCACCGTAACTGATTTAATCCATGCAAATGGTAATCTTATGAGTAATTAATGCTAATTTAATAACATTCTCCATCCTATAATTACACTGTCAAATATGAATTAATCACAAAATGTAAATCATCAATTTGTGTCTTTCAAATGTTAGATTTTAAATGAGTTTAATCATGTTGCTAATGTCAACTGAAATTGCAATACTTAAATTAGATTTATAGAAAAAATACACAAGATGATGTTCATATTGTACTTATAACTTGACATTTTAATAGGAAACTTTTTTATATTCCAAGAAAGGACTGTACAAGCCAGCTACCTCATCATATACATATACTAAATAGTTATATAATATAAATTGTATGGCTTACCTTACAAATAACTGTTCTTGATTGTTGACCCTCCATGATACAACCGTAGCTCCTAGAAAAAAATGTTACATTCGTTATATACTTTATGATTTATGGATAGATTATTTTTCACATCTATAAAAACCAATATTATCTATGTACTGATTTTTTTAGAGATATAATAACATTGTTTTATAAAATAGACCTCTGGTTATACTACACTACTTGTAAGAGTTTTAAATATTTGGTGATATATTTCCCTTAAAGGTATATTTTACATTACATATAATTTATTTAAACCTAACTGTTCAGCAAACTCTTAAAATAACATTAATTTATTAATATTGGCAAGAAATGGCTTTCAGGCTTCGAAAAATCATAGATAGGCAATTTAAAACTATGATAATAATATAATTTAATGAATGTAATTGCCAAAAATATTCAATGAAAAGAACCATAAGTAGCAACCTCATTTCCTTGTTTATTACTCAAGTTATTAATATTGCTTGACTGTGTATGACTTATGAATATTTTTTGTGAGTACATCAAATACCAACCTACAATTTAAAAGCAAGTATCTACAGTTTACTTCCTACAATCCAATAGCCAAGGTCATGATCGCTGCCGACAACTTATTCTATTCACTAAAAAAACTAGCAACTTGCATACTGAGTACAACCACTCATGACATGAAGCTCAAAACTTTGGCAATTACTTTGTCTTTGGGGGTATGCAAGAAATGACCGCGGATATTGTAAAAAAATATAATTCTAAACATTCTTTCAAGTTCCGCGCGTCGCTTCATAAATAAATAAAGAAATTAAAGGTTATGCGGCTAAAATATTAGAATATTTTTCAGTTAAAATATTTATATACTGTCACCTTGATATATGTTACTTTTCAGATATGACTCTATATTTATTTTTATTAAAAATACTTACCGAAAAGATTTACGGTACAAGTTGTATTGTTGCCTCTGTCGAGAACGACAACACTCGTCGCTGCCATTTTCCGTTTGACAGCGAAGCTAACTGACAACAGCAGCTTTGGTTAGGGTTACCACGAGTTCACATCCATTTCTACCATTAATAAAAAAAGCTTCATTCTACCAAACTTTACAAAATTCCATTAGAAATTCTTTAGCATACTTATTAAAGAGAACATCGCATGAAGATCATAAAATGGTTAAAAAATACGTATTTGCAGTGCTTACATTATGTTAAACAAACATTGACTAATTAAATGTAGAAATGAACGCAACTTCTCACACAATCTTTTATGTTATAATGAACGCATTCATTATTAACCAATCAGAATCGGACAACGCTGTGCCGGCAAGTGTCATTTGCGGCATCATCATACGTGTATTTTTCCGGTCCTTGTCCTTTCCACTTACTTTTCACAGGTTCGGTTGAACGACGAAGTATCGCACACGTCTCAACTAAAAGGGCCTTAGATATTTAAAATGTTGAGTTCACTTAAAATAGTTTTACTATTAGGCGTAATTTATTTATGTAGGGCCGCAGAGGAAGATGTGCTGGATCTTACAGATTCCGACTTCTCTTCAGTCATTTCCCAACATGATACTGCCCTAGTCATGTTTTACGCACCATGGTAAGTCATTCACCTCCAAGCTTATTTGATTCAACATGAATGAGTGCGGAAGGAGTCAAACTTTACAATTTCATTGTTATAAATTTTAAGGTGCGGTCACTGTAAGAAACTGAAGCCCGAATATGCCCTAGCGGCCGGCGTGTTGAAACACGACGAGAATCCCGTCGCGTTGGCGAAGGTAGACTGCACGGAAGGCGGCAAGAGCCTGTGCGAGCAATACTCGGTGTCAGGTTACCCTACACTGAAGATATTCAGGAAAGGAGAGCTTTCATCTGAGTACAATGGACCTAGAGAATCTAGTAAGTCATAGTCCCGTTATAACTTCTAAACTAATAAGAATCATTAAATATTCGAAATGATAATCATCCCATAATATTTTAGGTAGGTAGTAAAACCAAAATTTTAAATAGATTGTATGATTTCTCTTTTAAATTAATTTTCCTCAAAAGTCATGAATATACTTTACTAGGTAAAAGGACCCATGATGATCATAATGACTGTTGAATGATAATTATTAATAAACATTTTAAAATAGGTGCTATCTGCTTTAAATGTTCAATATTCTAAAAAAAAAAATTTTGTCCTATTAGATGGTATTGTGAAGTTCATGAGAGCTCAAGTCGGCCCCAGCTCCAAGGAACTGCAGGCTGCATCAGATTACGAAGCGTTCCTGGGCAAGGATGACGTTGTTGTCATCGGCTTCTTCGAGAAGGAGTCTGACCTCAAGGGAGAGTTCCTCAAGACCGCCGACAAGCTGCGTGAGGAGGTGGTCTTCGGACACTCGTCTGCTCAGGATGTGCTGAAGAAGAGTGGATACAAGTAAGTGCATGATTCAATTAAACATAAGTTTGCAGAAAGCTACCAGTAAATGTACTCAATATAGAACTGGATCACTACTAACTAAATCATCAGTGCACAAAAAAATGCAACATTTACATATATTTACCTAACAAATGATTCTTATTGTTGGTAAGGTAACTTGTACTAATCATTTATGTAGACAATTTGGTAACTTAATATTTTTGCAAAATAATAGCAATTGTTATCCAGGTAAGTTATCAGGAACGTCTAAGGTTTAGTGAAGCACAGCCCCATCATTTAGTATTTATTGTGTACTTACTTTAATCAAGTGATTATTTATTTGCATAACAAACATTACCATTTCATTGGGTTTAAGCTAATCTGTGGAGTATGTAGACACTGGGAATACAATAAATAAAGTTTAGATAAAACTCAAATGAAATATGTTACACATACATTCTATTACTTTTGTAATGGAACAACTCAACCATGGTGTATTGATATATTATGAATTTGAAATAGTTGCACAAAGAAAAAAACAGTATACCTAATTGTTTGTAGAAATTGCAACCAATTAAATACTTAGAATATCATCTCCTTAAACCCCTTTTTATGATAGACCTTTTCTCTTCAAATCTGTATTAAAATGAAATATCCGCATTTACAAAGTTATCCAAGCTTGGTCCCATTTATGTGAGGTAAAATACTCAGTCTACAATGTGGTAAACAAGATCCCTTGTAACTGAATGTTAAATGTCCTTTTCATATGCAGATATATGAAGTAAACATTGGTGGTTTGTTTTTAATGATAATACACCTACATGGTTGAATATATAATGTCAAGTGTGGTTTATTCACAGATGTACTTTTTCTTAGTTACATCCAATTGCAATGACAGAATAATTGAAAAACGTGTCATATTTTTCTAAATGGATGATTTCTGAATTGAAGGTCTATAAATTTATACTAATGTTTTGAACATTAATTCAATACATGGAATAAGAAAAATAACTAGAGGAAAACTTAAATAAAAAACAAGCTGTTTTCTGTAAATAAGTATTGCAAATCTAGGCCAATTAAGCAAGGCATTTTAAAGTATGTATTAGAATTATCTTTTGAATTCTACTAAGAATTTACATGCTGCCAATAACTACTTTAGGGTAATTTGTAATTACCTCTTAGCAACTGGCATACTTGACATTGTCTGGTCTTTATTTGTTCAGTTGTACATTATCAGGCCAAAGTCGAAAGAACTTTAATTTTTATTACAATAATGAAGGCAAATATTTATTCCAAGTTGGTAATATGCCTTTTTAATAGTTGCTTGGAAGTAGGTAAAATGTGCAACATACTTATTTGTTACCACATTATTGGTAATTAAATAAGAGTTACGACTTACGAGCGACACACAAGCAGGCATGCAAAGTATCTTTGTTGTTAATATTTACGACTCAGAACCTTTTACTTGACTTAACAGACAACTCTCTTGTTCATAAACTGGGTCAAAATTCAGGTTACACATTTGAACAATAATTTTAAAACAATTTTCGTCTGTCAAAAAGTATTAAAACGGGACTAACCGCGATATTATAATTAAGTATGTACTCTCGTACTAATTAGACCCTTTTAATATTTGTTAGTAATGAAACGCGAAAGTTTAGAGTTTTATAATATTCGTCTGTACTCTACAAATGATATGAATATCATGATAAAAATAAAATACCTAGATGCTTATCAACAGATACGAAACTGTACAATAAATCGAATTGTTCAAAGGAAATGATGTTTTGTAACTTAGCACAACGGATATCTTCACGGCCAATTTATTCCAATGTTTGATATCGGCCGATTTTCACAGTTTCACACGTATCATTAGTTTCCATTACGTATTGTAGGATGTGAAAACAAGTGATTTTCCATTTAATTATGATAATTATAAGATCAACGTATTTTTTTATTTCGGTAATTATAATAATATTCTCTCCGCATCTAAGAGCGTTGCTCTTGTCGATGTACTGTATTTAATGAAGCAAATTAGCAAACAATAATTGTCTTGACAATTTTAAGGGTTTCCCATTGCCTTCTTCATTTTACCTACTAACTCGCAGTGTGCAGGTTTCATCAAGATATTTGCCTTCACCGTACAGCGGGTATGAAATTTCACATGTTGGTTTTTTGATAATCCACAGGTGCGTGCCGGTAGGGGTTTGAACCGCCGACCTCACGCTTGTGAAGCGGCGCTCTTACCACTAGGCCACCGACCTATATGTATATAAATAAAAAAAAAGTGAAGTATCAGCCTATTTATGTCCCACTGCAGGCAGGGCAAAGGCCTCCATCATTTTGAAATCATGTTTTCGTTACAAAGATGGATATTGGCTTAATCATCACCCCAACCAATCTTTGTATATTATTAATATATGTTTTTTTTTTTTCATTAATAGGGATGATGTGGTGTTGTACCGGCCCAAACGTCTCCAGAACAAGTTCGAGGACTCGTTCGTCGTGTACAAGGGTGACCCGAAGTCCTACTCTCTTAAGGCCTTCATCAAGGAGAACTAGTAAGTACCTTAACAACATTTCCTTAGTTATTATCGAATTTACCAGAATGATGAACTTTTCAGAAAAGTTTAGCTTCTAAACAACTAGGCATAGTTACGAATAAGTTTATTTTCTACTGTTAAGTTACTAGTATTTCACTGAAAACTGAAACCTAAGTTTAGGTTTCACATAATAAAAGTTCTTTTAGATCTTTCACGCATTGGTCCAGAAAAGAAGACTTGACCTTTATCACAAGAAAAAATCAAGAACGAAAGTTTTATAATTTTTTATCACGAAATTACTCAATTACATCGTAGTCGAAATGAGACGAACTTCTTAGCTATCGATGGATTCTCCGTGCGGGTGCCGGGTCCATCGCGTGGAACAGAGAGTAATGTCAGTCGGCGCCTGGGACTTTCGACCCAGCGTGTAGGTTTAAGGGGCCCCTTTATAGTATAATAACGATCACCTTCACCGATTTAATCACACTGCCTTTATTGAAAGCCGTTCCTATTTGGACGTCCCTAGTGGAATGTAATTATTTTTCACTTAGAAAATGAGTTCCGTTACACACGACACACACGAAAAGAAATATGCACGTAGATAGAGCGAAGACCTGTAAAAAATATTAATTTTCATACCTTGATACTTGGTAATTTATATTTGAAAAAAAATTAAGTGCTTAGGAAAAAGTTTTACAACCTTCGTCCAATCGAGCAATAAAATGATAATTTCTAATAATAATGTTATATTATTCACAATCGTTATAAAAAATGACTATCTAAATAAAATAACTAGTTGCTATATCCGTCATTCATGCCTCGTATCAAAATGTGCCATCATAAAAAGATCGTGCCAGAGCGATATTTGTAACTGGTGGATAATATGATTGCTGTGTAGGTTCATTTGCAGTTGCAGTTGCAAATTGCAGTTTCATTGTCACGCTGGAAAATCTATCACTGAGTAGAGTAAAAAAACGAACAACAATAGAAATCTAAAAATAAATGTTTTAGATTTTTGCAAGTTCAGTCGCGTTCTATACGCTCAATAATACTTGTCTATCTGCATAATTATGAATATTTTATTAGTAAGCTTGAGTTTACAAGCAGTCTACTCTAATTGTTTCTCTCGTCATTGCCCAGGCCGCATTATCTAGTATTCTCGTTGTTAACAATTAACATTCACTCCCCGTGGAAAAATAAAAAATAAACTAACAGCCTATTAATGCCCCACTGCAGGAAAAAGGCCTTTATCGTTTAAAACATGCTTTCGTTACAAAGATGGGTTTTGGCATAATCACCATGCTGAGATGGCGATCACACCCGGACTGTGTATAGAAAACTTAACTATCAACACAAATTTTGTCCGCCTCGGGAATCGAACCCAGGACTCGAGACCACGGCACGCGTTATATTAGAAATCTTTTGTCGTTGAAAAGTAAATATTGAGGAATATAAATTGAGAGCATTGAGGTTTAAGGACATCGTGTATTGAAATAGTCATGTAGGCGAGAGCTATACCTTGTTACGATTTCCTGCTCTGCCTACGTTTATCCACACATCAAATTGCTTAGAACTCACATGAACATTTGTAATAGCAAAATATTTAATTTTGCTATTACAAATGTACCACATAGTCGTTTACGATCCGGCGCGTAGGTTCAAAAGTGAAATTAGTTTCATTCAACCATTTGTTCCATATACGAGTATTACGTTACAGTACACTACAAAAAAAGTCTACATTGAGCCAGTAGTACAGTGGTAATTAACTTAATTTGATATTTTTATTACAAAAAATATTACTGCCCAGTTATTTTTTGTTCTACTGCATTGTTCAAATAATGTCTTTCGATATATACCCCTCCGGCTCCGGCCGTATTCGGCCATGGCAGCCAGGTACGCGAATAAATTATACAGTGCACAAGGGATTGCTGAAACACTCCATATTCCTTCACTCTCATAATTCGGTGGGAAAGCAATCTGACACGACCGTAGAGAGACCAAAGGCTTAACGTGCGCTTCCGGAGCGCGAAGGAGCTCGAGATGAAAATTTTCAGTCACCCATCCGATGACTGGCCTTTGCAAACGTTGCTTAACTTCAGTATCGGTAGGCTGAGCGATCGCACTGGTTATCGAACTACTGCGCCATCGAGATCCCCTAATATGACATTACTGGTGCGTTAATTAATTCCTTAGTGCCGCTAACTGATAGACATAAGTACTACAATAATTTTTTAAAAATCCATGACTTGACTTCAACAAATGCAAATTTTCAAACATGAGTATGTAGGTATTGTATGTAATAGAAATTGTTAGTAAAAGTTGTTGTTTGTTCACAGCCACGGCCTGGTCGGCGTGCGCCAGAAGGACAACATGCAGGACTTCGGCAACCCTCTGATCGTGGCCTACTACGACGTGGACTACGTCAAGAACCCCAAGGGCACTAACTACTGGAGGAACCGCGTGCTTAAGGTAAGATGTTCTATTGTTTTTAACAACAAAAGTTCGCATTCTATAAAATGTTTGGGAGAAAGCGTTATAATATTTATGGCATTTTAAACGCTACTATTGGTTTATCGGGACTACTATTCGTTTAGAGTCAGACTGTTGTAACACAGCTAAAACGACAATCATTAAACAGTAGACATATGTACTACATAAATATTTTTGTAATTTTCTTAGAATCAATTTCTTAACACAAAATAAGGTGAAAATTTCTAATCTCATTTAATTAAAAATAAGCATTACCATAAAGGTTTGTGCAGTTCAATCAAGTTTAAGATTACTTTTCTTGCAATTTATGGTTTGCTACTTAAACTGGTATGGTAGTGAATAGTAGTAAAATGTTGAAGATAAATGCTGTAGAAAATGTTATCTGGTTGTAATTAAAACCTTACAAATCAAATTAAATATAAATGTTTTTTAATTAGATGTCGCAATTCAAATGTCTGTCTGGTTTCTACACTTTTAGACAATGTTTTTTCTACCGGAATCAATTAACATTTATTAGCATGTAAAATGTTTAAGAATGTATCAAGCCGACTTTCGTAAACACTTTGTGAGGGAAGACAACAAAAAAATATCATTATAGACAACAGAAACTCTTAAAGTTGTTTGTTAGTTTTAAACATGAACATGAGGATTCCTTTAAGAGAAGCGTGAAGAAGTATTTTGCAGGACGTAATGGCGGTGCAAACAGATAGGATACCATTAATATAAACACCCCACTTCCGGCACTCCCTGCTCATCTTATTATCGCAGTTCCTGTCGTTTTGATAAAACGGATTGACTCCTGCCAATGACAGTTTAACAAATATCGAGCTAAGCAGAAAATTGAAAAGTTATCACATTTGAATGACACATACTGGTATATTACACATTCCATCTGATAATTTCATCTGATTCATCATGTGATTCATTTTCTGTAACTCCATTTCTTTTGTCACTCCCAGGTCGCCAAGGAGGTGACTGAGGCCAACTTCGCCGTGAGCGACAAGGACGACTTCACTCACGAGCTGAACGAGTTCGGCGTGGACTTCGCTAAGGGCGACAAACCCGTCGTCGCCGGCCGCGACGCCGACGGCAACAAGTTTGTCATGACCGCCGAATTCAGGTAAATACATATGTGATACGTGGTACGGTACATTGATGTAAATGAAAAAATCATCTTGTCTTAGCATTGAAGCTGGCCTCTCTTTCCCATTGGGCACAATGGGCACATGCCCAGGGCCCCGGTATCGATTGGGGGGCCCCAGACCCTGCATGATTACTAAACCAAAAGTATAAAGGCATGGGCCTTTCACCTATTAGAGGCCCTATGCACATGGGTGCCGAAAGATGGAAAAAATTGGAAGAATGCACAACTAAAATAGGTACTACTCAGTATGTGGGTTCAAGTTTCTACTTGTTCATGAGACAAGATGAGAGGATTTTTCCCTGATCACCAATTGATATTAGGCATGTAAATGCTTCAAACAATCATAAAATAATTAAAAAGACGCATTAGTTTGTGTTGCTAGGATAATATTTTAAATCTTAGTGCTTCAGCCACGTTCAGCCAACCAATTTGTGCTGGCTTTCTATAATGAATATGAAAGTTATTTCTACAACTTAAAAACTAACATAAGAAAAGTAATTCTTCTTAGTTTAGCTTTAGCTTTATATTAATTTTCCAATAACTTATGGTCTTGTCAATAATTTTGTGCTACAGTATCGGCGATCTGAAACATCTAGCAACTACATACTTTAATCAAACAAGGTGTTCTTAAATAAGCTTATCAATGCATTGTTTTCACACACTTCTTGCGTAATCCATTTTTCTTTCTTTGAATGCTTTCTTATCGCGCCTCGAACCACCTTGGCACGAGTGATAACCTATTATTGGGTATTATTTATTTTAATTTTCATAACATTTATTGTAGAAAGGTTTTAAAGAAATTTTAATCAAGTAAAAAAATTCAAAAAATATATATTATACAGTCATGTGATTGCACTGCGTTAGCCATTACAGTGACTCGAACCACGAGTCCAACGGGCCAGTCAAATTATTATTTTTACTAGCGGCCGCCTAAGAATCCGTCCGCATGGGTTTCGGTTTCCAATAGCCTAAAGCCTGCCTAATCAGACTATCCAATAAATAATAGCGTTAAGTCCGCCTTTTGTACCTTACTTGTGTAGTCAATAAAGTTTTTATAATTAAATAAATAAAAAATATTTTTTCAAAAAGAACCAGCAGTTCCTGAGGTTTGCGCGTTCAAACAAACATTTCAGCTTTGTTAAATTAGTAAAGAAAATAACAATTTGTTATACTTTTAAATTCCAGCGTTGACAACGTCCTGGCCTTCGCCAAGGACCTCCTTGACGGCAAGTTGGAGCCGTTCGTCAAGTCGGAGGCTGTTCCCGAGAACAACGACGGGCCGGTGAAGGTGGCCGTCGGCAAGAACTTCAAGGAGCTGGTCAGCGACAGCGGCCGCGACGCGCTGATCGAGTTCTACGCGCCCTGGTGCGGACACTGCCAGAAGCTCGCGCCCGTCTGGGAGGAGCTCGGAGACAAGGTAATGTTATCTACACTAATATATACAAGGTGTAAAAAAAGGTATCACTATCCCTTGGACTATGCACAGTAGACTTAAATCTAAGTTGATTACAAGGAAAACCAAACCTGGGAAATCGTTTTCATTTTTAGGCATGAAAAAAATTCTCAATTTAATTGCCAGCAATGTACGCGCGCCACAATGCGCATGCATGTGTGTGTGTGTGTATTCGAGTTCGAGGAGTCGGGCCGCCATTACGATTTACCTACAAAATTGCCAACAAAAACAGATATCGAAACGAGTCAAAAAGATTTACTTAAAACAAATAAATTAACAGCTAAGTACTTACCTACTCCTCGTCACTGTACTCAAAAGCAGGCCTCTCCAAGCTGATGAGGTGTGGCTCGATCTGGCGACCTTCCAGCTGCAGGCATAGACGGGCTCGGTACACTGTACTCTGGTGCACCCGGTCCAGGATTCCCTCACGCACTGAACGCCGTTTAAGATCGTCAAACACGTCAATAATTTTTTGCCGCATTTCGGCACTGTTCTGGCAAGGACTATCAAAAACCTGTCCTTGACAAAACCCCACAAGAAGAAATCGAGTGTTGACCCCGCTTACTCCGCAATACTCTGGCTGCGGTTCGGACGCCCAATCGTGGATTTTGCCTCTCCAAAACGGCCTCTTCTGCAGCAGGTGGTATCGCTCCGCGCCCTACTACTTGGCCTGGCACAATCGGTTGATTGTCCAGCAGACGCTGTACAGCCCGAGTGAAAATACGAGGGTCAACCGGCTGATGGGCGGTGGGGTACTCAGCCCCGTAAATACGCAATGCTTCTGAAGCATTTCCACGGGCCATACCGTAACAGTAGACCATGTTCACGTATTCGCGGGCACTGTAGCGATATGAACTCATCACTGCTATCTTAACTTTCTTCACAATTACACTGTACACACTATCACAATCGAACAGTTCGAATCACGATCACGGATAAGCGTAAATCACAACACAACCTCATTCGATGACCTAAGAAACCGAACTAAACGAAAAAGACGTTATTTTTTCACTATTCTTTCGCCGACAAAGCGCATGCGCAGTGCGCGAGCCTGTCAGGCGGCGCATGCGACATGAGACATTACGCGGTTCCGTATTCAATTTTGACCAAAAATGTGAAATCTATCATTGACAAAATCAGCACTTTTAAGGTAGTCATGTAAAGCATTTGTTAGGAATAAGATGATAATCTGAGTGATTACATTGTACTTTGAGAAAAAGAAATGAAAAGAGTAAAAAAAAATAACAAGCTAATTTAATAATTAAATTGAATAATTTTTCCTAATTTTAACATTCAATTGAAGTTGTTTTAAATTGTTCTGTTTAATCAAAATTAATGTTGCTTTTCTTCTTAATTAATAAAAAAAAGTTGTAATTTTTTTAAAGCAAACCTACTTTGATTCCTAAAACTTATCATCAACTTCTAAGGTTGCGTAACACAAAGCTTCGGAATAAACTATCAAAATAAATAATGATTGAAATCTGCAAGAGTTCCTTGATTTCGGTTTTAATAATACTGCGGATCCCTATTTGAATGAACGACAAGCGGCGCGGCGGCGCGAGCGGCTGCCCTTTCGGCGCGCGCCGTTCCGTTCTTTATACCTACCGGCCGGCCTTTCGGCGCGCGCCGCTCTTTATAAAGCGGGGTTTACATGGGTGCCTAAAACCGCACGATTTTTGTCGCGCGGCGAATATCGACCGTCTAAATGTCAATTCGGCTAAGTCCCAAGTGACTAAAGTCGCAAGCCCCAAAGTTGGGTAGCATCCGACTTTAGCCGCGCGGCGACCGGCCGTACGCGGCTGGTGACTAAAATCGACCATGTAGGTAATCGATCAGTTTTAGGCGATCGCCTGCCGCATTCTTCTCAACATTTTCGAAGGGAATGACAGAGTAGCGTGCGATTTTATTCACCAGTGTAAATGGGCTAGCGATGCGGCTTGGTGAGACGATTTGTGAAGCGACTAGCCGCACGGCGAAAATCGACCCGTGTAAACCCCGCTTTACTTACAACTCTTTACCTACCGGCCGGCGGGCGCTCGCGCCGCCATTCCGTGCAAACGGGAATACTGGGTCTTTATTTTTAATTTAAATTTTGTACGAGACTAAAACTTACATTGAAATTAGTAGCATATCCTTGTTTTTATTAATTCCTAAAGGTCCGTGAACTCGAACTAAAATTAAACTCGAAACGTTTATGTTTTATAAACGGGCTATCTTACTTAATAATAACAATGTAACATCGTGTGTAATTAAGTCTAATCATTAGGCTACAATTAACATGTTTACTTTACAAAATAACTTACAATGGTATTAGCAAGGGGATTAGCGATGAGCTAACAATGGTATTAGCGATTGTCTAGGAAGCACACGATCGAGTTAAGGCGATCGATTGTGGCCCTCCGGTCTAAGGTCAATAGCATATCAGCTGGTCGCGCGTACGTGTATGAGTGAGCGCCACACGAACGGGCGCGCTTGTGTGCGTCGTTGGCCGTGTTTGCGATACATTGGAGTTTGTAAACTTTAAAATTATTTTATGGAAAAACTAATAAAAAACGATGTCATGTTTCTTTGAAGAAAAGTTTAGTGATGTGAAAAAGAAGTCATTTTATTAAAAACCTAGACTTTTTTAATTAATGTTTAGCTGTCAATATCTCGGAAACCGTACATTTCCCAGGCATGGTGTAGTGGAGAAAAATGTTCACAATAATTGGGAGAATATAGGGTTTCAGTTTTCGTTAGACCTTTTTTGACACCCATTATGAAGAGGAAAGATTTGTAGTTTTGTATGTAAGGAATAAACTAAAAAGTACTGGACCAATTTGAAAAATTCTTTCAATGTTGGCTAGCTACACTATCCTCGGTACCCTGTACTTTTGATGAAACCGCGACGGAAGGCTAGGGTAATATACTTTCACTAGCGGCCGCCCGCGACTCCGTCCGCGTGGATTTCGATTTCCAATATCCTATGTGTTATTCTGATGTATAAGCTATATTGTTCAATATATTATTGTTCAATGGATTTGAACGAAACTTTCAGTAGTTTTTACGTGAAAGAGTAACAAACATCCATACATCCATACTTACAAACTTTCGCCTTTATAATAGTAGTAGGATGTTCGAATATTCGATTTGGTGTGGTGAATATTGATCACAAAAAGTTAATTTTTTTTTAAATTCAGATAATGTGAAAAAAATTTGGAGTATATTAATAGTATATATATAGTTTTATTACACCTTCCTTAAGACATAATTTATCAAATAAATATTGATATTTTGATTATTCACATTATGGGTAGCACAGAAGTGAAAATATCAATTTAAAATAGAATAACGTAAAGTTTTAAACATAATGTTTTTTCTCCTCCAGTTGAAGAACGAAGCCGTGGACATCATCAAGATGGACGCCACTGCCAACGACTGGCCCAAGTCGCAGTTTGAAGTATCTGGATTCCCCACCATCTACTGGAAGCCCAAGGACAACTCCAAACCCGTCAGATACAATGTAAGTGTTCACTTAATAAATGATTTTCCTCCATGAGGAGTTGTTGCGTATAATATTTATGTAGCCTTCAATAGTTGTAACTAAAAAGGGTTATAGGTGCCAGATGAAAAGGGTTATAAATCCATTATTCCAAATCGGTACGGTCAAATGAAAACATCTCCTTATTGTTTTTATAAATTGAATATCATTGATTTTACATCAAAATAAAAACCATTAAATACGGTCCCCATATCCAACGGAACCCTCTAAATTATAATGCCAAATTTTTAAATTAAAATGTAAATTGTATTTGCATTTATTAAGTTTCAGTTATTAGAAATATTCTTCTTTATTTCAGGGTGGACGCGCTCTTGAAGACTTCGTGAAATACGTCGCCGAGCACGCCAGCAGCGAGCTGAACGGCTGGGACAGGAAGGGCAACGTCAAGAAGTCTGAGCTGTAAAGTGTTGTGATGTGAAACTTTCCATGAAAGATCTGTGAGTGACTGTCGTGTGCAAGTAGTGTGCCTGTCGTTCGCATAGAGCGCTGGTCTGTTTGCTCGGTACCGTATGTCCGCCATTTTGACTACGTCATCTCAAAAAAGTACAGAGTTCTGACAGGCCAGTTTTATACTTAGCATAGAATACAGTAAATACAGTAATTTTGAATGCATTTCTTATATATGTACGTGGGCTAATGAATAAATTAGGTTGTATTTATAATAAACTGTGTAGTTTTTATTTTAAACCCCAAAACCATCAACTATTATTGTTTTTTTTTTTTCAACCAAAACAGATGTAGTCCTTCATTTTTATGAACTTTCAAATCTTCCTGATTGATATTGTATGATAGCGACAATCTGCTTCAAAATGTGGAGAATGTATGACAGACAATTACTTTAACATGAGTCTTATTATACCATATATTGTAATATAATAATATTATAAAGCAAGTCCCAGATTCTTCTAGTGTCATACAGTGATGGATTAACCCCTTTATCACGTCTGGGGGGGCATCAGTGGAAGCATACAATTCTAGTTGACCAATGGATAGGGGGGCCCACAGGTGTGGATTGCTTAGTGCATCAAGTAGTCTTCGTCACTGGTATCATACTTATTTGTCTATACTAATATTATAAAGAGGAAAGGTTTGATTTTTTGTTTGTTTGTTTGTTTGTTTGTATGAATTGAATAGGCTCCGAAACTACTTGGCAGATTTGAAAAATTCTTTCACTGTTGGAAAGCTACATTCACCCAGAGTAACATAGGCTATATTTTATCCCGGTACGGGAAGTAGTTCCCCCGGGACGCGGGTGAAACCGCGTTACGGGCCGCTAGTGGTAAAATAAAAGATGACATATTTTAGATAAAAAAGTTTTATAAATTCTCTTCCTTCCACCTCTCGACCCATTCTATAATGGTCTCAATATTACTCTGCAACTGCTCCTCTGTGTCGTTTTGAAGTTCCTTGACAATTTCCTCTTTGTATGAAGATTGAGCCTCCTCTAAAAGTGTTTCGAATATCTCACATTGAATGTTGTCTTCCAATTTTTTACCAGTGTACCCTCTGTAAAGATAAAATTAAGCATCTGTTATTATTGGATGTTCTGCAGGATAGGCATTAAATTATTTATTTAAACATTAGTAGGTAACCATTAACTATTGTCATATAAAAAGGATTGTAACAACATTTTATTTAAATTAAATTAGAGAAATACTTTATATAATAATATATTGTTGTGGTGCTAGGTTATGTTATTCCGGCCAGGAAAATTAAATTTTCAAGAGGCCCAGTTAGTTAACCAAGCATGTTGCTGTGCCAAACCGGGTGGATGCTAATTGCTACCCTGTTCCCCAATGAGCACATAGACCATACCGAGTTCCCAGTACAATAGCTTAATTTAATAATGTTATATTTACCTGGCAGAAAGTCTGTCAAACAGTGCAGTGTTGTTTGTTCTGATAACAAAAACACCATCAAACCATCTCTCGGGGAAGAAATCACATCCGTGGTAGTCAACAATGTTACCGCCTTTCGCCATCATAGGCTCCATAATATCCAGCAACTATAATAAAATTATACATCACTCAATAAAACTTGAATATTGTTTTTAATGGAAAAAAGACTGAAGGACTGGAGGTCGTGAAATATTTAAGAAACATTGAATTTTCAATACCAGCATATATTTAAATCATTAAATAAACCCCAATGCCAGAAATTGTGACATTATTTTATTTTTACTTGATGTTCAATTTTTCAACATGCTTTCACTGTCACGAATGTGAAGGGACTGTCGCTTCTATTTTTAGTAGCAATTTCAGAGCTTGTTGAGGTATGGCGGACCCATACCTAATGATAAATCTGTGCCCGTTAAATGTTCATTATGAGACTAAATAAAATAACATATTTGCTAAAATATGCCACATAAACATATGGTAACACAACAAGCTAACCTTGTCTTCATTCAAAAATGGGCACTGATACTCTGCATCATATTCATCAAGACAGTTGGTTTCTTCTGCAATTCTTGATACTTCTCGCCAGGAATAGCCCGTTCTTTCGGCAATTTTTTGACATATTGTAGATTTTCCCACACCTGGAGTTCCTGAAAAAATGTAAACAAACTTTAAACGAGTTACATAAAATTAAGCCAGTTACGTTTTTTAATAATATATAACATTGCAAACATAACAATTCCTTTTGACTTTAGATTAGTTTTAACAAGCAACTGGTAGATATACTAAAAAAATACCTGTAATTAGTAAATTAGGTATTCTTCGAGGAATTCCAGGCATTTTGACACAGGATATTTTCTTTATAATACAAAGTCTGAGTAACACTCACAACAGAATTATTTGTTTATTGATGAATTTTATACTCTCAGAAACTCAGAAAATAAAATATATTTCAATTGCACACCTTGTATTTTTAGGTTAGTTTTTGATTTGACATTGAGTCATTGACTTTTTTTTTAGTTTTCCAATCCATCAACAACAGCAAAGAAATCTAATTCATTACATTGCATCAAACTGACAACGATGCTTATAAATGTTTCGACGAGACAAATACATTATAAATGTTTCGATGTCTTAGAAAGATAAGTAGAGATTTTATAATTAAAAATATATTATTCTATGGTTTGCTTACATATTACAGTTGATTGATATTTAGACTCAGATTCCTTTGCCTGCCTTCAAAGACAAAGATACAAAAAAAAACTGCTCCCGTGAATTTTGAGGTTAAGATTTTTAGGGCAAAATAGGTTAGATAATAGAAAATTAACCGAATCAATACATTTTTTGCCCAAAAGTTAACCATCTATTTACCTATCTCACCCTATAAATTTTTAATTTCAGGCTCAATGTGATAATGCGAATTTATAAGCCTCGTGGAATAACTAATGGTCAAATTGTATTGGTAACAATATTGGGAGTTATCGGTGGAATTTATATTTGGAAACCACTATTCGAAGAACATTATCCTCGGAAAAAGAGGGCACAGCTAGCCACTACTGAAGATACAGTCTCAAATCCAGAGTAGCCATGGGGGCAATTCAAAGATGGTTTCAGACTGCAAATCCTTTATCTAAAACATTAATGGCTGTTTCTATAACCACTTTGTTGGCAGTGAGTTATAGGTGGTGGTACGCACCCTATTCTAAACGCCAAAGATACCGACGAGCAGAGGAATGGGCCAATATGATAATAGAGGAAGAAGAGAAAGAAGAATCTGAAAGAACAAATTACAATATTACATATTAAATTATGTAGTTCTGTACTGAAATTTTAGTTATATATTTTATTTAATAAATAGTTTTAGCTTCTAAAATATGTCTTCTTTGAACATTATTACACAATGGTTTTTCTGTACCTACTACCACTTGTGTTCTGTCCATTTGATTCTATGATTCATTTAACCCTTACCACGCCAACGTCTGATATATCAGACATTTAACTTTCGTGCCCTCGCCGCCAACGTCTTATATATCAGACATAAATATCTAACCAATTTAACTCTATTTTTTCTTATCGTTATAGTACGTGACGACATATGCATACAATTTTCAGACTGTTTATACTTTAGTTAATCAAAAATATCAATTTCATAAAGTATTATAATGTTATTTTAATGATAAATTATTAAAAACAAAACCGTGTTGAATCGACTCATACTATTTTTTTTTTACTTGGACCCTCTGCGCCAACGTCTGATATATCAGACATTGGCGTTCCATTAGTGATGTTCCATTTCAATGTTCCTACCAAAACCAGAAATCTGGTACCTCAAAATAGAAACATTCAAAAATGTAAAAATTATACAGGTTTTTGTTTTGGGCATATTTTTTGTGTGTTACGAAATCTTACCAAGTTTAACCAATGTAAAAGTATGCCAAGTTTTACATTGGTTAAACTTGGTAAGATTTCGTAACACACAAAAAATATGCCCAAAACAAAAACCTGTATAATCCACTCGATAATAATGCAATCGAAAATAAAGCGTTTACATTGATAAACGCTTTATTTTCGATTCATGTTTTGCATCAAAATTTGATTTGGTGGATTTGATTGATACTGGGTTTCATGATCAAATCCAGTAAATTGCATAGTATGTCACAACACTATAGCGACACGATCATGCATGAGTCTCGTACGCCAACGTCTGATATATCAGACACGGAAGTGACGTCAGAGGCGATAGATGTTTCTAGAACTACTTATTTAGTGTTGTACAATGAGGGTTGGAGATATCGATAAATTATGGAAGTACCCTGCAAAATTATGTTATTTACTGTGTTATGCATTGCGTTGCTGTGTAGATTTATTACGTTAATAAATTAATGTTTATTGAAATATGACCACTGCAGAGGAGTTGATTAGGATTTAAGAAGGAACTGATGATGTTGAATTTGAAGTGTTCTTACATAATCAACAGGTAAGTTATAAAAAAATATAATATGTACTATAAAGCGTCCCAATCAAATGGTGCAACCATGGTTTGACACAATAAAGTGTTTGTAATTTTCTTTTTTTTTAAGAGGATTATTGGAATACGTAGATGTATTTACATTAGAAAAACTTACCGGTCATTATTGATATTTTTATTTCATGTAACTAAAATCATAACTACTATTATAAAGGCCAAAGTTTGTATGTATGGATGTTTGTTACTCTTTCACGTAAAAACTACGGACGGAGTCGCGGGCGGCCGCTAGTAATAAAATAAAACCCAAGAAACTTAAAAAATAACTATAAATATTTTTTTCAAATGATTTATTTGTTACAAATTAATAATATCGATACTCAACATTGTCAGCACTAGTTAATCAACCAGTTAAATTATATACGACTCCCTTTTTCCTGCTATTAGACCTTTCATTATGAATCAGCAGCATGGATTCATTGACAAACGATCCACAGAGACTAATTTGTGCGAATTTTTGGACCAAGTTCTTGACGGTATGGATAAAGGATTTCAGGTGGATGCCGTGTATACCGACTACTCAAAATGTTTTGATAAAATTTCACATCAAATTCTGATCAGCAAGCTGAAGTATGTCGGTATACATGGTGACCTCTTGAGATGGTTACAATCATATCTCCTTAATAGAAGTCAGGCAGTTACACTTAAAGGTTATATGTCCAGCTTTATACCAGTACCTTCTGGAGTACCCCAGGGGTCGCACCTTGGTCCTCTGCTTTTTAACATATATATAAATGACGTAATTAATTGCTTCCATAGCTCTAAATTTCTTCTTTTTGCGGACGATACTAAAATTTATACAGTAGTAAAATCACTAGAAGATTGCGTTAGACTACAAGAAGATTTAAACCGATTATGTAATTATTGTATCGAAAATAAACTTTCTCTGAACATTGATAAATGCTGCATAATTTCTTACAGTAGGAAAAAAAGACCAATTGAATTTAGTTATAAAATATTTGGCCATGCTCTTAAACGGTCAACGGAAGTGAGAGATCTGGGAGTGTCACTGGATAAAGATTTGTTGTTTTCGACTCATATAAATAAAATTACTACCAAAGCATATAAGATGTTGGGATTTATCTTTAGGCAAGGTGTAGATTTTTCTCAATTGAAAACATTTATGCTGCTATACAATAGCCTTGTTAGACCTCAACTTGAATACGCGTCAACCGTTTGGAATCCGCAGTATTCAACGTATATCAATGCCATTGAGAGAATTCAGACCAAATTTATTAAAAGACTAAAATACAAATTTACCGAATATAACGCAAACAAAGTCGTTTCTCTAGCTGAGCGTAGAGAACAGTGCGACCAATTATTACTATATAAGATTATTAACAGTTATATTGATTCGCCTTACTTACTGAGTAAAATTTTATTGCGCTGTCGGAGAGCTAATTTAAGATCCTGTGATACATTTTCTATACCTGCTTGCCGAACGAATTACGCTTGCAATCGTTTTATTGTTAGAAGTATGAGAGTTTATAACTCAAAGTATTGTCACATGGATATATTTGCGCACGGTATGAATGTTTATAAGGCTTTGTTGAGACGGAAAAATGAATAACATTTATTTTTTATTTATTTTTCTGTCTCGGCAAAGTTTTGAAATCTTTTGATATTGATACTAGTTATGTGTTCCTTGCGTTTGTATAAATACTTGTATTTGTGTATGGTTATGTGTGTCGGCGTCGTCGACCTCTAGCATCGACGGTTTGTCAGTTTGTCCCTTGTTGGCGGCCATTTATCTTTCTTTATCAATTAGTTCTTTAATGTTTTCTTTAATGTTATATAAAATTTAATGTATTAAGTATGTAAATCTTAACGATCAACTAGGAAGGATAGGAATTGAGGGACGGATAGATGGTTGCGGGGGGATTTGTTGGGACTTCACGTTGTTGAGGCAGTGAACCAGTTGTTTTGTGAGAGATGGCAAAAATGCTAATAAATGTGCGCGCATACATATACATTTGTAAAGCATAGAATTATTATTATCTATATGAACGTAATCATAGTGCGTAATTATTGATACCAGTTATGTAAGAGATACTTTTGGAAACTATTTTGGCAAATGTATGACTTGAGTGTATTATTCTTGTGTATAATAAAACTGCTGTTTGTTTCTTGATTAAAATAAAATAAAAAAAAAATAAAATAAAATATTGCGGTGGCGTGTGGTGAACGTTTTTGACGAAAACTCGTGGCGTGGAAAGGGTTAATTTCATAACATAAAAGTATGTTATTAGGTACTGTTAAAGAAGTAGGTACTTCTGTAAAAGACAGTATATTTTAGTATGTTGCACAAAGTTACTGTTTTCAAACTATTTCATAACATTATATTACTAATCTACATAATTTGGTGCAATATTTAGGCAAGTACATATAATCAAAGAAGTTATTGAAAGGTACACCTACAATTTTAAGTGTAAGTAGGTAATTGATTGAAGGAAAGGTCAAATTTTATTGGTATGAATATTGAGAGTTATTGGTGGAATTATATCTGGAAACGAATATTACCGTTTTCAAACTATTTCATAACATTATACTTCTTACCTACATAATTTGGTGCAAAATGTAGGCAAATTAATATAATCAAACAAGTTATTGAAAGATAGGTACACCTGCAATTTGAAGCACAAACAACACAAGAAATGATCCATGTGTTCATATCTAATAAGTTCCTAAGTTTTACTTACAATAAGCACTTGTTAGTTACCTTACTAACACGTGCCTATTATACTTATGCTGGTGTGATTTCAAAAGCGAAAGCAAGTAAAGAAGGCATGCGAACGTAATAAATTAATAATTTTCGAGTGTCATTGACTTTCCTCCTCCTCGCGTCGTTCTCCTCAATGCTGAGGGTCGTGATCACCCTGCTGACGGAGCACTTTGTTGCGAATTATTTGTCGCCATCTGTCTCTGTCCGAAGCAGAGCGCAGCGCATCGTGGACTGTAGTTCCGAGGGTAGTGCGAATTTGGTCACTCCAACGCATTGGGCTCCTTCCTCTCGGTCTTTTCCCCTCGACTTTCCCGGTGATAATTAATTTTTCCAGGTTATCAGGGTCCTTTCGTGCAATATGTCCGAAGTACTCGAGGATTCTGCGTAGGCAGATTGTAGAGAGTCTGGTTTTGACTTTAAATCAAAACAAAAGTGAGCTGCATACTATCATTTTATCAGGTAAAATATCGATATAGGTACCAATCGATCAGAAAACAAAGGAGAAACCTAACTACCACTAACATTACTTATTTATTAAATAATAATAAGTAGGTACGCAAAATAGCCAAATTAATAATGTTCTTCTCCTAATATATTTTAGTCTTTAATATATAAAGTCACAATTTTAAAGCCGCGACATTGTGATTATTCAACCAAAGGTGAAACTAGACAATTTGGGTAATAGTCGAGACCAACTCTCCGAAGTCACGGAATCATCATTTTTATCAGGTGATTCAAGCCTGCAATGTTCGAAACAAACTGAGAAAACCTACACGAAGTGGTGTTCCCCGCAGGATTTGAACCCACGACCTGCGCGGTTAATGAGCCCAGCGCTCTAACCCTGCCCCACGGAGGCAGTTAGGTAGTTAGTAGGAAAGCTAAATGCATTTCCCACAAAATAGTAAATTAAATTCGGTACATTATATTCATATTGTGTAACTACCACTACCTACTAAATAATAAATCAATACTCATATGAGAATGTATAATTAATTCATTATAAATTAATAATATTCAAATACCTATATGCAGTGACAAACCTCTTTTTGTTTAAATCGCCTTTGATTTCACTTTTATAGTAGGCAGGTAATCAAATTAAAAAAGTAACTTACGGAATAGGGTCATTTCGCCTGTTTGCGTCCATTTAGTGCAGTTCCCAAGTTTGACAGCGAAAATAAAAATATCCCAGCACTAGTACCTATCTCAAAATTATTTAATAAGTTCATTATATAGTCTATTTTAAGATTAACTTTCAAATTTGCTTAAATTACTTGGTTTTTATTCCAAAAAAATAAAAATATCGGAATTTGGCGTTTTACCCAGTTTGCGTCCACAAAATATAGATTGCGTCCACCCATGGACCAGTTTGCGTCCACCAGCTTAGTAAAGGATAATAGGGGTGATATGAAGAAAAATGAAAAGAAAAATTGTATTCTATCAGTGTCTTTATTTAAAAATAAATATAAATATTAAAAATCAAGATTATAATCACTTTCAAAAATTAATTCGCTACAATTCTTGAACTTAAAATAAGATAACTATGTAGTAGGAACCTAACCAGTGCTGGCACCTTTAAAGATATAAGTTCTGTTAAGGGGCCGTCCATTTATCATGTGATGTTTTTTTGACACACCCCTCCCCCTTTGGTGAGGTTTAAGAACCCCCCCCCCCCCACGCGCACAGATTTAACGCCGATTTTTGGATAAGTATAGCATATCTTCCGGAAAAACAATAAACATGATATACATATTACTACGCCCCCTCCCCCCTTGTGACATTTCGTATTTTTTAAGGACACCCTTCCACGGCAATGGATGGCTCCTAATTTTAATCTAACATCAGTATTGATTAATAAAAACGCGCTTCCTGCTTTTCCTTTCAAATACTTTCTTCATGCAGCAGAAGGTATGGTAGCTGGAGTACTGGGATTATCTTTTCCAGCATTGTAAAAAAATACTGGTCAGCTGGTCAGCACCAGGTGGTGTTAAAATTAATCAGTAGTTCCCTTTTGTGTAGTGGCTGAATATGGTTGTAATTAAGACTCTGAGGGTATAAAGATGGTAGCGATACAGTTGGTGCTGATGATGAAATCAAAGGAATTTCTGGAGTAAGTTCCTTCACGAGAGTTTCTTTTTATCACTTAATATTGGAGTTTGATGCAATAACTTCTAATGGTAGAATTCTTTTGTCGTCTAAGGACACCATAGAACCAACGTCGCAGTAACTACCAGAAAAAAAAAATAGTGAAGACAAAATAAGATTAAAATTTTAACACAAGTGCTCAAGCTACTTAACACGGGGTCAGATCAATGTATGTGATGTTGTGAAATATAAAAAAAAAAAAAAAGATTAAAAGAAATTTTGTCCAATTGTCATTTAAGAATTTAAGCATTTAAATTATTTTTACAAGAAAGTCAGTTGCTTTTAGCAAAAATACATGGTGGACGCAATTTGGTCTATTATGTTTATAGTATGCGTCCACCCGGACGCAAAGTGGAAATTTTGAAAATTTGATGGAGTGATTCGCGTCCACCTTATTTTATTAGTTAAATATAAAAAAAATAAACAAATTCATAATAACTATTATTCCTTTTTTCATTATAAAAGTTTAGAAACATTTAAGTTTCCCAAAATACATATGAAACAATAAAATACTTACCATCGAACTCGCCGCTGCACACTATTTTTTTTCTTAAAATCCCGCGTTCGCGCTCTTTTTGTTCAACAGCAAGGACAAATATTTTTTTCATTTTATTTTGGTTTAACGTACGGACCTTTTGTTTATATGTGCTAGCTCCTTAAACATACAGGTTTAAGTGGTAAAGATTTTTCGTTTGATTTGTGTAGCAGTTTACTTATTTTCGAGGATTTAAAAATAAAGTGGACGCGAACTGGGCGATGGACGCGAACAGGCGAACTTACCCTATTCTTTTGTTAATTTTTATAGGCACAAGTTAAAACAACATCCCTATTCATTGTTTTTCAGTCTATTTAGTAAGTATTATGATGATCTCCTATCCTATGTTATATTATATATTAAATATGTGACCACCTACACAAGGCAGCGTTACTACTTACGAATAAACCCTTAGTGGCTTTGTTCTGTAAGGTAACTACGTTACGTACCTATACAATGCGGAAACGGAATTTCATTCAGAAGAGCGCAGTTCTTTTGGATATTTGCCGAATATTTCAGCCATTCAGAGTTCATTGCCCTATAGTTAGAATTAGGCGAGATGACGGGACTTGTGACTACCGGCTATTATTTTATTTAAATATATGCCAGTAAACTTAACGATAAAAAACCTACTTGCTTTCATATAAGTTACCGATACAAACCTAGCTCATGTGGCGGAGGATAGCCCTCACGAAGATCTTTTTATATTGATTTACTTTACTGTACTACATTCGGTAACTTTCCTAGCTTCTCCTTGGGCAGGTCCTAATTTAATTTTCCAATGACGTTACAAAATATCAAGTCAGTTTTTCTAAAATAAGAGGTCATTGCCCTATGAGATAGATCAGTGCCAATTACTTGAACTGAACGATTTACCTAGGATAGTATGGAGTTTTTTTTAAGTAGAAGCTATGATGCTGCACTATATTATACGTCATATTATTAGGGATTATGATATGTAATTTCTTTTGTATTTCGCTAGTTTGTTATTGATTCAGCTATGTACTGATACATAGTAGATGTATGATGACTATTAAGTACCTACCTATCTACATTCTGATTATTGGTCTAGGATTATATGGGAAAGGAAATAAAATAAAGTTTTAAATATTATTGGAGGCTACCTTTATTCTATGAATTTACACTTTAGTTTGCAGTCATAACAAAATATTTCAGATATATGTATAACCTTATATAAATTATAAAATAATGTTACAGTATAAGCCTTGTAAAAAATATAGAAAAGGAATGAGTTTGTAGCCCTTCTTTCCTTCTGAACACCTTACGGTGTATGAAGTATCGCAGTTGTATGAAGAATTGTGCTGTTAACAACGCTAGCTACTTCTTGCCCTTGGTGGCCTTCTCAGCAGCCTTGGTGACCTTGCCACCACCAGCCTCCTTGAAGTTGACAGCCTTGATGACTCCTACGGCGACCGTTTGCCTCATGTCACGCACGGCGAAACGACCGAGGGGAGGGAACTCCTGGAAGGACTCGACACACAGGGGCTTGGAAGGAACCAGGTTGACGATAGCGGCGTCACCGGACTTGATGGATTTAGGGTTGTCTTCAGTGGATTTACCAGTACGACGGTCGACCTTTTCTTTGATTTCGGCGAATTTGCAGGCAATGTGGGCTGTGTGGCAATCCAATACAGGTGTGTAGCCGTTTGAAATCTGTCCGGGGTGGTTAAGCACGATGACCTGTGCGGTGAAGTCAGCGGCACCCTTGGGTGGGTTGTTCTTGGAGTCACCAGCGACGTAACCACGACGCAATTCCTTGACGGAGACGTTCTTTACGTTGAAACCGACGTTGTCGCCGGGTACGGCCTCCTGGAGGGCCTCGTGGTGCATCTCCACGGACTTAACCTCAGTGGTGATGTTGGCGGGGGCGAATACGACGATGGTACCGGGTTTGAGCACACCAGTTTCGACTCTGCCGACGGGCACCGTTCCGATACCGCCGATTTTGTAGACGTCCTGCAGGGGCAGACGCAGGGGCTTGTCTGTGGGACGAGCAGGGGGCAGGATAGCGTCAAGAGCCTCAATCAGGCACTTGCCCTCAGCCTTACCCTCCTTGCGCTCGACGAGCCATCCCTTGAACCAGGGCATCTTGGTAGAGGGCTCCAACATGTTGTCTCCGTGCCAGCCAGAAATGGGGACGAAAGCGACAGCAGCGGGGTTGTAACCGATCTTCTTGATGTAAGAGGAAACTTCCTTCTTGATTTCCTCGAAACGGGGCTCGCTGTATGGGGGCTCAGTGGAGTCCATTTTGTTGACTCCCACAATCAGCTGCTTGACACCAAGGGTGAAGGCGAGCAGGGCGTGCTCACGGGTCTGTCCATTCTTGGAGATACCAGCTTCGAACTCACCAGTACCGGCGGCGACGATGAGCACGGCGCAATCGGCCTGAGAGGTTCCAGTGATCATGTTCTTGATGAAATCTCTGTGTCCGGGAGCGTCGATGATGGTGACATAGTATTTGCTGGTCTCGAACTTCCACAGGGCAATATCGATTGTGATACCACGCTCACGCTCAGCCTTCAGTTTGTCCAACACCCAGGCGTATTTGAAGGAACCTTTGCCCATTTCCTGGGCCTCCTTCTCGAACTTCTCGATGGTACGTTTGTCGATACCACCACATTTGTAGATCAAGTGACCGGTGGTGGTGGACTTGCCGGAGTCGACGTGTCCAATGACGACGATGTTAATGTGAGTCTTTTCCTTACCCATTTTTGGTTAGTCTGGAACAAAACAAAACGAAAACAATTATTATCTTTGTTTTGATTCAAAAGTTCGCAAAGGGACAACGATGCACACCGGCATCTGCAAGGTCGAACCTCATGTACGAGCGGCCGGCAATATGGCCGCCGCATGGCCGCCTCGCCCTATCTTGACATTTCACAATGGATGTCAGCCATTACGACAATATTGAAATTAATAATCGCAAATTCAAATAAAATAAGGAACTAACAGTGAATTGCGGTGATGATAAATTTAAAGACTAGGCACTGGAAATCGAAATAAGTGAAACATGAAAGCATCAACCACGTGGTGGAGACGAGCCGGTCCGTGCACTGTGACGCGTAAGCACTCACAAATCACGTTGCTTTTGAATTTGGAATAATATTAAATCACTAACTACTATGTAACTAAAGAAAACAAGTGAATTTAATTGTAATTTGTCAAGTTAAAAACGATTTGCAACCGCACTTGTCCACGTTGAAAGGTTTAGAATTACACCACTTTGTCGGCAATAATAATATGGAATGGAATAGATAAAAGGAAAATATCAATACGTATTATAGAATTGAATACTAACACAATAGTTCTAGTTATTTAGATCTAGAACACTTTTTAACACTGCACAGTTATTCTTCTGACACTCACCACGGAATACAGTCAGCGTGTAATATCCGAGAAAGACTCCAACAGAATGGACGAGAATTGGTTTTTCTTGCAGCTGGAGTGGAATAAGGAGAGTCACTTCCGGCGAGGAGTGTGGCAATGTAATCATCATATACTCCACGTGAGCATCGCCAAATACTATTGTCTATGGCATGCGCTTCTTAGTTATTAAAATTAAAAATTATTAAATTTAGATAATACACATAATCAATATAGGTACTATGTTCCTGAAAAAGAAAGAATATTTTTGCTTAACAAAGAAAAGACTGTAAAAGTAGATATTAATAATTAAGAAATTGCCAAGTCCACAGAAATATGTAGTGCCTTAAACACTTAATTAAATAATAAATATAATCACTACATAGTATAAAACAAAGTCGCTTTTTCTGTCATGTTGTATGTTGTATGTCCCTATGAACGCTTAAATCTTTAAAACTACGCAACGGATTTTGATGCGGTTTTTTTTAATAGATAGAGTAACTCATGAGGAAGGTTTTTATGTATAATATCATCCATTAAATAGTGGACAAGTACCACGGGCGAAGCCGGGGCGGGCCGCTAGTAATAATAATAAAATAGTTTATTTCTCTCATTACAAACAAAATAATATTGATAAAAACATTTTGACCACTGTTAGAATAGTAAAAAATGTCAAGTTATGTAACTAGCAGTTGTTTTAGTACAATACTTTCTAATGATGGCATTAATTACACTATTGAATTTTTTATGCAATTAAATTGTGATTCCTATCAGTTTTTTTTCTTAGAAAAACTTTTGTTTGTGCTTCTGTTTTTAGGAGTATAGAGTAAGAGTGCTACCGTGGAATTGATAACAACTAACAACATTAAAATGTTTGTGTTGTTTTTTTTCTACACTGAGAGTTGTAAGAAAACTAACATTTTTTTTTCGATTTGTGTATAATCTTTCTTTAATTAAAAAAATCTAAAATGGCGATGGTACGAGACACAGGAAAAACAAAAACGTTTTCCTAAAATTATAAACTTAAATTCCACCAAACTCCCAAATTGAAATATTGTGAAGTCCTAACAGCATTTTCAAATATTCTTTACTTGAACGTTTATACATGCTTTACCCAGCATGTGAAGTTATCAAAACAGACTGCTTATTTTGTCACAAGTATAGTTTGTTTGATCATAAACGTTACATATTGGGACCTTGGGTAATCAAGGTTCCCTGTGGACCTGGTCAGTCGACCTATTTGGACCCAAAATTAACACATAGTTTTTATAGGTACAAGACAATATGACGATTTAAAACAAGTGAAGATCAAGATTTGTTTTCATAAAATCCCAAAAAAAAATTGGCCAAGTGTGAGTCGGACTCGCGCACTCAGTTACGTATAAATTTTATTTTTGTTGTATTAAAAAACTGCTTACTAGATTTCGTTCAAACCAATTTTCGTTGGTAGTTTTTATGGTAATGTACATTATATATATATTTTAGTTTTATCTTAGAAGTTAGAGGAGTGGGACACACTTTTTTCACTTTGGGAGGGTCTCTCATGCAAAGTATTTACCTAATAATAAACCTCAATATTATTTTTAAAGACTTATCCATAGATACCCCACACGTATATGTTAAATGAAAAAAAAAATCCAAGTTTCAGTTCTAACTATGGGGATCCCCAATTTTTTTTATTTACTTATTTTTGTGTAAAAACCTTTTTTCGGTTCACAGAATACATCTACTCACCAAGTTTCAACAGTATATTACTTATGGTTTTGGAGAAAAGTGGCTGTGACAGACAGACATGACGAATCTTTAAGGGTTCCATTTTTTGCCATTTGGCTACGGAAATCTAAAAATGAAAATCTATTTACAAGTAAATACATATGGAATCAAACAACTTTCCGGTCAATATTTGAATACACAATCCACTCGCGCAACAAGATAAATTTTCATAATTATCATTTAGAAACTAGTTTTAATAGGCTAGTTGCCACTATTTTTATTATTTGATAGAACGGTTCATTACGATTATATTACAACATAAAAAAAATATTAAATTTTTTTGAAGCATCCATCCAACTGTATTTTAAATTTTAAATTATTAATTTCACTATACTACCGTAAACGCCGTCCGCCATGATGGTCTGTGCCGTGGCGTCACTGTTCTTGTCAACAATACGCGTGACATGACCAAAAATAGTTTATCGGAATTAAAACCATGTCTTCGTAGAGATTACATGATACATTTATGAATTACCACTATGGTATCGTGCGTGAATGTAAGAATACATCAATAAGAAGTTGTGGATTAAAGTACCCAGTGATGAGAATTTGCGAATCAGAATTTGAAGCAAAACATTTTGCAACCATCAAAGTATCTATTTTGGGCAGGTTTGTTTTCAATAAATGTGAAGTGTATAATATTTTAATAGTGAAGTAAACAACAATCAACGCGTTTAAATGAAAGACCACGAATAACCTGTCGAAACTGTCGTTTGAATTTGTGTTGTTTACAATATTGGTGACGTAGAATCATGGCGGACGGTGTTTTCAATCAAGAGAAAAAAAAGTAAAAATGTATCGGGTTTAAGTTGAATTTTTGCAGCAATCCCATATTTATATTTAATGAAGTTTACATATTTTGGACCCTTGTACGGAATAATATTCGAATTAAAAGGGATTTTATAAATGGTGATATGAGGCAACTAGCCTATTATCACTATCGTATATTACAGAACTCAAAAATGGCATCTCGGTCGCACACCTGTTGTGAAAATAACTTTATGTAGTTTTTCGTACACAATAATCAAAACGTTTCATTTTTATTTTGTGTCACACTGCGTTGTCGTTTTTAATGAGACGTATGAAAGTTTTGTAAATTAGATTGGAAAAAGCTTCGAGTTATAAAATCACAAGGTAAAGTGTGGAGAAAGAATCAAGATTAGTAGGAGTAGAACATTATTTTCTAGATTTACCCCACTGAACACATTTTTCATACGGTGGCAACCCTGTGTAGGAACTACGTCAGCAACATTTCTGTTTCGTGTAGAAACATTAAAGAAAATAAAACTGGAGAAAGTTTGAGAAAATAACAAAAAAAAATATATGTGAAATTAATTTTATTTTCATTTTAAAAATAAAATTAGATTCTAAATTTGAGAGAAGACATGCTTTAGTCCTACACAAAAATATTTAGTTTACTAGAAAACATTTTCTTTAATTTAAAACAGAATTAAATTACTGTCTTATGAGAATAATGCATTGAAAATAATTTTACTAATGATTTTATAGCCACGGAAAATTGTAGAACGTAAACGTCAAATGTTTTACGTTACCCCCTTCCCCCCACCACACCCCAGACCAGTGCTGCCACCTTAGCGCTTTCGGAGTTAGATCTAGCGCTTTTTTGGAACTCTTAGCGCTGAAATTTCAATATTAACTCCTAGCGCAAAATATAGCGCTTTTTTGGCAGACCTAAACTTAGTACTAATAATAATATAATTTTAGGCTTTTTATTAATTTAGATTCTGAAATGATGAAAATTTGCATTAAAATTTATATATTATATAAAGTTTTTGTCAATTTTTTTCGATTTTTTGTTTAAGAAATCTAGCGGAATCTAGCGCTTTTTTTGTTGTTAATGCATTCTAGCGGAATCTAGCGCTTTTTTCAAGCACTTATAGCGCTTACTGGCTTCAGAGAGGTGGCAGCACTGCCCCAGACAGTCTGACTTCAGAATTTCTCCATCAAATCGAAATAGAAAAACAAATGAAAGAACACTGTGTATTCGATATGAATTTATTTGGAATTACATGTTAGAATGTTAATAACAAATGAACACATTTATTAAAAGTGGCAGTTAGTTCTTACGCTATTTAGTAACATTACAGAATGTTCAAAAGCCGTGGAGACATTGTTTATAAATGCACTGTGAGACTTTTAGAGGATACAGAGATATTAGAATGCGAATTCCATGTGAGTCAAATGCTGATTCTTGTCGGTTTATATTTAATATATTGTATGGCTAATAAAAATTGTGTGTTTTTAGCCTAGTTACAAGGGGAAGTATCTGTTGGAATATGTTTGCCAGCAACTCAATCTCACTGAAACAGATTACTTTGGTCTTCGGTATGTGGACGCAGGAGGACAACGGGTAAGATGCATATTTTTATATTATGTACATTCTTTCATATTACTAGAAAATGCATAACTATGGTGCCTAGTGGCCTATAATCTTGATACATAAGTCACATAAGATTAGTTTCTTTGGAGGATTTTATGATTGTTTGAAGTATGTATGTTATGCCGCGTTACTGCTATATGAACTTCTTTTAAATTATGAGCTTCACAACTACCTTAAAATAAATAAAATAAATTCTTTGGACTTACTCACCAATTGCCTAGCCCTAAACTAAGCTTGAATCTTGTGCTATGGAAGCTATGGAGCGGACATACTTAAGTAATTTTACTAATGCCAATTCAACACACAAATATTTTTCCCCTAGCAGGTTTCAAATCCGTAACCCTGGTTTTGTAGCTATGGTCCCTGACCACAAGACCAACCGGCCTGTCATAATAAACAAATGATAAATTATTAATACATTTTTCATTTTTAGCACTGGCTGCATATGGCAAAGCTGATATTGAAGCAAGTCAAAGGTAACTGAACAATAATATTGGTTTATTATTGCAGTTTCATATATTTGAAAATCTCATCTACAAACATTTTCTAAAGTGTAAAAAAAGGCTTCAAACCTACATTAGTGAATGAATAAAAAATCTAAATGGTAAACGGCCAGTATTAATTTTTAGACTTATTTATGTGTGGCCAGTAATATGTTTATAAATGTAAAGGTTAAAAGAAAATACAATGTTGAGAATATTTATATTCATAACACAAAATGGCAGGCCAGTATTATTTTTTTTTATTAATTATTATACACTTGTTTTTCAGATGCCTCACCAATCTTGTTTAGTTTTAGAGTTAAATTTTATCCGCCAAATCCATTACTACTAAAGGAAGATGTGACTAGGTTTCAAATATACCTGCAGCTGAAGAGAGATTTGTTGCATGGGAGGCTGTACTGCACGGCAAATGAAGCTGCAATGCTTGGAGCACTCATAATCCAAAGTAATTAATGTTTTTTTTTATAAACTGTTAATTTATTTGTAGATCCGCCTACTACAGTAAATAAAATAAATAAATAATTATACATGCAATCTTCTTAAATAATCATTCACTTGAAAGTGATATAGATTATCCAGCTTTTGTTCCAGCCTTAATCTAACAGTCACTTGATTGAAAGATTTCCAATGGGAATCAAATATGCAGAGAGAAGTGAAATAAAATAAATAAGTAAATTACTTGACCCATAGTTTAAACAGCTTTCATTCATTTACCATGTAATCATTTCTTTAACATGTAAATTAATTTCTTATATGTTTTCCAGTTGAACTAGGCGATTATGATCCAAACATACATGTTGGGAACTATGTCACAGAAATGAGATTGTTATTAAGACAAACAGATTCCATTGAAGCTAGAATACAGGTAAAATAAAATACATGTTTTATTAAACTAATACAAAATCTTATTGCGGCAAAGCACCCTATTTTCTAACAAACTTTGTAATATTTTATACATTTATATATAATTTTACCTTATTAGTGTAAGAACAAACTATGCGAAAAAACACGACCGAATTCACGCGGCTTAATTAACGTTCCGTGGTGATCATGAAATGACATACATACATACTTTTAAATGGGAGATGACACACTATGACAAAATTATAACGCTTAATTTTGTAAAGAAAATGCATTGCCGCCGAACTTAGGTCGCGTAATTTCAGCCTAGTGTGTTCCTACACTTTTTATTATTTTTATGCTTAGGAGCTGCACAGGGAGCCAGTGGAAGGTACCCCAGGGGGAGGAGGCGGGGTCAAGGGTATGACCACACAGGAGGCAGAGCGGACCTTCCTCAAAATAGCGTGCCAACTCGACACCTACGGCGTGGATCCGCACCCGGTAAAGGTATGTTGGCTGTTGTGTTAGTACCTGGTATTTATTTTTATTTAATGCTATAAAATTGAGACAGTTCCATGGAATAACCTGAACAGAGCTCAATTTGGCTGGGAAAGGGCAATAAATAACAATCACATGGCCTTCTTATTCTGGCGAACCAAGCACTTATTGAGAGTTCTTCAATAAATGAAAATGTTAGGTTTACATTTCACAATTGTTTGCACGAGGTTTATGAAGAGTTAATAACGTAAGCTCACGAGATGGCTCATAATTTTGAACAACAAAAAAATTGGTTCTTATTTAACTTGAGTTATTGCTGCATGTATTTCAAGCAGGACCACCGAGGCAACCAGCTGTTCTTGGGCATCAACCACAGCGGCATACTGACCTTCCAGGGCAGTCGGAAGACGCATCATTTCAAATGGTCTGAAGTTCACAAAATCAACTTTGAGGGGAGAATGTTCATAGTCCATTTAAATTATCCGGAGGTAAGTTGTAATTTTTGTTGACATTTTTTTACTCTTTTCAATTTTGGCATTGGATTTTGGTCAGTTATTGGTAAGAGCAGTTTTTTTTAATTTTTTTTTTACATAGATTATTTGTTTAATTTCTACACTTTCAGAAGAAACACACGGTTGGTTTCAAGTGCCCAAGTGGGGCGGCCTGCCGACATGTCTGGTGCTGTGCAATTGAGCAGATGTTGTTTTTCACGTGAGTTACAAACTATTACTTCTTGTCTTAAGCCTGTTTTCACTGCTATCACTAATATTTTGATAACATTCATGCAGATATGAACAGGCCTTAATATCCCAAGTAGATGGACGTAGGTCCAATGTGATTCTTGATTATTCTTTGTATCATGCCAATAGTCTTTGTCTTAACTGCTATAAATTCCTGCCAAGGATATTAATGGCAGCTAAGTTTGTAATTTTTGGGAATATTGATCAGAAACTGGTCATAGTGTACAGAACAAATTAAACTATTTACTCCTTCTCGAGAGTGAGAATGGCTGTAAGGAAAAATATTGTAACAACTTAAACCTTGCTTGCAGTGCTTTAACTGCCTTGTTTGTTTCTATATCAGTAGTAAAAACGAAAGTGTGTTCCAGATTGCCTTCTTCGTCGGACGCGTGCGTGTACTCCAGCGGCGGGCTGTTCTCGTGGGGCACCAAGTTCAAGTACTTTGGCCGCACCGAACGCGAGATACTCGAGAGGGACGGCCTGCTAGCTCCAAGAGATGGGCATCATCATGTATGTATTGCTTAATTACTAAGATTGTCTAGAATTCGGCGATGTAAATACTCCTGTGTTTATTTGATGGTACTGGATAACACATTCTGGAATCACCTTTTTTTATTAAATGTCAAAAACGTAAACTTGTAGGAAAAACTGTATGGAATAGAGAATTGTGACGTCACATTTGTGTATTGTCAAATCAATACTCTTTTAGTTTCAATTAGGCGTAATAATTTGTTAAAAGCTCAAATGTAACTGTGGGATAATAAATTGTGCTTAATTTTTGATTTCATCTTTAATTTTGGAATATCATAATTTATTTCGTATGCAGTCAAATACCCAATTATGAGAGTAGGTAAAAGGAAGTAAACCTGCGTAATATGTTGTGTACAAAACAGTAATTGCAGTTGGTTGATCTCAAAGTGAAGGGGTATTTGAGAATTAAGAAAATGTTACATTGCTATATTCTTTGTTTTAGAAGGACGAGGGATCCAGCACTGGCGGGAAAAGAAAAGCTTCGAGCGTGCCCGCGACTCCTTCAACGCCAATGACTGGAGATTTCGGTAATTATTTGTGTACTTGTTTACCCGCGGCTTTGCCTGCGTTATCAAAATTTATCCCATGGGAGCATTTAATCGAGATAAAAAGTATCCTATCACCTAAGTCAGCTCATACGCTCATATAGTTTTAGCGTGATTGACCGTCAAATATCCAAACAAACTTTCACATTTATAATAAACTAGCGACCCGCCCCGACTTCGCACGGGTGCAGCTAAGTTCATTAGTGTTTCTCTACTATATTATGCATGTATTATACATGAAAACCTTCCTCTTGAATCAATCTTTTAAAAAAAACAGCATCAAAATCCGTTGCGTAGTTTCAAAGATTTGAGCATACAAAGGGACATAGGGACAGAGAAAGCGACTTTGTTTTATACTATGTAGTGATTACCTATGTAGAATGATTTTAATTATATTTGAACTTCACTCACGTTGTGCACTCCACGCCGCTTTTGGCGGTACCTCGCGGCATGTTATATACATGTTTATAATTTTTATTTCTACTCACCATGTTGCCGCTCACTGTCCAGTAAGTCCAGTACTTCGTCTGATGTGCCGGTGCTTTTTTTTATGTCAGAGGGGCAAACGAGCTAGCGGTCGCCTGATGGTAATATTTACTTTACTCTATGATGGTAAGCAATCACCGCCGCCCATGAACATCAGCGACACCAGAGGAGCTTGTATCTTGCGTTATTTTTTGCCTTGTCGTAGTTGTAGTTGGCGTTGGGAATATACCGTTTAATAAATAAATATCTCTGGACATTATTCACACAGCGCCATCTAGCCCCAAACTAAGCATTAGCTTGTGCTATGGGTGCCAGACAACGGATAAACATTACTTATATACTTTTTTTTTGTAAATACATACATATTATACATAGAAACACCCAGACCGATACAAACAAACATGTTCATGCCCAAAAATTTTTGTACCGTGTGGGGATCGAACCCGCGACCTTTGGTGTAATACCCGACTTCTCGACCATTACACCAAACGGCTCGTCAAAGTTCAGTACTTCGTCTGATGCGCTGGTGCTTGCATCTTGCGTTATTTTTTTGCCTCGTGGTTGTAGTTGTCGTTGGGAGTACACCGTTTCATGTAATGTCGTGTCGTGTGGCAGGGTACAGCAGCCTGCCGCGGTCGACGCACAGCGCGCCGCTGGAGGAGAGCAGCATCGGCGCGGCGGGCGAGTGCAACGGCGGCTGCCTGCTCAGCGGGCCCGCCGTCGACATCGCGCTCGCTTGCTGCGACCACGTGCGCACGCACTACGACGACAAGCCGCCAGGTGATGCGGTGTTGCACGAAACACGTGCCGGTTGCCAATAGGGTACACGACTAACTTCAAAATAAATTTTGAAACTCTTACATTAAAGAAGTAATTAATTAATAATCTCTTATCATTATGCCACAGTAACTTTTGCGCTTTTAACAAATTATTACAGTTAATCGGAACTAAAAAAGTATTCATTTGACAATGCTAGGCTGTGACGTCAAACCTTAGTATTTCATAAAATTTTCCCTACTAGCTTAAGTTTTTGACGTTTAATAAAAGTGTAGTCCAGGAATTTTAGATTTTATCTGCGGAATAATTCCTAGTGAGCTGAATTTTTGTATACACCTTTATTATGATATTGTAATGATGATGTGAAAAATCGACATTGATATCGTGCCGGCTAAAAAAGTTATAGGGGTCCAAACGTCACGAAAATCAGTTTTTCGCAAATATCTCGCGATCTATTGCTCAGAGGTCAATAATGGTTTCATAAAAGTTGTTCGTCGTAAAATTGTCTACAAAAAAGGTCTCTTGCATTTTTCTGTAGAATTAACCGTTTTTGAAATAGAGACTAGAACGCACTCACATATGGTATTGTATACCGTACGCCACATACCAAGGCATAAACCCTATTGTATGTTTTTTTCCCTTTTTTGTTTGTGTGTTTTTAGTTAGTATAATGATCTGCATATAGAAATATAAAGGACTTGTAATACTAGCACAGTCAGGAAAATAGGAATATCAACTATAAAAAACTAAGTAGCAATTTTTTTTGTCACTTTATAACACAAGAACGGGCTCATCGATCCAAACCAGATTTTCAGGGTTTGTACAAACTACTTAGTAGATGGTTTATGTGAAGTTTGAACAAAATCGGTCGCTTCACTTTATACGTAGCGAAGCACGTACCGGGCCGCTAGTAATGATATAGATAATGCAATGTGAATTTTAGCAATTTTGATCCACGATCTGCGAAAAAAATCCTAGTGGGCTGAATTTTTGTATACGCCTTTTTTATGACATTGTGATGAAGATGTGAAAAATCGACATTGATATCGTGCCGGCTAAAAAAGTTACAGGGGTTCAAACGTCACTGGACATAGCATCTATATCATTACTAGCGGCCCGGTACGTGCTTCGCTACGTATAAAGTGAACGACCGATTTTGTTCAAACTTCACATAAAACATCTACTAAATAGTTTGTACAAGCCCTGAAAATTTGGTTTGGATCGGTGAGCCCGTTCTTGAGTTATAAAGTGACAAAAAAAATTGCCACTTAGTTTTTAATAGTTGATATTCCTATTTTCCTTACTGTATTAGTATTACAAGTCCTTTATATTTCTATATGTAGAAAATCATACTAACAAAAAACACACAAACAAAAAAGGGAAAAAAACAAACAATAGGGTTTATGCCTTGGTATGCGGCGTACGGTATACAATACCATATGTGAGTGCATTCTAGTCTCTATTTCAAAAACGGTTAATTCTACAGAAAATTGCAAGAGACCTTTTTTGTAGACAATTTTACGACGAACAACTTTTATGAAACCATTATTGACCTCTGAGCAATAGATCGCGAGATATTTGCGAAAAACTGATTTTCGTGACGTTTGGACCCCTATAACTTTTTTAGCCGGCACGATATCAATGTCGATTTTTCACATCATCATTACAATATCATAATAAAGGTTTATACAAAAATTCAGCTCACTAGGAATTATTCCGCAGATCGTGGATCAAAATTGCTAAAATTACTGGACTAGTGAGTGATTTGACCTGTCAGTCGTGTACCCAATTTGTTTTCGGTGTTGCGACATCAGTTGGCAGTTTGTTAAAATTATAAAATAGATCAATCGGTTTTCGAACCGATCCGTACTAAACAAATCTTTATATATAAAAACAAGCGGCATTTTTCTTTGTCTCTTTGTAACTCAAGAACGGCCTCATCTTTTCAGGGTTTGTTCAGACTATTTAGTTGGTGGTTTATGTGAAGTCTGCACAAAATTGGTCGAGTAGGTCTTCATTTACGACACGTAGCTAAGCACGTACCAGGTCGCTAGTCCATACTTCCATACGTGCGATGATGCAACCTATGTTAATCCCATTTCCGTATGTGCGACATCATTATACTCAATGTTCTGGAACATTCTATAGTTTTTACAGTTATTTGTAAAGTAGTCTCGGCTGCACCAACTCAAGATCTTGTCATGTATATTGCCTAATATTATTCTATGTTATGAACTTGCAGCGTGTTCGGCGGAGTACAGCCTGCGCGACTCGTTCGAGCACTCGTCGTCGGAGTCGGCCGTCACCACGCAGAGCCACGGCATGCCGCCCTCCGCGGCCGCGCAGCAGGGCTCCTCCGGTGAGTGGACGAAATTGTAGAGCTTCAAGTTTAAATTATTCCGTCGCTTACAGCGGTCCTGAATAGCACAGTAACATATCCGATAACTCGGTATTTTTCATTTATTCGATCGTCATCTTCGATGTGAATAAAAATATATATACTTATATAAGTTATATATGTTACGGGCAACGTGATTAATCGGGAATTATGAATAAGGGCCGGCCTTTATTAATAATTCCCAAGAGCGTCGGGCAAAGTGATTAATTTATCACTTTGACCGGCCCTTATTAATAATTCCCGACGCCTCGTGGTCCATGTAATAAATCAGTGTTTGAGATGGCTTGTATTTATCACTTGGACCGGGCATTATGATAAGAAATGTTTAAGGGTCACAAAAAAAAATAACCCTAACCTATTTTAGACCACCTAAGAAGCGGAAGACTAATTTGATGGATATAGGTTAGGGTTATTTTTTTTTATGACCTTTTAAAATTCCCCTAGTCACGAACATAACACACGTTAACGACTTTTTATCTTAAGTAATATTTTTATCAAAATAAAAGTAGGACGTGATTTATATCAATAATTGCTTTTTTAAGTGTTTATTTTTAAATTGCTATGTTCAATTGATGTTTCTTTTAACTTTTCATGAAAATATGGTAAGTTTAATTAGATTTAGTTAGCAAAAACACTTCAAATAACCTTTTTTATCACTTTGCCCAATATGGGTTGGGAATTTATCATAATGGCCGGGAAAAGTGATTAATTACGCTATTTTTATCACATTGCCCAATTGAGTAGGGAATTATTAATACGGCCCGGGAATTATTAATACGGCCCGGGTTTATCACATGGCCCGTAACATATATACTAATATATAAAGCTGAAGAGTTTATTTGTATGTTTGTTTGTTTGAACGCGCTAATCTCAGGAACTACTGGATCGATTTGAAAAATTATTTTTGTGTTGGATAGTCCATTTGACGAGGAAGGCTTTAGGCTATTGAAAATCTAAATCCACGCGGACGGAGTCGAGGGCGGCCGCTAGTGAAAATATATCCGCGACCGTATGTTGTCAGTTTTATGGCGTTCGAAGAAATAGAGACCGATCAAGTAAATGGCATCGTTTGGTTGTTTTATTTGCTACTTTCGCTTCGTTCGTTTGCAGCGGGCTCGGAGTGGGGCCGGCTGGAGGGCCCGGGCGCGGGCGACGGTGGCGGCGGCGGGGGCGGGGGCGGGGGCGCGGCGGCGGGCGGGGCGCGCGGCGCGGCGTTCAGCCTGGTGCGCGCGTTCGTGCCGTCGTTCCTGTTCGTGTGGGCGTGGCTGGCGCTGGCGGCGCTGCTGCTGTTCGAGACGGACTGGGCGCCGCTGCGCGACCTCAAGCGCCGCCCGGACCTGCGCGCCTTCCGCGCCGCCTACTACAAGCCGCTCAAGGACTACCTGCGCGCGAAGCTGCTCGACCTGTTTTGATTCGCGAGGCGCGAGCCGCGGCGCTCCGCCCCGGCCGGGCCGCGCTGCCGCCGTCGCTCGAGTCGCGCCGCGTCGCCGTGGTCGCCCGGTGTATCGGTTAGTCGGTCGGCGGCCGGCGTCGAGTTTCGATCGGCGCGCGGCCTGTGATATCTCGTTCGAGGTGATGTGCCACTCCTAGTAGACCGGCGAGTCGTCGATCGGTCCCTCCGCGTAGTGTTAAAGATTAGTCCTAGGTCACTTTTCATTTTCATACTCTCGACGATTCGATCTCACGTACACTTTATGCATGACAAAATTAAATTTACTTCGAATTTTCCACCCGACCTTCCACATTTGATAAAAAAAAAAACTCCTTTTTACCCTTGTTAACAAATTATTTTTTTGCGCACAGTATATTACAAGTTTTATTAGAACTCTAGAACACGGGAAAAAATATATACATTTTTTTAATTAGTATGCATCACTGGTTCGTCCAACTTCTAGTGACGAAAAGAGATGGATTTTAAATTTGTAATATATTAAAAAGCTGTAGGATCATTTTTGAAAGTTTGAGAACAACATTAATTTTGGCCACAAAAGCAGATAAGACAATTTTTATACTCGTACCGTACACAGTTTTTTCTTTATTGTGGAGATGAATTTCTTTACAGTGTTTTCAATTGTTTTTTGACAAAGAACCTTTTTTTAATGACTTTGAAATTAGTGTCATTTTTCAGGTTAATTCGATCCGCAAATCGACTAAATTCGACAGAAAACACTTGTGCAATCACGGTAACACACAAAAATGTGGGATAGTTATATTTTTATGCCGTGATAATCTTGCATTTTCAGACGATAATTCACGAAAACTTATATGAGTGGCTCCTGGCCGAGCCACTGATGTAATAATACGCTTTTATTATAGTACAACTTGACTTCAACTCTTACGTTAAGGGGTCTGTAGATTTTAACGACAAATCGTGATCTATTTAGGTTTATAACTTTTTAAACTTTATTTAGTGATATCAATGTTTGTATGTATGTATTAAAACCATTTTAACCAACTACAACTTAGAACTACCGTTAAAGTCAGTTTTGGATACTGAAGTCTTAAGTGGATTGCCCTTTATTTTAAATCATGAACATCATGGCAATTAGTAGGCACAGTTCCCAGTAGATTTCTTACCAACACTTTAGATAAAAAAACAGAGTTTCTAAAAACATTAAGTTCTATCAAGCCATTGGGGACTCTGGGATTTTAATCTTATGTATTATGTAGGTCCGCACAAAGGAATATTTGGATTTTTATTATTTGCCTGGACGGTACAAAAATACTCAGTATAAGTTCGTAGTTAGGTGCAAATTACTTAAATTAACTTTGTACTTAAGATCATATTTTAATCACATTAGATTATTTATTGCTTTTACCCGCTCATTTTCGCCTCGCAATGTTTATTTAAAAGTAAACCTATCACTGCTCTTCTGATGAAGTAGTATATCTGTAATACATTTTATTACATACGTAATTCATAAATAATTTATAAGTTTTACATTCCATCTTATTTATTTATTGGTCTTCCACTTTTCTTAATTTTAACATTATTTAAGTGTTTAACACTTCAAATATTGTAATTTCTAGGTGCCATAACCGAGTTTGGTTTCACTAGTCGATTATTTTTAAAACTTACTAACTTATTTATCTTTTAATATAAATTATAGTTGAAAGTCATGCACAAATATTTACAAGAAAAGCCATTTATATTTTAAATAAATGTTTATTGTCATGTTTAAGAGCTTATGTTTGTAATTTATTAATACTAATGAAGTAACATTTGAATAATTTGACTACATTGTACATCGGTAGAACATGAAGGTATTGAACATAAACTATACCAACAGATGTTTACTTATGACGATGCAATGGTAATGAAATCATATGAATGCTTTTTTTTCACAAGAAAAATATTGAAGTGCTTTGTAATTTTATCAAAGATACATTTGTAGAAAGATATTTGTTAAGGCCAATGTATTTTATTTTTTCACTTATTCATTACAAATATAATTGTTTACATCGTCCCAGAATCTCATACCAGTTGTACTAGTTTACATAAGAAAATAAAATCACTTGCTTAACTTAATCTCTGAATTTCATGTTGCTATTGCTTATTTTAATTCTTGGCTTTAATAAAAATTTATTAGTATATTTATATTATACTAATGCTGTCCAAAATGCACAAACCAATAGTATACAAATCATTGTACCTTATGTAGAATTCAATCAAGTTATCAGTATGTGGATTTTCACAGTTTTCAATAGACACTTATAAATTACGCAATGTCTTATTGCTTTAATAATAAATTTAAGGAATTGGAATAAATATATATTGTAGCAACTTGCTTTTATTTTTAATGTTAAAAGAATATTGAAGTTGTTATTGCCTTATAGTTTTAAAGCAAACGTTGAGCGCTTACTATTTTCTGCCTAGTCACTTGTGCATTCCTTAATATTATTAGCAGTTTCTAAGTACCTTTATAGTTATTATAAGTGTTATGTTAATAAAATAAAATGGTTAGCTTGCCAATTATGTTTGTTATGCTGTGAATGAAGAAAACATTAAATTTTATTGACTATGAAACGAAGAGATATTTTAGGTCTGGTTTTGTGTATTTGAAGTGCTGGGAAACGATAATTTTATTGATCCATAAGAATAATATAATGCCCATGATCACAGTCGCAAATCAGTTGGCAAGCTGAGCAAATAATGATCTTTTATCATGAATCAAATATAATTTGTTAGATCTTTTATTTCTATATTATGTTCTTAAGTAATGCCAGATATTGTTATAGAGTTGCGAGTGTGTAAAATTAAGTGTAACATTTTATTGTGAGTTTGGAACGTTTGCACAAATAATCGTATTATCATTCCATGCCATGCTTTGTACAGACTGAGAAAAGTCCATATAACATTTCCTGAATGATATTGAAATTGTTTTATTTGTAGTTTTCTGTATACATAGTTCAAGATACCGCCAAACTGTCCACTATCTGTAACGTATTTCTAATGAGAGGTATTTTGAAAGCTTTGTATGCCATCATGCCAGGACAAGTAGTTTTTTATGAAGGGCTTTGCTATTGCATATTTTTCATTAATGCATATAGGTAATTTTTTTCACTAGTACCTTCACATTTCTTTAATATTAATTATTTCCAATCATACGACTATGATTTTTATTTTAGAAAGTTTTTTACACTTAATGAAAAATATTATCTTCTTTTTTTTAACTTGTACCGACCATTAGAAAATATGAAGTTTTGTGAACTCACGGCAGAATCTTACAACTATAAGCAGGACAAAACAAATAGTTTATAAATAGTTTACATCGTAGGTTACCTAGCATTTAACATTTATTTTCTTCGAGGACCAACCTACTTTCGTACCAAATGAAATTATTTTTATATTGCTATTGCTTTTTCTAATTGGTGTTTGCTACTGGCATTGCCAAAGATTACCAGTATTTAGTACCTATATAAACAGTTTATACATATTAAAACTGAGTTTCTCACTTTGGAATGCATTACGGTCAAAAACCAGATTTAAGGGCGAGTCCCTCATCGTTTTGTGCTTTTAGACTTCTGATAAATAGGTTAGACATTAGCCAATATTTTTAAATAAGGTATTGAGCATTAACAAATGTTATTTGTAAGACGAATGGCTTTTACTTCATAAAACAATTACTAGAGATTTTAATAAAACAATCTACAAAAATAAATTTCATCTTTTATTAAATTATTTAAAAAATCCAAAGAAAGCAACAAACAAGTAACAATGTAAAAAGAACATTCTGGGGAGCTAATACATCTGCTTCTGTAAAACCAACACTGCAACGTCACTAAACGTCCACAAGGCTTATGGCACTCGAGCGGGTACGAAGTTACATACGAGTACACGTCTTCACAAGCGGAGGAAGATAGAGAAGCGAACGATAACTGCCGAATATCCCGGAGACCGCGGCGGTCGAACTTACGAAATACAAAGCGAAAATAAACAGGTAAATGATAAATCATAAAAATATAATATATAAAAATACTTAATTTACAATTCAGACCCTAATCGTCGGAAATGTTCATACACCGTTTGAGCTGCGAAGGAACGAAACGATCTCGTCGTGGGCGGCCGAGCGGGGCGGGCGCGATCAGTCCACGATGGAGATCTGCGCGTAGCCGACGAGGCCGGTCTCGTCGGGCGGCGGGCCGGCGGCCGGGTCGTGCGAGGCCAGGCGGAACGTGAGCGAGCGCGGCGGCGCCTGCGCGGCCGGGAACAGCTGCGCGTCCACCAGCCGCTGCAGCTGCGCCGCGATGCCGGCCGCGTCGCGCGCGTCCACCAGCCCCGCGCCCACCAGCTCCGTGGCGATGCCGTCCGCCGAGTCCTTGCCGGGCGCGAACTCGAAGCGGATGTCGTTGAGCTCGCCGGTCGCGTTGCGCATGCGCAGCACCAGGTCGATCTGCGGCGGCGGCTCCTCGGCGTCGAGCGAGCCGATGGTGAAGCCGGCGCGCCCGGGCTCGTCGGGCTCGCTGTCGGACGAGTCGGCGCGCGGCAGCTGGTTCATCGGCCGGTCGGCGGCCTCGCCCTCGTCCTCGCCGTCCTCCTCGTCGCTCTCCCACACCCACTCGCCGGTCTCCATGCGGTGCAGGCGGCCGGACGTGCCCGGCTGCCGCTTGCTCGCCTTGTGCACGCGCGTCTCCATGCTCGGCCCGATCTGCACGAGCGTCGACATCAGGTACTTCCGGTCCTTCGCCTTCTTGAAGAACGCGTGCTTGAGCAGCTCCGGTGCGGACGGCCTCTTCGCGGGGTCCTTCTGGAGGCACTCGGATATCATCTTCCGGAAAGTTTTGCCGTACGCCTTGTACTGGTCCTTGTCCTCGGCGCCGGTGTCGAGGGTCGGCGGGTCGTTCTGGAGAGTCAGCATGAGCACCTTCATCGGGGGGTACTTGTGGTACGGGGCCGTTCCGGTCGCCATTTCGATCGCGGTGATACCGAAGGACCAGATGTCGGCCTTGAAGTCGTACCCGTGGTTTTGCTCCATGACCTCGGGCGCCATCCAGCAGGGCGTGCCGACGAAAGTGTGTCGCACCTTCTGCCGCGAGAGATCGCGCCCGGTGGCCAGCCAGGCGGACACGCCGAAGTCGGCGATCTGCACAATCCCGTCATCACCCAGGAGTATATTTCCGGCCTTGATATCCCTGTGGATCTGTCCATTTTGATGGAAGTACTCGAGGCCCTTTAGCACCTCCTTCAGGACCGTAGCTATAGTCGCCTCGTCGAATACTCCATGTTTACAGTTAGAAATTCTCATTTTGTGTTTGATTATATCTAAAAGACTTCCGCCTTCCAGCAGTCGCAGCACCAGCCAGAGCTCCTCCTTGACGACGAAGCTGGTGTAGTACGTGACGACATTCTCGTGGTTGCAGCTGGACATGGCCTGGATCTCCTTGAGCAGCTCGTCCATGGAGGTGTTCCACTTCTCGAGGTTGATGCGCTTGATGGCGCACTTCTCGCCGCGCGGCGCGCAGTAGGCGGCGTGCACGACGGCCGTGGCGCCCACGCCGATCACCTCCAGCAGCTCGTAGTCGTCCTGGCTGTTCGGCCACGTGTGTCCCGAGCTCGCCATCTTTCCTACTCTTCGCTACTAACTGATTAACGTTTGACTTCTTTTTAAGATTTGTACTTCTAATAAGGCCAATAGCTAAGGCTTGTTTACTTCTTATCGTAAGGAAGAGAAATTTGAGCTTCGATTATTTTGTTACCCATGTTGATATGGTTTTCAGGTTTGTAATTCTGTATTACAAACTCAGTTTTCAAACCTTTAGCATACACTACTTCAAACCTGTGCAGCTGTTTACTTTTCGTCCTTAGCTCTAATACTGTCTTATCTTTATGTTGTGTGTCAATGTCGTTAAAGTAGTCTACATTTGTTGGGTAAAGATCATCACCTGTAAGTAAGAAAATTGTGTTTTAGTAATTAAGCATGATAAAACCTGTTGAATATTGATACTTATATTTTATTCATATACACACCTGGGAGGACATGCAGTCTACCATCCTTGGCTTCAATTATTACAGGAAATATGACCTCATTACTGTGACAGCTTCTTTTTTGAGCGAATTGGACCAGTTCAGCAAGAATCTTCAGATGTGTGATTCTATTGAGTTCATATACTTGAGGCGGGTATAGTTCTAGTTCTCTTTTTTCGTTCCTTTCTAATATTTCATAAGGACTTGACCACTGGAAGAAGGAGAAATAAACAATATAATGATATATATGAAAACAAACAAAAATAATTATTTACTCACATTTGCAAGCAATAGAAGGTTCATAACTATGAATTTATTAATCAGATTATAATCAAATTCAAATCATTTTACTATTTTGAGTAACTCAAAATGAACATGAAATACTATTATTTTTATAACAAACCTGCACATTCACAACCTCTGCATTGCTTGTTAGGCTAGGCGGTGTGTGCTCAAATGCGGCAATGAAGAAGGCAGTGTTAAACCTTCTAGGCCGATAGACAGGAGTCAACCAGTTACTCCAGTAATGCAGGGACCAGATATCAGGGTAGCACTTGAGTTCTTTGCAAAGCGTTAGTAGATCTGCAGGATTCTCACTCACCTGAAATTAAAACAAAATGTGAGATAGTCCAGCGAATATCAGTCTTCTAACACAACTGAAGTGCTTCACAAATAATGTGAACAATGATGTGGGTACAGTTAGTAATTAGCATATTGCATAAAAATTTACTTAAGCATGCTAAGGTTACAAAGTATAACAGGAAAGTTAGCATAAATAACCCACCCGATTTTGCCAATATTTTGTGTCTATGTCAGTTATGGCAGTGGCCCACGGTCTGTTGCTTGGCTTCTGCTCCCGACTGCAAATGAGAAGACCAAGCTCCTCAAACGTTTCTCTGATAGCTGTGATTCTCAGTGAAATATGCCTGTTGAAATAAAATGATCTTGTTCACTGTTCACTGAATTTAATAAAACTGATGATGCCTTAAAATAATAAAGTAGTACAAATGCAAGTACCAAATTTAGCAACATACAAATATTTCATCAAATCATTGTGAGGTTGTTTCCAAGTTGTGTGTTTTAACACAACACAAAGATAAGATTAACTAGCTACCTACTATGCGTATTGATATCATTGTATGGTATGTACCTGTCAAAATGATAATTTACGTATATTTTTAAGTTACCTTTTCGCAGGGTCGGGTTGAAATATCGGTGTGACCGAGCCGCCGGCGTGATGAAGGGCATCAAAATCTTTGTTTGAGTATCCAAAGGACCGGAGCAGATCGAGCCAGTCGGCGCTGGCGTCAGCGGGCTCGTGTACTCCGCCTGGAAACACCAAGGAATTGGGGAATGAAGCCCGGCTGGTCCTGGTCTGCAATAACACTTGGTAATCAACGCTCGGCCGGTCGCAGCGCGATAGCGAGTCACTTCGCTTGTTGAGTACTATTAAGGAGGCCGAGTCACGCCAGCTTTTGCCGATTATTCTGTTCATGATAATACTCCCTTCTAGTTGTTTCGAAGAGTACAGTTGAACACACAATGTACGCACTACAGGGTTACACAAGGTCGCTAATAGAGTATGCGCACATTAAAACAAACCTTTTTAAGTAGGCAATAACGTCAAATAGTCTTATCACGAACGATGATAACTGTTATTACGATAGCACAAGAGGAAATTACAAAATATAAAAATAGCAAATTGACGTCCATTCACATTTTTTGTATTAAAAATTCTCTTGTGTCAATTTCTCATCTGACATTATTGACAGCAGACAGACTATCTACCAATCAGAGATGACTAAGTAAGTCTGTGCCTGTTGATGATTGGGCTTGAGATACTACCACGTATTCTGTCTGACCTCAATTTTTTAAAGCAAATAATCGTAAAACTAGAATTTCCAGTTTGTTAATGATTCAGCTTGGTTCATTTGCATTTTTTACACTTATCACAATAATGTCATTAAACATTTTGTTTTGCGCAATTATTGGAAAAACGAAACGCAGAAGTTTGGCGGAACTCATTCGAATTGTTTTGTGCGAATACATAGGAGTTTTTGTGTAATGTGTTGCTTAATTGTGCTTAAATAAGAAATTGCATTTTGAGAATTCCAATTCATTGCGATTACTATGTAATCGTTTAAGGACATAACTTTTATCGTCATCATACCTTCTACTAAGTATATGCACGTAAGTTGTTCATTTTGATACCTATAACTGTGAAGGTACATAAGTTTTTACAAGTTCGATTGATTGACTGTAGCCATACTGTAGCCTTTTTTTTTAACATGCTGTTTGTATAGTTATTCGTGTTTAATGAATAACAGAAAATGATGTTAAATGTTCCACCTACTGATATACAACACAGGTGATGTTAATGCTGAATACATTTAGATTATTAAATTATTAAAATACGCACGTTTCTCCGGAGCAGGAAAAAGTTTACCAGGTTAACGTAATACATAGGACTAAGTAGTTAAGTATATTTCGGCGTTCCCCTTGGGGTCGTAAGCACGTAGGAGCGATCGGTAGCGCGCCAAAGGTCATCAGCGTATCTTTATAGCCGCTCATGGAATCCCGATAGTTCCGATACGCGATAGGCGTTTCGTATAGAGCGATGGGATGAACAGGGCTGTCAATTTTAACATGAGGGTCAAAAAGCGTTTTTAGCATCTGGATTTCTAGTAAGTACCTACTATTATTATCCGCTGCATCGATAGAATTTTGTCATTTTATATTGTTCCGTGTTTTAAAATACCTAATAAGTAAGTAAGTACCCAAGATAATAAAAATAATTTTTGAATTACATACCTACTGTAGGAATAAAAAATAGGCCAAGTGCGAGTCGGACTCCCGCACTGAGGGTTCCGTACAAATTCTATTTTTGACGTATTAAAAAAACTACTGAATAGATTTCGTTCGAACCAATTTTCGTTGGTAGTTTTTATGGTAATGTACATTATATATTTATTTCAGATTTATCATCCTCTTACTTTAGAAGTTAGAGGGGGGGGGGACACACTTTTTTCCACTTTGGAAGAGTCTGTCACGCAAAGTATTCACTTAAGAAAAAAATGAGCTTAAAAAACTCAATATAATTTTTAAAGACCTATCCATAGATACCCCACACGTATATGTTCAATGAAAAAAAATATTTTCAGTTTCAGTTCTAACTATGGGGACCCCCCATTTTTTTATTTTTTTTTCTATGTTCGTGTGAAAACCTTGTTGCGGTTCACAGAATACATCTACTCACCAAGTTTCAATAGGATAGTACTTATAGTTTCGGAAAAAAGTGGGTGTGACAGACTGGCGGACAGACAGACAGACAGACAGACAGACATGACGAATCTATAAGGGTTCCGTTTTTTTGCCATTTTGGCTACGGAACCGGTACGGGAACAGGTTTGGGAACGGGAACGGTATGTAATTTTATTTACTGTCCATCCGTATTCAGAAATTCTTTATCATTTCTGCTGGTGATAGCTAGTCAGATAGACCATAATTTCAATTATCCTTCAGCAAATCCCTGTGGTTATTCACTGTATGCTCTAGGCGTAAGATATTAAACCGAGATTACGGCTATTAGTATAAGCTTAACGGCACTTGGGGGTTTACGGCTTGAAAAATAAACATGAAAGATTGCTGGCTGAAAACCGATGATTAAATAAGATTCACAAAATCACAAACGATTCTTCGTCATTTAGTTCGAAAACTTAATAATATATCTTAATACAAAGAAAATTGTTAAGCGAAAAAATCAAACGTGAGAAATATATATTTGTCCACTTGCATGCAACTATTAATTTGGTATTTTCTGTCTATGAAAGTAACTAGAAAAATACATAATATAACTAAGCAATTACATATCTTATGATTTTGATACAGCTACTGTTTACACTCGTACTTTTTTCCTTTTTTTTAAAGTAATAGATTTTTAAAATGTTATCGGTAGGTCAGGATAAATTTCGGCATAGCATCGCAAATTATAGGTAGGTAGGTACCCGAGTTCATGTCTATCTATATACTGTTAACAACTCGCGGCGGAACTGGGAAACAAGACAGGAAAGTCCAAAGACAAATCGAATTTTTCAGTCGCGATGCTACAGAGAGACGTGTCTCCTAAAATCTTGTTTTCAAAGCAACGTTGAAGTACTTTTCGTTGAAATGGCTTTTGCAGCAAAGTTAAAAATGGACATATTCGTTTCTGGAACGAGTTTATTTCTACATTTCAAGGAGTAGGTATCATACAAGCAGGAAGGTAAATGTAGAGCTTCTTTTTATTTTTATGACAAATTATGTCATTATTATCACAGTAGCCCAATGTATCCTGAATTTATGAACTGTACAAAAATGCTAATTTGCACACTCGTATGTCTTAGTTCTTTACGCTAATACCCTTCCGACCGTTTTTCGACCATTACGGCCGATATTACGATCAGCATAAGGTACGCAGGATTTAGTGCACAAGTGAGTTCATTAATGGACTGAAGGTAACTTCGTTAATACTCTTTTATACTGACACAGTACAGTAGGTATGTTGACTCCATATTTCCTGATGGTAAGCAAAAATGGAGCCCTAATCGCCATGACAATGGATGGGGATGCGGCATCATCATGGTAACGTATCCCTTTTCCCTTAGCATCGCCAACGCCATACAGCAACGACCTACACTTTTTTATGGTATAAAATTACTTATTGTTAATTAACATCAAGCATGATGTATTCAAAACTTTATTACCGTGGTTTTATCGTTACGTTAGCGGTATTAGGGCCGCGGCCCATTATAATGTACCAACCAATGTTTATTGTAAGTAAACATTGTTGTATGGAAACATGTTTAGTGCTTACATATACGATAAACCATTGACTGTAACCATTAATCTTGTGGCGTGTATTACATGGACATTATCTAAACTCACATAATAAAGCTGAAGAGTTTGGTTGTTTAAACGCGCTAATCTTTGGTTTGATTTGATATTAATTTGTTTTGGAGTCCAATTGTCGAGGAAGGCTTTATTCTTTACCTATGCACTATGTGTGTGGAAACCGAAATTCATGCTGGCGGAGTCGTGGCCGCTTGTTTAAATTATAAATTGTTGATGATGAGGTAGCACGATCGATGAATTAACGTTAAATTATTTTGAAGGTCTTGATAATTAATTTAAAGGCATTCATAGTTCATATTAAGACCGCTTATTAATTAGCTACATGTATACCTACTGGTTTCAGTTTCGGCATTTATTGTATGGTCACTCATCCTCAAACAATATTTTTTATTAGATTTATATTTCATGAAATTATCATATATTTTTTGAAACTGTGTGTTCAGAAAAATTGTGAAATGAATATTTTTTCTAAGAATCACCCTCGTGATGTCGATCACTGCAATTTTAATTCTAATGTTATAACTACACAAATAACGGTGCGGATTTTTGGGTATTTCATTTTAGTATCAAACTTACTTAGGTAGATATAATGTATCAAACCCGTAGGTAGGTACCTGCTATTAGGTCGCATGCTCGTCTGCTTTGTTTTGTAACCAGGTACCAACACCTTATTGTTAGAGGGTTGATAATACCTGCTTCTTTACCCAATTACCAGGGTAATTCAGCACGAGAAGTGTTTGTGTGTGCGCGCAACAAGTGCGCAGAGTCGGCGCGGGGCGCTCATTGATCAGCGCCTGTTGCGTCGCCCCTGCCCCCCCCCCCCTCCGCACGCCTCCACCTCCCCCTCACACCCCGCGTGACCTGCCCCGCAATCACACATACGTCGCGTACATCATAACATCACAAATGTTGCGATTAATTTAACTCACGTCAAAACGATGCCTCGGCCTACCGCCGGCAATGTGGAGGCGTCCCCGTAATAACAACTTAATACCCTGGCAATAAGGTCCGCAAAAGGTTGCATCATCTCGGAGTAAATCGTGTACCTAATTGCACGTAATAATTGTTAAGAGTTAGGTTTGTTCCATTTGAAAGTTTATTAAGGTTCTGCACGTGGAACTGACATCTAGGTTTTCCTTTGTCTTTTGAACATAGCGTTTAGAGATCTAAACTTACATATATAGAGGTACTTACATTTCCGCTTCCTGGAAACAAATACTAGAAGGTACACCTACAATACTTATTTTTAATTTTGAAATCTTTTTTAAAAGAAATGAAATCGGGGTTTATGTATGTAGGCTTCGCTACAGAAGCACTCTCAATTCTCGAGTTCAAAACCTGAGGTCGCAAATTGGATTACTGCGTTGGTTCCGGTCGAACCAACTGTAGTTCGGACTCTTTCAGAATTAAACTAGTAAGGCTGAGCTCGCTTTTAGGGGCTACTGGCTATACTGTGGACAGAACACACAGAATAAAAAGGTGATGCTTCCTTTTGAATCTACTTTCGAAACTACTAAATTACCTACATATGTTTAAAAAAACGTTCTTGACTGTTAGTGTTGAGTTATTTAAGATTCTTATGTGGATTTTTTAAAGTAAATAAATAAATACGACGACGACGTTTGACGACCCGCTTGGTGTAATGGTCAAGATGTTGCCTATTACGCAAGAGGTCGCGGGTTCGATCCCCGCACAGGACAAACATTTGTGTGCATGAACATGTCTGTTTGTCCTGGTCTGGGTGTTATTGTATCTATTTAAGTATATTTGTAATACCACTGTTGATTCTGATGTCTGTAACACAAGTGCTTAAGCTACTTAACACGGGGTCAGATCAATGTATGTGATGTTGTGAAATATTTAATTTGTTTATTTATTTAAATAAAGACTAGGTAAATAATAGTTGGTGTAATCTTCCGGGATAAACAAACTTTAGGTCATCCAAGAGCGATGTTACAACTTGGCTACTACCCAAGCTTTGTGTCATAAGTGCCTCCCCCTCAAAGATAACATGATGGCCTATTGAAGGGGTAAGGACACTCTTACACTGCGTAACGAGTGTGCGGACGGTAAGTGATTTGTCTGGAAGGCTTTGTTCAAACTTTTTGTCGGGAAACGTCGTAAAAGGATTCAAAGGGGTTTCGCGTAGAAACCTTGTTAAGCTTGTGTGTTACAGGTTTATTTTGGTGTAAGAGGTTTGAACACTAACAATATTTAAACGGGTTTAAACGCGATACTTATTATGTAATGTACCTAGTACTCACATAATTTATAGGTATTCTACTAACAGAAGTTTTGACTGTGTTGTAACAAATTACGGTGGTCTCAAACTAAGTGTTTATAAATCTTATGTGATACTTCCCGTTGAATCTACGAAGTTATTACTGTAAATCTAATATGCCGGGATAAACAGATTTTAGGTGTCATCCAAGAGCAAAGTTACAACTTGGCAACTACCCAAGTTGTGTGTCATAAGTGCCTCCCCCCTCAAAGATAACATGATGGCCTATTGAAGGGGTAAGGACACTCTTACACTGCGTAACGAGTGTGCGGACGGTAAGTGATTTGTCTGGAAGGCTTTGTTCAAACTTTTTGTCGGGAAACGTCGTGAAAGGGTTCAAAGAGGATTGCCTTTCCCCAGAAACCTTGTTAAGTCTTTGTATTACAGGTTTATTGTATGTTCGTGGTTTACGCATCTTCTTAAAGATACCCTATTGTATTTTAATAAGTGTATTGGGCATTAATTACGTCCAATCTTTATTTCAGACATCGCTTAATAAAACGAGTTACCTGATATGGGAAGTCATCATCAACGACCATAGACACCTGCGACTCCAGACCTGCAATAATTCCTTTGTAAGTGAATTAAATACCTTCCATACCTATTACCTAGTAACCAAATATTTCTCTCTTCGCTACGACAGGAACTTTACCAATTTTCCAGTCAACCACGCATAAATTGTCAGTTTCGGATTCAACAGCATTTCATCCCATGTGAGGAACGAGGTGGTAATATAGCTTTGCACACTCCACGTGAATACTGAATGGTTTCGCTCTAAAACGGTGCAGGGTAAATAGAAAGCGGAAATTAGAACACTTAGACTCAATACCTGCGCCAATTTACTTCATGACTGAGCTGGCTGAAAGGGCATTTTATAGAGCTTCATAGCATTTCCTAGGAATAATACTAATCTATTTGGAAATCCGGTCTAACGATAACTTTCCTGTAAATATACACGTTATTAAACTCAGATTCCATGACATACATAGACATAAATAATAACAAATTTTCATGAAAGTAACGACCTTCTGCAATCAAATCTTAAGTATGATGAATCCCTCGTTTTACGAGTAAATTATTATTACATACAACATCGACACATTAAAATTATTTAACGGCACTAAACGCGATATTAATTATGTACTTTATGTATACTACTTACTGACGTTTCGGCTGCGTTACAACAATCGTGGTGGAGATGGTGGGTACTACATAATTAATATCGCGTTTAGCCCCGTTAAATAATAAGTATTAATGTTATGATGCAACACGAAAGTCTAAAATCTTATAACATTAACCTCATGTCTGTGGAATAAACTCTCTTTGGCATTTTTTCATGTTCTTTGAGGGAATTCGCAGTATGCACCACACATTTCCTTAGTTACGGAGTGTAGGTGAACTTAATTTTATTTAGTGTGTAGTAATAGTTTAGAATAGTATATTTTTATTTTATAAAATAGTGTATTTTATGTGTGGACTTAGATTTAGTTGATGTAAATAGTCATTGTTATTGTAATTTTAAGTTATCTGCTATCGCATTAGGCTCTAACCTGTAAGGATAGTAATAAGAGTTTATGAATAAATAAATAAATAAATAAATAAATCTTTCATTGTCTTTCATTATACCTACTTATTATAGTTAAGTAGCAAGATCTATTAAGTAGGTAAATCATATTTAAAGGGAACAAACGAATATAATAATCAAGTTTATTAGAGGGGACTATAGTTACATTTCCCTATAGACAGTAATTAATTAAATCAGTATGTACGAGTACAAGAGAAAATTGAAGTTTTATAATAAGTTTGGGGCAGATGCATTGTAAATAATGGACAATGTTTTGCGTCAAAACTCTTGAATGTATAACGAGGGGTAACGTTTTGTCAACGAAGTTTCACATGTTTAAGGGAGTCGCGTTGCTACACCAGACATGTGAATATCACCTACCGGTACTTTTTCGATTTTATTTGCATACATAGATTTATGTCGTTAGATTTGCCCTTACATTAAAACCATGTGGAATTAATTTTACGTGCGTCATGCGTCATCTAGAGAACACAATGACACTTCATATGACATTATTTCGATGACAACGGAATAATATACAATTGTTAAAATTAAAGAATTAATAAAATCTGAGCACTTACGCATGAAACGTTTCACCTTAAGCTTTATATGTGTTTTTACAATTAATACTGCCCTTCAAAAAGGCTCAGGACGGCATTTTGTTATATTTTTTTGTAAAAACAGCTTCACACATTTGGGCCTTGAAACCCGTGACTGTTGAGTGTCCACGTGCTGTCTCGCTCTAAGAAGCGACTGTCGCTCTTATTATAGTGCCAATTTCAAAGTATGGCTAAGGCAAATCTAACGTTTTAAATCTATGGTTCCAAATATAAAAATAGCCGAGACTTAACCCAAACGCACTCTGCCTATCCTCTTGTCAACGATTTCCCAAGGGATTACTTTCGCGTTTTCTTTGAAGCAGGTACCAAAAGTTGGTAATGCTCACACTTGTGTGGTGTGAATTGAATGTGTTTACCTACACTTTTTCACAGCAGTTTTCTTTCATCTCCTCTTTCAGTCGTAGGCGTGTTATAATTCTGAAAATAGAACCACGTTCTTACAAACTTTGGCTTTTAATTGTTCTAGTTTATTGTGAAAGTGGAATACGGTCCAATTTTGTTACTGTGATAATTAGTAAGTACCTAAGTGTTTATGAGCTAAACTTTGGGCTTTTCCTTTGAGAATCGGTTTGACATTTTGTTATTATAAACTTTATTTTGCGTTCTAAGTATTCAAATTACTCGGCAGCTTTTTCTCAAATATCCTAGACTTAGTTTTTTTCACGTTTTAGTCACGTCATTTTTTATTACGTAAACTATTATGCTACGTAAGCACATCTTTACATAAATTCGTTTTACACTTCATTTATGTGCACTCAGTAACAAAGTGTGGAGCTTCAAAAAGAACCGCGCTATATGTATTTAATTTGTGGTTGTCCGCTTTTTCGAGTATAATTTTAGTAACATTCGAGATAGTCGGGCTGGTATCACGTCAGTTCCGGAAGGGTTAAACATTCATCAGCGTCGTGTTTAACATTACACTCCCTGACATTATGCGGCCGCGCGTCCAGATAATGCGGGATTACGGCGACAATTAATTATCCCGTTGATGTTGTCGAGGGGTGACTTTGCGGACCACGGTTTGTAGATAAGTTGTAACTTCGAGTCTTTTCGAACGCTATCTGGACTATGTACCCTTCCGGCACAGGTGCACTCCCTATTTCCTCACTCTCATAGTTCGGTGGGACAGGAATCTGACACGATAGTAGAGAGATCAGGCGCAGGACCAACGGCTTATCGTGCATCAAGAAGCGCGGAGGAGCTCGAGATAAAAAATCGGTCACCCGTCCGATGACTGGCCTCTGCGAAAGTTGCTTATCTTTGCAATCGCAGGCCGAACGCCCTAACCACTGCGCCATCGAACTCCTCAAACATCGACTATGCAACATAGTATCTGCACGAGCGAGATGACAATCGGGTCTGTAACCAAAGTTTTTTCGACAAGAACCTGGTTGTTACCGGAAGGGTTAAACATTCATCACCGTCGTGTTTAACTTTACAATCCGGACATTATGCGGCCGCGCGTCCAGATAATGCGGGATTACGGCGACTATGAATTATCCCGGTGACGGTCGACCGTTGACTTTGCGGACAACGGTTTGTAGACAAGTTGCCGCTTTGAGTATTTTCAAAAATAGCGTATCATCTAGACTATGTAACATAGTATCTTCGCCAGCGGGATGACAACGTGGTCCGTACCCATATTTTTCGACAAGAACCACGTCGGTTCTGGAAGTGTGTTGAACTATTAATTATGCCGTCGATGTTGTTGAGCGTTGACTTTGCCGACCAGTTACTAACTCTTTTCATGTTGTGACACACTATTACTTCTGAATCTTCCTCAAGTGGTATTCCGCATTACTGAGGGCGGTGTTCATTGTTTTTTACAGTTGCGTTAGCAAGGCACGCAGGATACTACACGTCACTGTATAATAATAAAGTTCATAAGTGCGTGGGCAAGCTAGGGTGCACTCCCTATTCTGCCACGACAAGGCAGAGTAGGTAGTGACATAATAGGGAGTACGGAGAGTGGCTGAATAGGGGGTACTGTATTAACTGCAACATACAATATAGGGACACTGTATTAACTGAAACATAAAATGACTCTCTTCGAAATCATAGTGTCATTACCTTCTCCATTCCACACACTTTATGGAAGTATGTAGGGTACTCACGTGTTTTCCTTCATCGTAGAGCTGACATGAATTCCGCTTCTGAATAAGTGACAATCAACGAATAGCATCTTTACCTGTTAGTTCCACATGAATCTGCAATTACATAGAAATGTCGGGTTATTAATATACCGTTGCAAGGCTAAGTGCCGCTGATGCTTCTGCGAAGGTTGCTATGCATTTGCTATGCAATGAAGCTAATAACCGCGTTAATTTGTGATAATCAACTATGTTTATTAACAGCTTGCTAGGCTGCCTTCCTAACATATTGTAATGCAGTTAATGACTTATGTAGTAACAGCTTATATATATAGCAATTGCATTGGAATTACGTTTTCGCACGTAACATATAGCATTTGGAATTATGTTTTCGTTACAAATATGGGTTTTGACTCAATCACCACGCTTGCCAAATGCGGCTTGGTGATCACATTCCCGGGCTGTGTTCGGAAAAACCGTCACAAATATTGCCCGACCTGGGAATCGAACCTAAGACCTCGACACCATGGAACGGTACTTAAACAACTAGACCATCGAGGCGTTAATCATTAATAAACATAAAATATTACGGGATTGACCTTCTAAAACGAAACACTCAATTGCAATTTATTTAATTTAGTTGATTTATCTCCAACATCAAACAACACTTTGAAACAATCAAAGCCGATCAAATTGGACATTTTGTTGGCGCTTTCACATTTTTATAACAATTCAGACGGACAGTTCAGCATAGATTTAAATCGCCGTTCAGTTTATTTTGTCGCTCTTTCATAAATTTTATAGTTCAATTTCGCTATTATTCATCCGAACCGTGTGACTCGCGCAATTCCAAAGTGATATTATTTTTATTTGCGAGAGCACTTTTCGTTCGTAATAAAAGCATCCGACAAATTCTGTCCGATCCCAGTTGTTGCACGGAATTCATCGTAAAATACCTTTTGGGGTATTTCAACTCGACCGGCGCTCTTTTCATACTTTCTTCGAAAATTGGTTTATGTAATGCAAACCTTTTTCTCGGGAAAATTTCTCGCGGAAGGCGAATTTTGGTGAAAGGAGAAATTGTTTGTGAAATATTGTCACTAAATGTCGTATTGTTGTTCCCGAGAAGACGCAATCGTTGTTCATTATTGCCGACGCTAATTCACTCGGCTCTGTAAGGCGTAAGTAAGCTTTGCTGCGAATTAGTTACACTGACTGCTTTTTATAATTTTTGCGTACAAAAGATGTATTTTTGTTTTTAAAGTTTGCTTTTGCTTTTGTTAAGCACTCCTATTTGGCTATAAATTTATAATAAATTTATAATAAATTTATATTGGCTATAAAATACCCGCGCTAAAAGAGAAGACCTGCATGTTGGAGATACTAAGTATACTGGAGTGGCAAAGTTTAAATATCTGGGCTGCATTATTACGGACACGAACACAAGAGCAGAGGACATCGACGTCCGAATTCAAAACGCTCTGCGTTGTAGTGCAGCCTTACATAAGGTTTTGGTGTCCAAGCTTCTGAGCAGGCAGACAAAAGTCCGCATTTATAAGACCGTCATCAGGCCTATTCTCATGTACGGCTGTGAGGCTTGGACACTAACACTCAAAGAGGAGGAGAAACTTTTGGTGGCGGAAAGAAAAATCCTCCGTAAGATCCTGGGCCCAATGCAAAGGGAGGATGGAAGCTGGAGAGTCCGCAAGAACGCGGAGATAGAAGAACTAGTGGCCGAACCTAACATCCTCGGAGAGACCAAAGCCCACCGGCTCCGATGGCTCGGTCACTTGGTCAGAATGGGTGAGGATCGGGGAGTTTTGAAGGCATATCTTGGGCGACAGAGTGGAAAACGTCCAGTCGGTCGCCCCAGATATCGCTGGAAGGACATGGTGGAGGCTGACTTGCGTGAGCTCGGGGTTGAGGACTGGTTGGAGATGGCGCAAGAGAGAGACCGGTGGAAGTCTCTCGTTTCGGAGGCCAAGACACACTTTGGGTCGTTGAGCCATAATAGTTAGTTAGTTATAAAATAAATTTAATTATGACTAGCTTTTATGCGTGGCTTTTCCCGCATGGAATTAAGACATCAAATCCTTTCAGTTTTTTCGGATCATCCCATGTGAGCATTTGATCGAGAAAAAAATATTCTATCACCTAAATCAGCCCATACCCTGCATCAAAATCTGTCAGCAGTTTCAGTGTCACGGACAAACATCCAAACAAAGAAACTTTCGCTTTTATATATTAGTGTGATAAGCAGTTCACTCTGGTAGGTCAAATTTTGTGTTTGTGTATTTATACACTACCGTAAAGAAGGGCTAAGAGAAAAAAAAACTTCCGTTTTTATGAGGAAAACAGCAATCCGCTGCACTAGCGTCTAACTCAACTGATTTTACGTATCGTGGGAAATCATATTTTCTTTAATAATGAGCAAAGTTGTAAAACTATGTTTAATATTCAGGAAGTTAGGAATGTAAGGGAGATGTAATTTTTCTTGCTACATTCCGTTAACAGCTTTTTGTTTTAGCCTTAAATCAATTCGTAGCGAGCAATGCTGAAAACATTTTACAGTGAGTGATAATCGTACTAGAAGTAGGTACTTAAACCGTCATGAGAACAACAGCCAGCCTATTGTAGAAAAATCGCTAAAACCAACATCATGTAGTTAATGGACAAGAAAGTCGGAGGAAAAAAGGTTTAAATAGTGTAATAAAGTGAGATCACGTTTTCTAAGTCCAGTCAATTTATTACGGAGGGTGCCATAATAACCATTTTCTCGGCGAACACTGGCGGAAACAGCTTTGCTCATCCATATATGTACTTACAATATAACATTGTATGACGTAGATGTACCTATGTTTTAATAGCTAATAACATCGAAGGCGTTGTTTATTTGTTTTTAAAAGTTACTTGGTTTCATTTTGGGATCATCAAGCTACATTTGTTATTTTATGTTATGTAATTTAGCAGACCATTAAGTATGCACCTTACTTATTGGGACTGCAAATGATTTTTGATATGAAAATTATGAATGATTTTTGATATGAACTTAAAATATTAATTTTAAGTTTACATTTTAAGGCTGCATATAATAGACCGAAGAGAGAACTGAGCGAAAGTTTTAATCAGTATCAGCCTCAAATTGTAAGAGACAATGACTTCATCTGGTATAGGATAAAGTTTAACCCCTCAGGAGTAGAACTTTGTTCAATATACTGTGATACAGACTGGACTGTTTTATTATTCAATTTAAGTTTTGAGGTTGACGGCATATTTGTTGGGATTTCTTTAAAAGAATCAGCGTTACGCTGTGTTTTATCGTTGATTCTACTGCGGTCACTAACCTGTACGCTCATTTCAAAAACTGTGAGCGAGGCTTCGCTCTACTGTGGTAACAAAAGGCTGATGATGAAGATTAAAGTCCAATCAATTGTGGCATGCTTCTCAGAAAAACCAATTAGGCCAACTCCAATCAACCTTTACCCTTCAAAATGTTATTATCCCGAAATAGACAGCTCAGAGAGTAGCTTTGATGCCCGCTGAAACCGCAAATAGACAATTGCTTGCTTAGTTTCAAATCAAAACATTTCAACTGCTTCGAAACTATTCGAGAAAATTGGAATTGGATAGTTGGAAACTATTATGCGGGTGTATGCACATAAAATCTGTTTCTCTATAGAGGAACAAAACTGAAGCTTTTATATTATCTCTATATGTATATTTTCACTATCAAAACTATGTTATAAGTACTAACACTTGTGTGTGAAATTACGTACCTAAGTTATTTGACCCTAGAAAATCGCAATAATACGTGCAAATGCGATTCAGGATAAAATGCGATAATGCAAACACACTTATTGTTGGCTACTCTTCTGCTACTTCATGCGATTTGAGATAGAAAATCCATTTGTGCCTTTTATTTCAGAATTGTTAGAAACGACTAGACATTTGAAGAGATAATAGCTTAGATCAATTTACAAAGTGAATGTCTGAATATTTGCAGTTTCAGCTTGATCTATAAATATCTAAGTAGTTTGGTTGTTGTCTTGTTGCGTGTTGTGTGTTTTGTTTTATTCTGTAAACAAAAAATAATTATCGCGGAAGTGGAATTCCGGCTCCGGAGAGTCTGGTATTATTTTTTTCAATTGGCTGATAAAACTTCCCGTAATGGCACAGGAAGCTTAATATTTCTCATCGATAATTTATTCAACGACTTCATTTCCTTCTAATTTGATCCCCTAAATCGCGACAAGGCCTATCCGGACGCTATGTTCTACAGCTAAATAAACTGAGAATGAGATCCTTGGGAAGGCGTTATAACAGCCAATCGGCAGCCTTGTTGGTGATTTACTAGGGCTCCCACTGGTTTACGACATCGCCCGCGCCTAATCTCGCGGTGCGAAGTAATCCGCAATTTTCTGTTGCGAAACGAATTAGGTTAATTAATTAATCGAACTAAATTTGTTTAAACAAACGGTCGATTGAATTAGATCCTGATTTATTGTAGGGAAAGTCGTTTTCGACTTTGTCGCACCCACTCAATTAGCTTCAGATGTTCAGCCAGGAGGGCTCTTCGCGGGGAAATGAGTACGGTTTTATTGATAACCTTTTTTGCGGCAATCTTTTAAAGCGGACACTCGTATTTTTAAAGGCCCATTCGGACTGTCACGTGTTATCTCGTAGCGTTTATCACCTCGGTTTATTCTGCCATTGTTAGCGAAGTTGAGTGTATTTTTCGCTAGTGTTATTTTCACTCTATTTAAGGAATGAACAGAACAATGTTTGAGTAAAACGCGAAAAAAAAAAGACGATGATAATCAAAACTTAAACTTTAATAAAACTTTAAGCTAAAAGACGGCCAACAATCGCTTTGAGTTTCTCGATAACGACCTTAGTTATTTAGTTACCAGTTGTTCGGGGCATAACAACAAACCATTAATCTTTATCAATAAAATATGTAATAAACAACTATATCTAGCGATTTGTTCGGATCCAGCCGAGACGTTGTTGGTAGTTAGTAAGAAACTTGATTAGTCCATTAAAAGTTATCACTTGCCCAATGCCGATGAAAACATCGTAAACTGCAAAGTTGCTTATCTTGCAGCTGCAGACGTTTACTCTTCAATGCCATTTGCTTGTTTTCTTTTGGTACTTTTTCTCAGACAAACTTTATCATGGCTGACCTGTCTGTAGTCTGAATTTCTTAAGAGCGGAATGAATGTTGCGTCTGGGGTAGTTAGGCTTAGGTTACACACTACAATGTGACAGAAGATAAGCTTTCTTCTTTAATATATATTTTAAAATATCTTAAATATCTCAATGAATTTGAAAAACAACCATTTGCTTCTCAAGCCGAATATAAAATCACTAGCAGCCGTCCGCGACTTGGTCCCCATGGATTCTGGTTTCTGCACACATTGTGCTATATTATAGCTTATAGCCTTCCTTGACAAATGGAATATGTAATGCAATTTTTTTTACAATATGAGCCAGTATTTTCTGGTTCTTATTCCAAGGCAGGTGCCAGTGCGCCCCTTCTGAATTGTGAGCGTAAAACTGACGTCGACCGTCAGGCGACCGGCCAGCAATAAAACCAAAGTTATTATACGCCCATGAAAGCACGGTAAAGTGGACGTTTTTCTTGAACCTTACAGCTGCAGATGTTTCCTCAATTGCTTAGGACGGTTTGGCTTTTCTTTTGGTATTTGATTTTAACAAAAGAAAAATTTTTTTACTAACCTTTAAGCTTGATATTAAACCACGTCCTCTACAATGTACGTAGTTGCTGTCAGCAAAGCCCTCTGAATTATGAAGTGAAGAATGACATCCACAGAATTAACACTAAGCGATACTTACGTTCACTATTAATATGTTTTCTAAAACGTGCTCTACAATGTAATAGTGTAGCTGATGCCAGGAAAGTCAGGTGCCTGGAAGCTTTTTCTAAAATTGTGAAGGTAAAACTGAAGCCAACCGTCAGACGGCGGGCTGGCAATAAAACCAAAGTTATTACTCACCCATGAACGCACGGTAAAGTGGACGTTTTCTCTAAACCTTGCAGCTGCAGATGTTTCCTCAATTGCGAGGGAGGATTTGGCTTTCCTTATGGTATTTGATTTTGAGAAAACATTTTACGAAAAGAAGAATTCTTATACTATCCTTGAAGCATGCTTTTATATCATGTTCACTTTTCATGTTTTTTCTAAGCCGCGTCCTCTACAGTGTACGTGGTTGCTGTCAGCCAACCCCTCTGAATTATGAGGTGAAGTCTGACATCCACGGAATTAACACTATGTAATACTTACGTTCACTATTAATATGTTTTCTAAAACGTGCTTTACAATGTAATAGAGTAGCTGATTCGGTTCGAAAGTCATTGCCAGGAAGCCTTTTCTAAATTGTGAAGGTAAAACTGACGCCAACTGTCAGGCGGCCGGCTGGCAATAAAACCAAAGTTATTACTCGCCCATGAAAGTATGGTAACGTGGACGTTTTCTCTGAAGCTTGCAGCTGCAGATCTTTTCTCAATTGCTTGGTAGGATTTGGCTCACAATTCGGCTTTCATTTTGTTATTTGACTTTGGGCAACATGGTGTATTCGTTGTCATAGGTAGTAATTAATATTTTAAATTTCACTATTTAATCAGTATTAGAACAAGGTTACAGCTTACTAACGAGTTCCTACTTACAGTAAAACCTTTACCTTAATAATACACCTGTAAGTGCAATACCGACACCAAATAGGAAATGACCTGTTATCGGTTAATATATCTGTTTAATGAAAGGATGTTGGTTTTAATACCTGTTCAATTTATTTAGTAAAATATTTATGACAGCATGTACTCAGCCTTAAGTATCTCAACTTATTCGTTGAGCTGAACTCAATTTACCCCAATTTATGAAAAGGTAAACGTTTATTTACTACTTACACTAATATGTATGAGTTTCATTAGCTTTAATATTGGGTTGATTTTGTGAGCGATCAAGGGAAGTGATCCAACATTCCCGTTAAATTAAATTATAGGGGTCTGACTACGTCCTGACAGTAGGTAATTTTGTTGAAATTGCCAGATGTCTGGATAACGTAAATTCCCGCTCGTTTTAGAGAATACCTGCACAATATGGGAATTAACATGTTTCTTACAGAATTGTAAGTGTTCAACCTATCCGTTCAATGCCCACATTCAAATGTTAGGATTAGTCTAAGATCCCGCTATACAAGGCCCTTCATCGAGATGCTTAAGGAATGAAACATATTTTATACATAATTTAACATGTCAATAATTATATTGTATATGGGTTGCCTATTAAATTCTAAAGCTAATTGCTTTGAAATGAGCAATTAAAATTCTGCAAGCTTTCATAAAATTGTCCAACTCTAATTTTATATAATGTAAGAGATGTCCCGTAACTCCAGGCAATCGAAACTAAGCTGGTAACTCATTATAAGAGCTCTAGATTTGTCCCCCGGCAACCGTCGCGGCAAACGGCGCAACTTTTCACGTAATAAGCCGCCTCACTCAATCGCCATTATGTGTTGTGAAACAACCGATTCTGGCGCGCTTTTATAGCCAACACTCGATCGTCGTTGATCTAGAATTAATTTAAGACGCCTTTATCCTGGATTTGGACGGTAAACCGGAGCGCGTTTGTATCGCCTTGTTTCTAGGGGAACTTTAGCATGTTTAATTCTTTTTTCTAGGAAGAGGCACACGTTTTATTTATACAAAATATGTCATCCCACACAAAAAAAACTTATTACCTAAATAGTAGCCAAGAAAAATAAACTTTAATGTCAGAGTAATATGTTGTTTCTTACAGAGCTAAGAAAATACCCATACTTTAACTTAAAGGGGTTGAAAATCTTCCTCCCCCCAAGACATAATTCAGCCATTAATACGAAGTTATCGTGCACTCAAATTAATCCCACACCCTTCAACTTTTAAATCATCTGCGGGTTTCTCCATGAAAGCATCGCATCGACATTACGCTGGGTTTGCAGAATTGACTAATCAACCACGACACCCTCCCACCTTCCTGAGTATACAAACACGGCGCCGATTAAACGTAATTTGATAGTCGAAACAGTGGCGGAATCACGCGGCTTGTACCTCCTTCAATCTAGGATTAACTGAATAATAAATGTGCGACGCCACGTCGTTTTGGTAGATTGTAAGATACTAAAGTGCTTGCGGTATTTGTGCGACTATTTACACACTTACAAATAGACAAATCACTCAAGATACGAGTATCTTTTCAAATAAGTGTTTTGCATCGCTTTGTAGTATTTACAAAAGGAGGTTTTATTAAATCGCAGCGACAAAGAGCAACCAGATGTAAGTGTAAGCACGTTTAGTGCCTCAAAGCTGGCAGTTTTCCTTTCTGCTTTGCCTGAAGATTAACAAGATGGAGGACACAAGTCCTTCTTTGTTGTTTTGTAAAAGACAGAAGCGCAGATTCTCAGATTGCAAAGGGACAACACTGTGCAGTGTATATCGGCTAAGAAAGGGTGAGAATGTTAGTCTACAAAGTCTGTTTAATCTGGGGATCGGAGATTTTCCGCTGTAACGCATCTGTGAAATAATCTTTTGAATCCATCGTTTACCTACAAAGCTCCGCCAAATTAGAATAAAGTCTCCAAGAATATTTACGTGTTTTATACGTAAACAATACATCTTTACATACACCATGCTTTTTAAACCAACAAGATCCATTCTTTCCCCCAAATAGGTGCATTAAAGGTAATCATGCTGAGTACAACAAGTGATCATATGGTACAGCCAATAAGGAGCCCGGCCGGCCACCGATCACTCCTAAATAAAAGTAAGTAGGCACTCAACGGTAAGTATAAGACTAAAAGTAGTACGTGCAGGATTGTTCTCCGAGGGGAGGGAGTTCGGCGTTTGCGGCGAGAGGCTCGTTAAATATAACGACGTCGGAGGCCGAGGACGGCGCCGAGGGCTCTCGGACCGAGGCCGACTTCTTGTTTCAACGATACCGCTTGATAAGCCGCACAGAGGGTGCAACTCGTTCCGTCTCTGGTTTGAAATTGTTTTTACTTTAATTACACAGTTTCCGCTGTAAGTACTTTTATTGGATGAAATGTGGTTTGCTGGCTGTTGGTTTCATTAAAGTAAGGACAGAGAAGAAAAATACTTTAGCAAAGTAATTATTTGGAATTAATTTGTAATTTGCCATTGTAATGAGTTGGGCACTGTGGTTTCTAATTTATCAGGCGGTTCTCGACATTCGGTGGTTTTATTTGGGTGGTCGAATCATTTAGATTAACAAAAGAGTAAAATATATAGTAGCAGCTGGTCGTTGTAAATGCATTGTGGACGTGTATTTAATTGGTAGCACTACTTTACCACTCGTGTTATTTTATCTTGCTTTTTCCATTGTACATTTTCCTCAGCACTGGTTTGCTGGCAGACAAATGTATTTAAGAACGCCATCTGGTTCGCGGCTCCCTTGATAAAATTAAGTTAACATTTTGTTTGTCGTTTCAGTCTCTACTATTTGTGTCTTGTTTTCTTATTTGTGTATTGTTTCAACTGGTTGCGATGTTTTTTTGAAACAAACCGATACAACAGGCGCTAAAACCATAAGTCACTTGGCACATAGTATAACCGTTAATGTCAAATAATTTAAACTATACTCTGTCCACTATATGAAGCGTCTTTTGACAGGTCGCCGATTGACAACATTGGTGATGTCCTAAAGTATCTCAAATGTGTCAACAATCCGATTGTACTATTATCATTATTCGACTTAGGTACGTAAAAAATAACCGATTTCGATAAACATGCGTTTTGATTTAACATTCTCTTAGATTTATTGTAAACAAATATAAATCCATATATTTGAGTTTATAAATTAAATATAAAACAAGTAAGTCATATTAGTAAAAGAAATTTAAATCCAAATGTTGTTACCTTTCTATGTAAAATATACATTATACCTTATGAACATGTTATGAAGAAGTTTAGATTTATTCATAGCATTTATTTCTATCGATTATTTGTAATCGGGGGCACAATCGTTTTAATCGTTTTTCGTAGCACATCACTGAGTTGGCAGTAACCGTCCATGAAGAACAATATTCTTTTTTCGAAAATTAAACGAAAACAATTCGAACTTTCATGGGCGTGAGCTGTCAAAAGACGCTTCATAAAGTGGACAGAGTATAGGCTACGTATTTTCTTATTGAGAAAAGTGGATCGCTAATATTGTTATTAAATAAGGTAAAATTTATATGGGTCTGTAAGTAAACCTAAAACTAATTTAACCAGCCAGCACGTATGTTTTTACAAAGGCAACGACGCAGTAATGGGGTCCCCATAATGCGTGCCCGCAATCTCACTGCGACCCTTGGATAAAAACGTTGTTTTATTAGATGCTCGCGCGGACAAATCGTAGCACTATCGATTCTCTTTGTGTGGAAACTTTGTTATTCAAATACGGCGCACAATAGGCGTGTAAAGGCTCCGCGAATTGCCGTTGTGCCTCCGATGTGCCTCACAGAGACCGGAACGCAGGACCGGCAACTGTTGCTGGTGGCACATAAAGAGAAGCTCGTTTCTAAACTACTCGTACGTTTTATTTGTACGTGGTAGTTAATTTTTATTCGAGTGCAATATTTTTTTGTTTTGTACCAGTGTTGGACGTTTGGTACACGTTATTATTACGATTCTTTCTAGTTTGTATAAACAATTTGTTTTATTAGCCTCACCAACACGCCGCCGCACATTTTAAGCTTAAAGCATTCAAACACAAACACATGAAAACAATGCAAACACATGAACTACCCAACACATTAATATTTTTTCATTTCGAACTAGTAGTTCCTAAGATTTGCACGTTCTAACAAACAAACTCTTCAGCTGTTTATTATATACGAGTATTAGTCCGGTCAAAATAGACATTCCAGTTTGCATTAATTCCCACACAGCTGGATTTTTGTGCAGGCCTTGAATACGTCATTACAAATGATATGTCAAAATTCCCCATCGATCCCGCTTGTGCGTTGTTTTTTATTCGTGGTCAAAGGGCCCAAATTTGCGTTTTTTTCTTAAATCTCTGAAACTAAAAGAGCTATCGAAAAATGGTTCAGGAAAAGTTTATAGATCGTAAAATTGTCTACCTAAAAGATCTATACATTTTTCTTCTACAAAGCAGCGCTGTCGAGATATTGTGACTTTAAGCCGCAGGAAAGTCGTATTTTCGAGTAGCCCACATTATGCAATTACAATAAATTGGGTTGAGTAGTTTATCTGGTGCAGGTGCCAATTAAGTATGGATTGGCTCGAAACTATTATTCACCAATTTCCAGCCCCAATTTTCAGGATTTAGTTCATTGAAGTCAAAAAAGACAAAATGACGTATCAAGCTTGCATTCATTCCCAACAAGCGGGACTTTTGTGCAGGCCTTGAATACGTCATTACAAATGATATGTCAAAAGTCCCCATCGATCCCGCTTGTGCGTTGTTTTTTATCTGTACTGAAAATCTTCGGATCCTATTCCTAACCTTTCTGGTAGTCAAACCTCAATGGTCCCCATAGAGACTTTTACTCCTTAGATGAAATAGGATCGATTGGCGAGAAAAAAAAAATTTGGTATTTTCAGTACAAAATGTATGGGAAAAGTTTTTTGCGATTCCTGACATTTCTAGTACTCAAACCTCAAATGGTCCCCTAAAGTCTTTTAATCCTAACTTATAATAGGATCGATTGGCATGAAAAAAAAAATTACCTATTTCAGCAATTTGTACTGAAAATTCCAAAATTTTTTTTCGCGCCAATCGATCCTATTTCATCTAAGGAGTAAAAGTCTCTATGGGGACCATTGAGGTTTGACTACCAGAAAGGTTAGGAATAGGATCCGAAGATTTTCAGTACAGATAAAAAACAACGCACAAGCGGGATCGATGGGGACTTTTGACATATCATTTGTAATGACGTATTCAAGGCCTGCACAAAAGTCCCGCTTGTTGGGAATGAATGCAAGCTTGATACGTCATTTTGTCTTTTTTGACTTCAATGAACTAAATCCTGAAAATTGGGGCCGGAAATTGGTAAATAATAGTTTCGAGCCAATCCATACTTAATTGCTACCTGCACCAGATAAACTACTCAACCCAATTTATTGTAATTGCATAATGTGGGCTACTCGAAAATACGACTTTCCTGCGGCTTAAAGTCACAATATCTCGACAGCGCTGCTTTGTAGAAGAAAAATGTATAGATCTTTTAGGTAGACAATTTTACGATCTATAAACTTTTCCTGAACCATTTTTCGATAGCTCTTTTAGTTTCAGAGATTTAAGAAAAAAACGCAAATTTGGGCCCTTTGACCACGAATAAAAAACAACGCACAAGCGGGATCGATGGGGAATTTTGACATATCATTTGTAATGACGTATTCAAGGCCTGCACAAAAATCCAGCTGTGTGGAAATTAATGCAACCTTGAGTCTTAATTTTGTCTATTTTGACTGGATTATATGTATAGATTTCAAAGTTCAAATCGTTTTTCGTTCTTTTTACAAAACACTAGCAATAGATTTAGCAAGTTTTATCATCTTATCTTATTTGCAAAAGTGTTGTGTTGAAGTTGTAGATCGACGTTTGAGTAATAAAATCCATTATGTTACGTTGCATGACACTATAAAAGGGGTTACCGTAATTTTATTCATTGACACATTCACAGGTCGTCGGATCTCTTTGAAGTGAAACTTTGTTAAACAAATACTATGCGAGTGTTAGTAGCTGCGAAGATGGGGTGCGTAAAAGCACTTTAGCCCATCAATGCTGGGTAGATATAACTGTCAAGTGATCCAAAAATAAGGTTTTATACTTGTGAAGTAAAGTATCAGCCTAGGAATGAACGAGCTTATCTCAGGTACAACTGGTTAGAATTGTTAAATTATTTTTGTGTTGAATATTCCATTGGTCGAGGAAAGCTTTTCTATGTGTGCGGAAATTGAAATTCACGCGGTTGGAGACGCAGGCGACCTCTATTTTTTATACATGTAAGTTTTTATATCTATGGGCAGGCCCATATTCGTTACCTGAATATATAAAACAAGTAACTCTTTTTCATATTGCCATTTGCCAAAAGGAATGCGATCGGACACTTCACTGAATAATATAACTGGAGATGCAATTGATGCACTCAGTTATTCAGATGTGTAACACGAGCGCACTGTGCTCGTCTCGAATTGCCTCGAGAGCCTTACACGGAACGCTGAACATCTCTACGGTATCGGAAGAAGGAATATAATGTAAAATGATTTTGCGATTTTACATGCGCGCTTTTATTAAATTCGCTGTATCTAAGGATGTGAATATCTTGGAAACGTGTGGAATATGGTACTTATTGTTTTGGAGTTCATCTAGTATTGATGTGATTGAAGGCCTAAGCCTTACTTGTAAGTATAGGATAATAAAATCTTGATCTAAGCCCCGATACGCAACATCACGCATGAAACAGAGTTTCCTCGTCCATTTTCCTCTTTTGCCTGCGAAAAGAATGCGATACACTTCAATGAATACTATTTCTGCCGATGCACAGATGCACTCAGTTATTCATATGTGTAACACGAGCGCACTGTTCTCGTCTCGAATTGCCTCGAGAGCCTTACACGGAACGCTGAACATCTCTACGGTATCGGAAGAAGGAATATAATGTAAAATGATTTTGCGATTTTACACGCGCTTTTATTAAATTCGCTGTATCTGGGTGGATGTGAATATCATGGCAACGTGTGGAATATGGTACTTATTGTTTTGGAGTTCATCTAGTATTGATGTGATTGAAGGCCTAAGCTTTACTGATAAACATAGGATAATAAAATGTTGATCTAAGCCCCGATACGCAACATCACGCATGAGACAGAGTCTGCCCTTCCATTTTACTCTTTTGCCTGCGAAACGAATGCGATCGGACACTTCACTGAATGATATAACTGGGGATGCGATTGATGCACTCAGTTATTCAGATGTGTAACATGAGCGCACTGTACTCGTTTCGAATTGCCTCGAGAGCCTTACACGGAACGCTGAACATCTCCACGGTATCGGAAGAATGAAAGTAATGTAAAATGATTTTGCGATTTTACACGCGCTTTTATTAAATTTGTTGTAGCTGAGGATGTGAATATTACGGCAACGGTATCATTTTTGTTTCCTGACTTCATTTAGTGATATGATTGGATGTTGTGATTGCAATTTAACATATGGACACTATTAGATATGTATTTACGGTAAAGTAGAAGCGTTGTGTTGGTAGGTTTTTTGGAAGAAGTGATAAACGATTTGGCAAAAATCTAGAAAGATATCTCAACATTCAGTTATGCCATGCCAATTCAGAATCAAAGCCGAAGTTAACCTTGGGCGCCAAGACAATGGCCGATGATGCAACCGAAAGATGCGCTAAGATGATGATGATTGGTCAAAGAGTCCAAATATGCCTTATTTGTTAGTCACGGACATAACATTCCTGTTTGACGGGAGCACGTCCGAAAATATCGCAAATGCTCGTGTGCCACTGAAGCCCACATCTGGCACGCGTGGTAAGTTATTTAGAGGGATCCACATTCCGTCATATTCAAACGTACGAGCGGATCCCTGTTTTACAAATGGGAAGTTACAGCCTTGGACAGAGTGAAGCGAAGGGGAATGAAAACAGGAGTATACGTATTTGGAATAAAATCATATTTGTGGTAGGGATAGCATCGTTCTTTATATCTGTTAAAAAGTTTACTTCTTTCTATAATTAACCTTCTCATATAAACTGATAATCTACGTACTTACGTACATTCAAAACGAATTGCTGAAGGTTGATCATACTCTGAGTTTATGTTAGTGATATTGTAAATGGTTAAATTTAAATAAGTTAAAAACATAACTAATCACGTACTTACCCGTAGATATCAAAATCGTTTTAAAACACGCCAAGAGTTACCATTAAAAATGGATCTGTTGAGTCAAAGTCAAAGTCAAAGTCAAAGTAGTTTATTTTGCAATTTGATTTACAGAGAAATTCTTTTGCACGTCAAATCTTTTTTTACCTACCAGCACTTCGACGTGAATGGCCTGCTGAGAAGAAGTGCCGCAAGAAACTCAACAGTTTGCCTTTTTTTAAAAATAATTACAAATTGTATAAATCATTATTTACATGTCATCATAATAATAAAAAAATAATCATGTCATATAAAAACAAAACAAAAAAAAAACATATAAATACAAATGTAAGAAATTAGACAACCACATGCGCAGAGTGGTAAGAAATTGTCAGGCCCACAAATTCTTGTCGATATCATTTAAATAATCTTCTATCTTATAGTAACCTTTTCTCATTAAACAATTCTTAATTTTAATTTTAAATTTATGTAAAGGTAATTCAACAAGATTTTGTGGTACTTTGTTGAACATTTTTATGCTTAATCCTACAAAAGACCTTCCCGTCTTTTGAAGTCTGACACTTGGATAGGCAAGTCTGTGCTTATTTCTTGTATTGAATTTGTGTGTATCAGATTTTTTAAGAAAATGTTTATTATACTTTCGAATATATAAAATACAATCAAATATGTACTGAGAAGGTACTGTTAAAATATTAATTTCTTTGAATACATCCCTAAGTGAGTCACGAGGTCTAAGGTTGTAGATCGCACGGATAGCTCTTTTCTGCAATATAAAAATTGACTCAATGTCAGCAGCAGAGCCCCACAACAGTAGACCATATGACATAATACTATGAAAGTAACTGAAGTAAACCAGTCTTGCCGTTTCAATGTCAGTGACATATCTTATTTTTCTAACCGCGTAAGCAGCAGAGCTTAGTCTTCCTGCTAGTGCAGTTATGTGAGGACCCCATTGTAACTTGGAATCGATGGTGATTCCTAAAAATATGGTTGAATTGACAATTTCTAGTTTCGCATCATTCATAGTAATTTGTGTATTCATTTGCCTTACATTAGGCATCATAAATTTACATATTTTTAACTTATTTGACTTAGCGTAATTGAATTTAAACTTTGAATTTTCAATGGGAATTAATTTAAGTCTTTTCAAAGAGTTGCCGCGTCGTGGCGAAACATTAATGAAATTAGTAATTGCCAAAACATCTCCCTTTAAAAGGTGGCTTTGGCCATCAAGAGAAGTTGCTTGTCACCTTCTTGATGGGGAAATTAATCTCAGAATAGGTCATGAATAAGTGATGTTGGATGAGAAAACAAATAGAAATGGTTTTCAGACGTCATTGCGTAGACTGAAGCTTCGGATGGACGAATTAACTGTCTATAAAATTGTTTGTTTACACAAAGGAGGAGTCGAATTTTGAATTTTGAATAGGACAATTTATTGTATCCCTTCTGTTTATAACTCTAAAAATAGGAATTAACTATTGTTTGAATAAAATTCCATTTCCAACACTTCTAAGATATAATAACTTGAGTTGTCTTCAGATTTATGAACTTCAACTTTTTGTAAGGTTACAAAGCCTGACACTTTTCATTGACAAGAAGCGGCTGAATCCGTAAACCAAACAATAACACACAGTACGTAGTAAACATAAATCTTAGACAACATCAATTAAAGCAATCATATCTACTGACAAAACTTATAAAAATTTTAAGAGCCATAGTACAAAACCCTCTGTATAGGACGTCTTATTTTAAACTTGAGCAGTGGTGAGATGAGATGAGATTCGTTCCTGTCCAGATGTTTGTTGATGTTGCTGTTTATATATTCATCCCTGGCCTGACTTGTAGTGCCTTCGTTGAATTGGCGTTCGGTGAAATGTATGTGTGGTTATTAGTTTATGAAATATTTATTTTGGTTAAGACGTATCTGTAGACGTATTTCAAGAAAGGGTGAGCTTAGTGGAACTTTCCAAAAGATCACAGTGAAGTAGCACTGCTTTAATGTTGTGCTATGTTTCTGCTGGGAAGTTGTTGTACTATGTTTCAGCAGGCAACGCGACCCTTGTGCGGTTGTTGATGTCCATGGGCAGCGGTGACCACTTACCATCAAGTGTCCCTCTTGTTCGATTGCTACCCTATAACATAAATAAAAATACTGCCACATGTGGCATGTAACGTTAAGAACCGCGAAATTCGATAAAGACTATTAATACTTATAAGAAACCATTTGTAAAATAAAAATTGATACCGTAAACTGTGACAAACTTATAAAATGCAAAATACAGATTAGACGTCCAATCAAGCAATTCATGCAAATATTACTCTTAGCAAGTTCACACACAGCTCGTTCGTCCGCCGAATGAAAAATTAGAAAAGTTTTGTACGTTCGCGGAATACCCAAGTACTCAGCGCAGCGTCAAGTCCGAAGTTGCCAGATTTAAATTTATCTACGTTTATTATGAGCCAACTTTTCTGTTTGAGTTAGAAGAATTTTAATTTAAAATGGCTTATTTATTGTACAACCTCAATTTGGGAGGCCCTCGACATTAGCGCTTTAGCCGTGTTATCCCTGTTTTATTAGTTGTACTTCAATAATTAAAAAGACTTTCGACGAACATACTTTATTAACTTTAGTATTTATTCGTCAGTTGCTCATTCTCCAGAAGTTAGGGACGCAGGCTTGGGGAATTAGAGGAAAATGTTCCCACGACTTAATTAGAATAACTTTATCCTTTTCGTTAAAATTGTATAATCTAGAACACCAATTCTGTCGGCCATTGAATATTTGATGCAAGCTAATTGTTTAATGTTTCGATGAATGATGATGATATGAAAACTTTAATGTTTCAATGTTAATATTGGTTATATTCAGATATATTCAAGATATTTCCTAAATGTTACCCAAAGACCTTTCTTTCTCTTACGTTTTGGAGTTTTCGACAAATACTTATTTCGTTTCCTGTCAGTGCTGTTTTCTTCGTTTGGGTATTGGTAGTGTTCTGAAGAGAAATGTCCACAGTTTATAAATATTCCCACTAGTTATAAAAAGATGAAATATTTTATGCAATCTGTAGAATATTCTTCTGTTTTCATAATAAATGAGAAGGCACGAGTAAGATCGCTGTTTTATTTTCGAGCTGGTAGATTTTTTGTATTTTTATCGCAGTTGAGGTACCGTCGTCGCCTAAATATTTATTTTCCTCTTGAAACATGTAATGTAGTCCATAATTGAGCCAAAGCGAGACCTAGCTTGTGCTTCTACTAGCCCGCGCTGAAGCACAAAAACTGTTTTAACTACGTTCCCTCTGCCCTCTTTAAATTCACTGAGATGTGTTTTCTTCGATATAAAGATACAAAAATTGGCCAAGTGCGAGTCGGACTCCCGCACTGAGGGTTCCGTACAAATTCTATTTTTGACGTATTAAAAAAACTACTGAATAGATTTCGTTCGAACCAATTTTCGTTGGTAGTTTTTATGGTAATGTACATTATATAAATATTTCAGTTTTATCATCCTCTTATTTTAGAAGTTAGAGGGGGGGGGACAGACTTTTTTCCACTTTGGAAGGGCCTGTCACGCAAAGTATTCACTTTAGAAAAAAAGTGATGTTAAAAACCTTAATATAATTTTTAAAGACCTATCCATAGATACCCCACTCGTATATGCTCAATGAAAAAAAATATTTGGAGTTTCAGTTCTGACTATGGGGACCCCCCACTTTTTTTATTTTTTTTCTGTTTTCGTGTAAAAACCTTGTTGCGGTTCACAGAATACATCCACTCACAAAGTTTCAACAGTATAGTACTTATAGTTTCGGAATAAAGTGGCTGTGACAGACTGGCGGACAGACAGACAGACAGACATGACGAATCTATAAGGGTTCCGTTTTTTTGCCATTTTGGCTACGGAACCCTAAAAACCGACATTTGCATGATTAACATATCAAATGAAAATGTTGAATCTTTGAATGAATATTGTGTTTTAAGTTGTCCTTAAATTGATTTTCTAACTTAAAAATGGAATAAGCAGACACATTTCTTTTCTTTAACTTGCTTGAAGACATATTTTTGTAAAATATTTGAATACTAGCGGCCGCCCGCGACTCCGTCCGCGTGGATTTCGGTTTCCAGTAGCCTAAAGCCTTCCTCGTCAAATGGACTCTCCAAAACAAAAAGAATTTTTCAAATCGGTCCAGTAGTTCCTGAGATTAGCGCGTTCAAACAAACAAACATACAAACAAACTCTTCAGCTTTATATATTAGTATAGATTTAACCTTGTCTAAATGAATAATACCGAGTTTTATTACTAGAGCGTTGTGACGGATGTTTTTAGGACTTTCACGAGACAGGTCTGAGAAGGGTTGGACAAACGACCATTTAAAAGATTTACGAATTGTATCATAAATTCTTCTTATAATATTATATTGTTAAGGCGGGCTCTTCAAGTTTTTAAAGTAGGTATCTAGAAGTAATGGTATCTAGAAAGAAAACAAAGTGGTGTAATTAGATTCTAGATTAGATAGCAAAGAGTAAAAGTGTAAAAGAACGGTGGTTGAATACTAATGATGAAAGTATATTCATCATGGCTGTCTCAGTCATTAATCTATCTGCAAACTCTTACAATGTTTCAACAATATATTAAAATATGTTATGAAAAGTATAATATGTATGTTAAATTGTTTATTAATGGATGAAATGGATGAGTGAAACAATAAAATTGTCGTGACAGCTTTCATTAAACTCTTTTTAGGAGATTATCATTACTAAATATTATGTAGTAGAAAATAATTTGGCTTTCCTAAGTCTGTCCTTATGTATGTAAACAATATTTTTGTTTATATGTGATTAAATATGACGGGCCTGTTGGTTTAGTAGAAGTAAATAACTAGTAAACAAAATAATAAAAACGAATATAAAAATTGAAACATGATACTACAGATAACCATTTTCCTTCTCGTAGCTTCACGAGTTAAATTCACATAAAATTCGTCTTTTCATAATTTATTTATTGCTAGTTCTAAATAAAGATATTTTTTTTCATTCACTTGCTATCTAATGGAAAATATTACGCTCTCAAAGGTTAATATAATAGGAGAGTACTCTCGAGTAATATAAACATACAAATAGGATGCTAAGATATCGAGCTATTGTTTATTGATTAATGTTTCGAATTTGTGTTGGGTGGAAAAGTATAATTTTGTAGTGCTACTCTAGATAAAAGCATTTTTGTGTGACGATAAAAACTTTTTATTGATAACAGTACTTAAAAAAAAAATTGGTAACAATAATGAAAAAAATCGTTGTGAACAACAACGAAATATTTGTAGAAATAAAAAAGTCATATTCAATGACATTCTTGGGCCCAAAAAGAGGTAATTTCCAGGAGACCCTCTTAGAGAATTGTTGCGTCCCCAGCCTTGATTTAACTCGTCGGGATTCTCATTACCTTCTCAAAGGAAACAATGGACTTCTTTTTATTATATTTTTGCCAATAAAAAAGTTACAGCGAAAATTCCATAGACAACGATACCTATGAAACTAGAGAAGAAGAACTTGACTATTAAAGAACTCAAAGTTTTTATTATGCAATACTACCATACTACAGACTCAACCCGGCTTCGCACGAGTGCTACTTAGACTATATCAGAGTTTCTCTTATATATTACTAGCGGCCGCCCGCGACTTCGTCCGCGTGGATGTCGGTTTTCATTATACGAATGTTTTTTCCCGTTACTCCCGTTCCCGTGTGAATTTTGCAATATCCTTTTGCAACTAAGCATCAAGTTTACTAAGGGACCTGCATGCCAAATTTCAAGCGTCTAACTCAAGTAGTTTAGATTTTCCATACAAACTTCCACCCCTCATTTCGGGGAAGTGGGGGGTTGGAATGGGTCAAAAAGTAGCCTATGTTCTGTCTCAGGGTCTAAAGATTGTCTGTACCAAATTTCATCAAAATCGGTTGCGAGGTTTAAGCGGGAAAGCGTAACAGACAGACAGACAGACAGAGTTACTTTCGCATTTATAATATTAGTTGGGATGCATGTATAATACACATAAAGCTTCCTCTTAAATGTGCAATGAATAAGACAGATGTGGAAAAAAATATTCAAATCACTTTTTACGCAACAACCGACCGGTTAATGGTTTTCAAGAGGGTATAAAGATTTGATCTCGTAGTCGCTACATTGTACGACATTGATTCGGACACTCGTAGTCCCTCGTAGCATTGCTACGATAATGCTACGTAATCATCGTAGCGGCCGATAACGGTGATCCCGTTTTTCTTTATTTCTACCCAACCCTACACGGATGTCACGATCGAAGTTCTTTATTTTTATCGCACGCGACGATTGGAGCCTTCTTGAGAAAGGATTGTGGATACGTACTTTTTAGGCAAACTTTTTCTTTTCATTCACTTACTTGAGTGCTGTAATAGAAGTTTTTTTTTCGTTTGAGTTGTGTATATTCTTTCTACTGTGTAAAGAGAACTGTGTACTGTGTGCGTGAAAGTTTTCTCACATATTTTGTATATGATAAATTATTCAAAATCATCGTCATAATCTTAAAACTGTGAAAATTCCTATTAAAAGTTTAATTAAAACTCCAAACAATCCGAATAGCCAAAGTTAGTTGCATGCATTTATTTAATACTAGCGGCCCGCACCGGCTTCGCCCGTGGTACTTGTCCACTATTTAATGGATGATATTATACATAAAAACCTTCCTCATGAGTTACTCTATCTATTAAAAAAAACCGCATCAAAATCCGTTGCGTAGTTTTAAAGATTTAAGCGTTCATAGGGACATACAACAGACAACATGACAGAAAAAGCGACTTTGTTTTAAACTATGTAGTGATAATAATATCAATTTATTTAAAGATTTAGAGAAATAATAAACACATACGAAGCATAAACCAAACCTTTCGGAAGAAAAAAACAAAAAAAAACATTTTCCTCCGCTTTGTTATGTTATGTGCCAGTTGTCCGGCGTTCTTTTTTCGAATGCGTGACCGTTTGAAAGTTGGCGGGCGGTGCAGCGGGCGCGCGGCATCCGGCGCGGCCGGGTCGCATCTTCCGACATTTCCTCGGCCCACAATCACTTTTCCCCCGCTTCATTATTCGGGACCCTGTCGGGTCGCAGGGGCGCGGGGAGATTGCCGGTGTTGCTACGTCCGTTATTACCTTAAATGTTGGGAGGGAAAAAGTGTAATTTTCTGAAGGTAATTTTATGTGTTGTGAATGTATTTTTAAGATGACAAGGAAAAGGACAATAACGAAAACAGTGATTTTCCATATTGTTTGAAATATTGCAGCTTTTAAAGTTAATTTTCAAAGGAGTTTTAATTGAAGATCTATCAAGTAATGTTAACTTATACTCAACAATAATTTCGTTTAGTTTTCAGTGTTTCAGTTCAGTCAGTAGTTCAGTCATTCAGTTTACTGCGTTTCCCTAATTTCCTCAAGTTACATATTATATATAGATTTAATGGTTTGCCCTAAGTGTCCACCTATCCATTTGTTGCATATCCTAACAGGGAGAACAAAAGTGCATATTCGTGGCAATCCGTGTGTCGGGCGCGCGCGCGGACGGCGGAACCCGGCGCTCGGCGGCCGGCGCGTCAGTCCGCGGCGAGCGGCGGCGTCGCTGCGACAGACCGCCCCCGAGCTCCCGCACCGCACCCGGCGCCCGCCCACAGGTACGCCGCCCGCGTGCCCGCATCCGCCCGCATGCTCGCGCCCGCATCACCCGCATGCCCGCATGCCCGCACGCGGCGCGACCGCGATCGCACGCCGCGCCACCCTGTTGCGCATTGCACTACTTTGTTTATGTCACAAGTACAGTAAGCACTTTTTGCTCGCGCGCGAAACTACTTTCCCGCGTTTTTTCGAGTGATCTCTTCAGGTAATTAAGCAGTGTGGTGCCGTGGAGTGCGAGAGTACTTGATGTCTGTATAAATAGTATGTACCGAAATTTATCGATTACGGATAGAGAGATAAGGGAGAATGTTTCGATTTTATTTTGTAAGTTATTACTGAAAACTTGTTTCAAACAAACACGGATAAACATATGAAGTAGAAAACATCGGTAAGGGATCTAATATCCTTTAAGAAAATAGTCAATTCTTTAATATTTAAATTGAACTTTTTGGAAGAAATATTTTAAAATTTTAGAAACAAAACTTGTTCGTTACGATTTTATGTTCATCCCATACCAAAATTAAGATGCATATCTAAAAAAAAAGGTATTCAAAATCTGTGTTCATGTAAATTTAAGACCACCACGTATAAAGAGAATTTATGGAACACAATTTACAACACACCCAAATGAATAATTATCAAATTACATTTGGTTTATGGAAAGTATGACTTACTTAATTGAAACCGTGTTAAATATCAATTTGGGCAGTTATAACGCAAATTTATGATTCAAAATGTTAATGAGTCGTTAGAAACCCTCATTAGTGTAATCACCACCATCAACCCATCCGTCCTCTCGTTGGAACAAGGAATTCTCAGTTATCCTGGGAGATTGGGTCGTATTTTCCGTTTTAGAATGACGATTGATAAATGGGGTAGCCGAACAATCCCCTTTGTGCTACGAATACATTTTCTTAACTCTTGAAAAGATAAAACAAATACTATTCAAGTGAAATTAATAATAATTTGTGTGGTTTAATAAATATTTTCTCACTTAACCAAGGCAAGAGATACATACAAGATCACAATGTTATGTCAGCAGTTTCTTCAAGTTTTATTTACGTTACTGGACTGTGGATAAACTCTATTCACAATTTACTTGTAGTTTTACCCGTAAAAATTGAATATATAGCCAGATTTAATTTTACCCCAAAGTACACGGCAATTTCTCCTACAAATTTCAGTACAAAATATACTGATTGAACGAGGCAAACATAAGGCATTTTGATTGTTGCCGCAACAGGATTACGATATTTAAATATTTTGTTCATTCCTCATCTCTCATTTTATTGACATAACGTGAAGGGGAATTTTTATTGAGTGGTAACGGCAGGAGGATAAGATATTATATCTTTGGATACATTTTATAGCAACCGATCGTGTTGGAGCGAGTTTGTAGAGCTCTGTCTGGACCACAGGCGACCACAGTGCTCTTCAAACACTAATGGAAAAGTCACAGAAACACAGCATTTATTGTTTCTGTAAAAAGTAAGCCTTACACCATGGTAAAAAAACTGCTTGATAAAGTCTTATCGAAGTGTACAATAAAAGGGCCATTTGTGGTATCTGAATTAACTTACACTTAAAGACTTTTTGACTTACATATTAACTTTACGTATTAAATGTATTTTTACACATATGAAAAGGCAATGGATCAATAATTAACCATACTATGTATACCTGTTACATTTCTCTAAGCGTGACCTGTTATTTAGGGAGGCCCGACAAATCGGAATCTGGCTAAGTCGACGCGTGGCGCGGAATATTTTAAATAATCCACCTCCCCCCCACCCCAACTGCAATACGTGATGAATGGAGATTTTATTCAAAACCTTCCTCTGTGCCCTATAAAAATATAACCACGAGTATTTCATTCTGGTCTTCACCTTTTTTACGGTACTCTCATTGCTTATTTATATTTTACGATTGAGCCGATTATAATATTCAGATTAGGCTATGTTATTAACATGTACATACTAAATAATGAATGCTAAATTGTTCGGGTTTGTTCGCATGGCGACAGACTTAATGAGTCTTTCAAAGAGCAGTATCTTTGACGGATGTAGAGGACCGGGGGTGGGGTGCCAGTAAACTGCGTAAGAGGCAGAAGTTAGGCTGAGGTGGTACGCATTTGATTAATAGTGTTAGTATTCGGTTTAGGAATTCACAGAGCAAATTAATGGTATGATTGGTTTATGGCTTAAGTATCAAGGAGCTTTGACTCAACTGAGAAGTTATAATGTTATTATGTATTAATTAGTTAACGTTGCTGATCTTGTATTTATTGAAGTCATATATTAATTTATCAGTGATTAGACAACATTTAATAATTTGGTATCACATAGGTACTAGAAAGTTTATTTTTAAAACGGGACGTAAAGTTGTCGCTACTGTACATTTAATTACAATATTCTTCGTGCATGCCCAAGAGGTTTCCAGATGTGACACAAATATTCTTAAATTTATTTCTAAGCAACAATAAGAACATTCACTGTTGTTTTCTGAATAAGATTACGGCTTAAACAAAACGAACTGAGAACTCGTATTACTAAAGTTTTCGTATTACCAAAACCATGACCTTTCACTTCCAAATATGAAACAACAAGGGACTTTATCTACTTCGTATAAGAAGCTTTTGCCGTTCATATTACATTACGTGAATACCCTTTCATGTACTACAAATACTTGTTTAGCCAACCAAAGCCCAATGATAAAATATTATATATCAAACAACGCATTAACATTTAATCTGTTTGTTTCGGGTTTATGTAATCTCGAAAGAAAACAGATTGTGAATTTCTCTTCAGTGCGGGTATTAAATCCACGACACTTGTTTAAAAAGAGGAGCTTTGTCGTTCGTTCCCAGACCCGATCCTCTTTTGTTTCTGAAAATAATAAATAGGTGTTTCCTAACAATATTTTTAGAAGCTTGTCGTCAGTTCATAGTTGTTACTTTATAAATAGGTTTGCATAAAGGTTCCCTTACCATTCCCTTTAAACAAAAAAGACCTCTGTGCCCTCGAAAGCTAGACATTTTAAATTAAATAAGGTATTCTGACTGGTTAAATCACATATTTTTCATAACCCACGATAGTGTTAAGTGCTTGGAGGCAGCAACTAGATTTACGTTGAGATTTGAACCTCATGAAGTTGAAGTGTCGTTTAATAACACTCGCCTGCGATACTAAGAGTAGCTTTCACAAGATTGTTACGAGCACGTCAGTTTATATTACACTTGTACTCGTAAATCCCATCTTTTCACAGAATGTACGGTAACAACCTGTTTCCGTCGCCGGGTTTCACCTCCCGAACAGATGTGTCGCGATAATAACCCCCTTTTAATGTTTAGATTTAGTCGTTATTTTTAAGATGGCTGCCTAATGAGTTTTTCCGGTGCCTGTTTTCGCCCATCCACGTGATATTTAGGTATTGTTGCCGGGAAAAAATCTGACGAGGGAAAGATTGCTCATTTTCTCCGTACAATAATAAGTGGGTAGTATTGTAGGAGCAGTTAGAATGATAATTTGAAACAACAGCATGGTACCTATTTACTTTTGTTACGAAGAGGTATTTTCAGTACGCAAAATTAACAATAACGATTTTTTTACATGAGAAGTCGCAAAAAATCTATTTAGATTTTTATTAATCGTATATGAACGGGACTGTGTGAATAATGTCCAGAGATATTTATTAATGTCCAGAGATATTCATATAAACAGTAAATAATTGAAGAAACGCAGTTAAAACGGTATGTTTACTAAGTATTTTTGGACACAACAATAATTACAATTTATCTCCAGTAATCATTTTAACCGCGCGGGAAACATCGTGTTTGAGTGATGCGACTTCGTAAGTTCCGTCATTTAGCAAATACGAGGCTGTCAATTTGAGCGTTTATAACTCAAGAGAGTCGTTTAATTATCCCATCAAAGTAAATAGCTGACTTTCAAACAGGCATTTCATTGCAAAATGAAATTAGCACGTTATGACATTGTTGGGTGTTAAAATGATAATGTAACAAAATTTAATTTAGCACGGTAAAAGCATGCTACGGAATTTTAGATAGATAGATAGATAAATTATTTATTCACAAAAACAGACAGGCACACAACATTAAAAAGTAGGTACATAAAGAACGAACATACATCAACGAAAAATCAAATTTTCATAAGTATTGATACCTTACTGTTATTAGTAACACTTGATTAATTTCAATGGATATGAAACATTTCGTCTGTCTTCAGCAGATAAATATAGTAAGTTATTCCAAGATTGTTAATAGATCTTTCTATATTCTCATAATATATTCATTTATGATTTTAATATTGATACAATATTTTTCTTGCGGTGCCGCTCCTATTCAGGTGATTTGCATAAAGGTGGAACCATTTTGGCGTCAAAGAGAATTCATTATGTAAATCGATTTGCTGAATATGGTTATTTTCAGTACATTTCGGTGTACTTCTGAAATAGTGTTCCTTATTTTTGGATGGTTCGTTCGTTTTTCAGATATTTTGTTTCACTTAAAAGAATTTTTCAAACCGGAACAGTAGTTCCTGAAATTAGCGCGTGCAAACAAACAAACATACAAAAAAACAAACATACAAACAAACTGTTCAGCTTTATATAGAAATTTTGTGCAGACAGCTGTAAGTAATAATTACTATCGCGTTAGTTATCAGTGAAATATACAACTTAACCCTCGGGTTTAATGTTTGAACCTTTGTTTTTAATGTCACCTATTGTGTTGCGACGGCAAACACCTCAAGTTACAGATTACACGAACAAAGGAACGATATTATCCAGAATTTGTGATAAAATCTCTTAAAAGCTTTCAAAGAGGTCCTAAAATTACTTTCGCTGGAGTATCGTTATAACATTTTAATTTGAAAATGAATGTTTGTAGACAAAATTTTATTAATAGCTCGTTACGAGCGCCGTTGGAAAAACAGTTTGCCATTACATTTAATCTGATGTTTGTATTAAATATTCAAGTTATAAAACAGGGCTGCGTAAAATTCGTTATTTTTGGAACCTTCCTAAACTTAACAATTGATATTGAAATAAGAGAAACAAGAACGAACTTGTTTGTTTACTCAAATGTAAATTTTGGACACGACTGTCCATTAATAGCAATTGTGACCAGGCAATGCCTACGCAAAAGATTATAACATGTTTATTATTGTTCAAGTTTCACTTCATCACTGTCACTGTTTTGATAAATGTTACTATGACAGTTATTCCTATCCAAGTTGGACCATTTTGTTTACATTAGACGTTATGTTATTTTATTTTCATATTTCCGAGGCTAGGAGCTACTTTCAGCAGTGGACTGCAATGGCTTAATGACGAATCGTCGTTGAGGACTTAATTTATTGATGATGACGATAATGATAAGATATATTATATACCTATCACACAATGATGATTGTGTGTAGTTTCACTTACGCATCGGGTTCGACATGTCGCATTGTCGTTTATTTAGATTAATGGAGACACATTTAAATGTAAGCATAAATCTTATTTCAGGGATAGTCCAACTTATGTATGTCGTCAAGCAAATTACTTACTCACTAAGTGGTTAATGGATAATAACATTCAGTGGTTTAATGCCTATTCTTGGACTAGTAATGGATTGCTCGTAATCTACTAGTCTTTATTACTTGCAGAGCTTTTTCTTTTCATTTAGTTAGGTATATATTACGTTCAGTTTGGTTTATTGTAAGTCCAACATTAATTTCAGTTAAAGGGTCAGATGGTATGTTTATTTGGTCAATAATAGTCGTAGAAATATCTATCGAAATTATTTTCACGTAACTAATTGTAATGAGCCCTGCTTGTTATAATAAGTCTTCATGCCTAAAGTTGATTACTAGCATAAAATTTATTTTATAAACACGACTATACTACTTTCCTTTCGCCTTTCGAAATATTCGCTCACAAAGCTTAAGCTAAAATAAATGCCTGAGGTGGCTAGAACTCAATGGACTGATTGCCGGGGTTATTGATTAAGGCGGTGGATATCTGCTCGATTATTTGTGCTCGGGTAACAAAGAAATCAGTTTCCAAGTGAAAAGGCCTAATTAGTTAGAGCTCTCGATTGGAAATAGGCTTTGTAGTAACTGTTTATCATTTGTTGATCGCTCAAAGTTGTAAGCGACTACTACCGTTGTATTGTGGGTATATAAGTATTGTTTAAACACCTGGAGGTCTTTAGTTCAATGCTTGTGTTGGGTCTGGTTTGTTGTAGGAATTGTCTAATGGTAAGGACTACTTACTACACTAAAGCACAACGGAGCTACTACGTGAAATTCGTGTGTCGTTATAATCAATGTAACACTGAATACATTAAATTATTACAATAGGTCCTGTCGAGGAGAATCGTAGGAGCCTACACAAACAATAAAACTAATATTTTCTCTTCATAATAATTTCAGCGGCCTCCCGCGACTTCGTCCGCGTGGATTTTTAAGGTTCCCGCACAATAGTGTTTTAATATACATAGCTCGGACAATCTAACACAAAAACATGTTTTCTATTCGAACCAGTAGTTTCTGAGATCAGAATCTACTGGTTCGAATCGAATCGCTCATTAGCGCGTCCAAACAAACAAACTCTTCAGCTTTATTACATTAGTATACATAGGTTTATTAGTTCATCTCTGATCTATTGCTTTTACTCGTACGAGTACATCGCTAGATTGGAAAATGTCACAAAGCTAGCGCGATGCACGAGCCTTCCCCCCCCCCGCCAATGGAGGGTAGTTTTGCTTCGATAAACGAAAACCCCAGGTGTACCGCTGGGACGAGTTGCTATTAGAACTCTATTACGACGCGAGTTATCGTGCCAATGGGCCATTCGCTTCTATTTATTTGACACTTCACATACAGAAAAAATAACGATTTGAAGTTTTTTATACATTTCAGTGTAAGTGAGTCTTATATTAAGTTTAATTAAACAAACCGTTCTTTAATCGTTAACGGTTTTTGACGTATTTGGAAGTAAGAAGCGGAATATTTTCGTAGTCAGCATATGCATTTCCTATCATTCAATTACGGCCCAGTATGACGATGCCAAGAGGAAGGTTACCATAATGGTACGCATCTATTGTTACAGCTATTAGGGCTCTACTTTTGTTTTCGTTCACAACAGAATGGACTCAATATATGATGCTATTATATAAAAACGAAATAAACTCGTGAATCATAAATAACACCATAAATCCTTAATTTGTTTCAACATATTCCGTCGGTAGTCATGGAGCCTACTTAATGGGCGATGACCGATGACACAAGCGATATGTACTATCGATTGACAGTTTAATACACTGCCTTCCTGTCCGTTGAGGCGTTAATATCAGGTTCGTCAAATTCAATGTTCCGTAATAATATAATTGGACGGCGGAGAGCTATTACCGTCGTAGATATAGTGGGAAGCTAGCCAGTTGGACTGAAAAATTGCCCTACACCACATAATAATATCATGTTACCGTGCCCACACTGAATCACACGCAGTAACGTGCTTTGTTGTGGTCTAGGGGAGCAACCATTATTACTCGACAACAGTAGCAGCGATTATTTTACTATGTTAATAAAATAAAATAGTGAAGAAAAAGTATCAGCCTATTAGTGCCCCACTGCAGGGCAAAAGCCTCTTTCATTTGAAATCATGTTTTCGTTTCAAAAATGGGTTTTGGCTTATAAATGCGGATCACCAGTTCACAGACCCAGGCTGTGTTCGGAAGAACCGACACAAATTTGGCCGACCTGGGAATCGAAGTCAGACCCTCAAGACTATAAGTAAAACATTAAACCATCGAGGCGTAAAATAAATCAAAAGAATATTGTCATAGTCGTCTTAAGTTGATTTACTTTGTTCCAGAACAGTTGTAAGATAACCCAACAATCATTTATACAATACCATAGAACATATGTCTTAATATAAGTCTAGTTCAGGATCATTGCGTGTTGAATTTCATCTTGTATTCTTATGTATGTATGTATATCTTATATTCGGTTATGTCAAGTTATTACTTCCTGAAATATAAATACCAATTTGACTTGACAACTAAAGAACAATCCTTTCAGTTCAACGAGAATAACAATTTCATTACAAAATGTCTTACTTTAGTTTTAGTGAAAATCCAAGTCAGCTTGATTTGTTAGAGTAAGTCAATATTGTCCAATCTTATTTTGTCTTGATGCCTATTGTCTAGTAACCATTGCTCGTATCCTTGATCTAAATAATTAATGAAATACCTGATTATGACTTGAATTTATCAGTCGGCTTTATAAGCACTTATAGTGATGCATATATTATATTGTTGAGAAAATAATAATGTCAATAGCTTGATTTCTATATGTTCTACTTTCGTATATTACTATTCAGATTTTATACCATAGAAGAGCATTTCTATTTTTGTAAAGTGGAATAATAAATCGCCAATCCGCGAAAACGTTTGTGACTTTTGTGAATTTCTTATCGTCACAAAAGCAAAATATAAATTAGATTAGGCAAATATAAAAACAGATTGCGTGATTTATCTAAAAAGTGTAGCGGCTTCAGACCATCGCTAATATGAATTTAAAAAGGTTCATTCAGGTTTATACAGCGCTCTAATAACGAGCAGAGAGCGGAATGAATGAAAATCAAATTGAACGCAAAAGGAAAACACGGTCCATTGAAATGGCGGCGGAATATTCAGTTGGATTCGCGGGTAGTTAACAGAGCGGACGATCCCTGTTCCATTGGCCGGTTTCGTGATGAAACTATTGCTCTGTTTATAACTACCAGTTATAACATTACCACTGGTATACATAGGTATAGCATAAGCAAAGGAGCATAGGCTCCTTTGAATAAAGTTATGTTTACACTTTGGTTTTGAGTCGAGTATTTTTGTACGGAACTCAAAATTCTCCAACAAGTAAAAACAAGTCCCTAATATCAGCTAAGAAGCAAAGGCACTACATACGGTATATTAAAGGAATAAATCACATTCCGAATTCAAAGTATGTTAGTCCTGTCTGTTAATTCTGACCACTATTGTGCCGAATTGCTCAGCTAAATCATAAAATATTCAGTGCTCATGATTTAGAAATTGAATCCTTTGTTCTTAGAATAATTGGGATTATATTATTTAATATTCAAATTGGTAACTGTTAAAACATATAACGCAGGCAATCAGCGGCGTCGTCAAGTATGTAAACGGCAATATACTTCCGCAGCACGTATTCGCTGTCAGATGTAGGCGTCGATCGACGATTGCGTCGCGAGATTGAAACTCGCCGTTTATTTTGACAAACACGCCTGTTTGATGCGATTGAGCGCAAACCGCGACGTAAACACATACATATATGTATACATAATACATATGTGACGTTCCCTTCGGAAAATGTTTCACTTCCCCGTTCCGTAATGGAAAGAACTTGAACGATCGAAAACTTAAATAAAATAAATAACCACGTATTTCCCAGTGGGAATGCGTAAATTACAGACAATTTGTATATTTCGGAAACTTTTTTTTTTAGTTTAGATCCTATATACTCGTAGTTTGTTTTTCACAAACATACAAGAGCGAGAATCTAACACTATTTTCTTCCTAAAATAAAATGGAATTCCCGGGCTTCCTAACATTTCGGATTTACATTTACAAAATGTGTTCCTTTTAGGAAACGTTTTATTCGTTGGAAGCTGGAAGTGCCTAGGGAAATGGTTGGAGTGATTTTTTATTCCAACAGAAATAGCTACGAATTTTACTCTATAGTTTTTGTTCAACTATTTTGCATCCATGGATGTTTAGATTTTAAAGTATCGAATTCACATGAAAGAAGCATTTCCATAGAATCTTTATATTTTACGGCACTCAAATGAGGTAATTGTGGAGTACTAATGATATTTCTTGTATCAAATGAATGAAAGATTTTCAAATATCTGTTTGCTTGTTGTCCTTTGAAAATATTTTATAAACGCTAATTTCAGACAGAAAATTATTTGATCATTAAACAAACGTTTTCAGTTATTTCGAGAACTCACATTGTGGGAATCCGACCCACACTTAGATCGTTTTTTAATAAACGTAATTTAAATTGCGTTTGCCATCTTCAACGTTATTTCATTTAATTTTCGTTGGTACTGCTTCAATTTAACTTTTCTCTGAACGTAAGATTATGAAAAGTCAGAACTCAAACCTCACAAAGTTAGAGAGACCTTATGAAATATATATTTTTTGCCCATTGTGACTTAGGTAACATTTTAGTGTTGATTCAGTGGTTGAAACTTTCCGTAAGACCTGGCAACAAAAAGAATTCAAAAAGTTTCCAAACAAATTCAAATTCAGAAGGATAGGTTTTATTGCTTTCTGTCAATCTAAATAAAACTTTTCGTGCCAAGAACGAGTTTTGTGTAAATGACTAAATGTAATCTACAGAACCAATCACAGTAATCTATTGTGATTTGATCAAATCGAATATAAATGACAAAATCAATACATGTAGTAATGGAACACCGGGAAGTTTTGTTGGACCTGTCATGAACCATAAAGTTGTCAGGGATTTAAATCGTTAAACCATACTACGACTCGCTTTGAACAAGGCAAATTTAAATTCTGAAGCGACAGTCGCTCCTTATGTAGATGCAATATACGTTATGTCAAACAAAATAATTTCACAGTTTTCTGGTGTCAGGGCATATCTGACCACTAGCGCTACCCGCGACTTCGTCCGCGTGGATTTGGTTTCCGCATACAAAGTATTATATGTACATACTATAGCTTAAAGTCTTCCTCGTCAAATGAACTATCCAACACAAATATTATTTTTCGAACCAGTGGTTACTGAAATTAGAACATTCAAACGAACAAACTCCTCAGCTATATTATATGTACATATTAGTATTAGTATAGATTTAAACCTATGAATGTTGTGCTTTGTGTGGCGATATCACGCACGCAATACGCGACGCTCATACAAACGCTCTTCATTATCACCTAACGCCGTAGAATGCGCACTGAATGAGGGGAAGGTATTATTGCTCATTTTGTGTTCCCGAGATGAGTCGAATGCGTAAATGAGCTTGCTGATGGACATGTATACCTTCATCTTTGTATCATATTAAATCTCTTCATATTATTGTAAACATAAGTCTACGTTATGTTGCACCTACTCGTTTATTGACTTGAAAAGCTTGTGAAAAATCGTGTCACAACCGATGATTGATTGCATCTAGCTAGCCTCTCCTCTAGTTTACCGGTATATAAAGTAGTAGTATCAGCCTATTAATGCAGGGCAAATGCCTCCATGATTTGAAATCATATTTTCGTTAAAAAGATGGGACCTCTATATACCTATAGCAGGATGAAAAAGGTGACAGATAATGATTCAATTGTAACCGTCGCCATTCATAACCAAGTTATGTCATTGTAGGAAAGTGTAGCACTACGCTTGTTTGTACCGTGTCGTCGGTTTTGTCTTAACATATTCCTATCATAACTAAACTATTTCAAATGGGAGGCATAAGCTCTTAGTACTGTCGTGGTTTTGTCAAAACATATCCCTAGTGTTTACATAAGTACGAGTATCGTCACGCGAGGTGTATTACACTTATCCTTGAGGTAACAAGCCCCTAACTGCGAGTATAAGATGCTTTCAGCATTGTTAGACTACAAATGAGTGATGTTCACGTGTTAGGTACATTTCTTGCTCTGCACAACAAGCGGTTGCTTAACGTCTGAACAAAGCTTAATGAATTCACATTTCTCTACCAGGTGGTAGTTCGTTTGAAAAGGGAAACATGTTACCGGCATTTTCTTTTTGAACATTCTGTTGATGTAATCGGGTGTAAATTAATTATGTTGAAAAACTCTTAATGATTATTGCTTGATGAACATTTTATGTTTTTTAATCAATTTAGTATTTTTTATGGATTATAAAAAATAATAAAATATATTAATGTTAGATTTATCTGTTTCATCATTTTTCATACTATAAAAACTTGTTTGTCGCCATTTTCAAACTAATAGTCCAAACGGACATTTCCATTTGAGAGAAAATATTTCTTGAATTTTAACAAGCTTCTCTGGAATAATATTGCACAGTCGAAGATGGAATAAGATCGTTATAATACCTGAACACTACAATTAACGTTTGTTCGCGAACGCAGCGAAGATATAATTGGGTAGGATACTTTGTAAAATTAAATTGTGCACAACGTTTAGTCATTGTTTTTTTATGAAGAATTTAAATTGAGATTTTTGCCTAATGTCTACCGATAAGCTCAATAATTTTTTGTTTCATCACATTCTCAACTTAAACAAATTAGTGTCTCTTCAAAAATGTTTTTGAAAACGCGTCATTTTAATGCTCTTAATGTTTCGAATTGATCGATTAAAAGTCATTAACTATTTAATGGTTACCCATTCCGGGCATTACCGACACACCACGTTTAATTGCATAGTTTCAGGTTATCGATCAATGTTGCGCCACCGACCTTTCATATCGGACAGGTACGTATAAATAATTATTTACCCAACGCCACATGGAACTTGCTTTATATGTATGTTAGCCACATGTAACTTGGTTTATACACATACTGTATAGGCCAACGGCGTGTTCATTTAGTCTATTGTCACGCAACACATAACCGAGACATGTTCCAACACGTTTCATTAGTTACAGACTACAATATGCATCAAGACCACTTATTGTGTACAGTCAGAGGCAAATGCCGTGTATCGAATCGCTTTCACGCACACTAGCGAGGTAAAGTTCACGGGAAACATACATTGTGTTGCTTTTAAAGGGTTTTTCAGGCCATTAAACGGCAAAGAGCAACACCTTTTTCGTCCAGGAAGTTTGTTCTGAGGTTAAGAAGTTTATTTTGAGGTTTAAACTTTTGGGACTATCAATTAGTTCACTTCGTTGGACTAGTGGCTTCAGTAGTTGTTTTGCCGTTGATGACCTAATGAGTATTGTCGCTTGAAGTACATACATTAATTATTTTGGAATATTATACCTCAAAGTCGGTGATATAAATTCAGGTAGAACGAAAGAAGAGGTGACAGAAACAAATTGGTTCAAAGTTGTTATCTGAAATCCACTTTTTAATTTATTTGTAATAATAAGCCAAGAAAAGCTTTTCAAAAGGTCGTTGGATTTGTACTTAGTTTTGACATTAAGCTGACTTTCAAGTGACTTTGCAAAAATACTTGTAAACGTGCTTTGAGAAATTATCGTAATTTAAAAAAGTATTATGTAAGCATAAGGTTATTTAATTTACAGAGTATAGGTTTACAAAAGGCCGGCAATTTAGCTACCAATTTTATGTTACGAGCTTTACCTACAATTTCGATGTAGATCGTGATAAGATTGTATTAATGTAAACCTTTTCTTAATAATTTTGCTATTTTAATGTTTGACCGAGTGGGCTCAGTAGTGCATGTTGGCATAAATATTTTTATCGGCCTTTACATCGTGGCGTGTTGACGTTTAATCAGCGGTATGTTTTCGTCCGTTACTTTTTAAGAGATTGATCAGTGTTTTGTTTTAGACAAAAAATGCGTAGACATTTTGAATGAGTTTTCGTTCAAGTGTTTATTCAGCTCTGTTGTTTATTACGATAATGTTTTACTCGTAATGTGTGTGATTTTATAAAACTACTTTTCATTTCAAAAAGGCATATTACAGTCGGTGAGTAGTTCTACAAGCTGTATTAGTGATTTTCGGTAGGATCTTCTTACTTCAAAATGTGTTTTACTTTGAAGGCATACTGCCACTGGGATTATTATACATACGGTAGAATGACTTTTCAAGCAATATAACATTATTTTAACTTACTTGTTTATGCATTTTTCTAATAAAATCCAAATTTTCATCCCAACTAACTATCGTAACTATAAAATATTCACTAGGAAAACCCATCAGAACAAACGCAGGTATCTCTATAGCGATCCTGGCACAAATTTGTATTCGGAATTAAGCCGCGGCTCTTGGGATTCAATGAGATTCTTGGTCTCTGAGTAAACTAGACCGCAATCGACTAGAAAGCAATGTATAATAATGAAACTCATTAAAGGTCTTATATTGCTCTGCAGAACAAGTAAATTAAAATGTATATTGTTATCTCACTGCGGAATAAAATCTAAAGTTAACGAAGCTTTTGCGGATTATTTTGTTAATATTCTGTTATGTTCACTCAACAATTTCCCGGAAATTTTATCGCTGATTGAAATTGCCAAACACCAATTGGAACCCAGATAAAACTGAATGTTACAATCGTTGATTTTCTCTCAAATATTCAGTTTTATTACACTGCCAAACTTTTTAATGACTCTCGACTCATTGATATTGTTAACCCATATAAAATCTCGTGCATATATTCGTCATACAATAGAGATCGATCTGAGAGGAAGCTTTGAAGAGGTGAAATACAATATGTTGAAACATTTTTTAAACCAACCGAATCAAACCTACCGACTCCAGCATGTGATAAGTATACGTACATATGTTTGTTACATGTTAACTAATTTGATAAAACTAAAGAGTTTGTTTCGCTAATATAAGGAACTACTATTTAGTTCGACTTCAAAACAAACCATATTTTTGCGTTGAATAGTCGAGGATTGCTTTAAGGTATAGTATAATACTCGTACTATGTGAGTGGAAACCGAAATCCACGCGGACGAAATCGTCGGCCGCTGGTAAATAATGTAATGATAAATAAGTCTGAAGTGTACATACATTTGTTACTTGAATAATATATCACGTTTTGGGCTTGATTAGTTAAACGTTATGTTGTATACAGAACTGTTGTTAGACACAACAGAACAACCAGACAGTTAATGACTATTTGTGAATGGCTGGAGGCCGAGCGCGACAGCAGCCGCTGTGGTTTTAGTGTCTAATTGACATTTAATTGCACACTTTACGTTTTTGGAAGCTTTTACACAGGAATTACAGACTAATCTGTGTTTACGCGTACAATAAACATCAAATGTAAACCTTCTAACAAATTAAAATGATATACCTTTAAAACCTTTTTATTTAATTACATGGAATGGATAAAACAGGTCTTAATAGTGCGAAGGATAAACTGTTTATGTTCAGAAAATACATATAGAGCCAAGCAAATCAGAACAAGGTAAATTGTGCTAAGTAAATAATGTGTGTTAGTTATAGTCTACTAAAACGCAACATATCTATTATTGATGTTATCAACAAAGCAAAGTAAAGTTGTACCATTTGTGAGGTTTACCAAAATATTATTATCGTCTATGAAATCAGTTCGTGTCAACGTTTAATTCTGGCTACTTGGGTCCGTTTCCGTGCGGGTCTTTAATTAGAACAAAGATTTTCATCATTAGATATGCCTTCGCTATACTTGAACCCGCTTTGATACAGGCTTTGAAATATGAAGCGACAGTCGCTTCACAAAGCGTAGTAACCTTGGTATTCTGCATAGGTCGTGCCAATCAAAACAATGCCACATTTTTCGGTTTTGGGGCATATATTAATTGGGGAATTAGAATTCTTTCGTGTTTCGAAGGAACGCATTTTATTAATTCGTGCGCCTTGGAGTTTTCACGGGCCGGCTGTTGGCAAGTTGGGTACTTATCGCCATCAAGCGCCGTTTGAATGGATTAATTAAAAATTGCAAGAACTTCACAAAAGGTTTCGTCAACTTTTTGTATCTGATTTATTATTGAGCTTGATGGTAATTTTAAAGATATTTTCATAATTGGAACGTTAATTTCAGAATATTATAAAATCGTCTTAACTAGGTGACTGAGTTTTTACCGTGAAGTGAGACCAAAAAGTGAGACCATCTAGCAGTTCTTCCATAGTCTTGTCAAAGACTAATCACTTCATACTAGTCAAGTCTAACCAATGTTCATAACTTTTAAGTATTTCGGCCCAACTACTCCCGACCCCAGATTAGATTCCATGGTTGACATTTTGGCCATTTGGTTACACTAGACCGATACTACTAACAAAGGTGTATGTATGTAAATACGTGCTACGTATTCTCCTAAACATATCTGTCATTTTCCCGTCTATTAAACATGGTCCCGCATTTTGCCTTCATATGAACTGAACTTTCCTTATGAACTGAACTTGCAAGCAGATGCTGCGTGTCACGGAGATGAAGATGCTGCGCTGGATGTGTGGAGTGACGCGGAAAGACCGCATTAAGAACTCACGCATCCGGGGTAGCCTTCGTGTCCGTGATATTGCAGATAAACTGCAGGAGTGTCGCCTACGTTGGTACGGCCATGTTTTACGGAAACCGGCCAGCTACGTGGGAAACAAATGTCTCACCATGCCACCACCGCCGGGTCCCGGAAGAAGGGGCAGGCCCAAGAAGTGCTGGCTTGGCGTCGTTGAAGATGACATGCGTGCCAATGGTCTTTCCACCCAGGATGCCCAAGACCGTGCGAAGTGGAGTAGGTGCAGCAGGAAAGCGGACCCTGGACTCCGAGGCAACAGCCGAGGATGCGACCGGGACAAACGCTAGGATGATGATGATGATGATGATGATGAACTGAACTTTCCTAACTACTGAAGCTGTGAAGTTAGTTCAATTGTCGTTAGTTCCGTAAACTAAAGTACAGAGTTGCTTAAGATGAGAGTAGTTATTAAGTTAAGCTGAGATCGTGCCCAACACACGACATAAGTGCTAACGAAATATTGACCGAACCGTAGATTTAAATCCTAAGAATATCTATGGTTCGAAGTTGAGGTAATATGCCCTCACCATACTTCGAACTACTCTAAAATTGGCACTAAAATTGGAAGCGATGGTCGCTTCTTATTGCTGTGACAGCATGTTGAAACTTACCTACGACATGTCAAACAAAATAATGCCACAGTTTTCTGTTGTCAAGGCATATCTTACGTTTTAACTCAACGGTCCCAACATTATTACAAGTAACGTTTATTTAGGCAGAGTAAACTGGTATGCTGGAACACACGAATGTATTTTTTACCTGTCGATAAACAATATAGCAGTAAATAAATATAACGTCGTTGATCCAGCAAATATGACCATCCGTAGAATAACATTCTGTTACAGCAACTTGAAACAACAAACAAATGCGACGTGTATGATGTATTATGATAAATATCATGTATTATGATCACTTCCCATCAGGTGACCTCCTTGTTTGCCTCTCATGATATTAAAAAAAACATTATCAAAAAATCGCTTTTATTTCGAATTCATGATTCTTTGGCATATGTGAGGAATTGAATAGGAAGTGCCCCAGTAACGCACGCCATCGTACAAGACTGAAAGGTCCGAACCTTATTATTTTCACTCGACTGTATCCCTACCGCTGTCATCGCCCAACACGACTAAATTGGATAGCGGAGAAGTACTCGTATCTCAAGGTACAGTTCTCGATATTCTTCTTATGTAAGAGGGAGGCAAACGGGCAATAGAGTGAGCCGATGGTAAATGATCATCGCTGCCCATGGACAACAACAACTCCACAAGGGTCGTAGATGCGTTGCCTACCCATTAAAGCTTAACCCAAATGAACTGTGACTACCTAAGAACTACTATGAAGACCTAAGTCAGTAAGCAGAAACATAGCACAACAGATGAGAAGTGCTACTTTACTGTGGTCTTGTCTTATTCTCAGAAGAAGACTTTTTTTTTCTTTACGACATCTGGCTAGATTTCTACCAAGATCGCACGCCATCTTGCAAGACCTCGTCGCGAAGGGTCCGAACCTTATTGTTTTCACTCGGCCGTGTCCCTGCCGCTGTCATCGCTCAACACGACTAAATTGGGTAGCGGAGAAATACTCGTATCTCAAGGTACAGTTCTCGATATTCTTCTTATGTAAGAGGGAGGCAAACGGGTAATAGAGTGACCTGATGTTAAATGAATATGGCTGCCCATGTAGTCATGCTCTCTTTAGTGTCATCGCCATCTAGAGCCACCTTCGGGGCCTGGTCTGTTTATTTTGATTCATAGACATCAACAACTTCACAAGCGTCGCAGTTGCGTTGCCTTCCTATTAAACCCTCTTAAATACCGTGAAGTCCTGAAACAACAGATGAGAAGTGCCACTTTACTGTCGATTTATCTTATTGTCTGTCGAAAACTTTCTTTTACAAACCTACATCTGGCTAGATCTCTACCAATAACGCACGCCATCTTGCAAGACCTCGTCGCGAAGGGTCCGAACCTTATTGTTTTCACTCGGCCGTGTCCCTGCCGCTGTCATCGCTCAACACGACTAAATTGGATCGAGGAGAAATATCCCAAGGTACAACGTATAAATCCTCGATATTTTTGGAATGTTTTCAACAAGATTAATAACTGAATTGCTTATTAGAGAAGTTTGAACAATTTGAGTACCTTGCTCATTGTCTGTCGGGAGAAGAATGGAAATGTACAACAATTATTACACCTAATTTACTATTAAGTAAATAAATTTTAATTGAGAACTTGTAAATAGATCTAAATACTTCAACTACAATAAGGTTTTGTTGATCTGAAAAGTTTTTACCGCGTTGAGGAAAAATATTTTTACACAAAATTCGGATACAATGGACAGTACGAAATTAAAGAGGTATTGAGTATCATATTCCCTTTTAAGGACGAAATAAGAGTATAACTCAATAGATAAGTAACGAGGTCTCGATTGTTCTATAAATATACTAATGGGACTCCTATTTCGCTTCTTTGGACGTTCATAATGTTAGTTAAAAATATGCTTTCTACGTTAGAAGCCTGTAGGACGTACGTACTTTATGACATTTATAATTACTTTATAACTTTCTTCTGGGAATGTACAAAGCTAACGTTTATTTAACCTTGTCTTTGAGCTATTTAATTACATAAAACTAAATTGATACAAGTTTAGCTAATATGAATAGCTTAATAATAAGAAATGCGTCATTATTTGAAAGAATAAGGAACAATTTCTTATGTTCCCATATGTGAAATCATTGAAAATTTTAAAAAATCAAGTGTACATTTTATATCTTGACCAATTTCAGTGCTATATTATTTAATAAGAATTTGATCTTTCGAGTTTTCTTCCAACTTCAATAAGTGTGGAATTTGTTCGATTCTTTGATTGCGTTGACCTGCCATTCTGGAATTCTTCGAGTCTATTGCGTCTGGAATTCTAATAACGTCAGAGTCGCGACAAGATGTTACGCTTCCGTTCCTTTCGAGGTGTTATACTTCAAAACGATTTAGACCAAGAGGACGCGGGTTTGATCTCCACATAGCATAACATTTTTGTGCATGAAATGTCTGATTTTACTGGTCCAAAGTTACATTTGTGTTACCTTTGATATTTGTATGACAAGTGCTCAACCTACTTATCATGGAGTCAGATCAATGCTTGTGATACTCTAAGGTATTTGTTGAGTTCGGGAGGGTATACGGTTTTAAAGGCGGGCAATGCATCAGTGACCCTTGTGCCTTGTGGGGTTGTTGATGTCCATGGGCGATAGCGAACATTCATAATCAGGTGACCCTATTTCTTTTTTGCCTCCCTTTAACCTAAATTCATTTATTATTTAAAGTAAACAGTCGAAAATCACGACGCAAAAGTAACACGCGTTAACATGTATCGACATTATGCCAGCAGGCGACTGTCATTATGTTCCCGTAAATCCCATTTCGATGTTAATGCGATCAAAACGTTGATCCGCATAATCTTCCGAGCCGTTAACACGTGACATTAACGTATGCTCACCACTCATCTCACATCTTGCCTAAATACTGCGTGCCGGCGTATACGATAATGATAATCGCGTAATATATTAATCCTCACATATTCTCCCTTGGGCTGAAGTATCAATACACGTCCTTAACTTAATACAATAAGGCTTATAATCGACAAGATGTTTTTGGCGGAGTTTAGTAATTGTTCGGGGGCTTGTCGTTATTATAGGAGCAATTAGATAATCTTGTCCCTTGATGATCTAGCACTTAGCAGATGCATAAATGATGGCATGTGTTGTAGCGGTGTTATTAATAAGACAAAATCCTGAGGATTAATTCAGCCCTGCCTACAGGGCATACTCTATTTTTGTTACAACCGTTTCTTGATTGCGAATCCCATTATGCTTTAATGTCCTTTAAAACAAATTATTTTTCCAATGATGTGGCTTGTTTGAAATTAGTTCATTGACAAAGATGTTTTTTCGTTCTAAACCTTGATTAAATCAAGAAAAAATCATTGTAATTCTTAACAATGATTGAACCGCACAGATAAAGTGTCAAGTTTAGGAATATCCAGAAGGTGACTCCTTTTTTACAAGAACTAATCCTATGTATCTTGCAAGAAGCAATTTCCACAAAAGAGTTATAGACCGCCAGTGATTTATAACTAATCGATTTTCACTGCTCATTCCATCTATTGTGTTTTTTCCCAATAGGCTACAATCCAGAGCCGTAAAAAGTTATGAGAATAAAAAAGTGTATATTTAGTTTTAATACCGGCGGAATATGGTGGTGATCAAGATTTTTTCTTTTGTCAAGTGTGTTTTACGGCAGATTATAGTGCCACAAACTTATCTGCCCCGGTGACGGCGTCGCTACTGCCTACGTATTGTTGTCAAATAAATTGACGTTTCCATATGACTGCGCTTAGTTCCAATTTCAGCCACCCGCACAGATATGTTTGTGGCAGATTACAAACGTTAACATTGTTTACCACTTATCTCGCTTGTGCGGGGTTGTACTCGATGCCGGCGAGTGTAATGGCGGCGTAATGTATTAATCCTTCCGTGTTTGCTTCCCACTGGGCATGAGGTCTGCGTAATTGCTCGAACAGACGTAGCCTGCTGCAATACACGATGTGACACATGTAATCTTGGACAAGTGTAAACTAGAATATGGATACTAGGATTTATTTAGACAATATACGTGCTTCTACCATTCTTCAATCAACTTCTTCATGCTTAGCGTCAAGGAGTATCTTGCTGACCATTATGGTGATGCCAAAGGATAGGTTACCATGCTCTGATGATGCCCGCAAACATTGTCATGGCAATTAAGGCTCCTTTTTTGCTTATGATCGCACTTGAGGAGTGGAGCCAATAAACTGTTATTCTATAAAATACACCCTATTGTAAGGACATTGACCTATCACCGAGGGATTTTCTGTTTAAATTGCGTACGGACATAGGAATGCGTCTGTCTAGCCACCTGTCTACGCCTACGTCAGTATGCTACTCAGTGCAAAGTAATATCAGCATCTAAAATAAACAAGCTTCACAACCGCTTTAAGACAACCAATTAGAAGCGTGTACCTGTATTTTGTCGGAAGTGTCCACTATAAATAGACAAACATTTCTATTCCGCGTAGGTTCCTGCAACTGTAACTCTGAGAGTTCATTTTAATTATCAAACTGTTTACTTGCTAATTTCAGGAAACCTGTTCAGTAATGTAGGTGTGAAAACGTAAAGGCAGAGTAACTTTTTCATTCTCAGTATAAGTGGGGATTATACAATTGTGTTTAAATTACTTTCAGCAATTCATAAAAGCAAGAGACATGGGTCCCGTATTAAGTGTTAATGAGAATATCAACGTCAGTCGCTCCAGAGGTCTGGGGTGTAGGTCTAACATAACGGCTGACATTTGTTTATCTCGAATGTTCTAATACATGCGCAAGTTTGCTAAATAAAATGGAATGACCTCTATTTGGACATGTTTATTTAGGTACTGAGTAAAATATTGAAGTGGACGCTTGTACTTAAGTTTACTTTTTGTTTCTAACGAAAAAAAATGTACAAAAACATAAAACAATAACACATTTATTTAAGGAGTAGACATACAGCTTCTTGTAAAATACTGCAATAACATAAAGTGTATTTCAAGGCAAATAATAACAATGTTTAACGTAGATTTTATTTTCTTCACATTTTGTTAATTGCAATTGAATGAACACAAGTTCTAATTGAGTCTGGACATTTCAGTTGCTTTATAATACCCCAGGTTGTGTAACTAGTTAATTAATATTCAACCGTGGCAAAAGCATTCAAAGGAAAGCTTACGTTTTATTTTCATGTGGTAATCTCAGTCTCGCCCATCGCGAGTTAAAATGTTAATAAGATGGCAGTCGTAACGGTCCCCCGTATAAAGAAATAAAAGGATCATATGAAGGTACTTTTATTGAATAATTTATTAAGTGTGAGGCTGAATTATTTATCTCTATTAAAGAGACAAAGGCCCATTGTCTCTATAAATTGTGAGGAGCCCGTACCCTAATAAATGTAGGTAGTAAGTACCAACAGTCGATAACTTTATTTCGAGGTCCCACTACGGTACGAAGAACTTTAGTTCGCAAAGTTCCATATCAAAATTTAATCTATCTGGATAATAGTAATGGAGTCTTTTGGAACTTTTGGTCGTATATTTATTAAGTCACACTATCGACCAGTTCTCTGACTGTTACAGTACAATGATATTTTATTTTCATTTGTTTTATTACATACCTGATGGTTAGTGATCACTGCTGCTCATAGATATCAACAATTAACATGGTCACATATGCGTCGCCTGACTTTAGGACCCCATATCTTCCCCAACTGACCTCTGGCGGCCTTACTCACCAGCAGTAACATAGCACAACAGTTTAGAAGTGCTACTTCGCTGTGGTCTTTTGTAAGGTAGACATACTCCCCAGACAAGCGGCTCTTTCAAGTGCAAGTTCCACTAAGCTCTAACCTCTCTTAAAGCGTTCTGCTATTGAAATTCATCTTGTATATATCTACTTTCATTTATTTCAATTGCGGGTTCACCGACTTAAATGGAAATACCTTCAATGTGGGCGAACTTGGATGCTCATTTTGTGGTAGCTCTGATTAATGTTCTGTGGTCAACACATGTACTTGGGATTCCAGGACGAAAATTAATGTGACAGTCATTTAGTAGGTGTTGCCTGTCTACATAGATAGTACTGTATATTAGAGTTTGTGTTTGTAGGTCGGTTGTCAGGTCTCTGCGATGATAATGAAATCAGTGATTTCTTAACTCCTTCTAAAACAATCAGTGTTTTAGTCACAAGAGTGATCGTCTGATAAGCAAGAGTACTCTCAAGTGTCATAACAAGAAATTTAGAGTAGATACATCATTAGAAATATACATCATTTAATAAACCTTTACCAGGCTTTTAATTGAAGTCTTTCACAGAAGCAAATTAACATCAAAGACAAGTAAGTTTACATTTGACAAGTACATAATAAATGTACGTAATAACGTTCAGATCTTTATTAACAACATGTTAGTTTTACTGGAGCCTATAATATCTCTTCTGTAATACCTATTGTTATTATTATTAGCCTATAGCTATACTGTCCCTCTGTAATACCTTATATAATAAAGCTGAACAGTTTGCTTGTTTGTTTTGTTGAACGTGCTAATCTCAAGAACTAGCTAGTTCGAATTGATAACATATTTTTGTATCGGATAAACCATATATACTGTATCTGTATGTTTTAAACACAAATTACACAATTGTTATAAATTCTTCTCATTAGGATCAAGAAACTGTTGGAAAGAAAAGTAATTAATTGTACATTATAAAATGTTGTTCTTCCCGCGGATTCCTAAGTTCTGTACCAAGAATGAAAACCTAAATTTAAACAATTTGTAACGAAACATCTGCCGATATTTTAACAAGATTCGCAAGGTTATTTTAAGAGGCAAACGTTATGTATTGTCTTATTAATTTAGATTGAGTTGATTAAATTAGCGTTGATATCAATAACATGACTCTTCAGTTCGTTCACCCTAAACCATGTTGGAACGAGACGTAGTTAATCTTAATCAACACAGTAATAGAGAAAGCTTTTCAAATTTAACTGGTAAATAACACGAGGAATTTGTTGCAATATTAATTTAACAAGTTGTGGCGCTGTTATCAAAATATTTAAATCTCGCAACGTTTAATCAGTGCCAAAGAAAAATTTAATCTCTGGAATAAAAATCTGTAAGGACATTGTAAAGTGCGCAGAAGGAATTTTAAAGAGGAAGGTAGTCTTTTTTTTTTACTTTTCAATGGAAACTGACGTAAATATTAGAGCTGCCTGAAGTTAGAACAAAGGAAGCTTCTGTCACTAGATCAACCAGAGAATAAAAGGTTTCCTTCAAAAAAACGAAAAAATAGGATAGGTATTGTCTTCCGTTTGTGAGGTTTGTCCGCGAAGCGGTCGGTTTTTCTTCAAGCTGTGAAAATATGCTGGCACTATATAATTTTAATACACACGTTTTGTTATTACAAACTAAATAACGAGACACTTTTGATGATTCAAGTATTGTTTTACATGTAGTTATCCTTTTTTAAGAAAATAGAAGTACTTTTAACGGGATGAAAATTATTCGTTTATCAAACAATAAATAATCCAATGTGAATTCGACGTCCTTCATGTCAATACTCATATATGAAACAATGCTGAACAAATATGAATTCCTTGTTAGTCCTCGAACCCGAATATGAAAACGCTGACTGGCTAATGAATTCTTGATGTTTCGATCTGCTGTCAGGCCGTGACTGATGAAACGATCACCGGTTCAAACGAACCCGTCCGGAGCCCTCCCTCTCCTCCTTGTATACGAGTAGATACGTGTATACACGAGTAGATATGAGTATGATTGAGCGTTACGTCACGTCATCTAGTATCACAGATGAAATTACAGTTTTCCCATTCAATTGACATCGAACTTGTTGGTGAATACGAGTATATGCACATGGAATGAACACGAGAGATATTAAAAAAATGGAATCGCGAAAGTGCTTTGTTTATTTTGTTGGGTGTTTTTAATTAAAAGTATTCGAGCGTTTTTAATTGTTTTAATTTAGTACTCATTTGTGCACTTTAAATATCTTGCGTACCTGGCCGATCGAAAGATCGGCCGCCATGGTCGAAAAATCGACCGGAAGGGTATTATATCTTCATTGAAGAGAGGCACTGGTATCGGAGAGCCGATGCAACCATCGACTTACAGCCCATAGATATCATCGCTTTGAGAAATACATAGTACCTCGATCTTTAAGGATAAGTGCCTTTGGCTGATTTACTCAGCGGAACGGTCATTCTCTCCGGTCGAGTTACGTGGATTTCCCGCGTTAAATGTTTCCACATTGTATGTATAACAAAATACATATTTTGTTTACATTACACCCATATCACGTTTTCAATCTTATTCATAAATCCGATTCAATTTGTTGAAAACCCGTATCTATTGTTTAATCTAAACAATCACTCTGAAATTTTCGCCTCTAAAAATATACTCGGGGTAAATAAATGGGCATTTTAGATTTTACGAAGTTTTTCCGAGCTCGATTTAGGGTTTAACAGACACGTAATAGAAATATTAGGGTGCAAAATCTTCTGGGGTGGTTTATACAAAGCTTCAGGCAGAGAATCTCATAATTTTTATTAATTTGTAAATTATACTTTGTTAAAACAGCTGTGAGAGAAACATTATATTTCTGGATCATGTAAAACTTCATTAGGAAGATAATCTACGAGTTTCCGTAGGCAGCTTCTCTTGTATCGATTTCACCGTTCACTTCTGGGAATATAGTATATGTATAGGTATAGTTAGGTATAGGCACATTAAATCTCTCATTAGCTAATGAATTTCTGAAGCTCGGTCCGTCCACGCTAGAACTTACTCTAACGTTTAGTTTATATTACAAGTGAAGTTGTGGACTTTCGGAAACTGCGAAAACATGATTTGATTAGTTTAGGAATAGTAGACTAGCATACATTATTTTAAGTTAAGTTCGGCATGTTGTTGTTGTTGCAAATGTTCCAGTATGTTTGATAGTTTTTCTTGTCGTTCGACTGAGCCTTTGGAACATTAAAATATTTGTCTAATACGCCACGCGCTATGAGTGAATAGTGAAAATATGTATCACTTAATTTTGATAACGTTTAATTGATAGCTTTTTCATAGTACAAATGTCCTTCTATTTTCGAAAGCAAAATTATCCTAGATTATCCTAGCGACTCACTTTTGTCTAATGAAGAATAATTTATCTGACACTGATGATATCTCTGTACTGTGCTAGTAGTGAGTAAATGCAATTCCGTCGGCTGGTCGATCCGGCGAGCATATCGACAGTCGTCGGTGTGCTACATGTATCAAGCATTCACGACAACCTCCCCTATTAGCATTCGCTCATTTGTGACGTGACGTCAGGACAATCTAGGACATTAGTCGTATAGTTGTAAAGTCCTACTAAGTAGTTATAATTTGTAGAGAAATGGCAACAATTGTTCGTAGTACCATTTTTGGCTGGGATCGGAAGTCCCTTTTTGAATGTATTAGCGCCCGCGAATCTGTCTGCGTGGATATCGTTTTCTGCACACATAGTGTTAAATTAAGGTTAAAAAATCTTCCTCGACAAATGAACTGTCCCACACAAAAATATTTTTTCAATCCAAACCCGTACTTTCATCAGAAAGTAAATCAATCAGTTTGCTTGTTTGTTTATTTGATTAAATATCAATTTAATCAAATAAGCAAACAAGCAAGCTCTTCAGTTTTATTACATAGATAAGTTACTGATGCCAGTCCTGTAGCATGCTAGTAGTGAATTAATACAATTCCGCTTACTGACCAATAATAAATCAGTTTAATAATAATAAATCAGTTTATTTTCCACCAAAACATTACATATTGTCTTATACACTCCCTCTGATCGACAATCTACATTCGACAGTCGTCGCATCTACATTTGTACATTGAGCATTCACAACAACCTCCCCTGTGCGTTTTAATTAGCAGTCGCTTATTTGTGACGTGGCATCAGGACAGGACGATATACAACGTGGTCGTATCAACTTGATTTAGTCGCACGTAGTCGTATGTATTGGTTTGTAATCGAACGTACGACCGGAGGCACTTCCTGGCAGTTCAATAATTAGCATTTATGCGTTTGACTTAAGGGCGGTACAAATAACGTGCTGTTGTTTAAACATAGTAATAGAAAAACAATGGCTTTTGAATACGGCTGTACGTAACTATAAATAATATTCGTTTTTGGAATTATCGTATGTCGATCTATTGAAGTCATTATTTTTAAATTTAAGTTATAGGACTAATAGTCTATAATAATGGACATAATAGGTGTGATAATAGCAATGCAATTAGTCAACCTTAAACATGCTATTTTACCACACGACAATTATTTTGACGACCTACGTCTAAGACAATTTTGGATATTTATGAAATTGAGCTAGATAACATAAAATACACCGACATTGGGTATCATTCAATTGATCCACTTGATGTACAATCTTTGACCTCTTGTTTCCATATACTAGGTTAGAATATAACCTTATTTTTTAGGACTCGAATGTCGGCTCTCCGGTCATTTCTTACGAACCCTATGCTGTCCCTGAATTACATAACTAATTAACCAAATGGCTTCCGACTAAAACAGCCGTATAAAGCCCGCAGGCAGTCAGACACGGCTTTATTTAACCATACGTTTGTCCGTACTGGTGGTTCATTAGGACCACTCGTTAATTGTTACGTGCGTCCCGCGCTTCTACGGCACGTACGGACACCCGTCATTACCCTTTATTACAATAATGTGCCGCGAATAAAGCTGAAAATGATCAGATTTTTTAGATTAGATATGTAAAAAGATTATAGAGATATTTTATACTAGCGGCCGCCCGCGACTCCGTCCGCGTGGATTTCTTTTTTTCGAAATAAAAAGTAGCCTATGTTCTGTCTCAGGGTCTAAAGATTGTCTGTACCAAATTTCATCAAAATCGGTTGCGAGGTTTAAGCGGGAAAGCGTAACAGACAGACAGACAGACAGAGTTACTTTCGCATTTATAATATTAGTTGGGATTGATTCTGTCCGTAGTAGTAGTTTTATTTCATTATGTATAAAGAGTTTATAACTGTAATGCGCGATTAAATCGACGTTAAAAATGTAGTAGATTTTTTTTTAATTAATAATCAGATAAAGTACTTATGCCACGACTCACGTGACAGACAATAAAATAGCATTAGTCAAGACATTTCATAATTTGTGCTGCATTTGAATTTTGTAAAATGATTTCAGACAAGAAGGGAGTCCTCTTTTTGTTCTTAATTAATTTTTATTTAGTCTATTTTCATATTCGTATAAACATGTACAAGAACTTATTCATTTTACATCGCCAACTAATTAGAACGGTGATTAAAACTGCGTGATTTCATAACACAAAGGACGTAATTGTACATAGTTTCATTCATATTCTCGATAATCGTATAAATTTAACGCAATACAAAGATGAAATTTTAGTCTATTTTAAAATATGCTGAATCGCATATTACAGAACATAAAAGAAAATGTGGTGATAAAAATATTTATTAATATTCAAAAGCTATCCAGAGTAAAATACCCAATAAATCAATAAGCTGCTGAGGTTTCCATTTTTTTATCCAAATCAACATTTCATTTGGACGTAAATGCGATTAAATTCATGAATGGATAATAATAAATAGTGCCGCTTTTCACCTGAATCAGGACTCAAATATTACTGGCAGCTTTACTGCGAACGCAACTGCAAATAAAATATAAAACCATTTGTACATATTTCGTAAATTGCTTCAATTTATTTCACTTAAGTCGTAAGTACACTTTAATATAATTGTGGACATAACTATCTAATAAATATGCACAGCGAAGGATTTAATGAATATTCATTTTCATGACAGCTGGGCTAGGCTTAACTTAGATGAGATAGTGCCACTTTGTGGGGATATTACAGATTTGCAAATATGATGAAAATTAGAATGAATGAGCGCGTTTTGAGGCATATTACGTTTTTGGGTACCTATCTATGTTATTTAAACATAGGTAAAATAAAGCAAAGCGGTGTTAACCTTTTCATTGTTAACCAACAACAATTTTCTATGTAACATATTTTGTTAGATTAATTAATACTAGCGGCCGCCCGCGACTCTGTCCGCGTGGATTTCGATTTCGAATATCCCATGTGTTATTCTGATGTATAAGCTATATTGTGGTAAAGTTTCATTCAAATCCATTCAGTAGTTTTTACGTGAAAGAGTAACAAACATCCATACATCCATACATCCATACATCCACACATCCACACATACAAACTTTCGCCTTTATAATAGTAGTAGGATTATTATTCTAACGTTATTTTAAGTGTAATGCTACGTAATGTACGAGCCATAAGGTCTAATATTCTAGTGGAAATGGATCAACTGCCGCTGATCTAACGTTTCAGCTCGACTACATTTCTCTTTTATCGCATGTGCCGACACATTCGATAAAAGATGTAGGTGATTTAAAGTCCAATTAAAAGTAGATCTTCCTTGGATCTGAATCGTCTGCGCTTAGGAACCGAAGGCTATATACATATAACCTTATTTGAAAATCTTTTATACCTGCAGAGGGGTGATAGATACCCAATTCATTTATGCGTTTGTTTGTGTTTACTTATAATATTAAAACCTTAACAGTCACAGAAATTAGTTGTAACAAAACCGATCATTTTGATTCTTTCGTTATAACCACATAGTATTTATAAAAAAAAACTATACTTGTAACGAGAAACCAATTTGAATGAGGTTTTTTATCAGATATACCTAGTTCTTCAAGAAAAAGGTAGAAACGCAGATAATTTTATTTGCGACTAATACAACGTATGATACTCTTTCCTGGGGATCTCTAATGAATCACCTTCCCCCGTGTAGCGTTGATGGGTTGATCTGTGGCTACGTATGTTGCATCGAAAGCCATTGATCGTCCAATCACGGACCCACCGGAGCGGAGAACTCATCGGCTGGTATTGACGACTGACGAGTTCGCTCATATGTAGCCTGCTCTAGGCATTGCTTACTATTTACATTTGTGATTGACGAACTGTATTTTTTTAAATGATTGTTCCATTTTTAAAAATATTGTTTATTTAGCATAGGTTTTTTGCATGACTGATCGTATGATTCATGTTTTTTTATTTAGTACCTACCTACCATTAAACTACATAGATGGTCGTCAAAATACTGCTCATTTAATTTGAGTTTCACTGAACAATTAAGTATAAACCAATTTGCACTCGTTTGCTTGCGCTATAAGAGGAGCGAACTTTCCCTGTGTTTCATTGGTGACTTGATCTACCTTTTTGGATCATGACAAACCAATCGTAAAATAAAGACAAATGTATAACATATGAATGCGACAACTAAATTAAGAAAGAGTAGAAGAATGATACTTTTATTTCACTAAAGACCACTTTATTTCACTAAAGACCTTTGAATCCAATACGAAAGCGTACGATCGAACACTAAACGATTCCGAATGGCTACTTACCGCCAAAACGATTACACTCGTAAAAGCTACGTAATGCTCTTTTCAAAACGCTAAGAGTGTTTAATTTCAATAAAAATCTGTTATGAAAACCATCCGTTTGTTTTATGGCAGTGATAAACGAGCATCGGGATGGGTTGTTCACACGTACTCGTGATGCCGGTAGCACTCTGTCTTGTGACGTTTATTGTGTGACTGATCAATGGCTGCCCGGCGGGATGGACGCTCATTTGTTTTATTTGGAAACGTTGGAAAATGAATATCATGATTTTTCATATTATTCACACAACAAACATTTGTGTGCATGAACATGTATGTATAATTGTAATAGGTACCACTGTTGAGTCTAATATTTTTAACACAAGTGCTTAAGCTACTTAACACGGAGTCAAATGTGATGTTGTGTGATATTTATTTATTTGGAAGCGTTGGATGAAAACTGGTGTGAATAAGTTGTAAACTTCAGTCGTCTTATTAGAAAAGTGATCTCGATAGAAATCTATTTTGGAACAGAACCAGCGGTTGTGGTTCTGCTCCTGCTGTGTTTGAGTGAATGTATAGAACTAATAGAGTGCAACAAGTTACAACACTCACCCACACATTTTCTTATCCATCTCCGTACACGTAATATCGTGCCAAGTAACGTTTTTACAGAATGACGACCAACCCTCTTTACTTCATAATATCAACCTTCTTTCCTACATTTGACATCCCTACCCAGATATATATTCTACATACTATGTATATAGACCAATTAATTAAAGCCTGCACTCGTTACCTGCGTAGAATGTGGGGTCGGCCGGACGGGAAGCGTTTCACTAATTTTAGGGTTTACATTCTCTAATTAAGTACGTGGAAATGTAGGTGAAAATATCCGTGCATGCGGCAGATGTTCGGCATATTGCAGGGGAAATAATAATATTGTTTTTCAAGGTTTTTGGTAATGAAGGCCAAGCTTGCTTAATAAAATGATACGTGTAAAAATAATAATATTATGTGAAGACCCAAAAGATTGAGGTATGAGAAACGGACATAACGCAACCTGTAAATCGAGTAGTGAATTTCTTCTTTTGAATTATTGTTATTAAATCATAATTTATCGAGTGAAATGTATTTCCAATATCAGTAAAACAAATCGTGATACCAATTACCGATAAATCTACCTAAAGGGATTTTGCTCTGTAAAATACACCATTTTGCGTAACTTGTTATTTCAACGTTCATTAAAAATATTCCAGCATTTAATTTAATCGTAAAACCTTCTATAAAATAACGACTAACTCCTGTAAACTGTTTTTAATCCATTCAACTAAGTTGCCCCGGACACAAATTAGATTGACTATTCCTGGAAACTTTATTTTATCTGCCATGGACAGAACTCTTGTTACCGGCGCTGCATTTGAATAAATTACGAACTAGTTCAAGATAATATTTCCGAACTATTATTGCGGTTCCAATTTTATTTTAATGATTGAGGATTTACATATTATTTTACCATTTCACTCTCTTAGCGCTTGTTTAAATGTAATGAACCATTTTGTGAACTGCTTAAGATGTACATTTATCCGTATAGTTAAAAAAAACGAAACAAAATCCGTTGCATATTTTCAACAATCAAAGTAAACCACATGTAGGGACGAAAACTCTTTCATATAAAGATACGTAAAGTTCACTTATGTAGAAATTCCCTAAAGATTCACTTATCCTCATGTGCTATCCATATAAACGCCTTTGTATAAGGTAAATAAAATTCCAAGTCCGCCACCATAGGTTCTTAGCTCCTCACATAGCGTAACTTCTGCCGTGTTATCGCGTAAGCAGCGATTTCCGAAGTTCAAGGAAAACGCGGAGGAAAATCTCTGTATTATTTTCCCTAGCGGGCGGACTTGTTTATATTTAAGTTGAATGGCGATGCGATGTAGGAGCGTTCCCGTCGTTTCCTGCTCATTCATGCTTGCCTCAAAGTGTTTCCTTGTGGCTTATTACCACGATATGCTGGAGCTGTATTGTTACTTTGTAAAAGATTTGTTCGTAATTAATGAATTTCTTTCACGCATACTTTTATACGTGTTCATTGTTTGTTAGTCTACGCGTTTATATGTGCAAATAACGATATAAGGAAACTATATTATACGCTTTGACTATTTCAGTTTTAAATAACACCGGCCAAAGCGATCCAAAATTGTTCATATTTTACTACGTCGTTATTAAGAATTCAATAAATTATTAGTTCGTTTTGCCACATTGCAATATTTATAAAAATACCATCGATCTCATGCAAGCTTAGCTTTATTTGAAACCAATCAACTGCCACCACTCAATTATTATACTTTTTATTGAATCTGAAGCGGGCTGTAATCCATCACTACTCACTGAATGATCGTATAGGAGAGATAAAAATGCCGATGGAAAATCTGAAATTCGCCGGCTGCGCTATTTCGTCGTGCGAATGTGGAAAACAGAGCGGAACGCTAACACGACGGAACCTAATTGGGCGAAATTCTGGACGAATTGAATTTCGGACAGCGCAAACGGTATTTAACAGAGGTATTTCCGAAGGGGTGGAATAGATAGACACAAAAATATCTCACAACATCACATTCCTACATTGATCTGATTTCGTGTTAAATAGCTTATGCACTTGTGATACAGATTTAAATGATAAATAAATGCCTTGGACTAACACACCAATTGCCTAGTGGATGCCAGGGAACGGATAGTCATACTTAAATACTTTTATAAACATCCATGATATGAGTACAAATTCCGATGTTCATCACACAAACATTTGCCCCTAGCGGGATTTGAACCCGCAACCTTTGGTTTTGTAGCCAGGGTCTCTTGCCACTCGACCAACGGGCCTATCAATAAATATGTATATCAGAATCAATAGTGGCATAACAAATGTACTTAAATAGCTACATGGCCTAACACCCAGACCAGGACAAACATACATGCCCATCCTAATTGACCCTGCAAACAAAATTTTGTCCTCGGCGGCGATTGAACCCGCGACCTGTTGGTCTAATAGACAACTTCTTGACCATTACACCAAACAGCCCCCCCCAGTCCCCTCAAGTGATGCGTGTTATTTGTACGTCAGAGCCAGCGACAGGACATGGATGGGTTTCTTTGTGCTTACTAATCATTTCCTGGCCTTTACGACGTCTGAGTAAGATCGAAAGACTGGAGTACGAGAAACAATCCTATATTATTTGTAGAGCATCTGTGAGCAGCTTTTCCTGTGTTTGTTTATTGATAATAGCCATTTCGTTCATCGACTTGTGGATTTGAGTGTGTGTTATGTTTGGTCAATGTGAGTGTTGTTACAAGGTGAAACATGTTATTTTATGAAATAGAGGTAAATATATGTTTCTTTGTGTGCTATGTTTGGTCAATGTGAGTGTTGTTACAAGGTGAAAAAGGTTATTTTATAATATAGAGGTAAATATATGCTTGTTTTGACGCTATGTGAGTACCGGTACATATGGGTATTTGCAAGACCAATACGCTGCCGGTCTTATAAAAAATTATATAAACATGGGTCAAATAACCCATCCACACAAAATTTTGTGTTGATAATAATGAAAAGACTATGTCGTTCCGCACAGCGACATTTCGAACTGTCCATTAAGTAGTTTGAAGTAATGTTACCCGTTCCATTACTTTGATTGATTCATTGCCTTACACCCTACTCAGGGCTAAGCCGCAAAATTACTCTCCGCAAGTTTAGGTAAATACTCTAGCTGTCATATAATTCAAGTTCATCAGAGTCATCAGTATATTAAAGTGTCTTCGGAGTTAAATTGAGGCATCAATATTAGATCGTCTGTGGAGATTATGTTCTCGATGGTTTGACCAATGGCATTAATATTCAATCTATGATTTGCAGTGCAGTCGAATTGGATTAGAATAATTAATGAATGGATGACTGAAGATAAAAGTTGTCAATAGACTTTTATCTACTCACCACTGTCTAATATTAAAATCAGGAACACTTTGTTCATAAAAGAATTTTACTAAAATATTTAAGAAAAGGCTATCACTGGAGTGCAGCAATCTAAAATTTAATGAACAGCAACAAAGTCTGACGAAATGACGTGATTAATCGTGCATCGACACACAAAGTTTTCGCTATGAAACTTGATAAACTGCTCTTGTAATACCGTATAAACTACAAATTAAGTATAACCTCAAGACTAATTTCAAGCTGGTTCGTGAAATATTGATCGCACCACAAGTGCTTAATGTGCTAACTTAATGCCGCTTATTATAACTAGGCTACCACCTGCCAAGTAATGCAGCTTTCACAGTAATCGTATTATACTTTTTAAAATAAATACGTAGGACCGATTTATGCTCCAGTTTCAGTTGATTCACTAACCTTTTCCTTACAAAAGATTTCCACTCATACCGTAATGTAGTAATTCAGATTTATTTCGTTCGGATGACAAATTAAATTAACATGCACAATTAGTTCGCTGTGCAATAATTTTATTAATTGTTTTTAATTATGTTGATATTTCCATCTTTTTTATCTTCTTTCTCTTTATAAATAAATAAATATTTCCATCTACTGTACATCAGTACTTGTATCACCTAATGAAAACCTACCAATAAATTAATAATCTGACTCGACTTTATAAATGATTTTATGATTAACACTTTTCCATTATAAGCTTATTTATTCACATAAAGTTTTTCTATTTCCTATATGCTATAAATAAGAATAGTCAGTTGAAAGTAGGTAACAGTACCACACTGGCTGTACCAATGTTTCCGCCGGTCCATTCATGCCACCAGCACAAAGGGACTTACACTGCTCGACGTGTCCCTTATATTTCTTTGTAGCTCATTACATTGTACGACATATATATCCGACAATTCTCCGTCTATTTAAAGCGACAGGACAATAGAGTGAAATATCATAAGAAGATTTCAGAAAAACAAAATGTCTACTACCGTCAATGAAAATGAAATGAAATATTAAAAGTCCTACCATAATCCTCCACATTAAAAATACTACACTCAATGGTAATAAAATCAAATATTAACAGAGAAAAATACAAAATAATGTCGTATTCTAATAACATTTGGGAGATTAAACACTCATGCAATGAATGTTAAAAATACATTCGTTTCATTTATACCGGGTCCGCATAATTGGTCTACTATCGTGTTCAGCAAATTGGATTTAGAATTGTATCGTTTGTGTACGTGTGTTGTCATCCGAACCAAACTATTGCAATGCAAATTCAGATCCATTGATTGGATCCACAGTTATGCTTCATAAATGTTACGGCACTATCTCCTGCTACTTTAGGGGCTAAGACCTAATAAGTAATAATACGCACTTACGTATTAATTAAATAAATAAAACTAACATAGATTTAAGGAAATTTGATATAATTGAAGTTTATAGTCCAAAGCATTCTCCAAAGCATCCAAAGCAGGATACTCGAAAACGCTTTTAATATGCATGGTTTCTATTGTATTTCGGCATTGTAAAAAGTTTTATCCTTTGGATAGTATAAACGTATTAAGTCTATATAATAGGTGGCCATTTCCTTGTACATATTTATTACAGAATACTTGTAGCTCGTAATATATGTATTTTTTTAGGAATTAGTCACTCAAGTGCCAGGTCTGTGATTGGGTCGCGATATTAGAATATTCCATTTGCGATATCTTGAAGCGATAAAGTATTCATAACTAGTTGAGCATTTATGCGATAGTCTTTTATTGAACTGTCAATTCAGAACGTCTGTGTGACTGTGAAAAAGTAATAAACTACATCTGAGTATTGGACACTAAATTGTTTGTTTTTATTGAAAATTCCAATTTTCAGCTGTCGTGGACAAAATGTGGTAGTTAGCCTGTCCACCGATAATTTGCTTTGCCACGTTCTATAAAATTAATAACATCAAAAATAACAAAATATTTAAGTCTACAAGCAGGTTTTTATGAATCTTGATACCCTTTTAAATTTATTTTATAAAACGTTAATTAGAAGTTACGAGAAATTGTCGATCCATAAATATTTTTGCATGTTGCGTGTACGTACAATGTTAGTTATAAAAATAAAGCCACTGCGGTAAGAATGGAATGTTGTTAGTTCTTGGCGAGTTAGAATATCTTGAATAATTTTTAGTCTAGTTAAAAATATGTAGACTAGTTATTTTATTTTATTATTACGACTACGTAGGTAGAACGTTTGGTTAATGTAATGTTTAGTTAAATTATATTTGTACATATTTGTAATTGTTTTTTTCGATACGTCGATAAGTTTGTTGGGCAAAACTGGTACTGGAAAATACCTATTTATTAAAAAGAGATCGGTACGCCAAGACGTTCGCCATGTCTAATAATTTGCTCTTTTAAATAAAATTTAATATGAACGCGCCGGTTCGTTAGGATGCCTATTGAAGGTGTAATAATATGGGACATCACCCTATATTCAATACGCGGTAGTATTTCAATTTCAAATGGCTGACGACAATACAGCGGAGTTCCATTACAGCGAACTGAACGCGTCGATTGTTCGGTCGCTCGACGAGTTGGGATTTGGGGCGATGACAACTCGTGGGCGATGGCGAAAATGTGTGAGGGAATTGGTCGAATATCTGAGAGAAAATCTAGGTCGTTTAAACCTTCTGGGGATGTACTAGGCATTTGCAAGGCGCTCACCAGACAAGAAAACCAGTCCCTCCCTCCAAAGGGGTGTGATGAAAACTAAAGGGGTTTATTGTGTAATGGGACTTTAGTCCTGAGAACCACATACGGCTGCAGGTCTAATTATCCAGCAGTTATGGCGCGAAAATTCAACGCCTTGCGACAATAAATGGGGTCCTTACTTAGTTTTATTGGATCGTATCTTAATATTAAACATACCGCTTTATATATTGATCCGAATTGAAACCAGACCATAACCGCTTACACTAAATTAAGAACATGTTGTGATGGCCGCAGTTCATGCATCTATAGCCTCTTGGCTGCACAAACTTAAGGTTATTTTCTTCTAATTTACAAATAAACTTTAAGTTCATCACGTACCTACATCGCAAAACTAATGTAGAGACAACATTGTTACACGTGCAGAATTTTAAATGTTTAATACTAGTTATCAAAGGTTACACATAAAACTAGTATGTTATTCTTCAACCCTGCTGAAATAGGGAATTCGTAACTATGAAATAGGTGTGCATATCATTTACTTAGTGTAATATGTCCTTCTAATCGTGTATGGTCTTCTGATCTTACACTTTTAGATGAATTATCCTGGCGTGAATTCGCTTGGTATCTGTAGCAGGCGCCCCGCTAATGTGTGTGCACAGCGTCTTCAGTCGCTCGCCGGCTCCCATCCGCTCCGGCACGCTCGGTAAACTCCCCAGCTGCGGTAAAATATACAATGCTTACCTGCGATAAAAAGTGTACATTATTTCGGGTTTGAATTTGGTACTTCCGAATGGGAATGGTAGTGTTTGTCCGCCTTTTACGTTCAGGGAATGCATTAGGGAGCGTTTCCATATAAGCTACTTACACATCTCATCTCCGCTCCGATTCTGATTGGTAAATTTTAACACGCCTTTGCTCAGTTCCGCGCAGCTCAGCTTATGTGGAAACGCATCCTTAGAGTCACGGTTGTACTGAGTTGTTTTATTGGTTTCGTAGGTTTGAAATTATTCGAAGAACTTAAGCCCTTTCATTGTCCTACCGGAGTAACTATGCAATAGGTGTGTAGATTATTTAGAGTGATATCATGTGAAAATTACATTTCTTTGTTGTCGTGCTATTTTAGTTATAATAAACTAATAGCTTTCCTAATAAGATCTCTTGGATAATTTTCTTGCCAACTCTTTTGATCATTAACTTCCTAGATGAATTTCCCTGGCGTGAATGCGCGTGGTATCTGTAGCAGGCGCCCCGCTAATGTGTGTGCACAGCGTCTTCAGCCGCTCGCCGGCTCCCATCCGCTCCGGCACGCTCGGTAAACTCCCCAGCTGCGGTAAAATAATACAATGGTTACCTGCGACAATGAGTGTACATTATTTCGGGTTTGAATTTGCTACTTCCGAATGGTAGTGGTAGTGTTTGTCCGGTTGTTACATTCATCACATTCATGTAATGCATTAGAGACATGGTTGAACTGAGTAAGTAGTTATATTAGTTTTCGAAATTATTTGCAGAACTGAAACCCATTTATTGTCCTACTGCAGGATCTATGGTATTGGTGGGTAGATTATTTGGTGTGATATCATGTCAAATAAGCTTACCTTGTTGTCATGCTATTAGTGAAAAGATAAATTAAAAGCTTTCCTAATGGGATCTCTCAGATAACTTGCCTTCAAGCTATTTTGATCTTACACTTCTTGATGAATGTTCCTGGCGTGAATTCGCGTGGTATCTGTAGCAGGCGCCCCGCTAATGTGTGTGCACAGCGTCTTCAGCCGCTCGCCGGCTCCCATCCGCTCCGACACGCTCGGTAAACTCCCCAGCTGCGGTTAAATATACAGTGGTAACCTGCGACAAAGAGTGTACATTATTTCGGGTTTGAATTTGCTACTTCCGAATAGGAATAGTGCTCTTAATTTTGCTAGCTTTTTGGAATGCCATGGGGCGCTTATTGTTCCGAATTAAGTTTCGAATGATTCAATAATTTGTAGAATTTATGAATTATTTTTTTCATATTCATTGTCCTTTATTATAGTATTTTTGATATGTTAAACCTAACTTTTTATGTGACATTGTGACAAAATGTAATTTTTTTTTTGTTGTGTTATTAAGGTGAAAATAAATTTATTCGGAAAAGAAACAAAAAATCCTGCAAGGGTTTCTTAGATAACAACACCAATCCATACTTGCATGCTCTTTACTCTTCTTAAGTATTTTAACGTATGTAACCAGGCCTAATGTAAAGGACTGACCAGTGGTCATAAGTCTTTAACCATAATTGGTACCAATTACGGCAAGTTATGCTTTTAATTAAGCGTGAAACTTGAATACAGCGTTATCTCAATCCAAACTTGAAGCGACTTTGAACTAAGTACGACGCAGTGGCACTTTGTTGTTCATCTAAGTAGTAACTTAGTCTGTAAACAAAGGCAAAGTTTTCAACCCTGCAACGTTTAAGTGCTTTATACAGTGGGACGTGATAGCTTGAAGTGTGCATTGTGGGTAGTAAGAAGCGAAGTAAGAGACATTGAGGGGGATGGGCAGCAGCGGTACGTGTGTTTTATCGTTCACCAAGCTGCGGTCACCAACCCTAACAGCGCAGTTACTACGGTGCAGCGCAGTGACGACCCGCTTGGTGTAATAGTCAAGATGTTGCCTATTACGCAAGAGGTCGCGGGTTCGATCCCCGCACAGGACAAACATTTGTGTGCATGAAAATGTCTGTTTGTCCTGGTCTGGGTGTTATATGTATCTATTTAAGTATATTTGTAATACCACTGTTGATTCTGATATCTGTAACACAAGTGCTTAAGCTACTTAACACGGGGTCAGATCAAAGTATGTGATGTTGTGAAATATTACTACGGATATAATAAGAGTATAACACATTTTGCTTTATAATTCGCGTTGGGGAACGGAAAATACACTATAGCTTCAGGCTAGACCTTAAGCCTTATTCATTTCCCGGAACATCGTCCAAATAGACCTCTGCAGCTATCATGTGGCAGTTATCTCTGTAATTTGACGGCCCGCTTGGTGTAGTGGTCATGAAATTGACTAAAAGACCAAGAGGTGGAGGGTTCTATCCCCGAGTCATTTTCTTGATTTCGTGCATGAACATGCTGTTTGTCCCGGTCTGGGAGTTAAGTGTAATTTTTTAAGTAGATATGTAAAGCCATTGTTGATTCTGATGTATGTAACACAAGTGCTTAAGCTACTAATCACGGAGTCAGATCAATGTGCATTAGGGTGGAGTGAAACAGGCAAAAAAAATATTTTTTTGGAATTTCATTTTTCCTGTGTCATCAATGGATGACCATACATAATAGCTTTATTCATGCAAAAAATCAAAATCGTACGACTTCATCTTGAGGTGGCGCGCTAAGAGTGTAACTTGAAAAAAATATATTTTTTTATGTCTATCGCGTATGTGAACCAAAATGTTATTGTGCATCTATGTGTAACAAAACTTATATTTTACGTTACTTAAATGAGTTAACTTATTCATCTTTGCATAATTTCATTAAACTTTCTAATTAAAGTCGTAACGACAAGTGTAAATAAGTCTGATAATTCGTCAATAAAATGCCAAAATCTCGAAAAAATTTGCGATGCCCCTTGTTTGGTGATTCAATAAAACTAAGTGATTTTGTGTTACCAACGTCTTATGATATTATAAAATATTATTACTTGGGTTAAAAATGACTTACTGGAACTGAAAAATGCTAAAAATAGAGATAAGAGATAAGAGGGAAACATTTGTGTGATTTGATAGCAGCTGATGTTGAAATTTGGAGCAAGGCTTCAATTCCTAATGGGTCTTTCAACAAGGACGGATTAAAAGTGAATAAAACACGATGTATGTGAGATATTAATGATATAATATATATATTTCATTTGAAAGACCCATTTATGCCATTATAGATGGCATATTACATCGTTCAAATATTCGCAGCGGCTTCGTATGGTGGCGCGAATCGGAGAGGTCTAATTTTTAATAACTCTGCTGCATAGATCCGACTGAATCAAAGCAATGGCCTGCGTTATGTTGGCTTTCAGGGCAACAGTCGATTGTTGCATTGGCAAAGAGATTGATTGGCTCAACTTTGGTCACAAATCGTCGGAGATTAGACTTTGAAGGATCAGCGCGTGAAATGAGCGCAATGAGCGCTCTAATAAATACAAGATATGGGATATGATTGAGTTTCTTGAGCCAATGTTTGAGTATCGGCCACATTTAGTAGCTATTGGATGTGACTGTGCTGCTGCAAATATAGAACATAAAAAGGGAGTGATATCTTTATTACAAAAACATCTGTATAGACAGTTTCAATGGTTAGTGTAGTTGTTACTTGCAAATGAACTGCCACTTCGTCATTTATTTACCAGGCTTGATGGTACAACTACAGGACAAAACAGTTTTAATAGGACGATAGAGAAAATGCTAGAGAAATGCCAAGATTGTCGAGTACTGGTGTTCATGATAAACTTTCACATTAACGGTGGTTGACTTGCGCTAATAGCATTGGTTTGAAATTAAAACAAACCTTCTTGCAAATATGGTCCAATTCATATGGCAGTTACCCGCTAACCTACCATTCTAACCCACTGGTGGGTGGAGGGGTAACTCGAAAATTTTAGTAGTTCCCACCCACCCACCGCGTCAAGGCTGGAATTCTTTATCGATGTATTTTGTCGATAATGAAAAACAATATGGTCGATTAAATGAATTGTTTATTGAATTAAATTTTAATACAAATTTAACATGATTCAAAGATGTTTGTATCTACCGAATGACCAAAACAATGCGTTGAATTATTATGATTTGATTGAATGGTCAGATGAAAAAATAACAGAACCTCCGAAGACCATGAAAAATTGTGACGCAGAATTTCAAGAGTGGTTTCCTCAGCTAGCAAATTATTTGTAATCGTAAAGTATCCCTGCCACAAGTAGGCAGTAGAACGTAGGTTCAAGCTCGTAACTGAAGCTTCTTCATCTTATTGTAGGCCAGAGATGAATTCATTCGCAAGGCAAGATATACCAGTATTTGATACAAAATCTCATTTTTTCAAGCAAAAAAAGGAGTCTGTTGGTTCATCTTCCGAATGTTACAATACTCTTATATAATATTCAGTGTCTATTTCTAAGTATAATAATTAATTTCAAGTCACAATATTTTCATTTTGATAAATAGTTTGTCTCAAATAAAAACTTTACAAAAAACAAATTTTGATGTTTTTCTTTAAATTTCAAGTACGATGCGCCACCTTAAGATGCAAAGCTAGGAACTTGAAATTTTATTTATAAACCCTTTAGAAGGTCGATCAATCATTGGTGATACAGGAGTAACGAAATTCAAAAAAAATTTTTTTCGCTCCACCCTAATGTGCATGTGTTGTTGTTAAATACTTATAATTTATTTATTTATTATTTTTAAACACATGAACAGAATGCCTATATTGCTTGTGACAAACTCTACGGGCCCGATGTTTCGTCGGTGTCTTAGTTGGGCACAGCGCGTGACGTCACGTTACGAAGTTACCGCACTGCAACTTGCATTTTGAATGCACTAGTTCACTTATTATATAGTCTGTCTTTATGTATGTTATGCAAGGGAATATAACTCTGTTAGAACCTGCCCTGTGCAGTTAGTTGATTCTGACTGAATATAGGTAGAACTATAAATCCACTACGAGGGAGGTACCTATATTTATTTATTAGTTAAAGTTAGTGGTGGTAGCAAAGTGGTGTATTCGCCAGCAACTGTTTGCTATTGTTTGAGAAATTCTAAACTAATATACTAAAGCTTAAGAGTTAATTTGTTTGTTTGAACGCGCTAATATCAGGAACTACTGGTTCGATTTGAAAAAATATTTTTGTATTGGATAGTCCATTTGACGAGGAAGGCTTTAGACTATTGGAAACTGAAATCCACACGGAAAGTCGCAGGCGGCCGCTATCTATAATATATAAAGCGTTGCAAAGCTCAAAGCTAATTTAACATAAAGTTCTAAGTTCACATGCCTTCAGTAAACACTAGCTTTGTCCACGACAGTGCGAGCATCGTGGCAAACGAAGGCGTTGTCAACGAGAGATTAAATTCCGCTCCGCCTTATTTCGTATTCCGTTGTCTCCGGGGCCGGGCGGCCATGGACTATGAATGCAGTGACTGTAAATGTGGCTATGAACTGCATGTAACTATGAATGCAGCTGAGACATTGCTATTCACAAGTTTTAACCCGTCACCGCTGTGATTGTGGTATAGTTTCAATGGAAATCTTGTGGCGTGGGTAACTGTCTCTGTTGTTTCGCGTGGTAACTTCAAAGGAATTGTATTTTTAACACCAACTAAGAAAATTCTCCTCATTACAAAGGTTAACGGTCCTTAGTGTATGAAATGAAACAAACAACACTCTTGGCCATCATAATAGAGTAGCTAGCCATTGCTTGTTATTGCTTGAAAAAAATAATTTATTATAAAAGTGTCACTTCAACGTAGTGTACAAGTTTTCGAACAAAATGTTATTTTTACGCAAGCATGCAATTCTCAAAGCTAATTTGATATAAAATCCTTAGTTTACATGCCTTCAGTCAACACTAGCTTTGTCCACGACAGTGTGAGGCATCGTGGCAACGAAGGCGTTGTCGACGCGAGATTAAATTCCGCTCCGCCTTATTTCGTATTCCGTTGTCTCCGGGGCCGGGCGGCCATGGGCTATGAATGCAGAGACTGTAAATGTGACTCTGAAGTGCATGTAACTATGAATGCAACAGAGACATTGCTATTCATAAGTATTAACCCAGCTGTGGTCTAGTTACAGTGGAAATCTTGTTAAGTTTCTCACTGTTTGAGTATCTTTTGCGAGAGTTTATTTTTGAGCGGTGACTTTAAAGTAAGGGTATTTTAAACTAAGAATTTGCTACGTGTTGTGAAGGCGCAGAGAGGATATTAATGATATGATTTTGCTCCATAATTATGTTACTACGAGTACGTCGTAATGTCAGCCTTTGTTGCCCAATAAACATAACTTATTTGCTAGTTAGAACAATAACGTTTACCAAGATCATACAGAACACCTGTATCTATATAACTTCTACTGTTCTGCTAAAACTATATAATGATAATTAATTTACACTACGAACACAATCATCAGTCATTGTTCGTGTTCGGTATTATCAGTGTACTGAAATGGACTGTTGGTTGATTAATGCAATAAACAGACAAGCATTACTCATGACAATGGATGTTCGCTTTAGTTTATTCCATACAATGTTTCGCTGCAGGCCAAAGCTTACTATACGGGCTCAATGATAATAACAGTATCATAGTTGAAGCTTATACATATGTGTCCACCTATTCTGATTACAAGCCTTGATTATTGTTACCTATTTAACTATTGCCATCTGTATTGCATTATCCTCATCAACAATAAAGACATTATTAACGGCGGTGTTTATCAAACTTTTGTGTAGGTTCCTGTTGTTTAGTGTAGTGTCAACCCACTGCTTATACACATACTAGCGGCCGCCCACGCGACATCGTCTACGTGGATATCAGACTCCTTTTTTTCGCGATAAAAGGTAACCTATGTTCTTTTTCAGGGTCTTAATATTTTTTGTGCCAAATTTCATCAAAATCGGTTGAAAAGTATAAGCGGGAAAGAATAACTGACAGACAGATCTTTAGCATTTATATTATTCGTAGGGATGTATGGACATGTATAGTTTATTGAAGGCGATGTGAAAGTTACGCTCCTCGCCACTGACTTGCAATATTGCGTTGTGGGATTACTTATTTGCCGCTTCACTACTCTTCGACTAGACACGGCCTAGTTTAAAACTCGAATATCGCTACGTTTCCCGGCGCTTTCATTTATTTAACCCAACAAGCGGTCCAAATCGTTTTAAACAAAACGAGAAGTTGTTTGCAACTTCGGTTACCGGTAAAAGTTGCTACGCCGTAGTCCTGTAGCCCGCAACTTTGAACACGTATAGACAGAGTTTAAAACTAGCATTAGCCAACTTGTTTGATCACAATCTTGTGCAAATATTTACAGCCTACGAGTTCTATTCAACTCTAATTGTGCCCGTTGTTAGTCCAAGAGAAATGTTATATTAAACTTGCGACTTCGTTTCATAGTTCGTTGGGTGACCTCGTTAATGTTGCTTTCCTGTGCTGAAAACAAATTAGTGAGCTGGAATTGTTCGGCTTGTTTATCATAATTTAGCTCTTTGTTAAGGGCTCATGCTGAACCTTCATTAACATTAATTAAGGTAAATAAATAAATAAATAAATATTGCAATGATGGCCGTTTTCCATTCAAATAATATTGATATTTGCATAGATTTCAATCGTTAGTATACTTCGAAATTTGCACTAAAATATGAGCTACAGTCGCTTCTAAGAGCGAGATAGCACTTTGACAGCCACCCGTTTAAATCTATGGACAACGTGCTGTCTCGCTCTTATTTTGGTGCCAATTTCGAAGTAGGCGAGGGCAAATCTAACGAAATAACTGCATGAATATTTGCAGCGAGTCAGTGAAGTAATTCCGGGACTACACTTACAGTATCGAGGTTTATATTTCGTTGTTTCGGCAAATGCTAACTTACCAAGTTGCCGCTGCAAGTGGCAAGTTGCAGTTGCAACTGACATTTCAGATAGAGCTGAGCTGTAGTATAGTTTATATATCTTATTACGTCATTTTGTTCCAACTACAATGTTAGGACAACTTTGCGATATTTAAGTACAGGTTAGTTCTGCAAGTTACGAGCAGATGGGAGGATTATAGCCCGTACCCAGACTATCTATCCCTACTCTAACTTCTTAGTCCAAGAACTTGATTAGAGAAGGGATTATGCGATAGAACTTTGTTCCATTCAATTTATAGTCGATTAATAGTGAGACTGTTAGTCTCATTATCTGGTCGCCTTGCAGTATGGTATTAAGAAGCCTGGACAAGAAATACTCGTAGGCTACAAAAAATAAATTTCGAAATATATTCAAAAGATCGAATACAAGCGTTATGTATATATATGTAAATAGAATAGGTATGATTTTTTTTTTTTTATGAAATACAAATAACATAAGTTTCTGTAGCACAACAATCAAAAAAAGTATCAATCACGAATTGTCATCACAATAAGTGATGATTCGTGGTTTGCCCTAACAGGAGTTTGAACCCACCACTCCCAGCAGTAGTAGCAATTCATCACCAAAGGCGGCATTGAGCATTTCAACCATTCAACGAACAACGATACGGCCCTCATAATGGCGGCAATAGAATTTTATTAAACCACGAGGCACTGAAGTGAGTAACAATAAGCGAATAAATATTTTAAACCGTTGCACAGGTAATTTAGTTTGAACTGCACAGCTTCCATTTCACGGGTATTGAACGCACGGCCTACGGTTTAATTAAACGGGAAACAACACTGGACGTATAAACTGGAAAAATATTTATTTAAATACTAGTATTTTTTCCAGTTTAAACGATTTAACGTCTCCGAACATGCATTTCCTTTCACCTGGTAAAACGTTTTTCATATTTTAACGTAACGACTTTTTCCCGTTGAACGTACAAGAGTTTTTTTTTGCTTTCATGAATAAATTCCTTTAAGCATTCGCTACTTGTGATTGTAAGGTAATAAGTTTGTTGGGTAGCTTTTCATTTTGCTACTAACTTCTTCTGAAACATGTTATTGCTGTGAGATATTCTCGTATATTGCTGTCTGCTCTTTGATATTAGATATATTGGCACATAGACCGCTTAAATTAGCGTTTCATGTTGTGAATTCGTTTTGAGAAGGCCACCAACTGGTTCTGGGAACGATAACACATTTTAAGAGGCTCTTCGCCAATTCGCAAGACATTAATAGTATTTATTTTTTACCCGCTAATCTCATGGCTTAACTAAGAATATGTATAAGTGAGTGCACCTACCATTATTATATTGTTAAAAGCCACGAACATATACGACTACCATTGAAAGGAAATTGACTCATTATACTTCCATACTAGGCTCCCTTGTCTACCGAGCTAATTATTTCAAGTGCACTTACTAGCTCTCACATTTATACTGCTGGCATAAATAGAACTATTATGGCGGCAAATTGAAGTTGTTATGAGAACGGACATGAACTCAATACGGCTGAGTAATAAAAACGCCTGGCTATTGGACTTGTTTTCTTCTAACTACACATCCAATCTGCGGAGTACAACAATTGAATCAGGGCTTGACTGGACAGATCAGGAGCTCAGCGTCGTAAAGGAAAAAATATCTTCAAAAAGATTCATTTATACGAACTATGTTAACTGAAAATAGAACAACACAGCAGTGACTTACCACACTGAAGTTGATGTTGTGATTTGGGTCAAAAGTTGAAGTAATGTTGAATGTCCCACTGCAGGGCAAAGGCCTCCACTATTTGAAATCTTGTTATCCCTACAAAGGCGTGTTTAGGACCTCGAGATAATAGCCCAGTACTTAAACCACTAGACCAACGAGGTGTTAATTAGGTTGTCGTAACATAACATTCATTATCATCTTCTTGATCTTCTTAACGCTTATATTACGATAATGTCCTAGTTTTGTTGGGATAGGAGAAGGGGAAGAATATTATTCTTAGTTTTTTGTCAAAAGCAACAAATAAGACAGTTTTTTTTTGATTTAATGGAATGCCCAAATTGCAAAATACTTCCCCTCAAACTATCTTCGCTAAATTGAAACAGGATTTTTATTCTACTTAATAAATTCGTATTTATCACGGTCTAACTTCGCTATAATAAGTTCATGTTAACTAATAAGTTTACGGAAATGTAACAAAATGTTCTGAATTCAAGCTTCAGTGATAAACATTGTTGGGGGTGTTCCATTAAAGTTGGCTAAAATATTGCCATATACCAAGTACCAAATAAAGTTATTATATTTCGTCATAGGTACTATGTATTTCTTTCATGATGCCGAAGTTGTGCTGTCTTTTGTTTTTTTTATGGTTCATTAAACTTTTCGAAGTAAGGTGATTGTCAGAATCATCTGGCTCACTGAGTTGTGGTTCTAAGAGGAAAATTCTCAGATTACCACCAGAGGGAGGCACAGGGGAAAGGGAGGAACGAAGGGTGAAGCTCATCAATATCCTCGTTCCCGAGCGTCCCTTTAAAGAGTTAACGGTTAGTTACCTCAGTAAAAATAAAAGAAAGATGAAAGATGCCTTACTGGAAACGAGGAAAAGTTGCATTAAAACATCAATCCGGATTTATAAAGGAATAATTGTGATCCGAACTTTGACAAAGATTAAACTTGTGATGAATGGGCGTGAACGACGTGTTTGTCTGAGGTTCGGGAAACCCCCTTCTCCCTTTTGCTTCCATGAGATATGTAGAAAACTTCTTATAAATATTACCATACATGGCTTGTTTTTACAAATGCTTTATTTTGTAAATAGTAAATATTACTAAAATATTTAAAAAAGCAAGCTTTTGAATAACGTCAAGGATATGACACTAAGCTTAGGGCTTATGCAGTAATTCATTTTTTATCCCAGTTGGCAGTTATAACGCTAACTTCTTGGCAATAAAGATGCAAATTGAATTGGAATATACAATCTTACCGACTGAAAATTAAGTTATATATCCAGCTTCTTTGTTGCAAAGAACAAAGAAGTCGGGTGTTTCAGAATAAGATTTAAATAATGTTAGTCATTCGTTTCCACCTACCCCGGTTGAAACTGCCGGTTTAGGAAATCTAAAGGAAGGCTTTATATCTTTATACTGCACTCGTGGTTGGAAAATTGGGGTTAGTCTCCAGTGGAAGTATATCCTTGTACATTATTCACAAAGCGCCTACAAAGGTGGTACTAAATTTGTATCTAACTGTTAATCGTTACTTAAAATCACTTTTGCAAGCACCAAGTAAATTACCAGGCTTGTCGACGAAGCGTTGTCTGGGCTCCAAGGCAATGACCAAGGATGCAACCGGGAGAAGCAGTAAGACTTAGCCTAAGATGATGTTGAAGATAAATTAAGTACCTTTCATACCTAATGAGGCCATAGCAGGGTAAAGGCCTCTATTATTAGGAATACACGCCAATTCCATCGAACCCGGAAACCTCGAGTCCGCGGCTCGGTTTATAAGCCATTAGACCTTCGAGGATACATAAGTAGTAAAGTTTAAAATAAAATACCCTAATGCTGCCCAAATGCCCTTGTACATAATTTATCTCTCTTAACAGTTGTATATTTGTACTCAAGCTCGGCGTATTTTAATGTAAGCTCGCTCACCGAACATATCAACAAGTGACATAATTCCATGTGACGCAATGTTTTGGCGCGATTTGCAAAGCGGGAGCTTACGTTACATGCAGACAGATATCGAATGCCTACAGTGTTTTAGGGGGTCTAGTTTAATTCCGGCTTCGGTGTAAACTCGCCCATCAGTAAGTTTACGTAAAAATTATTGGTTATTGTCCAATCGTATACGAGAATATCTTACAGCAATAACATGTTTCAGAAGAAGTTAGTAGCGAAATGAAAAGCTATACAATAAACTTATTATCTTACAATCAACATTTTTAGTGTTGGGAAAAAATATGTATAAATATGACATAAGTTGAATGTTAGAGACTTTCGACCTGCCTGATACTTCAAGCAAGTATCGCTGTGACTGAGCGAAAACCAATATAGTCTAGACAGCCCTTTCATACGCCTCTCTCTCAATGGAAACGGGGGAGGATTATCTAAGATATAATATTTCGAGGACCAACAAAAACGACCTTGCTGGAAAAATGTTGTTGATCCTTATATGTAGCTAAAATTGTGTTTCGGATCTAATACAATTATGTCAGTATATTACTTCATTTTTAAATCAACTGTTGCTTCGTTCCTCTGTAAGATGTACTCGTAAGATTTTGTGTATTGTATGGTAAAATACATATAGTTAGTCTTTCCAGGTTCTAGTTATATACATTAGAATTGCTTTAGTCACTTTATTTGGTGAGATCAAATCTTTGTGGACATTTTGGGCTACGTTGCTTTAAACAAAATAGCTATGGTTATAATAGAAAAGGCTATTTTCTGAATGGTAGATGTAAAGTATCTAGATGATGCTTTGAATGGAGCATTTGGCTATTGTTCGTTTGTGCTTATTACAAGACGAATTTCCGAAAATGAAGCCTATAGTAGACATTTTAGCGTGGTTCTAGACTGGGAGATTTAATTACCCAAGCAGTTAATCACGGTAAAGTAAGCTGATTATAAATTATGTGGCCAACTAATTAAAATGAAAAGTGATCCTGGCAGCGAATAATTTTATTACTATGTAAGGTCAAATTACCTTTTAAACAATGAAAATATTAATGGCTTTTAATTAATGCTCATATATTATAAAAGGTATTTTGTTATAACGTTTAGTTCATCGAACTGAAACTATGAAGTGAGCATGACAGTTTAAAATTAGCAACCCCGATTTTTATAAGTGTGTTAATACAGCAATCCCATTATTTTCATTTACTGATTAGATTTCGTTTTTGATAACGTTTTGTGGCTTGTAGGCTTTACTTTAAAGCGAAGTGACAAAGGACCTTGGGTTCTAATCACGTGTTGGACCAAATTATGTTTTTGTAGCGGAAGTTTGACGGGCCCGTTGGTCTAGTGGTCAGAGACCCTGGCTACAAAACCGAGGGTCGAGGGTTCGAATATCGCTAGGGGCAAATGTTTGTGTGATGAACATCGGCATTTGTACTCGACTCATGGATGTTCATAAACGTATTTAAGTATGTTTATCCGTTCCCTAACTTCCATAGTACTTACAAGCTTAGTTTGGGGCTAGGCATGGTGTGTTAGTCTAAGACATTTATTTATTTATAAAAAAAAGTTATTTTAACCCCCTGGCAAATAAAATATCAGTGTAGGTACTCGTATATTGTAAGCGTACAAAATGTTCTATGATTATAATTTTCTGCATAGTCTATGACCAATGTTCAAGATAATAGGATTATATAGGGTTCGAAGCTCTGAAAGTGACCCAAATAACCTCTCTAGGGGAATATTTGTTGAGATAAAACGTTCGTAGGACCCATACAATAGGATATAAGCGAGAGATTTTGTTTATGTTGCATGTTTTCTTTTTTTATAACCCCACCACTTAACACGTTATTTTATGTTTGTACTAGCGGCCGCTCGCGACTTCGTCCCCGTGGATTTCGGTTTCGGCATATATAGTGTTAACTTTGTTTTTTATTCTATTGCTTAAAGCCTTCATCAACAAAAATAAATGGAGTAGAGTAACAATGTCATTCCTCATTCGTCCTTCTCCGTAAAACTTCGGAGAACTTTCGCACCTATCTGAATACTGCCATGCCTGACACTTGAAACACGATTTGCCTCCAAATCGCTTTCTAAATGATTAAGTTCGCCGAGTTCTGCTCGTAAGTCGTTTCCGATAAACTAGCGTGTTAATTAATATGCGTAATGCGTAGTGACGTGCGCGTTTAATTATTTACGTTACGTGGAACGAATCGAATGGCGGCACACTTTGCAAGTAAATAGTTCATTAGGCAGATTATTCTTGACAGACTTAACAAACTAACAGTGGATTGCAAATTTCTCAGCGTAAAATGCTTAAGGAAACGCCTAAATACTTACCTTATAATATTATAGGCACTAATATAATCTATACTAATATAATAAAGCTGAATAGTTTGTTTGTTTGAACGCGCTCATCTCGCTAATCTCAGAAACTGTTTGAATTGATAAAATATTTTTGTGATGCCAAATGGACTTATAGCCCATTTGACACGTCAAAATATTTTTTAAGGTTTTAAGAAATCGTATAACACTTTGTGTGGAGATCGCGGGCGGCCGCTAGTATATAATACTTATTACTCCTATGAGTCTGCAAGGACTAAAATCTCGGTGACCTAAATGGGCCAAAGCTGCATGCATAGTAATTTCATGTATCTTTTAGGACCGTGGTTTTCACTTGGCTGTACGTGCTTAAGTGTGTCTCACCTACGAGATAATAATTATTAAATTAATTAAAAGTTGCAAACCTAACTCATTTTGCAAAGACCTGCATATCATTAAAGGAACTTTAATTATTTTTAATGAACGTGTTAATATAACATGCGGTCCCGACTTTTTCATCATTATCTTAGTGTTCATTAACGGCTAGAACTTATCTAGATTGAAACTGAACTTTTGCTAGTAACATCCGCGCTAGTGCTTAATTACTACATATTACGGCGTGGGATTACATCACTAATCGCGGAGTTACGTTTAATGGCGCGTAAAGTTTATAGTGCCGCCGATGCAGCGGGTGACTGGCTTGTACAGTCATGAGCACCAACATGTATACACATTACAAACACATAGACGCTTATGTTAATGCAGTAAAAATGACTAGCGGCCGCCTGCGACTTTGTCCCCGTGGAGACTAGAGAGTAAGACTAGAGGAGGACTATCCAACAGAAAAAGTTTCTTTCAATTAGAAGCAACACTTCCGGGGATTAGCGCGTTCAATCAAACAAACAAACTCTTCAGCTTTATTATATTAGTAAAGATTATTATTTTATGGAAGATTTTATTTGCAAATTGGTGTTACCTTTCGTTAACTGTCAGCAGTCTTCGCGCTACTTACATTTTAAAGGAAAATGATCAAAATATGAAGTGGAAACTGTTCAGTCTCTCTTCAAAAGAGAACCTTCTAAAACTACTTTGTGTTACATTTTCGCTGTCGAACGGCGAGCGACCTTATGATGATAATGCGCCGTCGTCTCCATCTTCCCACATCTAGGTTATAGATAAAATCCGTCGTATTTTCTGGCGTCACGGAACACGCGGGATTGATGGCTCGAGGCGATAGCAGTAACGGATCTCCGCAGCTTCTATCAGATGCGCTTGCAGGCTGGAGCTAATGCGAAATCGATACCAGCTGACAATCTTTAAAAATTAGATATTTGTTTCTGTCGCTCAAGAGACGATTGTCAGCTACAGGGATAGTGTTTTAAAGGCTATCAGAATTCTTGACTATCGTCATAAACAGAAGATAGAGTGTCCATAATCGTTATAATTTTATTCATAAACTATCAGCAGTTTTGAGCAGTAAAATATATTCACAAGATCAAAGGGACAAAGATCAAAAGGACAGTGTTCCATTGTTCATATTCTATTGGAAAATTACATCTTGTTAACCCTACTGAGTGTAACATTTTGGCTGTCGAACTTACGAGGGACGATGAAAATGCACCGTCGTCTCCATCTTCCCTAGGTTAGATCTAGGTTATACTCGTAGATAAAATCTTTATCTCAGTATTTTCTGGCGTCACGGAACATCCGCGGGATTGATGGCTCGAGGCGATAGCAGTAACGGATCTCCGCAGCTTCTATCAGATGCGCTTGCAGGCTGAGCTAATGCGAAATCGATACGAGTCTCTTTAAAAATAAGATATTGTTGTTTTGTCGCTTAAGAGACAATTGTCAGCTACAGGGATAGGGTTTTAAATGCTATCAGAATTATTGACGACCGAAATAAACGGAAGACAAGTGTCTATAATCGTTATAATTTTATTCATAAACTATCAGCAGTTTTGAGCTACCTACATTCTCGGCTAATTTCGTATTCACAAGATCAAAGGGACGAGGTACGATGAAAATGCACCGTCGTCTCCATCTTTCCTAGGTTAGATTTAGGTTATACTCGTAGATAAAATCTTCGTCACAGTATATTTTGGCGTCACGGAGCATCCGCGGGATTGATGGCTCGAGGCGATAGCAGTAACGGATCTTGCAGCTTCTATCAGATGCGCTTGCAAGCTGGAGCTAATGCGAAATCGATACGAGTCTCTTTAAAAATAAGATATTGTTGTTTCTGTCGCTTAAGTGACAATTGCTAGCTCGTTTGCCGCCTCTGACATAAAAAAAAACAAATAAAAATTGTCAGCTACAGGGATAGTGTTTTAAAGGTCTATCAGAATTATTGACTACCGTCATAAACAGAAGATAAATAGAGTGTCCATAATCGTTATAATTTTATTCATAAACTATCAGCAGTTTTGAGCAGTAAAATATATTCACAAGATCAAAGGGACAAAGATCAAAAGGACAGTGTTCCATTGTTCATATTCTATTGGAAAATTACATCTTGTTAACCCTACTGAGTGTAACATTTTGGCTGTCGAACTTACGAGGGACGATGAAAATGCACCGTCGTCTCCATCTTTCCTAGGTTAGATCTAGGTTATACTCGTAGATAAAATCTTCGTCACAGTATATTTTGGCGTCACGGAACACGCGGGATTGATGGCTCGAGGCGATAGCAGTAACGGATCTCCGCAGCTTCTATCAGATGCGCTTGCAGGCTGGAGCTAATGCGAAATCGATACGAGTCTCTTTAAAAATAAGATATTGTTGTTTCTGCCTCTTAAGAGACGATTGTCAGCTACAGGGATAGTGTTTTAAAGGCTATCAGAATTATTGACGACCGAAATAAACGGAAGACAAGTGTCTATAATCGTTATAATTTAATTTATAAACTAAAGCAGTTTTGAGCTGCTTAAATTATCGGCTAATACCGTAAAAAAGCTTAACAAGATCAAAGGGACTGTTTTCATATTCTATTGCAAAATTCCGTGTTACCTTGTTAACCCTACTGTGTGTAACATTTTGGCTGTCAAACTTACGAGGGACGATGAAAATGCACCGTGGTCTCCATCTTTCCTAGGTTAGATTTAGGTTATACTCGTAGATAAAATCTTCGTCACAGTATATTTTGGCGTAACGGAACATCCGCGGGATTGATGGCTCGAGGCGATAGCAGTAACGGATCTCGCAGCTTCTATCAGATGCGCTTGCAGGCTGGAGCTAATGCGAAATCGATACGAGTCTCTTTAAAAATAAGATATTGTTGTTTCTGTCGCTAAGAGACGATTGTCAGCTACAGGGATAGTGTTTTAAAGGCCTATCAGAATTATTGACGACAGACATAAACAGAAGACAAGTGTCCATAATCGTTATAATATTATTCATAAACTATCAGCAGTTTTGAGATACCTAAATCCTCGGCTAATACCGTAAAATATATTGACAAGATCATATAGTAAGTGTTCAATTGTTCATATTTTATTGCAAAATTCCATTTTGTTAACCCTACTGTGTGTAACATTTTTACTGTCGAACTTACGAAAATGCACCGTCGTCGTCTCAATCTTCCTTAGGTTACATCTAGGTTATACTCGTAGATAAAATCTTCACCTCAGTATTTTTTGGCGTCACGGAAATCTGCTGGATTGATGGCTCGAGGCGATAGCAGTAACGGATCTCCGCAGCTTCTATATCAGATGCGCTTGCAGGCTGAAGCTAATGCGAAATCGATACCAGCTCAAGACTCTTTAAAAAAGGTTTCGTTTTGTCGTCAGAGACGATTGTCAGGTACAGCGATAATGTTTTAAAGAAATGGATAGGGATTGTTGCCTTCGCTGTAAGAAGAAGACAGATTACTCGGATTGAAATCGGTATTAAAAGAAGACTTCAGCTTCAGAAGGTCCACCTCAAATAGTTAGTTCGTTGGTTCCAATCTAAGCGGATTATATTCTATGATTGTCAGGGCAGTCTTTCACCTTTTAGAGGCCCTGATCACACGGGCCTTTTAACCTCCAGTTTGGTAATCGTGGGGCCTCTGACCCTGGTCTGGGGGCCCAATCGATCGCGGTGCGCTAGGCACGTGCCCATGCCCATTGTAACCAGTGGGAAATAGGGGTCTGATGATAGTAGGTATTTAATATTACTGGGTTGTGGCAGAAGAATATGACTGCATTTTAATTTTGACCAATTTTCATGTCAAGCTGTCCTCACTTGCTTCCATGTAATGCATGGGTTCCCTGATTAGATCTAGACAAATCGTTTGAAAAAGGAGGTAGCATTGGTTTGAAACATTTGTCAGCGTCGGTGATCTTGTGTAAACGGACACATCGTAAGCTCACAATATAAATCTTGTTCAGCATCTTGTCTGGATTTAATCCGGGTACGTTTGGAACATGATTCAAGATTTTCCAAGCGGCATTTGATTTTATTCGGGGCAAATCAACGTTTTGTAAATGTTTAAGAACTTTTTCTTCGCGAAATTTAACGTTTCTCCTAATATGTTCTTCAAAAATAATAAACCCATATTTTTGTACAATTTTGTTATGTTTTCCGAGGACTGAGTTCTTTAAACGCAAATAGCTGACTATGTCGAAAGCGGTCGGAAAGTCTAACTCAATTCGCACGAGTCACACAACAGCGAAGATTTATGAGCAGAACGACTCTTTTAAGATAGTAAAAGTTTGCGAAATATGATCTAGATCTGATTCTAGCCACACATCCGAGCAAGTATATCTAGAAATCAGTCATCCGTTAATTTTGCAAACATGGACTCGCGACTCGCGACGAATCTGAATAGCTAATACCTACAGTTATCCTTTGTTCCGACGGAGACTTCGGCAATCAGATTCCAGCAATACTGACAATGATTAATATGATGTCTGATGTTGATTTGACTGGTTCAATAACGCGTGACGTTGCCAAGATCTTTGGTTTTGACAGTCGGAGTCGAATTTTGTAAACACAGTTTACTGGGAAATTATCGACGGCTGACAGAACTTTCGAGTGTATTTGCTTCTGTATTGGGGGCCTCTCGATCTCGAAGGCAAAGTTCCTAAAATACAGCAAATAAAATTACTAAATCTTCTAAGTAGTTGTGTTAGGAGTACAACCATCAAACATTTCCCTTCTGAAAGTCCCTTTTCAAAGATGACTCCCGATGAGGAATGTATTCCATTCACGCCCACACAGCTAAGTTCTTTGTACAAACTCCTATAATTTATTTGACTTGAGAATACATTTGCAGCAACCGAGATCGGAAAACTCCCTATTCTCTCATAAGGAAAAGCAATGTTTTTCACGATTATCTCCCCAACTGCAGGGAAATAGGCCGGTTATCTTGTTGGCGGGAGTTAAACGGAATCATAGTTATTTATTATAGCAATTCCTATTCTTCCAATGAGCCCCTAGGGAGTTTTTTCTTAGCCAATAACAAAATACCTAAGGGAAGTTGTTACTAACCACCACGCATTAATTACTTAGAGTAAGAAAGGATCTTTATGGAAAATAAGTGCTTTTTAAATTATGATCAACTGTACGTTGGTGTTTATCGGAGTGTTTTATTTTATACTGTAAGTAATATTTTGGGTCGGTGAATTTCCATGTAACATTGCATCCTTTAACCCGGAAAGGTAAGGAAAATACTCTCTTGTGAAATTATTTCTGTTACAAAGAGCGCATGTCATACGGGCTGTTCGACGGTTGAAATGGTCTCCTCATACGTTCTTAACTGCGGCAATAAAACACGGAGTAACTTCTCGTGTAACAAATAAAATGAAATAAGCTTCTGTTAAAATATTCTGTACCTGCAGTTTTTTCCGCGAGGAAAGTTCTATTTTAATGTTCAGTTCGTTTTGTGTTTATTAATAAGTATGTATGTATATTATTATTTTTGACATGACCATGCTTAGTAGGTATTATTTGTTGTTATCTATTTATACATTCTTATACAGGCTAACTGTTTGATTTTGTTTTCCATTAATATTACATAAAACATTGTTGGATTAAAAAGTAATTTAGTAGAAGGCAGAATGAAGCGGCTACTTCAAAGGGTCAAACAACGAGACCGTCATCAATAATTACCTAAAAAGAGTTGTCGTAATCATTTATAGACCAATTTGACCGAAGTTAAGCGTTAAATAGAGATAAGTTTTATGTTTGTATCATGTTTGTTATTCTAGGCGTCTATGTAAACGACACACATTATCCTTCTCTGGCTCTATCTCATAAAGCATTCGCGTAAAAGTTTTATTTATACACCCAACAGTGGGAGAGTCTAAACAACAGCTACAGGTGGCAAGCTTAACATCGAACGACTTCTCGTATCTTAAAATTCCGTTATAACTCCCATTGTAAGTTAGTTAAATTGTTGTAGTCAGTTAGTAAATTATAAAATTAATCAGAAATAATTGATTTTATTGCTCAAAACCTACATCAATGCGAGCAAAAAATCTAGTTCGACAGCAGATAAAAATAACAGTACGTATGCAATCACTTAGCGACGTAAATTACGAACTATCGGGAATCCGGGTGAAATACTCCGAGTTCCCCGGCAGAAACGCAGAAGTTTCCGCGGAATTCTTATAGACGGCCGCGCTCGCATATCTCATTCTTTATTGTAATACGGGGACTTTTATGACTCGAATACTTTAATGGCTTTTCGAGCAGGGGATGGAGTTTGATCAAAGGTTTCGAAGTTAGGAAACTGGCCCGTCACTGGGCAATCTTGAGTGACGTCTGACGCAGGTAACTGTGTCCTCGCTCATCGTGATAGCGCCTCGACGTGACAGGTCGGAAACTACGTACATGATAGGTGAACGTTATGTATCGGTAACACGTTAGTATATGGTTATTAGGCCGTGTACAAACGGAAAACATTATAATTATGACGAATTAAGCGAAACTAGGTATTTCAAATTAAAAAACATGTTTATTAGTAATTCGGGGAAGCAGTTAATCTGTATTTAACTTCTATTTAAATTCAATTGACTGCTAATTAACTGCTGATTAACTCAATGAACAAGAAAACTGAATTTTTGTCTACAGGAAGGAAGGAACTACTACTAATACTACAAGGACTTTTACTTTTAAAAAAATACGCTATGTATTACGAGATGAAACGAAACAGAAACAGGATGTAACTCCGAATTGTCATAACCAAATAATTTCAGAAGCTCAAATATTATTTAAAATGAATGCAAGGGAAATTAATATTATTATTATTTATTTATTAATCGTATTTAGCGATACATCAAAAATGCAAACGACGCATTTCTGTAAGCGCCACTTGTTCCATATCATAACAAACCCTATATCGCTCCATTTATTTCTCCCTCCTGTGATTCATATTATGACGTCATTTGACACGACTTGTGGGCGGATTCGCTCGAGTCATAAAGGTAATCTTTCAAAGGACTTTCTTAATATCATACACATGGAAAGTCTATGATATGCGTTTATTGTCCGAAATGAAAGCGTTTCATTTACGAAAATAGATAAATTTTATTATTATCTCCAGACTGTAATGTTGTTCCTCTCTTTTAATACCTACATATGTATTCCTTTTTATGTAAAGTGCAAATATTGTTCATTTAACATTGTAGGCATGTGTTACATTTAAATACCATTATGAACAGCATTGTTGCTAGTCGTAAAATAACTTATGCCTAAATTAATATCATATCGTTATGTTTTTATTCATAACAGCATCATTTTTTTATCTCCTGATGTCTCAGAATTCATTGATTTGAACTTAGAAGAGTCGCTGAAAGATACATAAAAATCGGACCTGCCTTTCGATCAAACCCATCGAATCATACCTAAATAATAATAAATAAATAAATAAATAATAAACATTTATTCAAATGAAGCAATTTTATTAGTTACAGCTTAAATAATAAATCTTTGACACAATATTTATAAGTTTAGCTTGTCTTTAATCATAGATAGGTAAACTGAGAGATATATGGTAATCATAAACATTAAACTAAATAGCTTCTATACTGACATGGTAAAATATACTGTACCAATTTTATCGCTCAAGTATCTCCCTATAAAAATGCGGGTAGTTTGTTAACTAGTTGATATGCACCGGATCGCGGGACTTAAACGATTCAATTAAAACAAGCTTGTAGTGGAATGGACTACCTGTTGAGTCCCGTGTAGCTAAAGTTGGATGGCTTCAGTAACCCGAAGAGGCTTGATATCCATGGCACTCTGCCAGGATGTTATCCACTTTGAGCACCCGCCACTTGAGCACTGGCCTAGTCCACTTTGAGCACCTATTCAGGCGAGTTATTCCGGTGTTATCTCCTAATCTGATATAGTGCTGATTTTTATGACATTAATATTCGGCGTTGATCCACTACGAGTTTTTGAGTTTCTAATCTTATATCGTAGTTTGTTTCAACAACAAAGAAAGATAAAACAAATACGAGTACAATAATTCATTTTTAACTAGGGAATCAGACCGGAATATACATAAATAGAAAATAAAGTAAATAAAACCGACATCTCAGGGGATCAGATTCGGCGGAACTAAGTAGATAAGAGTGGAATAACTGAAATTATTAATAGGTTCTTCCAGGTGCTCAAGTTGTGGGTGCACAAAGTGGACTACCGTGAGGAGGCGTGATATCCCTGGCACTCTGCCAGCGTGTCGGTCGTAGAGCTATTAACTTTACGGCACTTCGCCTTTTAATAGGTACCTCCATATTTTGAAGAAATGCGAAAATATGGGGTGCCGTAAATTAGCGTTGCAGAACTATCGATAGTTTGACTATCGATAGTTAACCTCGAAAAATAGTCACAATATCGATAGGACTATCGATAGTATCGATAGTATCGATACTATCGATAGTATCGATAGCCAATAGTATGCAATACTATTGATGGGCAGCAATATTTTCGATACTATCGATACTATCGAATTTAGATACTATCGATAGTATCGATAGTATCGATAGTTTTTAATCAATACTATCGATAGTATCGATAGTATCGATACTATTAGTACTATTTTTTTATGAAGAACTATCGATAGCTAAAAACTATCGATAGTATTGTTACATCGATATTAGGCGAATAAGCAATAGTATTAATTTCTGAATGAATTTGATTAGTTAAATACTTGTGTACTAAAACGTCAGATGTTAACGTAACCTTGTTCTTCCATGATCCCTAAGAGCCTTGCACTTGCAACTGAACACAAAAAACGCTATTATCCGTATTTTTAAATGGCGCTAATGTATGACCAACCTAAAGTGGCGGCTCACGGTCGTGGCCTACTTGAATTCGTTCCCATACCATTTTTTTTTATTCGTTCTATGTCATACGCAGACCTACTGCAAAAATCAAATAGACGTTGTTGTTAAATATTTTAAATAAATATCTTCATTGAACAAGACAATTAAAAACTATCAATACTATCGATACTATCGATAGTATCTAAATTCGATAGTATCGATAGTATCGAAAATATTGCTGCCCATCAATAGTATTGCATACTATTGGCTATCGATACTATCGATAGTATCGATACTATCGATACTATCGATAGTCCTATCGATAGTATTACTTTTTATCAAGGTCACAATAGTATCGATAGACTATCGATATTTTATACTATTGGTTGCAACGCTACCGTAAATGTCGATCACACCAGTTCCTTTGAAAATATTGAGCGTAGATGATAGGAGAAAGTAAGCTAGCTGTTATATGGAGTATGAAAGGTGTAGATAATACATATTACATGATGCGAGTTTGTTTATCTTCATATTATTTATGAAGATAAACAAACTCGCTCATATTAAATAGAAGTTTTGTAATATTACTTGAGCTAAGTTTGCCACAACATGTATTTTAATAAGTTTTGTCGATGTTAGGTTAGCTCTTTTGTTCGCCCAATAACTAATTGAATTTTATTAATGACACTTATTTTGTTGCCCAAAACTGTTTTTTTTTGTAAACAAAGCGATTCATTTCTTGCAAAATATTACGCTCTGTTTACTAACTAGAAATAACTCCAGACAGCCAAGAAAGCCACAGTTTGGACAAAATGTTTTTTTTCTAAATAGGTACATATATCTACCAATATTTTTTATAAAAAGAATATGTTTGAACTCTTGGACATTTTGCAAGGTCACTTAACCCTGTTGGTTTTGAATGGTTCAATTTTCTTGGCTTGTTTGTACCATATTTTATATGTTTACTACTTTTAAGTAACATAGACTGTTGTTTCCCCAGGCGCAGGCGCAGGCGCAGGCGGGGCCGGCGTGCGGCGAGGGCGCATGGCTCTGCTGTACCGCGCCACGCGGCTCAAGGACCGCGCGGACACCCACGTGTTCACGTTCGTCGTGACGCGCTCCGCCACGCGCGAGCCCGACCGCGACGTCACCTCCAAGGACTTCTGCTGCGCGCACCAGCGCTGGGCCGTCGCCTTCAGCTGCACTGACAGCGCGCTAGGTCAGACATTCTGTCATCATCCAGCAGACCACTGTTGAATGTAGGGCTCTCCCAGATGGATAACTAATCTCCATAGTTACCATGCTAGGCAGGCTGGGAAACGCTGCTACACATCTCCGATTGGCCCTTACTCTCTTACTAAAAACTGATATGTTTTTTATGTACTTTCTGACCTTTAAAATTTGTTTCAGGTGTATACCTAGTATGGCGGGGCGCGTGCGAGGGAATGCGCGTTTACGTCGATTTCACTTTCACACTTCTTAGTCGTGACCACTTCACTGCAAATGAGGGCTTCTCCGGCAAGCAGGTGCGCTTCAGCGCGGGCTGCGCGGCGCAGGGCCGCGGCCGCTGCGTGTCGCTCACCGAGCTCAACGCCAAGTTCGCGGACGCGCGCGGCGAGTTCCAGCTCGAGCTCAGCATGTCGCGCGTCCGCACGCTCTACTCCTGCGAGCTCCGGACGCCGCGGCTCGACACGCCCCCCATCGCCTTCGCCGGCTTCGACTGGTCCGTCTCCGCGACCGGCGGCAACAAGGAACCACTCACGCTCCGGCTGGTGCGCTTGTCCGGGGAAGGCCAGCGGTGTCGAGTCCGCTATGCCCTCGCTCTCGGCGAAGGAGAGCGCAGACTACACTCGGGCCATTTAGAATGCGTATGCGACGCCGACGGGCGCATGCCGCCGTGGAACCCGCGGCCGCCGACGCGCTCCTTCCACAAGGGCGTCCGGCTCACGGTGGAGCTGATATGGGCGCGCGCGCTGGCGGAGCTGGCGATCCCGGCGGCGGGGCGCGCGGCCACGTGCTACGACCGCGACAAGCAGGCGTGGTCGGTGCGCTGCGACATGCACTCGGAGACGGTGCGCATGCACATGCTGTACCGCGACGTGCACCACGTGCCGCGCAACCACCTGCGCTACGTGAGCTGGTCGGCGTGGCTGGTGCGCGCGGCGCCGGCGCCCGGCGAGCCCGACGCCGAGGAGCTGCCGGGCGCGCCCTTCGAGCACTACTACGCGCAGGAGAGCGCCGACGAGGGCCTCATGATGGAGACTTCGCTCCGCGTCGAGGACGTTTCGCGCCCCGGCTGTCCCTTCCTGCATCCCGGCGGTGAACTTCGGGTGCGCCTCGAATGGGGCGACACCTACTTGCTCTTCCAGGCCACTTATCATGTATACGACGATCTTTGTCGCCTGCATGGACACCAAATGAGGTGGGTATTCTGTCTTGAGTTTGTTCAGTTGAGTCTGTCAAATGCTTGTTACTAATGGAAGGTTCATCGTTACAGACGCGAGATCGCCGCTCTGCAAGCCGAGAACTACTCGCTGGAGCGGCAGCTGTTCAGCTACCAGAAGAGCCTGGCGTACGCGCAGGCGCAGGCGGGCGAGCCGGCGGCGGCGGAGGCCCCGGGCCGGCGCTCGCCCGCCGAGCGCAGCCTCTCCACCGACACGGAGTACGCGTGAGCGGGACGGGCTGATGTGTTCAACACGCGTCGTGGCCGCCTTCGATGCCCGATCTCCACTCTTCTATCTTTTCGACTGATTCTGACGTTTTTGAGCGATTTATCTATTTTTCTAGACGTTTTATGGCGAGGTGCGCCTCGTCCGCACCGCTTCCCGCCGGTCGCCTGCACTCTCGCCGCTCGAATCTATCGATAGCCGATTATTATACTCGACTACTTTTCTATTTATCTGTACATAAAATATATTTAGATATTATTATATTATGTATATTTCTTAAACTTGAAACTCGAATTCATATACTGCAACAGTCGATTTACGAATAAAAGTCCGTAAAATAAAATTATTTCCGTGTTTTATTTATCTCTCACTATGTTATGATATTTTATACACCATGAACTAACAGTGGTTGTACAATATTCAACGATTCACGATTATTGGCTACATAGCACCAGACGCGCCTGGGCCTGGGTTCAAATCCCGAAAGCGGCCAACAATTTAAATATTGCTGCTGTGTTCTGCACTTGCACACTATCTACAAATCCATTGGTAGGTCACAGGTACCTATTAACCTACGCAGTTAAATCTTCCTCAAAAACGAGGGATAGTCTTTGAAAAAAAAACAAATAAAAGAAAGTTAACTAACTAAACTCCCTTTGAGCGCTAAGTTTCGAACTCGATCTAATTTCAAAGGGAAACATTATCTTCAAAGCCCGTTATTTGGACCTGGCATAGCGCCGTAATTTCGGGCCAGTCGCGCCGCAAATCGAAACTAGTAAGGTTACAAAATGTTATACGCTCTACCATAAAAATATTTTTGTTACTACATGAATTGACTAGCGCCAGCCTGGCCTCTGTTTAGTTAGTTACAGGCCACTTGAAAAAAGTAATAGAAATAATTACTTATCATAAAAAAATTATGTTCGATGGCCAGTTTCTAAACGGATGCCAGTTAATCCTATATAATTCAAAATCAGTTTTTTTAAGAAACAGTAATATCACAAGTAACATAATAATAAGCCATCCAAAAAGTTGTAAAAATTACTAAGTAGATATTTTTTCTACTTATGAAACATCAATCAATGGCAGTAACAACACATGAATCCTTAAAAAAATTAGGCAAATACACATGTTCGGCACTTCCTGGTATTATTTTTAGAATAAAAACAACTTTTTGTGGTAATTCCTTCAACCTTCCAAAATCTTTGCCTTCAACTCATAGTCTACTGCATTTCCGAACGAACACAAAACGTCAACGTCAAATAGTGACACTGACATTAACGTCAAAACAACGTGCTTCATTCGACTGCGACACTGCGTATTTATCACAGCAATCGCGAAAAAGCTATTAAAATGGCACAAGGCAAGCTGAAAGTAAAGAGCAAACTGCCAGCAGGCGCCAAGACGAAGAAGAATAAAGGAAAGGCGGTGACGAAACGCAGTAACGCGCCAGTGAAGAGCAAAGCGCAGGCCATCGACAAGAACAAGATGAAGGCGAACGTGACGAAGATGGTGAACGCGGCGGCGGAGCAGCAGCTGCGCGCGCTGGCCACCACCACGCCGCAGCTGTCGGCGGCGCAGCAGCGCGCGGCCGCGGCGCCCACTGCGCCCGCCAAGGCGACATAACCTCTAATGTTCTAACTCAGTATTTACACTGATCAATAACAGTCTCCCGACTGTGGTAAGGCTGACAAGTAAAGTCTAACCAGTCAAGCGTCATACCTGCTGTGCTGTTATTATACTATTGTTGGATTAATTGCGACTGAGTGGAAAGTTGTGTTGTTGTCTCTCTAGTTCGGTAAGGGCTGGCTACCAATGGACAGAGTCAACTAATGTGTAGAAAGTGCATATTTTGTGTGATAGTGACATTATATAAGTTCAAAGTGAGCTAATACATAGGTTAGTGGAAACTAAGAGTTACTTACATACTTAATGGAATGGTGAATCGGCTGTAATATTAAAATTGACAAAAATTTTGTCATTTTAAAGTGCCCATTATTGAGAAAAGAGTTTGTTTCCACAACATTTAAAGCAAAAATATTTCATTAACATGTTTTGTCACGTTGTTGCAATGGAGTCGAAAATAATTATTATAATCGTTTGTATTGAAATCCCTTAAATCAAGTGTTTGTATTTTCAATAAAATAACAACAGTCACATTGTGGGCAGCAGTCACATAAATGATAAAGCTTTTTTGTGTTGTATTGCATTAGGTACATGAACATAGCTTATTCTTCATCTTAGTCGTATCATTATGACTGAGGGGGGTTCATAAGGAGTACCTTATGCCTAAACTGCCCATAGCTTCAGAAAGTATAAAAATTAAATTAATTTGTTGTAATAATCTTACCCATACTTCTAAATAAAATATACTCCTCACCCAACTCATTGTCATATTCTGTTGTTCCTTGATGTACTGGAACTTTACTTTTGTAATGTATTGTGTTGTTGTTTGTTTATAAATAAATAGTTTACTTTTTGAGCTAGATTTTAATTTATGACCTACTAGAGTTGTTATATTTATAACCACATGTAATTATGAAGATATCTGTTTTATCCCATGGGAGCATTCAATTGGGTCTAAGGTCAATATCCTGTCAGCCCTAGCTGCCTGTATACCAAATTTCATCAAAGTCCGTTCAGTATTTTCAGTGTGATTGATGGACAAACATCCAAACAAGCAAACTTTGACATGTCATGTATCATGACATGACATAAGATTTAAGTGTGTTTATATTTTTTTGTTTACTTTGCTTGCAATACAAAGTTGTGAGATTTTAACTGAGGTTATTTTTGCCCATCTCGTTATCAAAACTGTCCATTATCTAATCTGAGGTATTGTAGTGTGTGCGTCACCTTACCCTCACATATGTACGTATCGATGATAGGTATATAAGGCTTCGCGTCCTGTTATTAATGCATTACACGTCTAACATACAGAACCTGTGTTTATTTGACTCGTCCACTAAGTCCCATCCTTTACATGGCGACCCTGCCAGTGCTGCCTGAGGGCAGTGCTGCGCATTAATAGTGAATTAACAGTACGAACTTTGTGGAAAACATTATAGACAAATATATTTTGTGAGAGTGACAATTTATCATCGAACGTGAAAATGGGGAACGAGTATAGCCAAGAAACTAAGCAGCAGTTTGTGTTACCCGAAGCCTGCTCTCTGTGGAAGCTATTCGCAAGATCTCCAGATTGCTGAAGGCTATGGAGTGTTCCTGCTGGGCGCGCCTACGGGCAGGCGCCAAATAGACGAAATTGCTGTGGATGGTGATGGTGCCGCGCGATGATGGTGCCAGAATAAAGCAAGGATGGATGAAGATGATGGAAGAAGACGTTTTTTAAGAGTATCCAAAAGGGTTTTTTTTTTATATTTTTATATTGTTTGGACAGGCGGCCTGTCAATGTAACCAGTTTATTTTAGTTTTTATATAACATACATGTTTAAAGTAAAAGTTAAATTATGCGTAGACGGGTTAGTTGTTACTTACTTAAATAACGTAGAAGGTCATTATAAAAAACATTTTAAACTTGGAGAATGTAAATTATAAATGTATCAGGTAACGGTATTTAAATTTTTAAAAGATTAATATTTACAAACAAAAAGGTAAGATTGAAAATTGGACATCATTAATTTCTAAATTTTATTAAATATCTTTATTAATTGCTAACTACCGCTAGTCTAGTTGTTTTGGATATCTTTTACTAGGATTTACTATCTTCTTAACTTAAATCACATTATATTACCGTCACATCAGTATGTACGATCAGACTAAATGTAAAGTAAAGTTTTTTTTTTTTTTATTGAAGTCCATTACGTAAATGTTTTCCATAGATGTTTCTCTTTTTTGAGTATCAATAAACTAGTAATAGAGTTCAATTTATTAACTTATTTATTCGACACAACTAATGTGTACAAACTAATGTTCATAACTTTGTAAATCATAATTAATTCAAGTAGAACATTAAATTGTTTACACTATGTAATTTAAAACAAAGATGCAACAAGTAGGTGAATAGTAGGTCTCAAATAGCTAGTGACACGTTTCTGCGCATCAGCAGTACGTATTTGGTACCGCGTCGGGTTCGTTACTTGAAATTTAGATCACGAGAATATAATTTCATTTTGAGCCATGCACAATTGCACATTCCTATGTTTGCAATTTGAATCCTTGACTTATCATAATATGATTATCGAATCACTTATTAGGTAGGTATGTGATGTTTTGATTTAAGAATGAATTATGATTATTGATACAAGATGGATAAGATAGAATTATTAAAAAGTTTTAGGATTCAAAAATGTTAGTAAGAAGAGTATATCACGTGTAGCGTTTGGAAAAAAAAACGATTGAGAAATTACTGAGTGAAAATGAATTTGGATGAATGTATTGGGATGTATTAAAATAGCTTTTGTTTCCTTGGAGTGCAATTAGTTACATTTCAAATAACATTTAAACAAATTGAATGACGTGAGCGGAAAGTTTGATTAAAGTGTATGGATGCTTAGGATGGATGTTTAGATGGAGTATGTACTAAGTATGTTGGGAATACTTTGATAAAAATATTTTGCTGACGCGATTGGCCAGTACACCCAAGAGCGTGTGATTTATTTTTGATTAAAGGATTCATTCAAAAGTTAGTTGGTTTGATGATTGGTTGGTAATGTATGAAATAATAGAAATTGTTTGTTAATCTCGGATGTGACTAAGAAGAAGAAAAACTCGGTATCAAATCCTTTAGTTTGATCATGGTGTAAACAAAGATTTCTCTGTGAAAACGGTTGGAGATCTGTAGGGTCTTAAAACATTGAACCGTAGTTGTAGTGGTGATAATAAAAGAAGATTAAAAAAAAATAGGTACGAGGTACAGTTTAGGGAACAGGTCCTTTATTTGATCATGGCGTAGACGAGCTCTCTCCGTGAAAATATTTGGAGGCTAATGGCCTTAAATCATGACCCTAACAATAAAAGTAATGTTGCGCAACGCATAATTATTAATAAATAGGTAATAATTATGGAAGAGACTTAATGTCTAAATAATTTAGTCGACTTTAAATAAATAAAAGTATATTGTACCTCAATAATATAAATAAATGATAAAAATGGGGTGGCCACCCATAATCTTATATGATGTACCTATATGAGGAGGAGTACCGACGAGTCTCATGAGAAATACAACGAGTCATTTTAAGACCATATTTGTGTGAGATGAATGAAGAAGATATAATGTATGAGGAATATAATTAATATTGATAGCTAGATGTCAAAAAGTGAATGAATAAATAATTTTAATAAAAATTGATTCATATGGAAGTGATAAAAATGAAGAGTGATAGAAGAGAATGACATGAGAGAATAGCTCTATTAAGTTAAAAAAAAAAAGATCGGCTTGACATAAGCAAGGATTCCCGAATATATATATATTTTTTTTTATCTTTTCTGTACACGTTGCATAATCAAAATTTGAAAATTGTTATACTATCCCGTCTCGTATAAAAACTAGAAATTAAGTAAAAATATCAGATTTCTTGGGAAAGATGCATCTTATATACCCATTTTTAACTATATGAATAATAATTATAACGGAACTTAATTTTGTATAATGTTTTTGACATAACAGACGCAAGTCTTATTTCTATTTTTAAAAGAAAACCGTACAATAATAATTTTGATTGTTAACTCACAGTAATTATTACCTAAATAAAAATGTTTAGTCGTATATTTATAATTTCAATGGATTTCATTTGTCTACAAAATTCTATAATTAAAGTTTGAAGTAATTGATTCTCTAAAGTACTCTGGTAACTATAAAAATAAATTCCGCAAATTACAATTTAATTAGTGACGATTCAATGCGCACTCTGTATAAGTAATTAATTATTGTTTCTTTATAACTCTTTGTATATTTTTAGATTGTTATTTTTTTTTATTGTGTTCATTCTTCATTGTACCGACAGTATTTGAGTTACTTTATATAATTTTTAAAGCCGTATGAATAAATGTAAAGCAGATATTATTAAAACTTATTACTCATACAAGTTCTGGTTCATCTCAGTCTTAGTTCAGATCCATTAGGTAATATTTTTACAGTAATGTTTTATAACGATTGTTTTATTTTGCAGTAAATATTTTAATCAATCATGTAAAAAAATGTATCTTAAATAAAACATTTTTTTTTTCCAATAAAAGGGGAGGTGTAGTGTGTGCGTCACCTTACCCTCACATATGTACGTATCGATGATAGGTATATAAGGCTTCGCGTCCTGTTATTAATGCATTACACGTCTAACATACAGAACCTGTGTTTATTTGACTCGTCCACTAAGTCCCATCCTTTACAGTATAAATATATTTTAGGCAAGCACTTCCATACCAGCACTTAAGTTATGGCTTTGGTTATTTGTGTAGATGTAAAATACTCACATACTTCCGATTGGAATAAGTAGGAATTATGTTTCATGTCCAGATGGTTCTGATTAAGTTAAAACTTTGAACATTTTTCGTTTAATACATAACGTGAGCACTGAAAATGTTTAATGTTGGTTTTCAGATAAAGTAATAGATTTTTTTCTTTATTATAGGTATGTTTCATATAATTAAGCTTAATGGGACAGTTTACTTATGACAAGTTCTTGAGCCAGCATTTACCGTGGTTTGATCTATGCTAAGCTTTTAGGGGTTTGGAAAATGGTGGTAGTGTGTGTTTGAATGTTTTTTTTTTGTGTCCTCCTTGTGTGATGCTCCTTAGTCTATTGTGTATTTTTATTTAACAGCGAAGTTGCAGAAAGTGTAAGTGAGAGAGATAGAGAGTTCACAGGGCATCAAGTGAGTTGCTTAGATTCGAGATTTCTATGAAATATGAAAAATATTAAATGCACGCATATAATATTTTTCATATTTCATAGAAGGGTGATCCTCACTTTATGGTTGAGCCATCTATTAGTTACAGTTTCTTAAATAAAAGCTTGAAACCGCCTTTCTAAATCTCTAATCATCATACACCATATAGGTAGTTCACTTACTCAGGCTTTATGATTGTGAATTTGGCCTTTGTTTTGTATCCCCACTGTAATATTCCAATATTGGCAGGTAAGACGCTTTATTGGAAATCAGTGTAGTGAGATTACCTATGAATAATTCTACATCAGTTTATTATATAATACTGCGAATTCACGTATTCCTCCCGACCGCATAATATGGTTTGTCAGGGGGAAAATTGAATAGCCACATTGTCTTCATTCACTCATACGTAGTTATCCAGTGTTATTCTATATACAAAGAAATAAGTTGGTTATTTAAAATAATATTTTCTATGTGTGTGAATACATCATTTATTCGTAACGATAAAGGTACGACAAAATATAAAAAGAAATCGCAAAAATATGGGTTTTAGAATTATCTCGAAATACAGGTAAACGTTTATATTTAGTTTGAATATACTAAGGCTTCGGATCTGGGGATCAAACCTGCATAAATAAATGTGCAAGTTAAATCTACCTGAGTGGATTTATAATATTACCCAACCGAATTTATTTTATTTTTTGTTATTTATTTATTTGCCGCTAATTTGGAAAATCTGCTCTAACTCATTCAAATAAGTTGCAATATTCTTTAGGGCTTTTTAAACAACTTTATTTACCTAAATTTTATTTTTATCAATCCGGCAAATAAAGCGTGTTCTTTTACAAATGAAGGGAATGTGATATTTGTTATCATGATGATTATAATCTTGTGGCAGGGCTGACAGGGCTCGTTCTTTAGAAAGATATTTAAAATTGGACAGTTTCTGGATAATTCGACGAAAATTCTTTTTCAAAGTTAGTTTTTTTCAAACTTTCCCACTTACCTACACCTTTCATAACTACTATTTAGTCTACTCTTCGTCTACTATTTGCGTTTGTATGTAAATTCAATTTATGTTTTCTTAGTCTAGTATTTACACAATTAAAACAATGTAGTCCTTAACAATAGGTAGGTAGCTATGGGTACTCAATAACTACAAGTAATATTAGCTGTGAATACGAGAATTATGTTCACCTCAGCCTAACACAACGGGTAAGAGTAGAATCAGTATGTTAAATAGGTATAACATCTTGTATCGCGATAGTACGTAATTGAAGACTATGTTAATGATATATAGAGAAGGCTTCTCGATTCAAAATTGTTTTCCATTAATTCTATTAAGCCGTATGTAGCCAAGAAGCAATTCAAAATCTGCAGGTGCGAGTGACGTTGGGGCTAATATCTCCATGGAACCCTATAAATTCCCTTAAGGGGAAGCTCTCTTTACATTACATGTTTACAATCAATAATTTAATGAATGCGCCCAGCGGTAATGATAAGTGTTGCTCTCCTTGTACAAATGTACGTACATAGTGCGCTTAAGATCCACCTGTTCTATTCATGAAAAAAAAACGCACCAAAATCTGCTCAAGTATTAAATATCTAAATCAACGTTAATGCGATAAAAGACACATGAACCTACTTTATAGACTTTTACGTGAAATTTTCTACTATAACAGTCAAAAATCATATATGTACCATAAAAAGAAAAATAATCAAAATTACCTATTATGATAATATGATAATTTTTATTTATTTTACATTGAAAAATGAAAGCTTCTTCGCTCCGGACTGCCCCTTTTTCGCGGTTTTTTTTTGCACAATTGGAAATACTACCTCAGTTAGTTGGTGATCATTATTCTACTGTCCCAAGGTAGTTCAGGAGCCTCCTCTTAAGCAAAGGAAGTGATGACCGCGACCCTCTGTAATGAGCGTGCGACTCGAGTTATGAATAAATAATTAAATAAGCACTAGCCTGACAAGGCCACGCGGTCACTGCCGTTAGCTTTAATCCCGGAGATAAATATGTGGAGTTAACGACACGACCGGCCCGTACAGCCGGTGTCCTACAAATGGGAGAATTCTTTGTTAAACTGAGATGAAGTGAATAACTATAGTCCATTAAAGATGATCTCTGTGTCAGGTACCTATACTTCTTATAAAAAAAAATACTTCAAGCTTATAAGCTCTACGAGCTGTTATTTTGATTTTCCATAGGTTTCCATCCATATACATTCTATATGCTTTAGAATAGTGACAATTTCCTTTGAACTGTCAACTGTTACCGGTATTATCTTAGGTGATTATAGCTATTATAGCTTAAAATCGTCTTAGGAGACAATTAACTAAAGCAACTAAAGGAGTCATCGTCACAATCGACACATTTTATTGTAGTGCGTTTAAGAAAACGCTCACATGAATGCAAACAAACGGAATCGTTGTCACCAAATGTAGAGATAAGGTTTCATAAGTACCGAAGTTCGTTTATTTTTCTTAAGAAGCCACCAAATATTAACACAGCGTGCATTTGACTTTTATTACCTACACTGAAAATCGTTCAAGCTTGAGTCATCTCGATTTTATAGGTGAATAATACGGCTTTGTTCCGCAATTATCACACCTTATATGCGAAGAATAAAATAAAAAAAAGGTAAAAGAAAGTATGTATTAAAATTTTTATCTTGTTCCCATTCCGCGACCAAGGATGCAGTAAAGTAATCGCCATGAAGTCTTTCAAAAGGCAGAATCAATAAACCAAAATTTTGCATTAACGTAATAAACATCGGGTGAGGTTGAGGACCTTATAAATTGAGTCGTTCTTTCTTGGAGCGATGAGGAGAGGTAGTTAACTTTTGAGTTTTTGAGTTCCCACAACTTGAGCATCTGGTCAAGTAAAACTTTGACGGGTTCGTTGGTCTAGTGGACAGAAACTCTGGCTACAATACCAAGGGTTGCGGGTTCAAATCCCGCTAGGAGCAAATATTTGGGTGAAGAACAGAACATCGGCATTTGAACGCGCATCATGGATGTTTATAAATTCTTGCTTCCATAGTACAAGCTTCGAGCTTAGTTTGGGGCAAGGCATAGTGTGTTAGTCCAAAGAATTTATTAATTTGAGTTTCGATCGATGTCTTTGCGGGCCTATTGGATATTTTTGACAAGCAAATAATAGGACTGCGTGCAAAGTAGACTAGCTAGGCCAGGTGCTCAAGTTGGGGGTGCTCAAAGTGGAACTCTGTTGACGACATTAACTTCGGCGTCGATTGAGAGATTATGAATAGGAGAGGCGCCTGCGCTCTCGCACGCAGCCGGACCTAACGGCCTACGTCTGAACCTAGCGGCGTCGCGTGACCTTGTCTGCTACTAAACTTTCATTACGCCTATTCATAAGCTATGTAGGTCTCATCATTAAACCTCTTAAGGGCTTAAATAACTATCTACCTTCTAGGTATATACCCTTCAATGTTCATAAACGTCTTTTAGGGTGGACCTACTAGAGACGTAAGCGGTCTTAGACGATAGCGTTATATTCAACTTATACCTACTAAGATTTTTTTTTTAATCGACGAACGTACTAGTGATACCTAGGTGAGTAGGTTGCCAGATGTCTCTTGGGGAGGGTATGGGGGTGTAAAGGCAGGCAACGCATCTGCGACCCTTGTCCGGCTATTGATGTCCACGGGCAGCGGTGATTACTTACCCATCAGGTCTATCAAATAGACAGTCGGGCTATCTATCAACCATTAGGTTATCAAAGCCGAAGACACTTATCTGAAAATGGTGGAAGCAGCTCTAAACGCTTCTATTTATTTTATTAATTTTTAGGGCTTTCGCATGCGCGGGCGCATGTGTCGCCTGCACGCGTAGGCGACTCAAGGCGATGTCGCACGGTGAGTGAACGCGCATAAACAGGACACGGGGTGCCCATGCAGCAGTGTTGGCGCGGACTGTCTGGGCGGATATACATATGTGTTGTCACTAGCGCATGTGTCACCTGCACGTAGGCGACTCAAGGCGATGTCGCACGGTGAGTGAACGCGCATAAACAGGACACGGGGTGCCCATGCAGCAGTGTTGGCGCGGACTGTCTGGGTGGATTACATATGTGTTGTCACTAGCGCATGTGTCACCTGCACGTAGGCGACTCAAGGCGATGTCGCACGGTGAGTGAACGCGCATAAACAGGACACGGATGCCCATGCCGCAGTAGATACCCGGACTGTCTGGTCAAATATACATATGTGTTGTAACTAGCGCATGTGTAGGCGACTCAAGGCGACGTCGCACGGTGAGTGAACGTGCATAAACAGGACACGGGGTGCCTATTATTGTTGTTAAAAGTGTAAAATTATCCAAAAAAAATTAGTAAGTACTTCCTCCTTTTTGAAAGTTGGTGAAATTCATAGTTTTCGAATTTTATTGTATGATATTTGTTTGTCAATTAACTTGGTAAGCAGACATGAAACCATGTTGTAGTTAGCAGAATATATTTGAACAATGTATGTAAGCATCTTCGTCCGGGCTATAAAATAACTTAATTCCAACATGATGTGGAGACACACGTCTAGTCTAGTGTAGGTAATGATATTGTTATTAGAGTGACATGTGTCGTAATTGTATCTTAATTGCAGTGAGTTGTAGAAAGTTGTGCAGGTTGCATGCAGGCGCGTGGTCACTGCAGGGCGGGGCGCGCGGGGGGAGGTGACCGGGTGATGCGCCGATTTCGCCGAATAAGATTAATAAATGCACGCGGCGCGGGGGAGGGGGGCGTCGCGCGGCTAATGACACGCGCCGCTGCAGAATTTTTTATCGCGAATTTAAAACATAAACTGGTTGCGGCGGTAGCTGTCGACCCCCGGCCCTCCCCCGCCCCTCCCCCTCGCCCCGCCGGCGCCCGGGCCTGCACCTCTGCATAGTTCACCGCTCCTGCTGCTGCGCGCGATCGACACCTTTCGCCAGATCTCGCTAATCGTATCTACTTAGCATTCGCGACCTCGCCTTTAAAGGCAGACGCCGACGCGTCGTCGCGAGATGAACATTTAGATAATTAAACCGCCGCGTCCTATAAGGACTTCTTAATACGTTAATGAGCGGCTGCCGGGTATCAGCGGGAAGGCGTGAGAATCGAACGCTGACGCGTCGATGTCTTTTATAGGAGGACACTCCTGCGCACGTAATTGCGTTTCGTTACCTAGAAGCGCGGGCGAGCCGGCTGACAGGCGAGACGGGCGAAAGGGACCGGTCGCTAATGTTTCACGGAAAGCTGGCTGATTTCTCGCAGGTTTTCCATCAACGTCGGCGATATCGGCCGGAGACAATAAATCCGGTTTGGCTGCAGCGCTGCAATTAAACTAGTGTCGCGGCGGGTTCGCGGACCGTGCGAAAGTGAAGCACTCGGCGGCGAGGGCGCGGGACGGAAGCCACAGCCTACGTAATATCAGTATGTCCTTCTAACTTACGATGCGAGATGACTCCTAATTTTAGTCAATATTTTTATGCAATATATATCATATTTAATTATAAATATTAACCTTTTTTCATATTTAAAAAAAAACTGACAGTGACAAATTAAAAAAAAAATACATTTTCATTATGTACATTATTTAGTGTAAAAAAAGGTGAACTTAATTTAGCTTGTAAAAAAACCAGCTCTTACGATAATATACATAACTGAAAAAAATAATTAACTCATACATAAACCATCAGCCAACAATTTAACATCATTCGCATTCCCTCCACCAATCGATGTCACAGCCCATTAAAAACTTGTATGAGTATTCTGAAGTCGTCAGTGCTCACTTTGCAATTCCCAAATTAATTGGAGCACACTCTAATCAGAAACAATCGGTGAGCTTTTTGCTCGTTAAGCTGTCGTCGCTGCGCTGTGGCGGTGCGTGCGAGGCTGCGCAGGCGGCGGCGGGCGAGGCGGGCGGGCGGGGTGAGGCGGGGGTGCGGTGCGGCGGGGGCGGGGCGTGACGGCGCCGGCGCAGTTCGCGCGCGGAGCCCGGCGCAGTCGCACGCGCGCGCAGCCGGGAGCATGCCGCGCTAGCCGCGGCCATGGTCTACCCCGAGCCCTCCCGGTGGGGCGCGCCCGATGCCGCGCTCGCGCCCCTCTACGACGACGTATACCGAGGTCAGCTGATATTTGCAACGCAATGCATTGCCCTTTGTCATTGGCGTAACTAGGAGACTTTGTGATGGGCTCGAGACTAGCCTGTTGAGTTTTACAGTTCCCTTCCGTTACTCGCTTGTTATTTCGCGTTATCCTGGATTATTATCGTGTCCGGGGTGGTATCGCGAGCGGGGTGGGCCCGAGCCCTGGTTACGCCTCTGCCCTTTGTCTCTGTTTGCGCACTCCGTTAGTGTCTGGATGGTCGGTAGCATAGGTATGGGTATTCTATAACTTATCCGTTTGCGAGTGGCGAGGTCAGCTGACTTTAGCGAGTGCAGCGCGATTCATTGCCCTTTGTCTCTGTGCAGCTTCCAAAGTTTCTAGCTGTCCGGCCGGCTGGAGACAGGTCGGGAGCGGACATCCGATGTAGTTATTTTTACCTGTTTCGTTTGTTTGAACGCTGCAAGCCATAGTATACGACGCTTATACATATTCAGCCTGCGTTCTGAATCATACTTGACCGAGCATCGTCCTTTATGATATTCTTATAAGAAAGTTCTTAATCGTTAGTGCAATTTGTAAGTCTACACGTCTTTAAGTCAGTGCATTGGACAAAGCTTCTTGTTGTTATGTATCCACAAAGTTCTCGAGTAAACATCCATTGTTTGTGTAAGTTTATTTTGTTTCATTCCACCGTTAACATAGTTGACTTATTATATTTAACAGCATAAACAACAAAATATATTAATAAGGTCTATTGGGTGACATTCATGCAAAGAAGTGTTTAAAATAGTTTTCTAGCGCTACATTATAAAGTTCGTGAATGTAGAGCCGTACCAATTATAACTTCATATTAAACCTCGGCCATAATTTGCGAATAAATCTCACGGTCCTATTCAAAAGCACGAAACAGCTTTTTAATAACAACACAGAACGCCTCGCACGAAAAAAGGATGGTACAAAAAGTTCCAAATTAAAATTACGTGTGTATGCAATTAAACATAGTGTAGCGAATTAGCGTTTATGCGAATTCCGAAATAACCTACGTAGAGTTCGCTCGCTTTGTGTCAATACCGGTTGGTTGAGTCACCTCGGCTGATTGATTGGGTGAACCTGTCTTAAATTGGGATCAAAGCACTGACGACTAGACCTTCCTATTGGTCGTCAGCTGATTTTTATTGCACCTTTTTTATCTATGGCTTTGTGTGCTGATGTATCTAATACGATATAATTGATTTAAAAGCACAAATCAACTTTTTATATCATACACGTGTGGTTCATATGGTATAGGAGTTCAACAGTCGAAAATTATTATTTTGGGACTGTCAGATTCTTATTTCTTTTTATCCACTTATGTTTCTTTATACGTCCATTATTGTAAAACATTATGGAAGGAGTAGCTAACTTACACGGTACTTTAAAGACTACCTGCGATTTGGAGATTGTTTCTGTAAAAAGAATATTCTAAGCAATCTATTTTAGGCTTTCTGCGCAAATTGTTATTTCATTATTCTCTTTATTCAATAAAATCTCAGGATCAATAAAATTTAATGCAAATTCAATTAATACAGAATTTTGTAGATTTTCAACACTTACACAAATTGTGATCAATTAACCTGTGCAATCAATTAGTACCAATTGTGCCTACTCTAACGATAATGCTGAACAATATTTTGACTGATATCAAATTAAATTAACTCGCCCCATTGAATTGAACATTCATTAATGAGAAAAAAATCATACTGATCATAATGCAATTCAATCATTATTTTTTGGCAGAGCCCATACATAATTATTAACTATGTCATTAGACTAGTTTTAGTGTATTTTAACATTATTAGATAATGAATGTTGTTGAAAGGTTATGTGTATATAGGAATAATATAATATGCTTACCACAATAGTTTCAGCTTGATTTATTTAATTTAAGCAAGCTAGAGCTTTGTGGAACTTCCACTAGAAGGAGCCGCTCATCTGGGGAAGTACCTCCACCTTACAGGACCACAGTGAAGTAGCACTTTGTAACTTTTGTGCTATGTTTCTGCTGGTGAGTAAGGTCGCCGGAGCTCAACTGGGGCGGGTTTTTTAAAAGCTGGCAACGCATCTCCGACCCTTGTACGGTTGTTGATGTCCATGGGCAGCAGTGATCACTTACCATCAGACAACCCGCTTGTTCGTTTGCCTTCCTATCTGCCTTTTTGTACAAAATTTGATATTTACTTCAAATATTGTACAAAAGGCAGATTTAACGCCTCATTGAATTCTGTACCAGTCAACCTTAGGGGCCAAACAGAAAGTGGATTAGACAAATGGAGAAAACGCGACTTTCAATATTTTGAAAGAAAACATCGAAAATAAATTAACCGCTGGCAATAGAAGGTTTCACTTGATGAAACACCTATTTATAAGCTATAAGCCGAAGTTTATCCATTTGCCTCGCAAAGTGAAAGACAGAAAAGTTGGTAATAAAATGCCGTGCCGAGTGAACCGTCAATTCTCTAATTCGAAACCGTTCCCATAGTAAATTCGCGGAGTAAGGCTTTAATGAGTACTGTTACCTCACATAGGGCTGCCGTAGAAAGAGAGAAATAGAAATACTCTAAAAATATTCTTCAAAATAATTATTGGGCCACAATCTTGCGTACAATAGTCTTTCATTTGTAGACAAATACCGTAGTAGATAGGGGTATGTACCTACATACAACGCTGGTTATGTTAAATTAAAACACTATATGTATTGAATATTATTTTATTGAGAGGATTAATCCTCTCAAAGATAGGTACATATCCTTACAAATTAGCAAATCAACATACCTATGAACTTTTATGACCATCTAGTTTTATGTAAAATAGCTTGTTTCCCATACTGTCCCACATATTTTATACAACAATAGAGGCCTGTTTAATTAATTGTGTTTTGTTTCTTATGTCCTAGTAGACATCCTTAATTAATCTGATTCTTATTGCGTTAGAGAGGTCTGATGACTAGTTGCTGTAGACTTGCTATTTTTTCTTTATCACAACACTAACATAAGAATGCTTACTCTTCTACAACTAGCGGCCGCCCGTGACTTCATTCGCGCGGGTTTTGGATTATCCCGTGAGAGCTTGTAATCGGGATAAAAAGTATCCTATAACCTAAGTGAGCCATACCCTGCTTGTATGCCAAATTTCATCAAAATTCGTCCAGTAGTTTCAGCGTGATTGACGGACAAACATCCAAACAAATGAACTTTCACATTTATAATATTAAATATAATATATATATATATAATTAATATTATTAAATAAATAAGATAAGATTAATAAGCTAAATAATATAATAACAAAATACTATTTTTTTGCATAAAAATACCACCTTTGTTAGACATCCCTAACTTCAATTGTGTCCGAGTATTGTCTACGTAAAGTTTCGATCGTCGAACGGTTGTTTTATTGATAATTGAGCTGTACGACTCATGTCGGCGCCATAAAACTCAATTAAACGTTCAAAATTCAACTGTCTGGGGAAATTCAAATTGTGCTTTTATGGCGGGCGTTTTTATGAGCATCTATAAAGATGGTGGACTGCAAAGTCGCGGCCGTGGGACCGTGCGAAGCGATGGGACCGTTGAAGAGCTTGTGAAATGCTATTTGTCATTGTGTACAGGCAATCAGAATAAGTCAACTTAGAATGTGTAGTTAAATCATAATGCACAGCGCGATATTATACAAGGTGGCCGGTTAAATCTACCTCTGATGGCGAATTCTAAACACCTGTAAACTAAACTCCTAAACTGCAGTAATTTCTACCTGTTGAGAACCTGTGTTTAAAAAATAACTATTGTATTTATTTTTTCCATTGTCACTCCAGAATTGCATTAAATACTTTTAACATTGTATCAACAGAAGAACCTTAGTTCCTCAAAGTAAAAATAAAATTTTTATAGCTCCCAGGTTTATTCACAAGATCGAAAATGTTCCGGGTTGTGTCATACCATTAATGAATGGCTAGTTGGAACAAAAAGCGGTTCCTGGCCTTAGCTACCGTTATTAGGTAACAGGCGGACACTTTCACGCCGGGTGCTTGCCTAGCTATTAGCAAGAGATCGCGTGTGGGCCAAGCTCTAGCGGTAGTAGCTAGTTACGTAGATTAGCTAATCTTTTAAACCTCGGCTTAGGTAGACGTTAGAGAAGCTTCTCTACTCCATTTTAACCATTCTAACGTGACCCATTCTGGGGAGTAGTGGCAGTCAAAATGTTCTTTGAATTGATTTAATTAAGGTACTTTATTCCCGATAAATTATCCATAAAATAAAATAAAATCACTACATAGTATAAAACAAAGTCGCTTTCTCTGTCCCTATGTCCCTTTGTATGCTTAAATGTTTGAAACTACGCAACGGATTTTGATGCGTTTTTTTTTAAAGATAGAGTTATTCAGAGGAAGGTTATTATTTATAATACATGCATAATATAGTAGAGAAACACTAATAAACTTAGTTGCACCCGTGCGAAATCGGGGCGGGTCGCTAGTTAATTATAAATTAACAAAAAAATAAAGAGGGTAGGTACTTAGGTTGTGTAGCCGTCAAGTAATCTGTGTATAGTGGATGATTCGCTACTGCCCAACACTGTGGGAAATGGGCACTGTTACGGTTGAGCTTAGCTGTGGATGATATGCCACTGCCCATCAATAAAGCATTTGAATAGCACTTTGGTATTCAGTGTGCCCAGAGTTTTCGTACATACTTAGTAGTCCTCAAAAATAAAAGTTCGGCAACTGATTTCGGATTATTTAGGTGGAATCACTTGGCGACGACCCGCTTGGTGTAATGGTCAAGATGTTGCCTATTACGCAAGAGGTCGCGGGTTCGATCCCCGCACAGGACAAATATTTGTGTGCATGAACATGTCTGTTTGTCCTGGTCTGGGTGTTATATGTATCTATTTAAGTATATTTGTAATACCACTGTTGATTCTGATGTCTGTAACACAAGTGCTTAAGCTACTTAACACGGGGTCAGATCAATGCATGATGTTGTGAAATATTTTAAAATATTTATTATCACTTCTGGTGCGGCAAAAGTTAAATAAGAACACCGCTTGGCCAAGATACAAGGATCACATTTAAAGCTTCCAATACAGAACAAACTTCCAATTATAAATGTAATTAATAACGATAATAACTGATCACAAAACTGTTAAACGAATAACTAACGTATCTATTAGTTGACTAGTAATAAATTAGAAAACAACACATTTCCATACAAACTCTATTTATATGATTGACTTTATTAATAAGTTATGGAAATGAGTGGCAGTAACGGCACAATTACCGATATAAATCTTGATTGAAGGTAATTTGGAACATAATACCGGTAGCAGAGGCATGAAAGCTGTGACCCTTTCATGGAGGTCGGTCACAATCAACAACATTAGATATGCCCTCGACTAACTTCGATCCACTTTGAAATTGGGACAAAAATTTGAAGCGGCTGTCGCTTCTTATCGCAGTGACAGCGTGTTGAAACCCATTTCATGTCGAAGAAAATGATGCCATATATCTGGCGTCGGGGCATCTCTAAAGATTTAAATCCATGGGTGGAATGGAATCGATACGGGTGATTAAATACCCGCGCCTTTTGTTTCGGGGTGAAGCATTTTCATGATAATGTACCCCTTGAGGTGAATAGATTCTGCGGAGTATGTTTGCTGAGCGCAAATAACTTTGAGGGTTCAGGCCGGATCGAATTTAGGCAAGGTAGGTGGTATTCATTCATGGGTTGATGAAGCAACTCCGATGTTGAATAGAGGAGTGGGGTATGCGTAATTTTGAATTAAATATGTTGTGTGTAAATTAATACGTGTGCCAATTAATGGCTTGTAAAAGGCTGCTCAAAATCTATTTCCATCCTAGTGAAATAGTTATTAACTAAATCAGTCAAAACTGATAGTTATAGTCACATTCACAGTGTTTATAAAGGTTTACTAAAACTATCGTGTTTCCCGCGTTAAATAAGTACTACCCTGTTTTATTCACAGGGTTACAAAGTATCTCCATATCACATTTCATCTTTTTTGCGCTATTTCAGTAAGCAGGCAGGTTCATACTTGTGTGACGCTAAGCGGTCGCTACGGACTATTTTTATAACCAGATCAACGACTGGTAGGGGTATTATCTGGAAAAAATAACAATTCGCACTGATGCGGACTTTGAGGTGAAGATTAATTAAATAAGCATTAGTGTATAACACTGGGGTTATCGCTGACAATGAAAACTCCATACACATTCTTGTTAAAAAAATTACTCGTAATTCTTTTGACACATTTGTTTTATTATGATTGATTAGTTAATTATTACATATTTACATTACATAATAGATACCTTAATTAATCCATTATTATTTAATTCCAAACGTCAAGTTGAGAAAATTATTAACAGAAAGTTTTTTTTTTAATTGAGTTTGAGTTGCCGGCCAGTCCCAAAAGATTTAAAGCCGGTTAAACGCTAAGTGCATATTACAAGATAAAACCTTACTTTCGAATTAAGTTCATAAGTAGCTATTGTTTCGTCTCAAACACGCAAATCCAGTTTGTTACTACTTGTTGCGTAAGCCCGGGCTTACTAATCAAAGAACCTTCCTGCTATAATCCTTACGTTTATAAAGTTGCATTTTATAAACTCTTACTTTTCTATTCTACAAAATCCTCGTATTTCTGACGCGAAAGTTGTATGACCCTTAAAAGGGAGCACAGGATTGAACTTTTCCAATTTTACGGATTACTAGTTATAGACCTTCGGCAATCCGCGTAGAACTGACCTTTACACACTGAATTCTAACTTTTCTTGTTGAAATAGTAGACCTTTTAGCAAAATGGAAGGTCAAGGTACGTAATTGAAAGAACAATGATGGGATCAAATAATATTTGGGACTGTTAGTAAGGGTAACGTTCATCTTTTTAGGGAGCGGATAAGACTAAGTATAAATACAATAATATTCTTGGACTACTTGTTGAGCAGATATCTTTAATTTGTGTGTATACATACGAGTATTTATTTGTGTATTTTTTACTTTAAATTTAATTTAACACCGAGTTATTGGGAAGGCTTTTAATGAAGGTAACAATGAAGGCGGCGAGCAATGTTCGCAAACAGCTCAGTCAGTCTATTTATAGCTCCTGCTGACTCACGCCAGAACACATTGTACATACATAATTGACGGCACCTATTCTTGGACCTATTTTGCAGCACCCATTGATTATAACGTTACTGGTTTTAATACTTCTATTTTTGCAATATCTAGAGATATTGTAGAGACAGCATATTTTGAAGATTAACCATTCGCAGAAAGACTCTTAACATAAAGGGGGAATTAAACACAAGTACACCTAGATTTGAAAACGAGAAGCTATATTGTATAGATTCAGATTAAGCAAGTTTAGCAAGTGCATTCAACCACAAATTTTATATTACGACGAAAACATTTTCAAGTTTACTTTTCAACGCCGACGACCCGTTAATAAGGTATAGAAATAAAAATATGCAAACACGCGTATTAATAGAAATCTAATTTATTTTATTTGCGCTTCATCATAAAACTTACATCATTAGATGTAATTATGGCGACGACAGAAGTTTATTACCTACCTACCGGCGGAAACGCGCGTGAACTAGAAATCAAATTAAGAAAGTATTGATAACTCGCCATCCGCAAATGCGCGTTGGATTAACTTTCTAATCCGAACACTTATGCCTCTTAATGACAGTCAATGTCTGAACTTGATTTCTATAATTTATTTATAGTTTAACATATTGCTTTACATGTCAGTGTGATGATTAAGTTATGAGTAGGTGCTATACCTATGTAAATGTTAACAAGTATGCTTTTGCTAAGACTCGAAAACGAACCACTAAACGTTTGGTATTGATAACATTGATATAATGTGTGCCTAGTTATCAATAAATCTAAAGATATAGAAAAAGTTCATTCTACATAGTTTGATTCATTAAATTAATCTGATTCTGGCTTATAATGCATGTGTGATGTTCCGTGTAATACCTACCTCTGTGGTTACGAATTTCAAGGAGATAGTTGTAATCCCTTTTGTAGGTACTAGAATTTGTTTCTTTTGCGCTATTTTTTGGAAAATCAAAAACATACTGCTGGCCATAAATACTAGCTGACAAAAAAAAACTACCTGTAAAAACATTCCGAATTCGAAATAAAATTCAAATGCACAACAGAAGCTACTGGCTAGCTCGCCGACAGCAGTTCCGTTTCGTTCCGCGAAATTTCGCTGTGGTATGGCAATAAAATCCCGTGTTTAGGGAAGTTTGCGCAAGTTTGCGTTTTACGTCAGACGTGACACTTTATTTAACCTCGGTGGGGGGCGGTGTGACGGCGTGACACTACCGTGCGTGTCCTGCTGAGAAGGTGCCTGATTACCGAGTGGGCGGGCCGCCCTACCTGGCAACTTAAAAGGAGATGCAGAAACTAGTATTTAAGAATGCGAATTGCGGGGCGTCTTTTGTGGGATTTGGATTCGAAAACTATAAGTTGTAAGTTATTTGCGATGCATTATCCTGTTTTTGTAGGCTTGTAGGCCATCAAATCTTAATAAGATTTCGTTAGAATAGCACGGATCGTCCAGTCATCGAATCGTCTATCAAAGTTTAATTATTACAACAAGCTCGTTTTAGAGTAAATTAATGATAAATATTCAGAGTCAACGTTCATATTTATTTGATAAAAATATATTTGCATGTATTACAACGTCTAATGTGAATGTTTTATGCAAGCTTTATGAAGTTGTGTTCATAAATCACATACTTAATCAATCATATTTTCCTAATGAATGTTTTAGTTGAAATAATTTTATACATAAACTTTCGACAACAGTGAAATAAATCATGGAAAGTAATTAAAAATGAAAAAGTGTGCTGTCGAGTTTTGCAACTTGAGTGTTATAAGATAAAGATATTTTTTATCCAGTAAATGGATTTTCAAGGAAATTATTTCGCACGACATTTTTTTAACCTACTGGCACTTTATCGTTAAAAATAAGATTCAATAACATGTTCACTATTGGTGTGGGGTATATTGTATATGTACCAGGGTGGTGGTGGTTTGTCGCTTCCGTCCGCTTGGCAACACTGCTTGCTTCGTCACGGAATTTCACCGGGCCGGATTATCCGTCAGTGGGCGGCCCGTCTTGCTAGGGTTGACTCTGATTTCAAATTTGCAAAACATTGTAAATGAAAGATTATTGTGAAGTAGGGTGGAATTAGGCCATTTAATACAACTGTTAACTTGTAATAGGCATACTTTTTTCTATGAACAATGATGGCTATATATAAGGGATTTTGTAAACCATAAAATGTTGTACAACTGCCCCATACTTATGTTTATGATTTTATATGCCAATTCAGTAATAATGTGATGAAATTTTTTGTGCTCTTTATGAGCACAAAAAATTTCAAACATTGGTCATAGAATCAGCGAGCTCTAACGTGGTTTAAATCAGGCCCATAGCGCAACCCCTGAGAGGTAAAGCGAGCGGCAAAATAATTCCGCACTGTTTGCGCTTGAATTAAGAATCTCGAATTTGCTCGTTAAGCTTTTAATCTGCTGAGGATAGGGAACGATATTTTTTCATTTCAATAACGCGCAATCTTAATCATAATTTGCGTCAAAACGTGATATCCAATTTCAAGCGACAAGGCGCTTCAACAGTGAATTTAATACAACAAAATGATGAATGACATAATATATGCGGGAAACAATTTATTCATAGGCAGTCACCATTTTCAGTTCGATATTGTACTCGCTCCATGATCATTGACGTGTGAAGCTTTTGTTGTTACCTACTTGGCGTGAATTGAAAATAAAGCCTGTTTGAAATTGCAATGAGTAAATAAATAAAAATGGTTGAAATTCGAAATATACGTGCAAAGTATTTGTTTGAACGAGAAGAATAGAACAGTAATTTCCTATCGTTGTCTGGCACACAATTCTAAGAACATATTGTCTACCGTTTTATTTTCAGAGAGAAGTGTAAAATCTTACCGATTTTATGAAATAAACCAAGTAAAGTTTCGTTTTGCAGGTCACGTAAGTGTATTATTAAACGAGCAATAAATCGTAGTTTGTATCAAATAGCGCTAGGAAGCATTACTTTGATTTTGACATGGAAGAATAAAGTTTTGTCTTGTGAGTTTCAACGAATATCGTGGGTTCAAGTCCTGATTGGATACGATGCTTAAGAATAAAACAGTAGGCTTATCACCATCTAAACACAGAAAACCTGGCAACCTATAAAACTCGATTAAAGGAAGTAAACGTTATATAAATGTGAGCCATTATATTTGAAACCCAAGGCTCTAATTACTTTGCAGCGTCACATTACGCGACACTTATTGGTGAAGTGTCCTCCAATAAAAGAGATCGTATATCGTATATGAGCTGTAATGGTGTCTGGGCTCTATCTTTTTAACATTATATTGTGAAAGGTTTCCGTAAATTTTGAGATATAATTATAAATAGATCATACACATTAATAATGATCAGTAAATAGTAAAAAGTAGCTTGGAAGAAATATATAACTTAGTAATTATTCTTAAACTAGCTGCCGCCCGTGACTTCGTCTTTATGGAATTCGGTTTGCGCACACATAGTGTTATATTACAGTTTAAAGCCTTTCTCGAAAATAGGATAATCCAACACAATAAAAAAAAATCACACCAGTAGCTCCTGAGATTAGTGCGTTCAAACAAACGAACTATTTAGCTTTATCATATGGTATAGATATGACATGTTTTTCTATAAACTGTTATTTCGTAAAGTGAGATGTCATTGTTTTTCAAAAAGAAAAACTCAACATCCTTTTCATTGTTATACTTTTAGGTCACGTAAGTGTTGTATTTAAAGAGTAATAAATCATAGGTTATCAAGCTGCAAAGGCGTTATAAAGTATTTTTGCGGCTCTGATGCGAAGTGATCGCGTGCGGCGCGGCGGTGGCAGAAAGCGTGGGTTTCATTAATCTTGCCGTGACAATCAGAGGTAGATAGATAGATGCTTATTCGATGTCGCCGATAATAGGTAATTGACAGTGCATTTACCTACCGGATGGATTTTGGATGTGCAAGCAATAGTGATGGAACACACTAGGTTGAAATTGCGCGACCGAAGGCAGTGCATTTTCTATACAAAATAACGCGACGTAATTTCGGCATAGTGTGTCATCTTCTATTTAAAAGTGTGTCATAATGTGAACACCACGCAAAATGTGCCTACACTTAGAGTTGTTAAATAGGGTAACGTTTACCTTGTTTGTAATCTTTTGAGTCTATAGATGAGACGTCTTAAATAAGAGTATTCACTCGACTAGTCGTAAAATATAAAATGCCAGAAAAAGTTTGTCATAAAATGGCATAAGTGTTTATTTAAATTTGATTTGTGATGAAGTAAAGATTGCACCACTTATGAGACATGCTGATTATCAAAAGCATAAAAAAAACATTTTTGTTAATTAAAATCACAGTTTATCGAACAGAAAGCACTTGACTCAAAGTAAAGTTATGGGAAACAATGATACAGTTTAATTCATAACAAAGCTGTACTCAGTCGGCAAACAAACCCACTTGTTCTTCACAACGATATTGATTCAGTTCAAAGATAATATTGCTCTTGGAAAGTTTCACAGCGCTATCAAGCTCAAGCATAACGATGCAAATTAAAAATAGTTCTACAACTTCATGTATTTCTTCCTGAGATACACAATTCTCATGTATATGTATAATACATATACTTCATGTATTATGTGGAAAATCAGTTGAAACCCCCTTTCCTCATTTTTCATTTATTCCGCGACAGAAACCGTACAGCGCACACGATTCTTGTGAAATGAGGCGTGTAATTTCTCCGTTAATTTCCAGAAGTCAAACGGTATCTTAATTTACGAATTTAAAAAGGCCAGGACCCCCGGCGCGTTCTTATTAAGTGTGACTTACTGGCCTCTTCATCATGGAGACAGTCAGTTCCAGAAATAAAAATATAACAAGCGTACAAAATTGCAATTCAACTATCTTTCGTAAAATAGAAAAACAAAGTCCCTGAAGTTATAACCATTTTGCTTTATAGCGAAATATTGTGAGCATTTTCATTTATAGAGTAGGTACTTGATAAAGGATTGCTTAGTAACAATTAATTGTGGCACTAAGCCTGGTGTAAACTGACCAGCGGATATCTATTTCTAGCCTAATCTGCTTAAAAACTAGACTTACGCACAGCTTCAGCGACATGTCCAAACAGGTTATATTATAATTAGCAATGTGTCTCTGTCTCAGCGACAATTAAAAAATGTTGAATGTCCAAAATCGGCAACCGGGCAATGGACTGCGTGCATTCTTGTATTGCCACCTTACACCCACGACACAGCCTCTGTTAGTCTTTATCTCGTGGGCGGACTCCCCATGTCCACCATAACTTATGCAGATTAGCTAGTAAATCGCCATAAATTAAAATAATTTAACACATTTGGCCCGATCAAATGAACACGCTTTCAACGATTTAATTTTAAACTTGGAGTGACAAATTCTAATCTGGGAACGCTTATGACTCTATCACTTTTATTGGCCGTCACCGAGTAGATGAACTTTGGTATCTTGACCTTTATAGACTCATCAAATCTAGTCAAAACAACAGTCAATTACACCCACATATTGAATAAATCGAGAAGGTACATGTTTAATATGTTAATTCTAGATTTTAGTTCGGATAAACTGTTTAAGGATATCTTTATTTTCTAATCTATTCGTTAGCGGGAATATGTCCCCAGACAGAACAGAAAATTGTTTAGTCATAAAATATATATTTTATTATTGAGCCGTTTTGCTAGTGCCCCTTTGTCCTTGTTTTATCAGGGTTCTTTGACAATTTTACCTGTCCGAGCTATTTTTGGTTAGACGATATTTTCAAATTATCGTATTTTAGTACAATCTTTCGCCTCAGGCACTAATATCATATCAAACTGTTCTAGTTGATACTGTTCTCCATGGAAATATGGATTCATCTTTATAATTCGTAATCTTTACAAAAAAGGCATCCCTCGTCCAGTTTAATAGTCCGTTTTAAAATGCACAGTTTAATCCGTACCCGGGAATTAATTTAAGTCTTCAGTGCTAAGTTGTAGCGATACTGAGCGCGCCACTTTACATTATCCCGTGCGGAAGCTTTATTATACTACTGATGGACTGATTTTAAGCTTAATTAATTTTGCTTGTTATTTTCAGTGATATGAGTTATAAAGAAGTCTAGCACCTATTTCTGTGTATTGATTTTATTTGTCATACACGTCATTGTTACTGAGGCCGTATAAAACTATATTCTTTAAAGACTGATATTGAATATGGCGATTTTTGTGTATGACATTAATTATGTACAAACATACTCATAGAATGATTTTAAAAAATTGAGACCAGACGAGCATTCATTAAATGGCATCTTAGTCAATTCTTTTCATGGTCTTACATTTCGACAAGTTGATAAAACATATTGTATTATTTTTCATTAAAATTCTGAGAACACTATTATAATGCAGTTTCATAGCTTTGCATTACGGAAATATGAAATGAGACGACGAAGCAATAAACTGCTCCCGGTTATGCAGGATCTCCATTCGCCCATTAAAAACTTCAATAATGAAAAGTGCAGGAAATTCTGCGTTTAATCGGTTGGAAACAAACTTTTCTGAATAAAGAGGAATGTAATATTCTTGAGTCGTTTCCATATAATTTACAGTTATCCCTAGCGATTAATGTTACGAATGGCATGATTTGAAGTTTTCCCTGTTTTACGAAGTGAATATACTGAACTTTTTTAATCATGCTCTTTGCGTATACCATGTTGCTGTACAAAATTAGAAGAAAGTTATGTTTTTAGTGGTTTTATTCAATGACCAGCGGCCAAAGGTAACCTATGTCCTTTCTCAGGAACCAAAGATAGTTCGTGCCAAATTTCATCAAAATCGGTTTAGAGGTTTAAGCGGGAAAGCGTAACAGGCAGACAGAGAGAGCTACTTTCCCATTTATTATATTAGTACGGATAGTAGGTATTAGTAGTCCATAATGACTCCACTGAATACGTTGCTTAATTTCATTGAATACAGACAACAGATCTAGCTCCTTCATAACAGCGTTTGGTACATTGACGTGTGCACAACAGAATATTAGATGAGCCATTCCCACTGTGGAAACCGGTCGGTTCTAACCTTTCCCCTTTATTGTCTTCCATCTTTCAATCTTCGTCGTAGCACCTGTTATAGGATTGCTTTTCATTCGAAAGTAGCAGTTTATAGAGGTAGAAAAGTGTGAGAAAAGATGTGAGTGAAACAATTGAGTTATGAATTTTCATCGGATAATTTTCTCCTCATATCGATAAAGCAAAGAAATGCTCCTTTAAGAATCCAATGTATGTTGAGAAAATTTTATACATATGCTGTCATAAAAATATACCTGACATGTTTTTCGCCATCGCATTATTACGAGTATAATGTATCATTCAAAACATACATGATGTGTTAATGATTACCACCATATAGTCTCGTGTTTTTGTTGGGATAAAGAAATTATGTATTTTTAAATTTATTGTTGTCCGTTAATACGTTTTACTATGTTTCTTTTGTGTTATTAATATAATAACTTGAGCGTTCTCCGTTAGCGTAGGCGTTTTTGATAAGTCTTCAAAGTATTGAGTACTTTTTAAATTAAGTAGGTAAATAGGATGGCTTTTTTATCGGTATACAATTTGGATTTTGGATTTCCACCTTAAGAATTTTGGGTACATGTAGAGCTGTAGACTAAGGAGTCTACAGTACCTATACAAACAGTCTCAAGATTTCTCTTCTATTATAAAACAGTTACAAAAATATAGTATATTTCTAACCGTTTTCTCACGAATTTGAAACTGACAATACCTACTACATAATAAAGTGAATCTTAATCTACATAATTAAGCGAATTTAAATTATTCAAGAATGTTTGCGTTGGCTTATTTTAGAGATGTATTTACTTTGAAATGTGTGAGAACACACAGCGCAAACAATAGCTCCGTTGCTTATCTTATAACGTTTTTTATTCTACCATAACAGAAATTGTATAATATAAACATCGTATGTAGGTGTAAAGATGATAGAAATAAACATATAAAAAACCGGCCAAGAGCGTGTCGGACACGCCCATGAAAGGGTTCCGTAGCTAAAAGATGGTCCGACCCGACCGCCTAAGACACCATTTAGTTAGGGCAACTGCACGTCATAAGTTGGTTGAGTTATATAAAAATAACTATGTATGATACAGAGTTCGCTATAGTTTTCGTTGAAAGTACTTACTTGGAGGTATACAGGATATTTTTTTCAGAATTATTGTAATTGTATTTCAAAAGTTAAGGGGGGGGGACGCTCTTATTTTAACTTTGTATTAATATATCTCGAGACTGGGGTGTTTGATCCACATGGTTTCAAGGCAAGTTTTATTGTATTTATAAATACCTGTTTAACGATACCCCACACGATGGGGTAAGTCGATTTTTTTTTCGAATTTACTTTTCGATGTATGGGAGGGGGGTAAAAAATAATTATTTTTCGATTATTTTAAAAACCAATTCTTGAATTATCACTATGCATCTCTCCACCAATTTTCGTGGCAATCGGATCAGAAACGGCGGAGAACGAGCCAGGACAGACAGACAGACAGACAGACAGACATGACGAGACTATAAGGGTTCCGTTTTTGCCATTTGGCTACGGAACCCTAAAAACTGTAATTGTTGGGAGTTCATACGTGTGAAAATTAATTACTTAATTGAAATAAATTCTGAATGATGTATTATTGTTTAATCTTTCATTACACGGCGGTTGAAAACGGGCCTTTGTAAAATTATGATATAATCGTAGTTAACAAACTTCCGACCATCCATATAGCATAATTTAACATAGAATACGTACTCGTAATTTTTATTGATTTTTACAAGGAATTTTTTACATTGTTTTATCTATATTTTTGAGTTAAAAAGTAGATGTGTTGGTTAGATTATAGCGTAGTGTTATTTTCCAGCTGATGGCGTGCTATCAACAGTGAATGTGGTGGAGGCGCTGCAGGAGTTCTGGCAGGTGAAGGCGGCGCGCGGCGGCGGCGCGGCGGGCGGCGGCGGCGCGCTCGTCATCTACGAGTCCGTGCCCGCCGCGCACCCGCCCTACGTGTGCTACGTCACGCTGCCGGGCGGCGCGTGCTTCGGCAGCTTCCAGGTATGGATCAACTGCCTATCGCAGTTCAATGGTCATAGGCGAACTTCCGAAGTCTACGGATCTTCGCGCACGGCTGGCACAAGGCACGGAACCGCTTGCCCGGAGCTGGAGTCAGCAGCCTTAGGAGGGAGTGAATGATGCTACAAAGGATATAGAGAGTAAAACTTGTAGGGAGTCAAGAATTGCGGCGCGGAGGAGTACAAGAGTGCGTTGCTCACGCAATATGCGCGCGCGTCTCCCGAGATTCGGCCACTATAAACTGGAGGTTGGTTTGGCCATGGGTGGTGGTGTGATTTGCTGGCCTTTCTCTCAACTCTCTCAACTCAACGACTCAACCCGATCCTCGGTTGTGTCGTAACATGCGGCTAACAGAAATTGCTGGGTATTGCTATACGTACATTGTAGGCCAAAACAATACCTTATCGACTCATGCCACTAGACAGACATGTTCTTCCGTAAAACTGGCCAGCTAAATATCAACCTAAACATACAATCGCGTATGATCTTGAGCAGGTCTGTCCGATGCACTCTCGTACTGCAACAAAGTTGCGGACATAAAACGAAGGCCTTACCTCGGAGTACGGCAGAGTTCGCTTTTGTTACTGTTGCTTACATTCCTATCGTCGACTATGTTCTCTAACAGTTTGGTCAATTTTGACGGTTTATCTTCGAGAATACACCAATTTAAAAATAAACAATTTACCCACGACACACGTTTTAAGCATCTACATATTTATGTGACAAGAGTGCACAAGCTATTACTTCTCAAAACAAATCTCACTTGCGCATATAATTCAAGCAATTTTTCAAGAAGTAAATACGAATCCGGAGCGTGGCACAAAACTAACTCTGAATAAAATCTCGAGTTTTTTAAATCTCAGGAAAGTGGCGGTGTAACGGAAAATAAATCTAACAGAAAATTCTAATTTATTAGCGAAAGTACAGCGCATTTCTCGCACGGTTATTCTATGAAAGAAGACATAACTGTTTTCCTACTGCACCTCGAGTCACAATAAAGAAGAAATAGTGAGAAAATGTTTGTACTGTTATAATATGTTTTCTTAAGAGAATAAGTTTGGTATGTTATTGTAACAAATGGAAAACATGTTCCGAAATTGGACGAATTCCTATGTTAAGAAATTTATCGTTATTTACAAGATTACAAGGCAGAAAATAAATTGAATGAACTTTTACTTGGATTATGATTATTAGGATTGGGAATAGTTAGTACCTATTATGGGAATTGTTACTAGAAAATATGAAACAAAAAACTATAATTCAGCTTTACTATTTTCTTTAACTACCTTACCTGTGCACTGCTAGTATTATATTCTCATTTCATATTGGCTGCACACAGTTATTATAACAGTCAAGGATAATTTATCTTTTATGGCTTTGAAAGTTGCAGTAGTTATGAATGAAAGTGCAATAATTATAAACTTCGCTGCAATTCAATTTATTATGGCGCAAGAGAAAATTAATTTTTAGCAGCGCTCATTTTGCAGGGAATTCTTTGCACACCTCAAGCGAGACTCCCCTAAAATATGTTCGTCGCGTCGGCTGAAGTTAATTAGAACAAGTTATTTCAGGATTTTATATCCCATGGGTTTCCTTCTCGCATACATGTTTTGAAATTTCAGCAAATTTTTCATGCGGTTCATATTTTCAGCTTCGCTCTTGTCATGCCTTTTGAAAAGCTTTTTAATTCATAATGAATTTTAACGGAATTGTTTTTATTTAGAAAGGAGACCGAAACGATCCCATACAACCCTGGGCCCAGCATGTAACGAAATGAAAATAGTGTCATTTAAAAGGTTCAAACTTAAAAACCAATCAGTGAAAATTCTGTAAGTTTCGGCAATCTGAGAGCTGAGATAATGGAAGTTTAGTAAAAGTCAGGTTATGTTGCAATCTTTGACTGTCAGATGCATTGATTTAAATTACTCAATGTCCAGATGTTGTTTAAGCACTCATTATCGGACAATCAGGTGATTCAAGCCTGCAATGTCCTAACCAAACTGGGAAAAACAACACAAAGTGAAAGTGTTCCCCGCGGGATTCGAACCCACGACCTCCGAGATCGTAGTTTTTGAGCACAGCGCTCTAACCTCTGCACCACGGAGGCAGTTACACTAATATTTTTAATAAAAATAAATGTAAAATACTTTTAGTCACATCACAACACATTTAAAAGTATTTAAATTACCCCCGTTACTGAAGAAGGATCAACAATTACAGATGGGTAACAAATAAGAGTTCCGAAAAAGAAGAAGGAGAAAAAACGTCAAACAATAAAACAGTTTATTTTATTTCAAGTAGTATTTTACATATTCCTCTTCAATAATTAGTAAAATATCGTCCAGGAATTGGGCAGGAGGAACAATGTCGTGGTATCTAGCCCTGCTAAGATACCATATAATGGTCATAATGTGAGAACAGCAGCCTAAAGTTCGCCGGAATTGTTTCATCACTTAACGGTCGGTGGCCTAGTGTATTGCACTGACCAGTTGCTATACCACAATTCACACAGCGATCCATCTTAATAACAATAACCAATCCGCAAGCCGGCGATGAAATCCAAAATAACAAATCCAAGTAAACGTGCGTGCGATCTTCGGTGTCCAATGTAAAAGCAAGGGTCGTATAAGGTGGGCTGGGTCGGAGTCCGTAAAACAAAGCACTTCAAAGCAGTGGTCGTTGAAAATAGAAAATAAGGAGAAAAGCAATGGGAACGCATGGAAAAACACGATACAAGTGACACATTGTCAAGTCACACGTCAATTAATGTGAAATCGAAAATCATAACTAATAGTCATTCGAATAATCATTCGTACAATCGATTATTTCAGGAAAACGATCTTTTTCATATTTCTCAGTTTCCAGATTGAGAATCAAGCTGATTTTTGGCATGTGTATTTACAAAAAAAACGACTTATTTTTAGACCAAATTCCAAGTCATTACATGCTGGGCCCAACAATTTCATTCTCCTTTGTTTAAATTATTTCTATTATAATCGAATTTTGCCACTGTACTTTGAACAGTGGGAACTTTGGTATCAGACAAGGGCGGACGACCCTTGTAATCTAAGTATCAGATGACAAACGCTGTCTGTCAAAACATCAAAACAAAGGCCAATTTAGGGGATTTACCAAAGGTCAGGCTGTTAGACTAATACAAACGATATGAACCAATATAAATTCCTAAAATGTTCCATTCCTACCTAGAAATGCGTGGGATTCTCACCCTCGCTGGCTTATTTCATCGCTCGCCTAAAAAGGGCCTTAATTTATGTGTGCTCACCTATACTTGGTCAATACGATCATGATATTTTCAGTCTCAGTTTATCTCGTGTTATTTGAACTATGGTTAGATGTTATCTAAATACAATCATCCACCATAAAAGCCCACTAAAACACAAATAAACGTTCACATTTTCATACTGTAATTATGTGTGTAAGTAAATGGGTATATTTCAATGAAACCAAACGAAGAAAAATTCATCTGATCCCAGGTGGAACAAGTGGGGGTTGAACCCTGCACCTCTTGCAATCCGGGCAACCGCTCCGACCATTAAGCTAAAGATTAATTTCCAATCAAATTGTGGTAAAGTTTGCGGCAGACTAAGAAGTAAAGCTGGTATTAAATTTATATAATGGTTAACGAAAACTAAGATTATTGTAATTGTGTTCTCCGCAGAGATTACACTTTAATGTTACACTTAAAATAGTATCACAAGTACATTATACTTGGTCTCTTTATTTCACAGCTTTTGATTTAACTGTATATTTGAACGCAGAAATATAGAGCTTCCATTTAATTAAAAGATTTTTCATATAGTTAAGATCTTATCGTTCCAATTATAAGCTGGGTGTAGGCAGCGTTTTGTTCAATTTTAAAGCACAATGAAAGCTCAATTAATGAGAGACAATTAAAATTGTTATTCAACAAATTGATTCACATGATAAAGTTTACGTGGTAGTTTCCATCATAATCCCGATACACAATGAGTTCATGTGTAATTTTATACATTTACGAAAATGTAGGTGTGAAATAATACGACGTGTCTTGAGTTTTGAATCTTAAGTCAGTTTATAAACTTCCTAGGTAGTTTATAAACTAACGGATCGGATTATATTCCGGTGACATATACAATTTTTTTGCTAAGGTCCAATACTTTCCGCAGAACTGCCCAACAAAAGCAGAAGCACGGCGAAGCGCTGCGAAGATTGCGCTCATGAACAGCGTGTTCAACGAGCATGAGTCGCGGCGCATCTCCGAGCACTTCATCGAGAAGGCCGTGGCGGAGGCGCGCGCCTCCTTCGCCGGGGACGCCGCCGCGCACCACCAGGACCCCAGCGCTGGCATCGCTGCCTTCAGGTGAACTAGCAACTAGCAACTTTAAGGGAGGGTTTGAATGAGCCGATTGTTTGGGAAAGTACTGCATCGGAGGAGACTTTGGTAAAGTAGCACTTCATAAATGTTACGGCACGGTTGCTGGCCACGTAGAAGACGCAAAGTTTTGTGATGCAACATTTCTGTGGGTGAGAAAAAAATCTAGAGCTCTGTTTGTGATGGCATGGGGTTTTGGAGAGTCATCGGGAGATATCGGAAGACACTGTAGCTCCTTTGCTTCCGTCTAGCATATACCTCTGAACTCTTTATTGATTTTTAGATCCATGAACCATAGATGATAGACATCGTCTTTAACATTCGGTAAATTTGCAGGTTCATGCTGGAAGCGAACAAAGGGCGGACGATGCTCGAGTTCCAGGAGCTGATGACGGTGTTCCAGCTGCTGCACTGGAACGGGTCGCTGCGCGCGATGCGCGAGCGGCAGTGCTCGCGGCAGGAGGTCGTCGCGCACTACTCGGCGCGCGCGCTGGACGACGCCATGCGCGAGCAGATGGCGCGCGAGTGGGCGGCGCGGGAGCGGGACGCCGCCGCCGGTAACTATCACCCATCATCAGACACTTGCAGTCCAGAGTGCTAGACGTAGGGCGCGGCAGGAGGTCGTCGCGCACTACTCGCGTCCAATACTTTCCGCAGAACTGTGTCGTCGCGCAATAAGCGGCCAATAGGATTTCATTTCTGTGACGGTCACGTTTTTGGGCCAAAAGCCTATTGGCTGATAACGACACATCTCCGCTCAGCTCGCACATCCTCAGCTTTGGTGGATTCTCGCCCTAATTCTACCAGTGATCGAATTATCTTCCAAAACTGTATGCCATAAAACAAGAGATAACCAACCTTACCGCCATATTAATAGAGACCATTATCCCGTAGGCGCAGGCGGCGGAGTGCTGCGCGGCGAGCTGGCGCGCGCGGAACGCGAGCTGCGCGCCGCCCGGCTGGCCGCGCGCGAGCTGCGCTTCCCCAAGGAGAAGCGGGACATCCTGCTGCTCGCCGCGCGCCTGGCGCCGCCCACGCAGCCACAGTGATCTCACGAGGGCGCCACGCGCACGCACTCGCGCGGACTCGTTGACGGCGATGGTTGAACCAACGGAGCAGCCGAGCGTTTGACGTTTGTCATTCCTGTCTTGCCTGAGCGTTTTGACGCTTACACACCACCAAATGAGGGTTTTCGCAAATGAAAAATCTGCGAGATAGCAGTAGGTAGCTGTAGGGTGTAACTGGTATGTCATTGGTGAATTTTGACTTGACATTAACATGTCAAAATTTACCAATGACTTAGCAGTTACACCTCACGCTTACGTATTGCCATCTATCGGATTTTTCAATCGCAAACACCCTCATTGTCATATTTTTGTATTGGCTTAGAATTTGACATTTAATTGTATCAAGCAACGGTAGTAACTGAGCATTTGGCAAAGTGCCTACTCATAAGAAGGAAGTAATAAATATTAAGTAACATATTCAATTTAAACCTTGATTAAAAGATTAAACAATAACATGAGAACAATATAAGCATGAGAACAATGTACGAAACATAAGATGACCTCAGATTTTTGATATTGAGAACTACTGTATCTTTTTTCAACATTGTTCAAATTTTATTTTAAACCTGTAAAATAGCATAACATTTTAAGCTCCAGAATTCAATGTTATCCAGTTCAGTCTTCTCCGAGCTCCGTTTCTCCCCAGAGCAAACGTTTAGGAATATTCGTAAGGCAGGAGCGTAGTTCAGTGAAGGAATAAATCAATCTTTGCTCCGATGGGGAATTGAAGTTTCTCTCGCACGAAAACTAACTAAGTAATCGGCCGAATCTAGCAACTGTAATATTACAAAATGCCTTTGAGAAAAGCTTGGTAGGGAAAGCGTTGGATTTTTCAGTAACACAATAAAACACATTTAAAGATTTTTTTGACATGTTATTATCGAGATACATAATATTTTCTAATGTCCACTACAATATTGTTTACTGAACGTGGTTGAAAATCGCCGTCAACGAGAGCGCGCGCTGATATTTGTTATTTAAGTCTAGATATAGCTTAAGAAGTATTTCATTTCGACTCTAAGGGAAGAATTTCGTCGATCGCGACAGTGTGACATTTCAAAAAATATAGAAATAGTAGAAGTATGCTTGAGAGTAGATGAGCGAACTACTAGACATCACTATTGTACCTCGAGCTCTTGCCACAAAAGGTTCTTATAAATGCTATGGGTAAGAACGAAATGCTTTATCTGGTCTCGAGGAGTTAGTGTTGTACTGGTAGGACTTAGTGCAATATGTCTGGTATTTGTCATTACTATCGCGATGTGCGAAAATGATTCTTAATTCCTGTGTCAACGTAGTGTTTAAGAAAATTTTAGCTTGTACGCGTATTGCGATGACCTGCGTTTGACTGTACGGCGGCTGGCCGCTTGCGTGATTCGGAGTTGAGTATTTGTTGGGATGGTCCCTGTGATGGTCGTGAAGCCTTGACGCAAAGCGTTGGTTCTGTGATTGAGACATGTCATCGCAAATGGCGGTAAGGTCTCCTGATTAGATGGGTATTGCCATACAAAATTGTGAAGCCGATATATTTTTATGTATTTTTCATTATCTCAGAATACAATATTATAGGCAGTACACGCTGAAACAAGAAAGTGTCATATAAATATATTAGTTTGAACTACAAATAGTCGCCATCTTGTAATCGACTTTATTTCACAGAGTAAAACTTATCCAGAGACTAAAAATAGGTATACACTTATTAACTATCCCCCTTTCATAAAATAATAAGTTTACTAATTACTTAAGGACCAAATCATTAAAACTAGATCTAGATATAATCGTCTGTTTGTCAGATAATTTAAGAGAAAATTATGTTTACAGAACACCTATTAGACTAAGTAGATTTAAATTTAAAAACAGTCCAGATTTCATATCATGTAGAAATTCGTTAAAATTGTTTAAAATTAAATAAATGATGTTTGGAAAGCAACAATGTTTTATTTTATGATACAGGTATATCATGATGCCAAGAGAAGAGAAGACTACTGAAAATATCTGAAGGAAGTCTTATTTATGTCCATTGCACAAGATTCTCTTCGCTCTAGAAATGTACCTACTTGAGAACGTCGAGGTCATCTAAACATTAGTGCGAACAATTGGCAAGCAATTTCATGAGTGAATGAACAAAGGAATAATAGTAATCGTTTCCCGAGCGCCAAATCAAAGTGGTCTTGTAGGAACCCGCAAAAATAATTCTCTCCTTAATATATTTTGATTGGGACGTGTGACTGTATTGGTTCTCATACACCTAAATTGTACCAGCATTTGATTTACGGACCTTCAACTAGCCTTAGCCCTTAAGGATTAACGTAGATGGGCATTTGCCTATCTAGTTGTAAGTCAGTGTTCACACATTTTAATTTTACAACGCTATTCCTAAAATTAATATGCTGTTTGTTATGTATACGTACATATCTTTCCTTATTTAAAAGATTAGTGTTTTTGATTACTTTCAAGTAATTAAATTAAGAAATAAACCATTCAGTTGACTTCACAAATTGTGACGGCATAGATTGCGATTTCCCTACAAACTACTTCGCTAGAAATCGTTTTGATAGATCATAAAAGAAAGTCAAATGACTGGTGGTGTCTAACGCATCCCTTCCTATTCTATAGCGAGATTGAAACAAACAACCCTGTAACCCATGCTTGTAAAACACCATCAGTCAAAATATACAATGTGCGCATTGGAGATAAAAATTCTTACGGGTAGGCAATATTCATAAATTAAGAAGTACCCTGTCTTCTAACAAATTAAATTCTTATCGTCAAAAGCGCTTTTACGAAATTGTTTTTCTTGAATATTTAAAGACCGTTTTAGGCCGCAGCGGAGATCAATTCTACGCGTTAAGCTTCTTCTTGAAGGTAAAAGCTTAAGAAGTATCAATTTACCAAGTGTTCATTTAAATTATTTGTATTACCAATTATAACCAGTGTACAAATACCATGCAAGCAGGCGTCAAAAGAGGTTAGTTTTGTTTGCTGTTAAAACCATATTATTATGGATAGTAAGATAGTAGGTACTATAAAACATAATATGTCATTTACATGGACTTAAAACAGTAGGATTTATAGAATTTATAGAATAAAACCATAGTTGTAAATGGCATTCGACAAAAAATTGTGTAATTGTACCTTATAATAATAGTTTAATCAGTTTATCCACTTGATTCACTAAGTAAATGTGCCTATTTTCTCGTTTCCCATTCAATCATCTGGATTGATTGCGGACATCGCTCTCGAAATACTCGTAGATACGAATAGGTAAAGTTCGTCCTTGAACCTTTCAACCTTTTAGGCAATAAAGGAACAAACAGTAAAGCTATTCTGTTCCTTAAAAGATTAATCTAGTTAAGATGATCTAATAAAGCTACTTATTTTTTTCTTAGGTTCTGACATGGAATAAAAAAAAAATTTCTATACTGGTCCTCTTCCTTTATGTGTTAGAATGTCACAAGCAATTTCAAATTTCAAAACTTAATTAAACAACAAAATATAAACAAAGTAAAGAGTCGGAGTAACTTTCCTGACAATTCTGTGAACACAAATGTTAGTGCTGATTCGGGGGTAGATTCCTATTCACCATCTCAAGCCCGTTCGAGTAGAATACGCCGCGCATCACCTGTCCTAGTAAAACGAGTAATTTTTTGTGATGGAATTCACAATCTAGGATGTTACAGTGTCGATAATCATCTGGAGTGATCATATTTGTGTATTTAAATGGAAAACTGTATATTAGAAACCTTTTACCGATAACATCGCCGCTGTGACCAAGACTTTTGTGACATTTGCGCTTAGTGAATCGCACCTCGTGGCTGCAGCATCGCAGCCGAAACGTCAAGCAGTAAGTACGAGATAACTTTTAAAATTTATATCGCGTTGAGTCCCGTTTTAATATTATCTTATAATAAAAAAATATGGACAGGAACATTGTTCAGTTTAACTAACGTCTTCACACTTTTACGACAGTATCAGTTAATTGATCAACACAATGAACACATAAGCCGTTCTCGCCATATTTCACCCCCCTAATTTCAGCGTAGGCCCACCTCTACACAATTCAATTATTAATTCAATACAACAAGTGTTGAAGCGGTGTTGTTCAGATTGTATTAACGGAGGGCAGGTCACGTCCCCTCTTTATTCGCCAGTTTCTACGAAGCGAATTGAGAGTTAAATCCAACTTTTGAAGGTAAACCTGTTGCTTCGCTCAATCATTCACTGATGAAATGAAAATTTCAATAAATCCCATCAGAATTTTATTGAACGATGAATTTTTCTTTCACCGCCAATGAAGCGTTGGGGCGTAAAATATGTATGAATTTGTGTTTTGTTCTATGAATAATAAAATTATAGCAATGATAATGATTAATAATAACAATCGTGTTCTTTTGAAGTTTTAAAGCCTACGGCATATGTATTGAATAAACCTACAATGAAATATATCGAGATATTTCTGTGATTGAATCTCGGAGCAACTCATGTTAGCTTGTCAAGACTTCTGTAACATTTGAACTTCGAATTTCACCACGGTAACAAAACAGTTGGGAAAACAAAAGCCAACGACCTATTTAAATCGGTCCCGATACAGGAAACTAAGTTTAAGTTTATTCATTTTCTTTAGTACACATATGTATGTAGTTACTCCTACTATATCAGATGTCTCACCACGAGCCACGAGACTCATTATCGTCACCGCAACACGCTTTTAAAGACTCCTTTTCGTGTCCGGTAATAATACACAAACGCATACCTCACTTAGCCTAGAGGTGCTGTCTCACCGGGAGCTTTTCCTGTATTATCACAAACAATATCATATTTAAATATGTGAATTAGCGAAGGAATATATCCAGACAATTTAAAAATATCTATATACAAACATTTATTTAAAAAAGAAATCAAATCACTTTTACAAAATTAAAGTCCAATTTTATTACTAACCATAATGACAACATTATGATGCTTTCTAAACGGACGATGTTTCAGATTAGTTTGGGGCATATTCTTTTGTTTTCGAAAGTTTGCGCGTTGAGTCGAGTCATTACTGGTTGCGCTCAGTGACTATGTTCTACTCTTCCACTGCAATGCTGAAATATTGAATGATACATCAGGCTAATGCTTCAACATTAGCAGTAAGAAGGCGGTTGTATATTTGTTCAACCGTTATTTTCTCGCTCTGTGTGGTGATCAGCACGAAGAAAGTCTAGGGGTTAATATTTCCCGAATAGGACCAGGTACAATTTTAGTTTCGTAGGTATTAGAGATGGAAGTCTTGGAAATCTGGGAAGTGAAGTTTGTTTCTGTAATTTCATTATATTTTCACTAATAGCGATGTTTAGAATACCAAGAGGTTTTATGTGGGTAGGGGTCTTCAGTTCCTCAGACTACTGAGTATGCATTTCCTTTTTACAACCTTCTTACACGTCGGATCCCAGTGAGACCTGCCCTAAAGCACACAATACACGGTGGTGGTGTAACCGTGCGCATAGGCAAACGCGGCGGGCGGCGGTCGTGTGTGATCAGGTGCGGCGCGCGCCACCTGCCAATATTGACACGCGTGCGCACCCGACGCCGGTGTTGCCAGCTAATGAGCTTCCACGAATTAGGGAGATTTTTTTTGGTGGTCGACATAAAGCGACATGCAATCCAAACTCGCGAAGGGCACAGTGGCAATGGAGAAAGGGCTGGTTTTAGTAGGCGACATTTTGTAGTTTACTGTAAGTGTTATTATGTGTAATGTTTGGTATGAGTAACTGCTGGAAAGACAAGATTTTTACACCTAAATAAAATCCATTGCCTTACAAAATGATGTCGTTAGAAAAGCTTCCATTTAGGCAAAACGTTAATATTTTGTGACTTACTCAATCAGTTGCTTACGAAAAAAAGGCAAATCGAATACAGGTAGCATTGCAGAAAGAAAAACTATTAAAATATCTGGTTTTGTCATGATTTCTGCAGGAAAAGCGAACTGTAGAATACTCTTATGAATATTTTTTAACAAAGCTTATTAAATGATCGATCGCTAGACGAACAAAGGCTTACACGCCTCTTATCTTTATGTTTTAATATCCAGCAGGAGAAAGCCCTGGCATTTGGGAGCTTACATCCTAAATAAATGGTGTAGATGACAAAGGATAATTTAATAATCAGCTAAGTACGTACCTACCTGAATTAATGCGGGAACTCGTTACGAAGTAATAAAACAAGCAACATGGTCTACTTTACAAATATCGTTGTACCAACGTATGTGTATAAAGTTATACCAAAGCCATTATAAAACTCTTTTAAAAAGTATGTTTTATTAATGTCTCACCTCAGGGCAACTGCATTTTTCATTGCAATCAAGTATCATTTGAATCACTGGCTTAATTGGTAATCCGCAAAGAAACAGAACTCCATTCGAAACCGTTTCGTTCCGATTCGATTTTTAATTCATTGAAAAGATCGTTAAATTCTGTCTTTGTGTGCTTTTTATTATTATATTTCATTCAATACAATGTCCTTCCTGCCTGACTGTTAAGAAAGGTGATTGTTCTATAAGAAAACTGAATAAAAAACGAGCATAATAAACATTTGCAATTCATCCCCAACCCAATCCCACTTGTTATGTTTACGCCTAATATTCATTTAGAACCCTACCTCAATCAAATTCACTCGCCCAAGGAAACTTTTTCACCTCCTTAATTCAGCAGGTCACATTTAACCTACAAAAGTAAAGTACATCAAGTAAAGTATCACTTGAAATCATGTTTTTGTTATAAAGCTGGCTTTTGGATTAATGACCACGCTTGCCAAACGCGGATTGGTGATCACAACCGCGGGCTGTGTTAGTAAAAACCGACACAACATTTTCCGAACCGACTACACCATAAACCATCGAGGCGTCACATTAACAAGTATATACGTAATATTCCTTTAACTCTGCGAAAATAATTTCCATTGATATTGGAAAGAGAACACTGAATATTTTGATAAACATTGACTTTTAAGTATATTTTATGTAGATGCCTTGAACTGCTTCGAGAATGATGGTTTCGTGTGAAATTGGTTTACATAAATGTATTAATTTTCTTTATAACGTTAGATAATAACACCGTTGGTTTTGGGCCTGATCTTTCTCGGATGAGTCCGAATTCGAGCTATTAGAGTGGGGGAAAATGTAGTTCATTTGTGCTGTTGTTCCTAAATATTTTTACTTAATATATTGGTTTAATTGGTTAAGGCATTGCGGGCTTGAATCATCTGTCCGATAAAATGATGATTTCCGTTGGTCTCGACTATGATCCAAATGGTCTAGTCAGGCGCGGATCCACCGTTGTGGGCACTGTGGGCATGCCCACAACCCTAATTTGCTTATTGAAATTATGATCTATTGATAAGATCGATAGGCTGATGATAAAAACGGCTGACTGATGAGCTTTTAAAAAATTGGCCAAGTGCGAGTCGGACTCCCGCACTGAGGGTTCCGTACAAATTCTATTTTTGACGTATTTAAAAAAACTACTGAATAGATTTCGTCCGAACCAATTTTCGTTGGTAGTTTTTATGGTAATGTACATTATATATTTATTTCAGATTTATCATCCTCTTACTTTAGAAGTTAGAGGGGGGGTACACACTTTTTTCCACTTTGGAAGAGTCTGTCACGCCAAGTATTCACTTAAGAAAAAAATGAGCTTAGAAACCTCAATATAATTTTTAAAGACCTATCCATAGATACCCCACACGTATATGTTCAATGAAAAAAAATATTTTCAGTTTCAGTTCTAACTATGGGGACCCCCCATTTTTTTATTTTTTTTCCTATTTTCGTGTAAAAACCTTGTTGCGGTTCACAGAATACATCTACTCACCAAGTTTCAATAGTATAGTACTTATAGTTTCGGAACAAAGTGGCTGTGACAGACTGGCGGACAGACAGACAGACAGACAGACAGACAGACAGACAGACAGACATGACGAATCTATAAGGGTTCCGTTTTTTTGCCATTTTGGCTACGGAACCCTAAAAATCGAGCGTGATTTGGAACACAGCCGTTCCACTAAAACGCCGCCGCCACCGACCAGTTGGCGCTACAAGCGCGCCTGCCCAAGTCCAGTAAAGAAAAAAAAATACTGGCGCGCCGACATGATTATTTTTTTGGTAACTGACTCTGACTGCACATGTCTTAAATAACTCCTTTACCAAGTCATCAAACGTCGCTTCGTGTAGAAACACAACTGGGACCATGAAAAAAATCGTGGCCTTTGCCAACGCCTCTGCAAAACGGCATAGAATACCGACTCTGGATGACCAAATGGAAAAGGGAATCTCAAAATAATTTGGTCATACCAGAGACGATAGCTTATCTTATTGAGGCGTGCGACCAAGATTTGTACCCAAACATTAAAAAATATCTACAAATTTTGGCTACACTACCAGTCAGCGTAGCTACCGCGGAAAGATCATTTGCAACGCTTCGTAGAATCAAATCTTGGTTGCGCTTCTTAGGTTAGGTTTAGGTTTAGGTTTTCCAGGGAGTTTTCCGCGCTTAACCTCTAAGGTGGGCTGTTACACGTGATATCTTAGACAAAGGAGGATCTGTTACCTTGTCCGTTCCCATAAACCCTTACTCAAACCATTTGAGCTCCAGCCAGAGGTCCAGAACTCTCGCGGCGCTTGCGCTTCTTAATGGGACAAGAAAGATTATAGGGGCTTGATCTCTTAAATATTCATAAAGATGTGCACCTGGATGTCGACAAAATAATTAATGTTTTTGCTAAAAAGAAGCGTAAGCTTGAATTTGTAATTTAAGCATTTATATAATATAAAGTACTAGCTATTGCTCGCGGCTCCGCCCGCGTATATCCCGTTCCCGTTAGAATTCGAGGATAAATTGTGACCTCAACGGTTTAGGCGTGATTGAGCTTTCACATCTAAATGTTCGCACTTATAAGTAAAATAGTAGGAAATTGTGTCATTTAATTATACTACAATAAAATTTGAAATATTTTTTTTCCGCCGTTAGAATAGGTACTACATTTTTGCTGATTGTAAGTAGAATAAGGTATAAACATAAATCTTCACTCGTGTGAAGCAGTTTTGCAAATTTTTGGTCGTTATTTAATATAAAATGGTGTGTAATTTAGTTTGTAATCAATGTTATCATTTGATGATGTGAAAAATATCAAATTAAAAAATTGTTCAAAACATAGGTAAGTCCATGATTGTTCATGAGTGAGTTCGTCGTACTCCAATCCAACTCTCACTTTGCTAATTTTTGGTGGCTGTGCCCACAACCTTTTTTGAGGGCTAGATCCGCGCCTGGGTCTAGTTTCCCTGGCGATGGCCGAGGATGCGACCGGGAGAGGCACTAGGATGATGATGATAATGATGATGATGACTTGAAACAAATTGAATGATAATTTTCCAGAACAGAATAAAAACTTAATCTACAAGCGGAACGCACCATAAAATCAGGTTTCCCGGCTAAAATTCACTTTGCCACCGAGTCTTCCGTCAACGTCAAATGAACTGTTACTGGGGGAAAGTTTTCGGGATGAATAATCTGTAAGTAAAATGAATACGTCAGCCGTTGCAAGCGTCACTGTTTTATGCAGACTTGCATTATCATATTTATTGCATTATGGTGTGAAATACTTTGTTCGCATATCTTCTCGTCTCTTAAAGAGATTCTCTATTGCCGAGCTCGCATGAATGGGATGGCCCGATTTACCAAAAAGGCAAATTAATACTAACTTCACTCCTTAACAAATAAATCGTAAATACATTGAGTCAATTACAATTGTCTTGTAAAAATAGTACCAGTTTTTGAAGGCTTTAACATAATACCCACTAATAAATACATATTCCATTATTATGTATTAGCTGGTAACACAGGCGTTCCCGTCGAACCCGCGACCTCAAAAGTGACGTGCAGTACTCATTAACCGCGGGGTCGACGCTCGGGGCGTGTACGGAAAAAACTAGACGGGAGAATGCAAATCAGTCAAACAGGTATTTTGTGACTTTTCGAAGCATTCGGCTGTTGGGATGCTCCAGTCCGACTGACCTTAGTTTCACATTTATTCAGCAGGAATCCTACTTACTATTATAAAGGCGAAAGTTTGTAAGTATGGATGTATGGATGTTTGTTACTCTTTCACGTAAAAACTACTGAATGGATTTGAATGAAACTTTACCACAATATGGCTTATACATCAGAATAACACATAGGCTATAGAGTCCACGCGAACGAAGTCGCGGGCAAAAGCTAGTAAATACATAATTATGATCGCTTGATGTTTGCGCGCGCATTTCGATTTCCAATATCCTATGTGTTATTCTGATGTATAAGCTATATTGTGGTAAAGTTTCATTCAAATCCATTCAGTAGTTTTTACGTGAAGGAGTAACAAACATCCATACATCCATACATCCATACTTACAAACTTTCGCCTTTATAATAGTAGTAGGATAATGATCCCGTTAGGTGCAAAACAATAGGTTTCTGTTTTTTTCTCCTTCAAAATATGTATATTCTGTATAGTTCATCAACGATTAGGCTGTAATGCCGGTTAGTTATAAGTCATTGTCCTAGGGAACAAAATATAGGTTCCTTCTAGGTAGCCCCCCCTAGGTTTCTGCTAAAAGCTTTCTTAAAAATTTCAAGTATTTTTATTGAAACACGAAAATGGTAGGAATGACAGTGAATTAATTCCTTGCTACATCCAACCGCTTCGCAGTGATATCCATAAGATGAGACGGCTGAATCTAAATGTCGTTACTCGAGATTTATTTTAGTTCAAAACTCGGAACGAGGTAAGCCTGTCCCACAGATTGGATTTCTTCATCAAAGTACATCAAAATGTTTCAGATCTTCGAGGAAGATTTTTCTCATTAATTTTTTGTACAATCTTGAATCTTGGGTGAGTGATCATCTTACGATAAAGAAAAATGTTGTCCCAAAACAGTATTTCAATCCAGATTTCTTTTTGTATTTTTTAAGTCGGCTTTCCTTATACCTCGATCATGCCGTATTAGTACATCAGAATTACATTCAGATGTACTAATATAATCTCCATAGTCGATGCTTTTTCCTGCCGTAAATAGGACTTCCGTTGGCAAATGCTTGTTTTGCGTGCTTTTGCTGATTATCTGATGTCAGGTAATACTAACGCCATGAAAGAAAATTTAACTTGTTTTCTTTATCTTTATCGTACTTAACGCCTCGATATCTAGTGGTTTAAGTACCAGGCCGTGGTCTCGAAATACTGGGTTCGATTCCTGGGACGGGGAAAATTTGTGTAATTTTTCTGAACACAGCCCGGGTTTTGGATCACCAACCCGCATTTGGTAAGCGTGGTGATTAAGATAAAACCCATCTTTGTAAGGAAAACATTATTTCAAATAATGGAGGATGCAGTCGGACATTAATAGGTTGATGATACTTTTATTTACCAAAACTTTATTGAACAATAACAATAGGAACAAAATGCCAGACGGCATTCTCTCCCGGTCAACCTCTGGTTCATTCGTTATTAATTTTTATGCCTTCCATTCTCTTTTGATTTTGATAAACAGATCATCGGGAAGTCATCTGTAGATAAATCTATGATCGAAGTAGGGATTCGGGTCTAACATAATCATATTTCACAGAACTTTCTCAGGTGGAGAACACGAACATCAAAGGTTTTCGTTATACAATATGCCTCGTTAAATAATAGAGACAACACTTCAGAACTAACAGCTTTACAATAATCCATTTCTCAACTAAATCTAGGTACAGTCATGAGCACCAACTGTATATATGTACATCGTCATACACATCGACTCTTGAGTCAAAGCCGTAGAGTTCATGTTTGAATGTGTTTCCATACATGTCGGTGCTCCTGACTGTATATGGTGAAATGATTTTAGTATCCCAGCTCCTAGTAGTCGGCTGTGCTAACAAATGGCTCAAACTTCAAACAATAGACTGTGAGTGCATTCCGACATAGTCGCAATATAGTCTAAGCGTCCAGGGCATTCCTGGATTCCCAAACGTTAGCGGGTTTTGAATGGTAACATTTATGTTGTAATCAATGTTTCATTGAAAAAACAGACATGTTGATTTATATTAACAGAATTAATTTAGTTGACAGCGTTCGCGATGAAAAGTTCAGAAATTAAACTTCGTTTGAACAGATTAAAATAGCGGTTTAATTCATTTTTGAAGAAAAAAAAACCGACGACGTTAAGGCTAATTTTCAGCAGACGTGATCACGAAATGACTTTCAGATCCTATGCGTCACTTTTCATTTAAATTTTATCCAATTTTTTCTAATTACAAGTGCTTCACTTTTCTAAGTTTACCGTCTGTTTGGAATGAAAATGTTGTTTCAGAGTTTATCTGTAATCGGACTAAAAAAGTACTTTTGGAATATACATATAATATATATCTCAATTACAGTCTTGAGTTTGTAATTTCAAATGCCACCCGTAGCTCAGTAAGCCTTTGATCTTTCTAAGGTATCTATAGATTGCTGTCCCACTGAGGTATGTAAGCGAAATTGAGTGTATTAATACTTACGTACCTAAGCTTGAGCCCTCCATGTGTACTTGATACATATGCCCCGACACCAGAAAACTGTAGCATTATTTTGTTTGACATGGCGTACGTTTATGCCGAACATGCTCTCACTGCGATAAGAAGCGACAGTCGCTTCATATATTAGTGCCAATTACAAATCGGAACGAAGTATGGCGAGGGCATATCTAACGATTTAAATCTATGTTATAATGTATGTTATGTTCATTGGGAAAGTATTATTGTTACTTCAACACTACATAAATTTTTCAACATCACTACTTTTATTGCAACCCAACAAAAACCCAACAGAAGCTCAAGAATTTGTAAATAGACACTAGAATGGGGGCCTCTATGAACCGTCACTTAAGTTAAGGAGAAATGGCTAGTTTATGGCTTGATTAGCGTTTAAGTCCTGCCATAAAAGAAGGAAACGACCCAACCTTTTCAGCACAAAGCCTTTGGGCAGTCACTTTTGACAAATACACTTACGTACCCTGTACGCAATATATTCTTCAAAGGCCGGTGCCTATGTTAGGAACAGCTTTCATTTGATCAGTTGATAGTCTTTATTTTACAACAACCGTAGGTACTATGTATAAGAACCGAATATATAAAGTAGGTACGTGAAAGTTTCATAATGACGTTATTTTCATTTTGATAGTTTAAAATTCCGGCCTCTTTTTTCGACTACAAAAATGGTGTAGTCGCTAAATGTAGTATCTCATTTTTATAGTAACAAGGCACTGGCGAAATTCCGAAGTTCTATATCGAATTGATGACAAGTTAATCTTCCAAGAGAAAAACACCGCCAAAGAATTTCAAGTCGTGTGATTGTCTTAAATTCGCTAACGTTCATTCAATGGAAACTATTAACCTTACCCAGTAGCAAGAAGCATCCAAATTGGAACACCGCGTGTTCCGTCAAAGGCAACGGGCTTGCAATCATAAATTACCCATTAACCGTTGAGCTTCCCACGTTCCTAAAACTCCCGAGTCTGCAACAAAAACACCCACCTAGGCAATGTCTTGGGGAAACGTTAACATTAATTGACAACGTTAGATTTATGCAGGTACCAACTCAATTTATGCCTCGGGCGTACCTTGGAAATGGATGCGAAAATGTATTTTTTGTGAACGGTGATGTATCGCAATTAGGGGTGAGGGAGGACGGGGTAATTTTATTTTAACCTGTTGCCGGGGAAAAAATAACAGCTACTTAGTTACGTGAGGGATGGGACGGACGGGCTGACACTCGTAAATCAACCGTGAACTCTTGTTGGATGGGCATCCAGCAGTGATTTAGTGTCACAGAAATTTTGAAGGAGAAATGTTATCAAGCTTGGTTTGAGTCGGTATTAGGCTACTAAATACCCAATATATTTGACTAATAATTGCAATGCAGTCCGCTAATTCTTCAACGTTACTAATATACGAGTATTTCACCTTCAAGGTCCAGTGGAAACGAGATCGAATTAAAAGTTGGACTGAGCTGTTTCCTTAATTCTAATTTCGAATTCATGTCAGAAGAAAGGAGCTCTAAACAGGCTTTATGATCCATATAGGTACCGTGCGTAGCGATGACTCTGCCAACTCGTGACTCATATTCAAAACTTTTAAATCTCAATGTCGGTAATTCTACTGTCAAACCACGGAAAAACACGGTGCCTTATTCTGCCATCTAGTGACTCATATTCGAACCTTTCACGCTAAATGTCAAATTTTACTGGCAAACCACAGAAAAAAATCGGGATTTTAACGCCCTCTATAGTTTCTGCACGGTGCCTATATTAGCAGAACGCATACTTTCATTGCATTTACAGTAGATTACCGTACATTGATATCGTTAGAATGAAAATAAACGGGTAGCAGCAGCAAGAAGTCCAGTTCCTATTAAATAAATGCTACGAGTAATACGAGTATGGTGTCTATGACTGGGTTTCCTACGGCAACACTATAAATCTTCCGGCGTCCCGGGATCATATCAAATTATATGAGTTAGCGATGTTGCCACCAGCTACCACACACCGCGCCTTAGCGGCCGGAAACGTTTATAGAGGGGATTCCACTTTTAGAGCCCCCGCGATTTGCGCACCTTACGTATTCCACTCCTTCGGTGGGACAGTAATCTGATACGACCTTAGAGAGATCAGGCGCGGGACAAACGGCTTAACGTGCGTTCAGAATCACGGAGGAGCTTGAGATGTAATTTTCCGGTCACCCATCTTATAACTGGCCTCTGCGAGAATTGCTGAACTTAGCAGTCGCAAGGCCGAGTGTGCTAACCACTGCGCCATCAAGCTCCTCATCTCCAAAAGCGGACTACGACAGGTCCCCTCTTGCGGGTGCTCCAAAATTGGGTGCTCTTAGTGGACTGCCTCGATTATAAATGCCTGATAACTGCGCTGTGTGTTATGCCGCGAATAATATACTTTGCTAATAAAGTAGTTTTACCTTATACGGCCCTCCACAGCCAATGCATCAGGCTAGCTGGGAGCCGGCAGGCACAATAGGGGTGGCGTGCAAAATACCGTATGAAACATTTCATTTCATTGTACTGTAGGTAATTCGTGTGACTCTAATCCGAAATGACGATGCTCTGGAAAATTCTATCTGCATTTGATATTATATTTTGCATAATTTTACTTCTTAGAATGCAATATGAAGTACGGGTAAATCAGTTCAATTTATTTCCATCCGATTACATAAAGTACCTAATGTTTTTTATTTTCATCCAATCTTACTGCGTGTATCGGAACGTGTCAAAAGACAGTATGAACGACGGTGCTCAGACTTGGCTCAAACGAAAAGTTTGAAGGTAGAATTCAAAAAATTTCAACGTCAGTCGACGCATCTGTCATTCCGTGGTCACAGCTGATTAAAAGCAGCCGAAACGTTGTTTAAAATATATTTTTGGAAATAAATGGGAAATATACCGCGATATTATCAGTTTTTAGATGTTTTATTTAATGAGTAGTGGTCGCATAAAACATCAATATGAGTGACAGTTCAAGTGAGACTCTAGTTGTAAGCCATTTTGTTTTGGTTTGTTCTGGTTTGTTGAAGGAATTTCCTAAATACATATAAGTAATCAAGCAGCAGTGTTTGTGGTGTTGCACTCAGTAATGAGGAATACTCGAGGAGTCGTGGTTCTAAAAAGGTAATTATATTTTTATTTTCTATGAATAAGTGCTTCATTGTTAGTATTTAAAACAGTTAACTACCAATAAGCCAAACAAATGCATGCCCTGCTGCATTATTGTTCTAACCTAAATATTAGCCATCGCAATATGGCCGATGCCTGCGTGAAATAGTCTGATACGGATGTAACGAAAACGACATTAAAGGATTTCCGTGTCTCAAAAACCATGTAAGATCTTTCTATCTTAAGCCGTCTCAAAGTCTTACCTGGTTAGGATAAGGATATAAAGGGGTTGTAATGTCACACAGCACTACATGCATTAAACAAAATAATGCGTGTCAGAAGGTTTTTAGATTAATGTTGAAATAACAACTCCATATTACAGTCCGTCGTCTTTTAACGTTTTAATTAGAAAGAAATGGTTGGCATGACGATTGTTGATCATAGAACGGAATCATTACAATTATAATCAATATAATATGTATAATACGAGTAACTAGAAGAACTTTTTCTCTGTAATGTCATACGTATTTTTTTGAGTCATAATAAAACCTGCCTCTGAAAGGCCTAAATTCCGAAAGAGTACCTAATCCATAACAAGCAATGTGTCGACCAAAATAAAAACAAAACAATAACGTCGAAGACAATTAACATCAGACAACCCTAAGTGTATAACTCCATGATCGATATAGGACGTCGTTTGAATTAATAATAGCAATAGCAATATGTTTATTACAAGCGGCCCGCCCTGGCTCCGCTTGTTGGAAAAACAATTCTTTTAATCATTTCCCTTAGCCGTTCTGAGGTAGTTGTACTTTCAAGTTTAATTGCAGCCTATGATGTCCCACTGGCTGATATATCCTCCAACATCCCTCAAGCAAGGAAGTGGTAAATATTTTTCCGCCTTAAGAAAATAATTTGTCGTATCTAATGAACTATTTAAAACAAGATTCTGATTGAACGGCCCGTTGATGGAATAGTGCTACTAGTCAGAGACCCTAACCATAAACCAAGGGGCGCGGGTTCAACTCCCGCTAGGGGCAAATATGTGTGTGATGAAAGATTTTGTTCTTGAGTCATGGATGTTTAAATATACTCGTATATAGTATTTGAGAATGTCAAACCGTTCCCCAGCATCTATATTAAAAGTTTCAAGCTTAGTTTCCATGTAATACGCTGCAAAATCTCGTCTGTTTTTCCCATTTCCCAGCTTAGCCAGGCTAGGCGTGAAAACCAATAGCGCCAGTTCCCTCCTGCTATGAAAAATAGATTAGTGTTACCTTCCGGCCTATTGCGGATCGACAGTTGTTTACAACCCGAGCACTGCCGTAAACAACTTTGATTTATGTTCCACTATACAAATAAAAACATCGGCTCGACGGGGTACACTTGGGACCATTGTTGTGGAAAATCTTTGATTATTTTTAGCTGAAGATTCATCTCTTTGAGTTTGAATCGAGTTTTCGAACTATAAATAACAACAGACTACGTAAAAATTGTTGCAAATAAGTTTATACACCGGTAAGGTGGAGCGCATTTTCTGATGAAAGGAAAATACCACCACGCAGCTTTTTACATAGTAAAATCGATTCGAATCCTCCTCATTTGGTAACCATAAAACAAGACGAAAGAAACTCATGCTATTTAATGTAATCAATCATCCGTAAGTTGTTCTTTTTTTTTAAAAGTCACTGAGAGAAAGAGGAAACTTTTTTAATTTCCTCGAGGAAAACCAAGGCCAATTCCATTATGAAGAGGAAAGATTTGTATTTTGTATGTAACGAATAAAGTCAAAATTACTGGACGGACGATTTCAAATTTCCATCCACCTCTTGCAAAGGGGTTGATCATATAGTAACATGGGCTATATATCCAACTAGCGGCCGCCCGCGACTCCGTCCGCGTGGATTTCTTTTTTTCGAAATAAAAAGTAGCCTATGTTCTGTCTCAGGGTCTAAAGATTGTCTGTACCAAATTTCATCAAAATCGGTTGCGAGGTTTAAGCGGGAAAGCGTAACAGACAGACAGACAGACAGACAGACAGACAGACAGAGTTACTTTGGCATTTATAATATTAGTTGGGATTAGTTGGGATTATAATATTAGTTGGGATAAGAACTGTGGAGCTCGATGGCGCAGTGGTTAGCGCACTCGGCCTGCGGTTGCAAAAGTTAAGCAACGTTCGCAGATGCCAGTCATCGGATGGGTGACCGAAAAATTTCATCTCGAGCTCCTCCGTGCTTCGAAAGGCACGTTAAGCCGTTGGTCCTGCGCCTGATCTCTCTACGGTCGTGTCAGATTGCTGTCCGACCGAATTATGAGAGTGAAGGAATAGGGAGTGCACCTGTGCTTGCGCACGTACTTGTGCACTATAATATATCCTGCGTACCTGGCTGATCGTAAGATCGGCCGCCATGGCCGAATACGGCCGGAGGGTATTATTATATATCCAATACTATTTAGTACAGGCTGCTAGTCTACTTATAATTTAAAAGCTTAACATTTCCACAATGTGAACCTATTTTTTTGTTCGTGTAATTCATTATTAAAACCTTTACCTAACTATTGACTTAACGCCGAGGGTGATAGAAGTACTACCAACACTGCTGATTTTGTTATAATTGTTCTTTGATAGTAGGACAAAGCTCTACTGGTCAATACCATATTATGTAGATAGCTGAAAGGTTCCGCACCGAAATTTTATATTGATGGTTACGTAGATTACGAAATCTCCATGCGCTACGCTTTGCGACATGCTATATAAGTTGCATGTCCGCCCTAGACTTATTATATATAAGCTTTTTTGTGAATAAATACAAAATACGTGACAGGAAACACCAATAGAATATGAATAACTCCTCCTTTTTATAAACCTTTCCAATATCGTATAAATAAAGCCTTGGCTCAATACCACATTTCGCGTAGGTTAAATAAAAGGACAAAATTATGAAGCGATGGTTCAAAGTCAAAGGCGCTGGATCCTTAAACAGAAATGAATTATGTACGGAGACAGAATTAGGTCGCACAAATTGCTTTCCAAATCCGTTATTACTTTTGTGTTTTCCCTCGGAAACTGATAATACGGCATAGTGGTCGCCCCATTAATTAAATACGTTTCAATTATTTTTTGTGTCGTTGTCATAACTGAGATTTTAATTTTGATAACAATTTGGATGACACAAACGATATATTTTGTTGACGCCGGATTGGCCATTCGCCAGACACGAGAAACAGTTCGTCCCACCACACGAGTAAGAAGGAAACCGGAGAGTTTTCAGTTGGTAGTGGGACGAAGTCCCGAGCCCAACACACGGCTGCAGGTCTTAGCTAGAGTCTGTAGTTATGGAGCATTAATGCGTTTCCATGCGAAAAAAAAATACAAAAAAAATACACAGTGGTAGACAAATTAGCAAATACTGAAATATGGCAGCTATCGGATCAGTATCATAGTGGCTGTTGTTAGTACAATAAAACAATATATTAATTTGTTTTTTTCTGATATTTGATATAGTGGGCTTCCTAGCAGCATGATGTGTTTAACAATAGGTCTAGTCTATTTCAGTCCAGAGAAAGAAAACTCTTCGTGGAAAATGTTCAAATGTTTGTTTGTTTGGATGTTTTTCCGTCAATCGGGCTGATACTACTGAACGGATTTTGATTAATTTTGATACATGCAGTTGCAGGGTATGATGATGGTATGATGGTTGCTGACTTTGGTGGTATGATACTTTTTATCACGATAAAATGAGATTACCGAAAGTCGAGGGCGGCCGCTAGTGTTATTTAGGTAATAAATATATATTCCTTTATTTAATTTTGACCTTAATTAAATGCATTTCTACAAATGACTGCTTAACAGCGACACGTTGATTAATTAAGCGAGGGAAATTACGAATCCGAGGTATTACACCGCGCGGTGTTTGCGCCAGCCGCTTATTAGCAGGAACACTAGCGGCCCGATCTGGCTTCTCACGGGAATTTTGCAGTGCTTCTGTACTAAACTTTACATTTGTTACACCGTCTTGTAAGCTTTTAGAGCTTAGTGGAACTTACACTCAAAGCCAAAATGGTTGTGCCAAGTTTTTGCTGAAGTGTAAGTTTTTCTGGTGCATCCAGAGCTCAAGTGGGGACGGTCTGGGCATTGAGGTATTACTACTACGTATAGAGTGGACGTCGTGAACAAAATCTATGCGTTAACTTGGTGGGAAGGGAAGGGATAATTTAGTGTGTTTTTTTGTCTTTTTATCCATAAAATGATGCGCCAATAGCTTAATTTTCCGTCCTGTAATGATTTGTACTTGTGTTTAAACACAAGAAGGATGTTTTAGATTATATTATAGAAATAGTAAAATAGACGGCAACTGTTGTCTGAATGGATAACAATAAGAAAATATTCATTGAGGTGTATACTCTACACGTAGTAGTAATCCCTCAATGGTTAAGGGTTTTGAAAGGCAAGAAAAGCATCTTCGTCCATGTGAAACCGGTGAACTATTTCCATCAGGTGACCCTTTGGCACGTTTGAATTACTCGTACAAAAACCCGCATTAAATTCCAATGGGTAATTTAAAAGATTCTAGCAAACATATTTTATAAAGGAACAGACAACGGAAGCGCGTTTGTTTTCTAATATGTGGTAAATTGAACAGACCTGATTAATGGAGGCTTGCGAACATGTGTTTACATTGCTCGCGGCCGCACCCTGAGCTTTACAAAAAGGATCCATCAAGACACGCAAATAATTAAGATTGATTTGTAGACTTGATTAAAGAAAAAGCCCTCATTGAAACAATGAAACAATGAAACAATGATTTATTTAGCAATTTGATTCACTTAGTAAATTCTTTTGCACGTCAAAACTTTTTTTACCCTACCAGCGCCTCGACGTGAATGGCCTGCTGAGAAGAGACGCCGCAAGAAACTCAGACAGTTTTGCCTTTTTTTAAAATAAATTTCAATTTTACAATTATGTCAAATATACCTTAAAAATAAATACAAAATAAGTGCGGCTGAGCAGATCAATATGTCCATGCATATTTGTCATTTAAATAATCATCTATTTTATAATAACCTTTCTTCATTAAGGTTGATTTAATGAACAACTTAAATTTTTGTTTAGGAAATTCAATTACACTTTCTGGTAGTTTATTAAATATTTTGACACTTAGTCCAATAAAAGACTTCCCAGTCTTATGAAGCCTGTGACTTGGAACGGCAAGCTTATGTTTATTTCGTGTATTAAAGCTATGAAAGTCATTTTTTTTAGAAAAATTGTGTAGGTTCTTGCGTATATAAATTATGCAGTCAAAGATGTATTGAGACGCTGTAGTTAATATGTTAATCTCCTTGAATATCTCACGGAGTGAATCACGCGGCTTAAGGTCGTATATTGCACGGATCGCCCTTTTCTGTAATACAAAAATTGTTTGTATATCAGCAGCCGACCCCCACAACAACAAACCGTAAGACATAACACTATGAAAATAGCTGAAATAAACCAATCTCGCCGTTTCAATATCAGTAAGGCGCCGTATTTTTCTTACAGCAAATGCTGCAGAACTTAGTCTCCCAGCCAAAGCAACAATATGGGGGCTCCATTGTAATTTTGAATCTATGGTTATTCCTAAAAAGACAGTTGATTTGACTACATCAATATGTTCATTATTCATTAAAACATTTGTAATAACTTGTGGCACATTTGGCATTGTGAATCTAATACATTTTGTTTTTTTAGGATTTAGTAGTAAGTTATTAGTTGTAAACCAATGATGGACTTGTGAGAGCGCGTTATTTACCTCGTCAAGTTGTATATTACGTCTATCTACCTTAAAAACTAAAGATGTATCATCAGCAAACAACACAGTCTCACATAGACCCTTAGCAATGGCAGGAAGATCATTAATATATATAAGAAAAAGGAGTGGTCCCAATATTGAGCCCTGGGGCACTCCCATTATCAATGGTGAGCCATCGGAGTTAGTTCACTTGATGTTCACCTTTTGAACTCTGCCAGTGAGGTATGATTTTACAAGGGTTAAAGCGAACTCTGAGAGGCCATAATGCCGCATCTTCATCAGCAAGGTTTCATGACTTACACAGTCAAAAGCTTTTGACAAATCACAAAAGATACCTATCGCATCCTGCTTAGCCTCCCATGCATCAAAAATATGTTTTACTAATGAAACTCCTGCATCAGTTGTGGATTTGTTTTTAGTAAATCCGTACTGATTTTCATTAAATAAAGAATTTGAATTAAAATGTGACAATAACTGATTGAAAATAATTTTTCCAAAAATTTTACTAAGCGATGGAAGTATGGATATGGGTCTGAAATTTGACAGATCAGTCTTTTCTCCTGATTTAAATAAAGGAGTTATTTTACTATGTTTCATAAGATTTGGGAACTGACCCATTTCAATGCTCTTATTAAATATTAATGCTAAATATGGTGCAATGGCAATAATAATAGTTTTTAAAATATCTATTGATATACCCCATAGATCTTCCGTCTTTTTTAACTTAAGTTCTTTGAATGATTTAATTATAACTAGTGCATCAATATGCGTGAAATTAAAAACAATTTTGCACTCTTCTACTTTTGATTTAAGGAGGCATTCAGCATGATGCGGTGAGGAGTTTAATAAGCTAGTAGTCGTGACTGGAATTTCAGAAAAAAAGTGCTCAAAGGCTTTAGCCACTTCGGCATCTGTACTAATTAATCTATTATCAATTTTTAAGGATAACTTACTATCATGTAATCTATTCCTACAAGTTTCCTTGTTTATAATATTCCAAGTAGCTTTAATAACATTATTAGACGTATGTATTTTGTGCTTTAAATACATACGCTTGGCCACCATACACACTTTTTTGAATAACTTTGAATACTTTCTTACATATTCTATTAACTCTGGATTGTTTGAATATGCTTTTTGAGCATACAAATCAAACAATTTTTTCCTACTTATATAAATACCTTTTGTGGCCCAGTCACTAAATTTCGATTTCGAACTATTTACACTAACAGTTTTCTTTGTAAAGATACTATTAAATTCATGTGAGATAATGTCAAATAATTGTCTATACATGTTATCAACGTTAATATCAAGAATAGGTGGCGCTAGCGGAATTTTAACACAAATATTATGTCTGAATTTTTCGACGCGATTTGTAGTAATCGGCCTGTAACTAAAGCTAGACGAAGTAACTACACTATGGCTCTCAAGCGCTGCTAGTTGACCGCAATGGTCAGAATTCACAAAGTTAACAATTGATTTTGAGGGTACTTTACAATTACAGAAAATATTATCAAGACAGGTGGCTGATGTAGGAGTCACTCTAGTTGGTTCACAAAAAAGTGGAGTGAGATCAAAGCATTTAAATAAATTTAGGAACCTAACAGAGGTTTGGCTATTCTCTAAAATATTAATATTAAAATCCCCACACACAACTACCTTCTTATTACATTTGCACACCTTTTTTAAAACTTCTTCCATAGTTGTTTCAAATATAGGATAATTGCCAGAAGGAGGCCTGTACACACAAACAATAATACACTGCTCAAGCTCTGCACAAGATAGTTCAATAGTTCGCTCAATTGAAAGTAATGTTACATCTTTTCTATCTTTAGACTTAAGTGAGCTATCAAGTAATATTAGTGAGCCACCCCTAATAGCTGACTTTCTCGTGAACGAACTAATGACTTTATAATTGTCAATACTAATTAATAACTCGCATTGTCGTAACCAATGCTCTGTTAAACAAAGAATATGAATTTTCAATTTATTTAAATTCAGTTCTAATTCTAGTTCTTTTCCAGGAAAACCTTGTATGTTTTGGTGTACAATATTAAGTAGATTTGACGTTTTCCTAGGTTTATTAATTATACTAATTTGGCTAGAGTAATCCTCTACTGTCCTATGCAATAATTTAAATTACTTGGAATTTTTTCCAAGGAACAGCAAATGTCAACAGTTTCCTGCTCAATAAAAGCAGGTTGTGTAGCCAAATTCTTGGCTGTTTGATCAAAACAATATGCTAGCGATGTAGCTATTTGTCGTTTACAATATGATGAAAGATAGTAATTATCTTTAGTCAAAAGTCATTATGTTTTATCATTAGAGAAACTTTTACTGTTTGTTTTACTTTGATTTCAAACATCTCTCTTATTTGAAGTTCCTTTTCATACCTAAATAAAAGTTAATCTTAGAACACACCTCTTCAACGATAAAAAGTATTTATATTTTTCATATAAAATATTACGTACCACAAATACATTGAGTCGGAGCGCCCCTTAAAGAAGGAGTTATAATATAAACACGTAAGTATAATAGATCCAAAACTTCTGATTTATATATAAAATTGGGCTAAAGTTCGTTGGTAACCTTTAAAGGTCTAGTTTCTCGCCACATAGGAATAATCTCTTCTGATTTAAATTAAAGTAGGTACCGTTCACTGAAATAGATTTAAGCTTTCATTGTTCTACAGTGATTGTATCTTGTATAGCCGAAAGCATTTGTGCATAAATTATGCCTGACGCTAGTAATTAGCTACGGCCGATTGACCTAATCTTTGCTATTTGCTATTCATAAGTTAGTAATTAAATCGATTCGCATCGAATATCGCAGATAATTTAGTTTTTAGTTTGCTCAAAACCGCAATGCATATACATTTTGTTAATTCCATCGATAGTATTCCAAATTACTATCTAAACTTCTTATAAATGTAGTTATTTGAAACGAAAACGTATTTTATAACACAAAGGTGTATTATCTACCTAATAAGAACGTTTTCATCCACACAGCACAGGCTTAAGTTATTTATGAAAAATCATGAAAATCACGTAATACTTATTAAGAGCTTAAACACCACATCTTAAGCTCAATAAACACATTAGTACCACGTCCAAGGAAACAGCACCCTTATCGAATCTAGTAGGCTTCTAGAAAACGTAATCTCCCTGCGCAATTAAAAGAACATATTGAAATAATGCTATAATACGTAAGGATTAAGCCGTTGATAAATTGATCCGGTGTGCGAGAGGCGCGTACATTCGCGAACAAACACCCAAGAGATAATGATAATACATGACGCCTTTTAGCATAGATTTAAAATCTTTAGATATGCCACGACACCAGAAATATTTTTTTGACGTCACGTGACGAGTATTTTTAATATAATGAACATGATTAGTTGCGAAGAGAAGCGATCGTCGCAACAAATCAAGTGTCAATTCCAGAGCGGGTCGAAGTATGTAGTGGGCGGGCATATCTTACGACTAGCGGCGGCCCGCGACTCCATCCGCGTAGATTTCAATGTCCACACTCATAGGTATATACTATAGTATAGTATAGTCCATTTTTCAGGCTTTTGGCTATAGCCAACACAAAAATATTTTATTTAAGTCGGACCAGTAGTTCTTGAGATTAGAGCGTTCAAACAAACAAACTCTTTAGCTTAATTATATTAGTATATAGATTTAAATCTATGACTCTAGTATAATCCCATTCCATGTGATATCACGAAGGCTCTCACATTGAGAGACGTTTAACATGAGGATAAAAATGTTAAGTTAAACGGCATTAAAATGCCAACTGCAATGAAGCTTAGCGAGCTCGATTAAATGCAATGAAATGAAGCCGAGTGGGGCGGGCGACTTGAACTGACGCAAAGTGGGACCCACTTCGCTAAGTCTGAGTTAGAAGTTGTTAGAAAATAATGGACTATTTTTTTATATTACGCGAAATAAAACCAATTATTTTGGTTCATGAAATGCCTGTGTGTTTGTACTGTACATGTATGCTTCTCCTGAAAGCACGACGTACATATGTATATTAAATTTTTTGGTACGTCATTGATCGTGAGAACGGTCACTAAACGTTTGTGAAAGTTAAATAGCTGTTACCCATGGTTTCAGTTGATCGACTGACTCCTCGGACCAGGATTATGATTATTTCTAGGTAGCTAGGCTCTAGCTACTAGTAGCGTTATCCTGTGTAATAATGCTGTGTTTGAGGCGCGGGAGTGTTTAATTTTCAAGTATCCAATGAACCCATGAGGTGTTGATGGAATAATGACAAACAACAAAGATGGATTTTGATTTAATCACCACGCTTCCCAAATGTGGATTGGTGATCACAAAACCACAAAACGGAAAAATCGGCACGAAGTTACCCGACCCTGGAATCGCATGTAGGACCTCGAGACTACGGCCCGGTACTCATTCTGCATATACTCGTATACATTTAACGTTGTGGAGGATACTGTTTCAATAGGAAACACGACAGGTTCCTGGCATGGCGTCAACTCGACACTCCGGAAACAGCCTGTCGACACAGGCGCCATTTTCAATATCCAATAACAGGTTAATTTTGCGGTAGACTTAAACACTATTAATTAAAACTTTGATGTTATGACAGTTTCCAATAAAAACATTAAAATGTACTTATCTCGGAGCGAAAATTCTGAGCTCTTTCTACTAAAAAGTGGATTTTATTTGTAGTCTGTCGAAACGTTTGCTACTTTTTATTACAAACTATTCCAGGCATAGCTGGGCACCGTTAATAAAATAGTTAACTTCGTTAATCGTTAATCCGCTACAAAAAAAGTTAGCTTCGTTAAACGTTAAAGCGTTACATTTCGGAAAAATTAACGCAAGTTAAAGTTAATCGTTAATCCGTTAACTACCTATGTGTAAAATTTCATTTTTATATCGTTGCAAAAAAAAAAAATTGGTCAAGTGCGAGTCGGGCTTGCGCACTGAGGGTTCCGTACAAAAACTTTTTTTACGTATTAAAAAACTACTTACTAGATTTCGTTCGACCAATTTTCGTTGGTAGTTTTTATGGTAATGTACATCATATATTTATTTTAGTTTTATCATCCTCTAATTTTAGAAGTTAGAGGGGGGGGGACACACTTTTTTCCACTTTGGAAGGGTCCCTCACGCAAAGTATTCACTTTAGAAAAAATACCTATCCATAGTTACCCCACACGTATATGTTCAATGAAAAAAATTATTTCGAGTTTCAGTTCTAACTATGGGGATGGGGACCCCCAATTTTTTTATTTTTTTTTCCATTTTCGTATAAAAACCTTGTTGCGGTTCACAGTATACATCTACTCACCAAGTTTCAACAGTATAGTACTTATAGTTCCGGAAAAAAAGTGGCTGTGACAGACTGGCGGACAGACAGACAGACAGACAGACAGACATGACGAATCTATAAGGGTTCCGTTTTTTTGCCATTTGGCTACGGAACCCTTAAAAACAAACAAAAACAGGTTAATTAGGTTAATTCAAATAAATGTGTAATTGAATCGTCGGAAATAAGGTGCATATTCCCATTCATATACCAAGTTCCCGTCTGGAAAGCGAGGCTCGTTTTGGTGTTAAAATGCCTTTGTTGTTAGTGTTAAAACCCGTGGAAAAACAGACGTTCTACAGCAGTGCTTGAGGTTATAGCAGTATTGTATTTAATAAATAGATTTATAAATATCTCTTCCTCGAGGAATGCTGCATCGTTAAATGAGGCTTTCGATTTCATGTCCAGCCACATTTTAACTGACTGTGCGCTTTACTCTTGAAGTGTTGAAGCTCTTTGGTTTTTCTTTAGAATGAGTGACAGAATTAAAAAAGTCTTCCACGTCATCAGCGTTGTTACTCGTATTGCTCCCTTGACTCCCGGCACTGTCAAAACCTGTTTTTCGCGCCCTGCCCCACGGAGCCGTGCGGTAAATAGTTAGGCATTGGATTAACGATTAACGGACTTCTGCATAATTAACGGAAGTTAACATGTCCGTTAACAGTTTTTGAAGTTAACTTAAAAGTTAATCCGTTAATCGAAATGTTAACTTCGTTAATTAACGATTAACGGATTAACGAGTTAATGCCCAGCTATGATTCCAGGAGGAAAAGTCAACTGTTGCATTCATATTTGCGTGTGAGAATATCCCACATAAACATAAACCACCTTGGTACTGAAGTTACTTTAGTTTTATTAGATACAGTAACTTATAATGTTTGAAAGCTCCTGAAACAGTGTATACGATATACCTTTATATTTTTAACTAGCGGCCCGCCCCGGCTTCGCCCGTGGTACTTGTCCACTATTTATACATAAAAACCTTCCTCATGAGTTACTCTATCTATTAAAAAAACCGCATCAAAATCCGTTGCGTAATTTTAAAGATTTAAGCGTTCATAGGGACAACATGACAGAAAAAGCGACTTTGTTTTATACTATGTAGTGATTATTTATTGTGGTCTCAATCGACAACCGAATAAGAGCAAATATTAAGTTACCGCCGCTCCTTCTTGAAAGATCACTTCTTTTGTAGGTTAGTAGAATCAAATCTCTCTCTCTTAGTTGTGGGGTTTTAAACGCAGACGACGCAACAGGGAACTTTGCGGGGTTGTTGATGTCCATGGCCATCAGATAACCTCTGATACCTTGCTCATTTTCAATTTCATTAAAAAAAATAACATTTGTTCTTTTTGCGGGAAGATTCCCCTCACTCCTGTAGTCCCGTCTCTCCCGCGTAAAGCCGCTAGGAAATGATTAGTTAAACATATTTTTGCATACATATTTCGTACAAATTGTTACCATGAGCGGGAAGCTTCCCTTCACTCCCGTATAGTCCCGTCTCTCCCGCAGAACGCGGGCGCGAGGCTGAGTAATGCTCCATTCGCCGGTTTACGATTTAATGAGTTCGGTTAACGAGATACAAACGTGTTCCCTATCATTAATTCTCTAATTTGGCGATTCAATGTGCGTGAATGATTTAGAGTATATTGTAATAGCCTCTTAAAGGATTTGTTACTGTAAGTTGCATGGAAACAATACAATTAGGCTGATAATTTCGTCATAATACTTGTGTTCTTTACAGATATTTTTTTAACATTAGTGACTTAGGTACTACTGCTTTTACCAAGTATATAATTACACTTACTTGTAGTATAATTCATTTATGTTTCAATTCTAAGACTGGAGTTATTACACATTGCACAGTCCAACATGTAAGCACTGGAAAAATATGCAACTATGAGTACAACATCAACATTCTGGATATTCTTCAGTAATCCCTTTTGGGAATCCACATAGTTATATTCAATTAACATAACAAAAAAAATCTTGTCCAGGATTACATACTCTTATCTTCCCATAGTATGCTATGATCGCTTTTATAAGATTAAAACACAAATTTTAGTTGGTCGATCTGTGCGACATCATTTTAACAAACCATTTGTTACATGTGTCCAATTTGCCATGTTACTCTTCTAGAGACTGTGAAGTAATCGCTCCAAATCCCTTACCCGTTCAGACAGAAGCCGGCCTGTACCCGTTTGTATACGTATCATAACCTCGAATAATAGTCCAGGAATTTTAGATTTTATCTGCGGAATAATTCCTAGTGAGCTGAATTTTTGTATACACCTTCATTATGATATTGTAATGATGATGTGAAAAATCGACATTGATATCGTGCCGGCTAAAAAAGTTATAGGGGTCCAAACGTCACGAAAATCAGTTTTTCGCAAATATCTCGCGATCTATTGCTCAGAGGTCAATGATGGTTTCATAAAAGTTGTTCGTCGTAAAATTGTCTACAAAAAAAGTGAACCTGGCTGATCGTAAGATCGGCCGCCATGGCCGAATACGGCCGGAGGGTATTATTATTAGAATTGACCGTTTTTGAAATAGAGACTAAATTGCACTCACATTATGGTATTGTATACCGTACGGCGCATACCAAGCAAGGCATAAACACTATTGTTTGTTTTTTCCTTTTTTTGTTTGTGTGTTTTTTGTTAGTATGATGTTCTACATATAGAAATATAAAGGACTTGAAATACTAGTACAGTCAGGAAAATAGGAATATCAACTATTAAAAACTAAGTGGCAATTTTTTTGTCACTTTATAACTCAAGAACGGGCTCAACGATCCAAACCAAATTTTCAGGGTTTGTACAGACTATTTAGTATATGTTTTATGTGAAGTTTGAACAAAATCGGTCGCTTCACTTCATACGTAGCGAAGCACGGGCCGGGCCGCTAGTAATGATATAGATATGCAATGTGAATTTTAGCAATTTTGATCCACGATCTGCGAAAAAAATCCTAGTGAGCTGAGTTTTTGAGTGATGAAAATGTGAAAAATCGACATTGATATCGTGCCGGCTAAAAAAGTTATAGGGGTTCAAACGTCACTGGACATAGCATATCTATATCATTACTAGCGGCCCGGTACGTGCTTCGCTACGTATAAAGTGAAGCGACCGATTTTGTTCAAACTTCACATAAAACATATACTAAATAGTCTGTACAAACCCTGAAAATTTGGTTTGGATCGTTGAGCCCGTTCTTGAGTTATAAAGTGACAAAAAAAATTGCCACTTAGTTTTTTATAGTTGATATTCCTATTTTCCTGACTGTACTAGTATTTCAAGTCCTTTATATTTCTATATGTAGAACATCATACTAACAAAAAACACACAAACAAAAAACCGGCCAAGAGCGTGTCGGACACGCCCATGAAAGGGTTCCGTAGCTAAAAGATGGCCCGACCGCTTAAGACACCATTTAGTAAGGGCAACTGCACGTCATAAGTTGGTCGAGTTGTATAAAAATAACTATGCATGATATAGAGTTCGGTATAGTTTTCGTTGAAAGTACTTACTTGGAGGTATACAGGACATTTTTTTCAGAATTGTTGTAATAGTATTTCAAAAGTTAAGGGGGGGGGGACTCTCTAATTTTAACTTTGTATTAAAATATCTCGAGACTGGGGTGTTTGATCCACATGGTTTCAAGGCAAGTTTTATTGTATTTCAAAATACCTTTTTAACGATACCCCACACGAAGGGGTAAGTCGAATTTTTTTTTTCGAATTTACTTTTCGATGTATGGGAGGGGGGGTAAAAAATAATTATTTTTCGATTATTTTAAAAACCAATTCTTGAATTATCACTATGCATCTCTCCACCAATTTTCGTGGCAATCGGTTCAGAAACGGCGGAGAACGAGCCAGGACAGACAGACAGACAGACAGACAGACAGACAGACATGACGAAACTATAAGGGTTCCGTTTTTTGCCATTTGGCTACGGAACCCTAAAAAGGGAAAAAACAAACAATAGTGTTTATGCCTTGGTATGCGCCGTACGGTATACAATACCATAATGTGAGTGCATTTTAGTCTCTATTTCAAAAACGGTTAATTACTACAGAAAAATGCAAGAGACCTTTTTTGTAGACAATTTTACGACGAACAACTTTTATGAAACCATCATTGACCTCTGAGCAATAGATCGCGAGATATTTGCGAAAAACTGATTTTCGTGACGTTTGGACCCCTATAACTTTTTTAGCCGGCACGATATCAATGTCGATTTTTCACATTATCATAACAATATCATAATAAAGGTGTATAAAAAAATTCAGCTCACTAGGAATTATTCCGCAGATCGTGGTTCAAAATTGCTAAAATTACTGGACTATAACACAGCTAACAAAGCAGCGACGCACATCGCAAACGACAGTAGGGTGAATTACAGTGACATAACGTATTGCTACAATGGGAGATGTTTCCCTTTGTATTAAAGGGTTTGTAAATTGCATGTTTGCATTTTTATGCAGTCCTTGACACTTCGGTTCTTGTGTGTCTGTAAGTAGTACTGGATCTGAGGTGATAACAAAGCTTCTGGTTGGGTTTTTAGAAAGATGATTTCGAAGACGTCTCTGGTTGTGTCGCCATTATGTATCAGTGTAAATGCGTCACTCTATCGGTTAAGGTACCATTTAATTTATCATACTGACGGATACGTCGTTTTATATCGGTCGTTTTCTACAGCGAACAGCTCGGATGCAAACACATTGCGTTTATGCAATGATTTAAATGTAAGCAAGCCACTTTTGCACGGAATCACAGAAACCTTGCGTCTTTGCTGCTTTTTCACTACACGATCGCTTTGCTTTGATAGCGCTCGAATACCACTATAGGAAGTCCATTTCAGCTAGCATGATCCTGGCAACAGTTTGCCCCGCACAGAAACGGAATAAATGCTAGGAGGATGATGATAGGTTGATGACCTGTCACAGGAATCTTATATGAAATGGACTTTAGTGTAGTAACTCGGGTTGTCTCACTGGTGTGCCGCAGAAGCCGTCAGGCCGGTGCAGCGGCTGGCGAGGTGCGGCGATGACAAAAAGCAGCGGTAATTGTGCGACGCCGCAATTTCGCCGTGATGTGTTTTTTGCCCGGCCTCATTTGAGGACAACCCGCCCGCCGAATTTCGCTTTAATTGGCCACGCATACATCCGACCCGAGACGCAATAGGGACGTCATTATGGACTATAGGACCTCTTTTTTTGTCCTTCCGTTGACTTGCCTCTGTTCACAAAGGAGTACTGATATTTCAGACGCAAACTTACTAGGTACTTTAAAATTATAACAAACTAAAAAAAATCTAATGCTAAACTGCAAACATTTTGAGAGAGACTACCTGATCAGATATGTCATACGGAATAGCTCATTTGATATGGGTCATAATATTTTATGATTGCGATCGAGAACGCATTTTCGCGAATTCTTGCTACAAACGAAGAAAACTGTAAAATGCAAGTAACTCATCGGCCATATCAACTTTTCCAATTCCATATTCATAGTCAAGACACAACTTCTCTCAGTTCAGTAGGTACATTATTTTTCTTTTACATTAATATTTTGCTGAGCAATTTCCGCATCTTATGAGAGCGTCAAAAGTAAAACAATGAAGTTTCAATTTCATGAAAGACTCGTGAAACTGTGTAAAAACGAGTAAAAACGCGGAGATGAGTAATCCAAGTCGAAGTTAAGCGCCTCGCCGCTCAACATAGCTGACTAGTGCCGTCAGCTTGGGAACATTAAGCTGCTATTTCAAAACTAATTACTTATACTTAGTATCTTATCGCAATTTCTGTTATCAAAAATTAAGTTCACTAATGTCGCCTTTCTGAAACCAATGTCAGCGATTACTTAAACCCATCCAAAAGATATTAAAACAGAAGTAAACGAACGGTTAAAGCAGTCCTCAAAATCGATTTTCTAGTGTTACACAGACTGAATCCACACTGAATTTATTGAACATTAATATATATTTTTTTAAATGACCTCTGTGAGATGTCGAAATGCTTGAAGTTAAAATAGATGACGTGCAAAATAATTCCTATGTAAATCAAATTGCAAAATAAACTACTTTGACTTTGAAATAATTAACTCTTCTTCCTAGCGTTGATCACATTTCTGTGCGTTGTCCGCTTTAGCACCCGTTGTGATGTGTTACTTAATTTTTGTTTGAATAACGCATCACAAAATGTATGTTTGGCAAAGTCAGTTAACATAAAGTTCAACATTTAACGATGGTTGAATGTTTTCTATTTCCCATCACTAGCGAAACTTTCAGTCGGACTCAAAGACTCGCCGGTAGACTTTGAATCTCTGAAATTCGTATTCTTTTTCCGTCGTATTGGCTTTGTACTCCATTTTATACACCAGTATAATCTAACCAACTGCTCAAAGGGTGAATGTTCAAAAATAACGGGAATCTAATTTCCTTTGACCCTGCAAATAAAGTAGGGATAAAATCATGAGTTCTTCTTTTACGATGCTTGATTAAATATCACAAGATACTTTTAAGGTTAAAGTAGTCACGGTTTCGATTCCCGGGTCGAGTAAAATTGATTTTGAATTTACTAAGATTGTTAGAGTTTTTTCGCCAATATACATTTGACAAGCGTGTTGATTGGACCACGTTTCTTTCGGCCGTATTGTTTGTTTGCGTCAACTTTACTTGTTTTAACTGGCAAATACCAATTAAAACAAGTAAATCATACTTCATAATAATATTGTGATTGTGTTGGTTTGGATGTTTGTCCGTCAATCAGGCTGAAACAACTGAACGGATTTTGGATGAAATTTGGTATTGAAGGCAGGGTATGGGCTGACTTTAGTGATAGGATATTTTTCATCCCAATTAAATACAATCACATGGGATAAAACAAACCCTGATAACGCGGGTAAAAACTAGTGTAACAATATTATCATAAACTAGGTCAGTAAAAAGTCGTTGACAAAGTGTCGGAATCGCCTACACCCTACACCTCCTTTAGAAGCCATCAAGCCTTTGTTGTCATATCTATTTTGTGCGTATATACACGACTCCAGGCACTATAAAGGGCGTCACCGAAACTGGTTCGTGCCCGGCTAAAAGGGCGAAATGAAAACATTTAGGGCCTAAACAAACAAAAGTGAAAACAAGTTATTTTTGCCCGCGTCGTAGTTGAAGAAATTCAGTGAAGCATCTTTTAGTTGAACTTGATTTCCATGTCTCTTGCATCACTCCATTGGTATGCTCTGAGATGTAATAAAATTTATCTGCGAAATAGGTATAGGTTCACAAATCACAAAGACGAGTAGCGTATATGTATAAACCCTAACGAAATATTAGATTAGATTAGCTTGAGATGTTTCAAATATACTGTTTTAATGCTATGGTATCGTTACTGTTTATACCAATGTACTGTAACCGGTGGTCTCTCAGACTGTTATAAAATCGACTTACAAATGCTTTAGCTACTTTGTACGATTATTTTTTTGGAACGTTTTATTTCAAGTCACATTTCAATATCATTTGAACCGTTCCGTGTTTATCAGAGTACTTATTTTAACATAAAGATAGTAGCATCCAATTAAATTGGCAACGACTTAATCGGCGATATAAACTTTGGTCGTTATGCATGCTTTCAAACAAATTTTGTGCAAATTCAGATTATTTATTAGTGAAATCAGGTTTTTAAAAGATAAAGTTAATACATAAAGTATTTAGTATCACTGCATTGAACCTTATAAAGACGTACTTACAAAATGCTTACTAACGAAATACTTTTCCGATAGCAATTGTGTTGCTGTACTTAATATTACTAGTTCATGTTATAAGTTTTTTCCCATTATATAAGTATTGCATACCCGGCATGGGTAAACTGTTGTACTTAGTGTTAAGCTGCAATGTCATCTGCAAATGTAAACCTACAGTTACAAGCAATAAAGATTCTGATTCTGATTCTGATTCAAAACACACCAAATAATGGCCAAATTTCCTTTCTTTTGTGTTTTTAAACATTCCACTTAGGAAATTACTCGCAATTCCCATCAAAATTCAGCGGCAGAAAAACCATGATACCGTTGATTTATGAATTTTGATCTACATCACGCAACGCATAAACGGAAGGAATTAGCGCCTTTAAATAACTAACTTTTATAAGGCTCGAAACACGCGAAGGGCAAATGCTAAATGGTTAAAGGATTAATTTCCAAATAATTTCGTTTGAGAACCGAAAACGACGTCTGAATACTGATATCTTTGCCAAGTGGTTATCATGACTCACTTTTAAAAGGAAACAAGGTAGCAACATACCGATAACAATTTAAAATGTCTCTTTTTTGCAGTGAACATGGTACCAACATATCGACAACAATTTCAAAGCAAACCAACTCTCTCCATCTTCTTCTCTTTTATAAAATCATAGCCTGTCGACAATCCTATCAGTTATCTAAGGATTTATTTATTAGGTTTCAATTTCTGAGTTGTGTAGGATATATGTAAATTATCCAATTATCGGTGAAGTGTCATTTCAATAAGATAAAGGATAACAGCGTTTCCACTTGACAAGTCGTACTGAATATTTATTGCATACATTACGTAGGTGATGTGTATTGGACAAAAATATTTATGTTATTTCATAGATTTATTATCAACACGTCTTTCTTTGTCAAGGCATTACCTATATAGAACCATTTAATTTTCTCGTTTTGGGTGGCGTATCACTGTGTTTTATCGACCAACATCGACGGTTACTAAACCCCCTGCCCATCGTGGTCAATATAGGAATACCCCCCCTACCCCCTTCCGGGGGAGGTCTACATCTAGCAGTGGATTGCGCCAAGCTGATTATGATGATGTGTAGACTAATCCGAATAACACCGATTTATTAATACCCTCCAGCCATTTTAAAACAACTTCGGCCGATTCTACGATCAGCAAAGGACGCAGGATATTGTGTATACGATATTATAGTCAAAGCGCGAGCACAAGCTATTTGGCTAATTTCATAGTTCGGTGACGTTAATCTGACACGACGAGACGCAGAGGAGATATGTAGATCAGACACAGGACACGGATCACCAGCATTCACCGGCGACTTATTCAAAGATGTTTGTGTACAGCCTAACTGGACGTCGGCGACTCGTCTCACCCAGGCCTTACATTAAAATCGGCGAGACACTAATGTGTGCGTGGCGTTTTTTGAAACGCGGTCAGTAATAAGTGGGCGCGAGCGCAGACGGCGTCGTTACGCGGCCCGTCTCTACTCGTCAAATTAGCATAGGGCCCTGTGTACACAGTGGGCTTTTTGTTTTTGTTTGAGAAACAATCCAAGTTTTCGGTGGGATCTCGACGGGAGTTAGAGTTTTGGGAAATGATTTCTCAAACGAGTTTTATTGAGTGGCTTTACGTCTCTCGATGCTTGTAAGTCGGTGTAATAAGTGCCACGAGTCACGGAAGTTTAGAATAACAGAATGAATTTTACAACAAGTCAAGCACATTTTACATTATATACCTGCCTGTTCTATATCGGCCAAAGTGTTTTATTGGCTAAATGAAGTGGATGTGTTCTTAGGTTTACGCGACTGTTACTCATGAAATAAATCTACTTTTAGACGGATGTGGAAATGTAGTTTAATTTGCATCGCGATTAATCAGTTTAAAAGTAGTTTAATTTAATTTCATAAATAAAGTTGATCTGAATTACAGAGATCGACGTCTTGTAAAGTTCCATCAGCAATTATTTATCACCAAAACAAAACAACAGCCAAAATTAGTGAATTAAAAACCAGTAGTGCAATTCGTGTGGTCCGTCCTTACGGCTCGCGCGGGGTCGTCGGCCTCGCGAGCGTGGGAGCGCGCGCGCAACTACCCGCCAGGTAGCGCACTCCCGAAACTAACTACCCACCCTGCGGGGTAGGGTCACCATGCGAATCAACGGTCATGTTGTGTGAGTTTCAAACACGTGAAAGCTGGGTTGTCGTGGTAATTTTTATGCTGAATAATAAATTTATTAGAAAAAAAAAATTAAGACTGGCTATTTAAATTTTTGAGATTCAAGTTTTTTTTATTTTATTATACATTGTATGGCATTGTATAAAGATCTTCTAGCAGCACATGAGTTTTATGCGGATTGCATTAGGAATAAAAATATATTTGTTTGTTAAAACACGGGTTTACGAGTATGAGGCAAATAAAAATCTTAAGTTATATCAAAAATGCGAGTAATTAATTTAATTTTTTAAATGTAATGAACCATAAGGTTATCACCTGAAATTATAGCAAACTTAATTTTCGAAAACTCACTACTTATTTGCTAATATTGAAAATTAGTGGACAAACGTTTTTGCCAGAACTGAATACTTAATAATACAGGCAGTTTTATTTAGCCGAACGATTTGTTAAAACTCCGTTGTAACGGCCCTGTCCGTACAAGGCCTGTCCCAAAGTCCCCTGCTTGGAAGTCATCGCATCCCGCAAGTATTTTCTCGGTAAAAAGTCGATTTTGATGTAACAACTTTTTGCGACGAGATTGAAGTAGAATTGGCCATTCGGTTTCGGCGGGACTGGATAAGGCGTAATTATAATGCCAGAAATGATGTTGATTTTTTACTCGGAATCATGCATATTTGAACAGTTTGCGAGTAAACAGATATGGGAACGGTTCTCTGTAATTTTTATGGTGCAATGTTTAATTTTAAAGTTCGTTTTTTGTTGCATTTTCTTTGTTTGTTAATAAATATTTGTAAGTGATATTTCAACCGACGAAAATTTTATTTCCGGCTTCTATTAATATTTATTAACTTTGAAGAATTATTTTTAAGGGATCTCTTTTATTGTTTTTTGCGACACAGGTAATTTCGAGCCCGGAAAAGCTTGCGTTAAAGCTTTAAAGCCAGTTGCAAAATCGTTCGTGTAAAACCAGTCTACTCTATTTAAATTATAAATTAGAAAATACGCTCTAGTCCACAAAACCTTATTGATATCGCAACAGATTTTGTGCACCAATCATCTTAGCTCAGAGTAGGACATTACCCAACCTCTAAGGAATTACCAGATCGCAATACAATTAATATTTAATGAACTATTTGCTTAATAACTAACGCTGTGGACTAAGTGCAAGTACTGTCGAACTCAGCAGTGTGGTTACTACCATTTAGGGTAGTAATAACCAAAAAAGTAAATAAAAAATTAAATATCTACCAGGATCACGTGTTTAAAAATACAAACAAATTTTAAGCTGTACAATATAACAATGTACTCTCTTCATATTGAAGCATGCATCACAACACAATAACCGATAAATTCTTTATCTTTAGTGTAGGAACATACTATGCAATAAAACGCGAACTAATTTACGCGGCTGAATTTAGTTTCCATCTTATTCATGATAAAGGTAACATACTTCTTAATGGGAGATGACACACTTGGCCGAAATTACGTCGCGTAATTTTGTATAGTAAATGCACTGCCGCCGAACTCACTACTCCTACACTTACACCAAACCTATATGTATACATGTATATGTATACAAATATGTAGGTAGGTACCTATATCTTTTCTACGAATTTCATTTTCGCAATAATGTTGCCAACAACCATCAATTTTGTAGTAGAGTGATTAATAATTTATAATCTCCCTACCTTAATGGGTCGCTCCGGTAATAATAGGTAATGACTCTGTTTTAAGCGTTAATGGCCATTGGTTTAATTAAACATGAATGAGATTTACGTGTACTGTTTTGCTACAGTTTCATTAATGTCTATTGATTGTTGGAGTTGTCATTTCATAGACCTTTTGTCATTCTAAACCCAACAAGAGCATAATAGAAAGAAAGCCAAGTTTACAATTATGCTACGTGTGGCAAAGAACCACTCGCTCGAATGATTTTGTGCAAACTTCACATAAGCCATCTACTAAATAGTCCGAACAAAACCTGCAAATGTGGAATAGGATGGGTGAGCCCGTTCTTGAGTTATAAAGTGAAAATGACACATGCCAAGTTTCGAATCTGTCCAATATCTAAGTACTAGCGGCCGCCCGCGACTCCGTCCGCGTGGATTTCGATTTCCAATATCCTATGTGTTATTCTGATGTATAAGCTATATTGTGGTAAAGTTTCATTCAAATCCATTCAGTACTTTTTACTAGAAAGAGTAACAAACATCCATACATCCATACATCCACACATACAAACTTTCGCCTTTATAATAGTAGTAGGATTTCCAAAAGCGACGACTGACATGCGTCGGAACAATGTACATACGTGACTGGAAAGCCGACCAGTTGAAAAACTACAACTGTCATCGACGACAGCTCTCATTGCCTGCCTACTGAGTAACGATGTGATTGCAATATTTTGAATATTTGACACTTTGAAACCTTGTAGTGCAAAGACTGGTGATGGTGCTTTTGGTAGATCCTAAACGAACAAAGTTTCTTGGCTCGGTATCTGAAACTTGTAGAGCCTTTGTTTATTGAAAAAAAACGTGATATAGCTCGATTATATTAATAAATACCGGTAGCGACATATTCAAAGTATTTTTACCAAGAAATCTGGTTTATATTTTTAATGTTATGCAGGATATGTTTTATAATGTATGTGTATGTAGGTACTTATTCACCTCACCTACTATGCCTAAATACATACACATATGTATACTTAAACAAAAATAGGTTTTTAAAAATTCACTTTACTTGGCTACTGAAAAGATATACATAGCAATTACGACAATCCAGTAGCCCGTTTTACATGATAAATAACTTTTGATTTCACCAGTACCACAGCGTCATTTGAATATGAATTTATTCAGAAGCATAATAACTTTTCGTTCGAGTAAACCATTTTCCCATTTATATCAAATGGTAATTTCAAAACAAACACCGCATTTAAATTAAATGGATGGTCATTTTGGCATTAGTATAATTTAATTCAAGTAGTATTGATTGTGTTCTTAACGCGTGATTTAAAACTTCATATGAAGAAGAACTGCATATTTCAATAGTGTGATATCTGAACTATATTCGAAAATACCACTTTAATAATTAAGTAGCCTAAAGTCCTTACCAACAATCTCATAGAATAATTCATAAAGCAAGAAAAATATATTAACTGGAAGGGCCAATCCAAGATTGACCTAAATTAAGCCCGATTAATATCTTGCCAGCTCGGCGAGATTGCGCCCAGCAAAAGGAGAAAAATAAGACAAAAAAAATAATATTTTAGCCAGATAAAACGTAGTAGGTAGGTGCTAATGATCAAAAATAACAATATCAAAAAGCTTAATGGGGTTTTAGTTCATGATTTATTGTACCATGAAAATAATATTTCTAGTGAATCTATACTTACTTATACTTTACTAATATATAAAGATTAAGAGTTTGTTTAGAAAACTACTGGTTTGATTTGGATTTTTTTTCTATTGGATAGTCCAGTTGACGAGGAAGGCTTTAGGCTATTGGAAACTAAAATCCACGTGGACGGAGTCGCGGGCGGCCGCTAAGTTTTAGATTTAATTATTTTCAGTTACAAATGAAACCATATCTGCCGATATAACGTGATAGTTGATAAGTCGGCTTGATTAGATCTCCCACAACTCAAACATTTTCCCGAAACATGAATATTAATATACAAAACATGAATTTATAGACAAAATATCGAATGGATTTATCACAAATAAGTAATACACGCTATGCCTAATTTGAATCTAGAAAGCAGTGCGTAAATTATATCCAAATATGTTATATACATTCGTAAATACATAATACACGATATTGAAAACAAAGCCACACATTGTAAGTACTCGAAATCTCCGTAGAGAGCGCGCTACAATTTCGGCGAGCCCGCAACTTGTCAACGCGCCATACATCACAGCTTCACTCGTCATCTTGATAAATGAGGCTCAACACGCGAAAGAAAAACCTGCGTAGTTTTGCGGAGATAACCTGTAGAACAGTCAACGATGTATATAATGTAACTACATAAAGTCTCGAGAACGTCATATAAAATTTTGATAATGATATGATACGGCCAAATTCTTTTCGAGAATATCAATTAACTTACAGTGCATTGTTATGTATGACAGTTAGTTAAGATGACGGATAAATATGCAGCTAATTTATGGTAACCTACCATGTTAGCCTATTCCCTCGCTCACAAGTTTACTAACTTTTGTCCCAATAAATCGAGAAAGAAGGGAAACTATTGATATTGGACTCATACCATTCAACGCCTGTTTGAATTGATGTGGGTGGCATAATTAGAATGAATGAGAAGTTTTAAATTCCCGTCACCAACCTGACCCCAAGGTGAAAATCATTAGCAGTCGAACAAAGAATCGGGTGTATTTATAGCATAATAAAAAAGCCTCAGCATTGATCTAACTTGTCGACGTCACATTGTTATTAAGCTAAAACCAGTCGCAGACTTTTATTATTCAATAAATATTTTATCGAATCGCAGTTAACGTAACGGCGTCTATCAGGTTTCGTCGGACGCAATTTTTGCGGATCGAGTTCACTCTTGTTATGGCGCCGAGCGGTGTTGGCAGCTTTTGAAAATCTTATTTGTGGTATATATTAACTTTTTTGCTACATCTTAGTTATAACCAATTACGACAAGCGACATTTGGACCTCTAAGGACTCCTTTCACGTGGTTTTCAGATCCCTTTTTTCGCAATAAAAAGAAGCCTATGTTCTTTCTCAGGGTAGAAAGATTGTCTTTGCCAAATTTCATAACCTTTTAAAAATCGGTTGAGAGGTTTAAGCAGGAAATCGAAACAGACAGATAGACAGAGTTACTTTCGTTTTTATAATATCAGTAGGGATAAAGGCTTTAACAGCTCTCTCTACCAACATAACAATTTTATAGAAATGGAAAATCGGAACACTAATGAAACTCTAGCTTGTGTGTGTTTCTTGGTGTTGAGAATAAAGTTCTTATCTATTTATCAAGTACCCAAACAGTTACGACTTCAGTAACATGCGACTGCCTCAAACAGCCAAACTTTCCTAAACATACAATATACATCCATACCCAGAATATTCGAGTATGTTTAACTTTTTGTCAGTGTTGTATTTAAGATTGATTGCAGAAGTTTGACAGTTTTGGGTAACTTGCACCATCATTGTCCTCATATTAATTTAATGACAATCATTATTAAAAGAGGAAACTTTGTTGCACTTGTGTCTATTATCCGTTCGATTTAATATCCCGATTGGATTATATCATACTACTATTATAAAGGCGAAAGTTTGTAAGTATTGATGTATGGATGTTTGTAACTCTTTCACGTAAAAACTACTGAATGGATTTGAATGAAACTTTACCACAATTTAGCTTATACATCAGAATAACACATAGGATATTGGAAATCGAAATCCACGCGGACGGAGTCGAGGGCGGCCGCTAGTCATAATATATTTCATTCACACTTTGACACAAGTCCTTATTACCATACAGTCAGATGTGTATGTGATGTCAGATATTTGTGATAATAAAGAAGAACATACAAACTAAATGTAATATGTTACTGATTCTCATGGCAACACTTGCGCCAAACGGGATTATGATGTCACGGCGTGATCATTTCCGACGATTTGCCGACGGTTTGATTATGTGTTAAATAAAAAACTAATGACGGACAGTTAGTGCCTTGTTGTGGCACGTCGTAATTTCACTAATTATTATTAATGATATTGATAACTCCGAAGGTTTAAATGAGGTTTCGATCGAGCGATATTCAAGCGAGCGAGTTGACGAGTAAATCTTCTTTTCACTTGTCTGTCTTGTGTGATTTCTTTTTTATTATAGATATCGTCAAACTGTAATAATATTAATTAAGGTTATTTTATTAAATCGTAAAATTATAATTTTAATTGAAAATATTAGATATTATAGCAATCAGTGTTAAGCATTTTAGTATCACTTCCTTTCCTAACGGTCTAAATGAAATGGCAATAGACCTATTTTGCTATATTGATAGTTTGTGTTAGAAAATAATACGTTTCCAAGTGTAGAATAATAACAAAGGTTTAGTGCCGTACTGAACTGAATATGATTGTGGTTGAAGAATTTCTCCCGTGCGGTTGTTCGAGAGGCTGTGACACAGCAAGAGTCTTATCAGTACAGAACGTAAAAGCAATTACTTACATTTATGAATAACTGGCTTTTGCCCGCGGCTTCGCTCGCGTTAAATTCGGGGAGCACAATTTTCTTTTTCTGAACAAAGAGGAGAACTGGGATCAAACTTTTACACGTTATAAGCTTAAGCTAAACGTTTACAAAGCTATCTACATGCCTAATTTCAAGCGACTAACTTGAACGGTTTCGACTTTTTATACAATTTTTTCTCCTGCTATCTCCCGTTCCCGAGGGAATTTCGGGAATTCCTTTCTTAGTGCACCTCTGCGATACCAAAGCTACGCCCCTTCCAAATTTCAAGTGCCTACGTTTAGCTGTTTAGGCTGTGCGATGATATGACAATCAGTCAGTTTCTCCTTTTATACAGGGTGATAGGAAATGTTCTAATGCAAATTCGAAGTTTGTTTCTAACTTCTGTTTTTGTAGCCCCGCAAACAACGAACAAGAGCTTTGTGATCGTATTTAGAGGACATCTCAAGATATTCAGCCATGTTTGGCAACAAAGGTCACAAAAACAGGAGCTAGAGACAAACTTCTAGTTTGCTTTAGAACAATCACCTTAAAATTTAAGCAGAACCTAAAATAATGTTCCCTAATAATGAGGCAATAAAATAATAATTAAAATACTAACGTTTTTCAAGTATTAAGGCCCAAAATAAATTAAATTTGTTGTTTATTATTTTTTAATTTTAGCGTCCAGTCGGCAGATAAAATTCAATTAAAAAAAAAATTATGTACTTTTTTGTTGACATCTGCACCTTTTTGGAAAGCTAATGAACCAAGGAAGTTTATTATGTAATTTGTACGCAACATTCGATACAGATTTTTTTGGAAATTCTTCGTTTATTTACCATTAACATTAAATTTTGGCAAAATTATTCATAGTTTTTTTAGTAATGATTTTTTTTCCTGCAAAGTTTTGTTTAAAATATCGCACTTATCATTTAGCTATACGAAAACCACAAAAAACTAACATTTTGCTGTTTTCTTCACTACAAGGTAACATTGTAACCCAAAAACTGGAGAATTTTCAAAAAACACTAAAATCTTGAATTACTCAGAAATTACCTAAATGATTGCAAATAAGCTCTACTTCAACCCCTTTCAAGGAATGTATCGCATTTCCTATCACCCTGTATATTTAGATAACTGATTTTCTTTCTCTCACTCAAATCAAATAGGTACCTAATAACAACTCTCATAGTTGCGTCGCTTTTTGTATATCTTTTTAAGCGCACCAATTACCCTTATTTTATAGGTGGTGCGTTTTAGGCCCAAGGTACGGTATGTCACAACATTTTAGCAGTGGATATTATCGATAGCACCGATTGTAGCGAAAAGCTCAAAAATCGCGACTATCCTTTCATCATTTTTTGCACCAAGAAATGACAACATGTGTCGTACGAACCTACATACGAGTACATTGTTTTTTATTTCACTGTGGTGCTGTGCACCGGAAGATATCTTCTGTAAACTAGCACTTACTTCAAAGAACCCAGTGGCTTTGACGCAAAGAGAAACGAGCTCTGCCGAGATGCGGAAAATATTCACGTGTACTTAACAATAAACGTGTTTTATTGCTCTTGAATCGGAAAGTCATTCAACCTATTCAGAAATGAGCAGGATCAAGTTGTATGCGAATGATTTCTTTATGGTGGAAGGTATATTGGTTTGTGTGGAATATTGTTTCTAACGACCGAGTTTCCCTGTTGGTTACCTTAACTGGTAATATACTGGGGTTTTAAGAACGTTCATAAATTACAAATTAGAGAAAGACTTTAAAGCCCGCACTACATACGTCAGTAGGTATATAAGTACGTGTGTAAAATTATTTTCCTAAAGTTAAATTCTTCGCAGTTCTTTGATTAAAAATTGTTTTACTAAAGGTCGCGAGATTAAGATATTAATAGGAACTTGATCAATTAATGCTGCTATTTTTAGACGTCCTTCGTACCGAATACAGAGGCTCAGCAGTTTTTCTTCTGCCGGGTGGCTACTAAGCGCAAAGTCAGCGAAATTGTTTGCCAAGCTAAATTAAAAATTTGGGAACGCAGATGCTGTGTCTATGTTTTTCCATTCATATCGCAAATCGTACCTAATTGAGAGGTCATCAGTTGACGAAGCTATGGAAATTCAACAAGATACTTAGTACCTCCAAACCTAGTGAAAAAATTAGGTGATCTTTTATAAAATCGCTCAGTTTTTAATAACTATACTTACAAAAAAAATATTTGGGGACATAAAACCAAAAAAAAAAACCATCAAAAATATCAACGAACATATCCATGCAACAAATCGCAAATTCGCAACACATCAATGAAAAAAAACATTTTTTTCTGCCATTAGACCAAACATGTAGGTTGAAAATTGTATTCCAATATATTTTCCACTGAATCGTAATCCATCTTTCACAGTAAGTCATATTTATGATGCGGGTTCCGGGGCTCATTTCCGTCATCCGTGAAATAGCATATATATTTTTTACACGGAGAATTATTGCTCACTTAAAAAACGCGTGGTTACAATATGAAACAGGTTGGGAACACAATTGATTCGAATACACCTACTACTTAACTTACTTATTACTACACTTACAACTTCTATAAGTTTAAAACATTTAACTTTTTTAAGTTAAGCGACAATTATTTTTTGCTTATTTTGTAAATGTATAAAAGTATTTTTTTCATATCAGCTTTTGAGTTGCTCTAATAAAAGAGTGCTTAAGTAGTATTTATATTGTACCTGCAACGTATTCAATATTTTCTATTTTCATGATTTGAAAATAAATGCTTTTCAAGGGCTAACTAATCTTATTACCAATTCAATTCGTAAGCAGGAACGTGTTTCCGACAAGTCCTTTCAATATATCCAAGGGAATACCTGTCAGGATGAATGTGCAGGTCTGTCCATGCACAGTCAACAGCACGTCAGACGATATATTTTGTATTTTGTACCGCTCTTATGTCAGGGGCGTAAGGGTTACTTTCGTGTTTATCTTGACGCGGCTGTCCGTACTTTGGGGCAGTACATTTTCCCCCACAACACGTATTCGGCATACTTCCGTCTCTGGGGCGCTGCTGGTTTGCATACATTTGACTCGAAATAGCGCGACGAGGAAAATGACGAATTTAATTTAGAAAAGTTTTCGTCTTCCTGGAGGGGGAAATGTTGCCAACTTTTTTAAGGCCGTGTTTACTTAATCGATTGGAAGAAAAATTTGTGATGTTGCCGAAAATTGTTTTATTACTTTAAGTTACTTATTATTCCCCTTCTTGCAGGGGGAGAAGTGGACACAGATCTCCGCGGACTTGTAGTAGAGATTGCAAGATGCAACGGACTGCGAACGGTGGCGCCTTCTGACGAGACGCAATCTTGGTCGCTCGGATAGTACCAAGTAAGTACCTAGGTGTAAAGTTAATCTTAGTTTCTGTGGTGGCGGCGGCCCGGAATCAAGTGAACAACCCAACCCGGTGTATAACAAAAAAATGTCGTTTACAGTAAGTTTGTCAAATCAAAACATTTGTCTCGGTGATCGTAAAGAGCTCAGTGTGTATTTGAATACCAAACTGTTACGTCTTTACGATCTTTTTGCTAGTCAAAGCCCCACCTGTGCCAGGTTAGCTAAGTACCCAGTCATATTTTCTTAACTGCAACTACTTTACCCTATACGGCTACACGTGCTCCAGTTACTCCAAATCAGAATCTAGCAAAGAAACGTTGGAATTCTCATTAGCCGCTGAACAAATTACTTACCCTAAGCCGAGGCATGTAGCAGGCGCGGCTGGTATTAGTTATACGCGGGAAATGTACGCGTCGCATTCTGTCTGTGTCCTTGTATGGTTCACGCTTTATATGGGCTATTTATCGAAGTGATGGAAAAGCTAGAGTAAAGTGACTGTTCCTTATTTTTTGACTTCTGCCTGTTTTACCAAGTCGAGGATGACAACAAACACAGTATTTTGTTAACGGTGTAAAAAACCGAGTTTAATGTATAACTATGAACATTTTAAAATAGACCCCACACGAGTCGTTGATGCGATTCCTGACTTGAAATCCCTCTCTAACAGAGCAATGGGGACCTTACTCACAAGCAGAAGCATAGCAAAACAGTCACGAAGTGCAACTTCACTGTGGTCTTCTGTAAGGCGGAGGTACCTCCCCAGACAAGCTGGTCCGAAAAAAAATCTGTAACCCTTTGCATTACTATAATGAAACAAAAAAGATCCTCTGTCCTTATACCACTTAACTACTTGACCTAATTTATTTTGACACAAACTGAACAAGTACCAAAGTTAATCACACGAATATTCCCTTTTGGGGAATTCGAAAAATTCCTTGAGCATAAACAGCAAATAATTTGGATAAAGGTATAATTTAGTGAAATTATAACTGAAATGTGCCAGTCGCCTGGGGAAATTCATACAGAAGATCGCTGAAGTAGCACTTTATAACAGCATTATATTATACAAGTTATTTCTGTCAGCCTTCGACCCGAATGGAGCGGAAAATGAACAGGACCGGGATAAAAGCTTTGCCCACCAGCAATGGTTCCCACTTACCATCAGACTCTTGCTTTCACTTATTATATTATCTATACTAATATATAAAGCTTAAGAGTTTGTTTGTATGTTTGTTTGTTTGTTTGTTTGAACGCGCTAATCTCAGGAACTACTGGACCGATTTGCAAAATTATTTTTGTGTTAGATAGTCCACTTGACGAGGAAGGCTTTAGGCTATTGGAAATCCACGCGGACGGCATCGCGGGCGCCCGCTAGTAACAAAATAAAATGATTGACACACCAGTTGCTTAGCCCCAAATTAAGCTCGAAGCTTGTAGTTTTGAAGCTAGGGAACGGATAAACATACTAAAATACTTTTGTAAACATCCATGACTCGAGTAGAAATGCCGATGTTCATCACTCAAGCATTGAACGCGCAGCCCATGGTTTTGTAGCCACGGTCTCTGACCACTAGACTAACGGGCCCGTCAACATTATATAAAAGTAAACACTTCATCGAGCCATCAATTAAACACTTCCCGTTACCAAGTTGCCATCTTGTCACGACCTCGACAATATATCGCGTTAAACAACCTTCTCAGATTGTCTATTCATTTTCCATCTCCACCATTTCGTCCGTTATGGACCATAAACATCTCCCAGGTTCTTCCCGTCGTAAAACATTATTTTTAGAGGGGACCCATAGGGTCATAAAACACATGTTGCAATATTCACCGGTGTCAATGCGTAGGCTTAGCTCCAAGTAGTGGGTTAGGATCCTAGCGGATAACGGAGAAGACATTTAGCTTCGCCCGTAAAATAACATAGGTTTGTGACACACCGTCAACGACTAAGTTGATTCGGAGCTCAGTTGGAGGGTATGGGGTCTAAAAAGCCGGAATAGCATCGGCGCTACCTGAAGTGTCGCGGATGTCCATGGGCGTTGGCGCTTGCTTGCCATCAGGCACCATCAGGCGCACCGCCAGATCGTTTACCGCTTCTGCAATAAAAAATAACGCTTTTACGCACCATAGCATCAAGGCTAGTACAACTTGTAGCCATATATGGCAATGCTTATTGTCCCACTACCCACTAAACTCCTGCAGTTTCCTTCGTACTCAAGCGAAGAGGAATCAACCGCCCTTTAGCGATTGATCAAGACGGATATTCAAAATGAAAATAATATAGCCGTCGCATAGTATCAACAGTGGATGTAATGCCCTTAGTCCACCAGTTGAGTGGCGACGCGGTAAACATGGCCATAAAACAAACCTACTTACTACATACATATGCGAATAAAGATTGCTGAGTTCAAGATGCAGCTAGGGAATATCCGTACTTTGAATTTTTATTACATTACGCACACCGCACTAGTTTTCATTTACGTATCTGTACGGGAAAACTTTATTTATAGCAAACAGGCTCCATTGTGATCTTTCAAAGGATGTGCTTCTTTTGTGCAACTTGAGTTAAAGGCTTGAGAAGAAAGAAGCTCTTGAATGAAAATTAGATCTGTTCATTTGCATCTCTTTTACAGGCGTACGGTAACGTAATATAACTAAGGTACAGAAAGGTTCAGTGTCTCGTACGTTTGTGGCGGGGCGTTTGTAAAAGTCTTGTACTTACAGGTTACAATCTGTATTATGAAGCCAAAAATAGCTACTGCTACAATACCCATTGAAAAAACTCATCGTTTGATGCTCAATTATTATTAGTGTCCCAGTGTATGCTCGAATTCAAAAACCAATCAGATATGTTTATTTGAAATCAATCACTACACTGCGAATTCTCAATAATAACTCTTCGTATTAAACCAATTTCCTGTTAGAAATATATGTGTTACAATCATACATTTCTCTTTTCTAAGTAAACTTGATGTTTTTCTCGCGTAACTTCGTTAACTTTTCTCTTTCCTTTCGACGAGATACGATCGTTTCCATATCAGGATTGGGTGCGTAATAAACCAAGTTATTCAATTTCGTCAAAACATGATTTGGTGTTGCTCATGCGAGAGTTTATAAATAGAAACGAGTGTATGTTTTATCGTTGATTTATGTTTGTTGGAATATTTCTCTGATTTGTCCTGAGAACAATGAATGATGACAATTATTGTGTCGACGCTATTTTCACCTTCATAAATAATCGTATAGATCTAATAAAGTATCTAGCCAAAATACGATATATAAATCGTATCATCGATATGAACATAACCCAGTTTACTGAATGGTACATAAATGTTCCACTGAAAGACATTCCCAGACAAACCAGTAATTCTACTAGAACTGTAAATAAGCACTATATCCCACTAGTTTAATCTCCAATACACACGCCACGACATAAGCACTGCATATACAAATCCCAGTTACAGTTTAGTAAACGACTGTACAAACTAATCTGAAACATCCCTAATCTCTCTATTGAAACATGCGGGCTGCAGTACATTTTGGCACACCACTCGCGAGTACGTGAGCTGGGTTTTAAAATGCTATAATTCATTTTTAAAATACTGGATTGCAGAGTTGTAAAAGTGTCTTTCATGAATACTGAACAAATATTTACGTATTATGTTCTTCCTATGTGTAAAGTTGACTTGAGAAGAAAGAACAGTAAGTAATGCAATCTTCATTTTGTTGCTCTAAATGTTGACTTATATTTGTTTGGAAGACTAACATTTAAATTAAAAATATGAAAGTGGAGAAAGTTTCCATGTGTGATATTACTTTTCGAAATTATAATCTACAGCTTTAGTATTCGCGAAAATACCTGTTCCTTAGAGATTTTTTTGGTACTTGAAACCTATTAGGAAAATTTGGAAAGGTTAGGGCTTTGCTGCTAAAGTCTTCCCCAACTTTTCAAATTTAACATTCAAGAGCAATTAATAAGAGGAGATATTCAAGGAAACCGAGCTATAAATAAATTAGTAATATTACTCTTCCCTTACGAGTACTTCGGAAAAGTGATAAATTATTAATGCGGTAATTCTGTTTCGAGTTTTCCAACTGTGTTCCAACTCTTCAAGTAATGAATTTCTGTAGAACACTGTGAAGGCGCCCTAACTTCCTCATTAAAACGAAACTGCGTTAGATTTAGTTGTACTGTAATACTTTTATTTACCTCAGGAAATATAAACATTTTAAATACTTCAAAAGCTCAAGAATATAATTATTTTTGTGAAAAAATTCGTGTTTCTCCACAATACTGTTTTTCCAGGTAAACACAGTGTCCTTACTTACATTTTTACGAGAACACATTAAAACATTTTATTAAATTAAAGTCAAAGGAGGAGATTAAGTCTAAGAGGTGACTAAGTCTCTAGAACCTCTTCAGTTACGTAGAGACGTTGCCAGTCTTAGTGTTCTCTACAGACTTTATAATGGGGAATGTTCTGAAGAGTTATTTCAACTAATTCCTTCTTCTCCTTTCCACTCCCGAACAACACGAGCCGGACTGCGATGTCATCCACACACCATCCAGACATTGGTGGCCCGTACTAAGAGGTACAGTTCCACTTTTTTCCCACGCGCCATCAGGGCTTGGAATGCCCTTCCGGCCCACGTGTTTCCTTCCTCGTATGATCCTGGGCTTTTTAGGCGGGGCGTGAAACGGCATCTTTGCAGGCCTTCAGGGTAAGGGTGACTGGCTCAATGAGTACTACGTGCTTTTGAGCCAGTCAACCTTATATCTGGACCTTACTTCCGCTTACAACCAGGTGGAGTAAGGTCATCCTGATCGTCTTTCGATAAAAAAAAAAAAAAAAAAAAAAGATGTCAGCACAATCATGGAACGTTTCCGACGGAAACGTCCGTGAATGAATTAGTCCAGTATTATATACCTGTCCTTAAACTGAAGTTGTTTAAAACGAGCAAAATAAATTGCTAACTAACTTTATGAAAACAAGGGCAGCCTGGCGCTTTCAATAAGTGTGTACAGTAATGTTACCGTCACGGAAATGAATTGTCTTTGCCCTTGGGTCCGGGGCCACTGGGACAAAGGTAAATAAAACAAAAAACATTTTCCACCGCGCGCGAAAAACACCTCGGGCGTACAACTTAATAAAGAGCAGAGATTTGCTCTCGAGTTTTTAAGAGCGGATAAAATGCGAGAGAAATTTGACTTCTTTTCATGTTTAAACCGCGAATCGGAACAGTTTTTGTCACTGGCACACGGAAGATGTGGGAAAATATCGCGAGGAAATCGCACATATAAAAATTCTGTAACTTACGTGAAATCTGTTTGGTTTGCTTCCGCTTTTAAAGATTGTTGAGAACCGACCAGATGTGTCCAATGTACTCATAAAAACAAAACAGTTTGACTGAAATTGCGGTCCTCAATTACAGTTATGCATTGAAGACCCTATCGTTATATTATTATTTAAGGCTTTCCTACGTGACAATCGTTTCTATTTTATTGTAATTCAAAAGTTTTCCCTTTGGGCGGTAGAAAAGATACGGTGCGACATATTGCCAACATTAAATTGAAATAAAAGCCAATCGAAATAATAGCGTCTGCCCCAGAGCGATAGGTAAAAACAAAGGCAATAAAATATACGGGCGTATGCAAAAGTCCATCTACTATATGTGTGTAATTTTCCACGCTCATTTTCAAGCGCTGTTTATACTATTACTAAGGAAATAAATTCAACTTGCGTTACACGCCTTGCAATAAAAATTTTTCCAATTTTCTTGACGCTATCACAATGCCATAATAGACACAACTTTATAACAATTATAAGGAGAGCGCTTGAAGTAACTTTCAAAAATTTCGATGACTCTTTCTTCGACCAGCTTTTCTTATAAGTTTGTGACGGAGCGAATGTTGCTTTGATAGTGAGTACAATATAAACATTATAAGGTATATAATATACCATTCTATTTTATATATATTAGCGGCTGTCCGCGACTTCGTCCTCGTGGATTTCGGTTTCTTAAAGCTTTCCTCGACAAATGAACTACCCAACCAAAAAATATTTATTCAATACGAGCTATTAGTTCCTGATATAAGCGCGTGTTCAAACAAACAAACAAACTCTTCAGCTTTATTCTCAGTTTCTTGAATCCATTTACCAGCTTAAATATAACTAGGATTGATCACATTTACTATAAATTAACGTAGGTGGGGAAGTTTATTATGAAGTTTATTTATAGGCAAGAAAATGGCCAACTATTAAGAAGAAAAGTGAATAATTTCCGATACTTATAACATGTAATTAGATTCGAGCCCACAGTTATAATAAAATCATATCTATACGCAATTTACATCCAGACTTTTATACAAGTTGGGAACACTCTGATAAAATTAATTAATTTTTCATTGTCCTTAAATAGTATTTAAAGTATTCAAACACTCCTGCGTAACGTCCAAAATTCATCGAAAAAAATATTACTTGTAAAAGCCCATATTCATTCATTGTTTGTTGGCACAATTGTTGCTTAACATCGTAATTTCTAAAAGTAGTGTCTATTTTCGTCGCAGTAATAAAATCAATCTAAGCTTAATACTTACATTATTTTTAATACTCTTTCGTAATCTTTAAGTGCGACTTAATATACAGAGATTTTCTGTCTGTTGGATGTAATTGGTGCGTGATATCTAAATATGTAAAACTCAAAGGTGACTGACTGACTGACATAGTGATCTATCAACACACAGCCCAAAACACTGGACCGTTCGGGATTTTTGGCAAGCGGGTAGAAGTTACAACAGCGTCCGCTAAAATAGATTTTGATCTACCTCCAAAGTGATAAAATGGGGGATGCAAGTTTGTATCAAACTTTGTCAATTTTAAACCGATCAGGCTGAGCTGAGACTTTGCATACATAAAGTTACATTGACGTAGGCATAACCTTACAAATATAGGGCACGCGGACGAATACCTCTAAATCTATAAATGCATGACCTATTGGCCATTACGCTATAAAAGCAGTACCTGTCCATCGTCTCGTCTAGTATTGTATTACCAAACATATTATACTCTAACAAGTATTGAAAGATGAATTGCAAGTTCTTAGACTACCTAGCTACGTATGAATAGATTATTTGAGAGAATGTACTCGAAAACAAAGACGAGAAGTTGAGCAACCAAATCTCTCTGTGTGGTAACGTAAGAAGTACGGTACAGTTTATTGCAACAGTCAGTATTTACGGGTGCCTTAGGTCCATGTTATCGGTGCACTTATCAGACATTGCGAAGTCTCAGTGGTCTTTGATTTTTATATGACTGTACTGACTCCGTATCAACCGAGTACTCACGCTACTGGGTCCACAACATAACTGGGACCGTGGTCCCTGTTGCGTGATTAGTTTTTAATTAGTTATTTTGTCAGGTGTGTGAGACCACCCGTTATTTTAACTACAATACCATTGACAAAGTTGCAGATTTAGTACAGTTAGTAGAGTAAATGTCCGAAATACAAACAAAATCAAAGATTTTTTTTAAGGTTAAACTACTCATTATAAAATTCTGTTAACTTTATATCATTGATGCAAATTAGCTTACGGTCCCAGTTGAACGTTTCAAAAATATTATCAGGCAACTGGGACCGCGGTCCCAGTTCTTTATAGTCGAAGTCGCCTGAAATATCTTTACCTACTATAGAAAATGTTCTAATATTAACAGGAAAAAGGAACGAAATGTTGACCATTTCGACATCTTATACAGATTACGAACGCTCGGTCAATTGTCTGGCTAAAAAAACACTAAAATATTCTATAGGGAATGAAAATACCGTGAAACAAGTTAAGCTTAAATCAATGAACTTTGAATTTGTTGTTAATTTAATTCTAACACAACCCCGTTTCTAGGTTATGTACATTTATGTAAATCGCATCACAGGCGACGAATACTCGCACGTAATATCATTGAGAGCTCAAAAGGCCGTCCCGGGAATACGGGGCACGGCTGGACGAACACGGCCTGTATAATTGATAGTGTACGTAACTGCGCTTTCAGACCTCATTACTGCGTGTCGCGTAATAACATTGCCCACTTAGTGAAACACACTAGGCCGAAAATACGCCAACGAAGTTCGGCGTGACTGCGCCTGCAATGTTATTTAAAAGATAGACGATACACATTATTAATTTCTTGCTAGTAAACACTTTTGCTTGCCAAAACTGCAGGCTAGCTAGACCTACAGACAGTGGGAGGGACTGGAGCTCGTGCCTGACGAGCGTATGCCCAGTCCGTTCTCGGGTACTCCCTGACCTGATTGTTAGGCCAGAGGGGCGCCTTGGGAGGATGAATCAGGCAACAACGTCATCCCACCACCAGAAACATTGTCGATTTTTCTTAACACATCCCGGACTTGTAATCTCTTCTGTAGGACATTAATTATATACACTTTTTATAGTGTAGTTAATATTTTTTAAAACCTTATCGTAGGTTCACACATAACAGTATTTTATCGTTTTATACCTACTTAAATATCTTATGCAAGTTAAACATAGTGGGTCGTAAAATATTTTTGCATAAAAAAGTTTGCATAAATTCTGGAAGATTGACAAACACAGTTGCAGATTAGGTGCGCAGTATGTTACATGATCAAAATAGCTGGGTTTAAGCAACATCAGCTAATCTCGACTTAACTACTACAAGAGGCTTATAGTGAATGCAGAATGCACTAGAGCATTCACATTTGGGCGCTTTGCAAATATCAAATGAGTGTGCTAATTGGGAGCACGCTAGTGGCTTTGATGCGATCATACGTAGTTTATTATTCATTTTCAAAAGACTTATATATTGAACTAGCGGCCGCCGGCGACTACGTCCGCGTGGATTTCGTATCCCGCACACACGGAAACCGAAATGTACTATAGCTTATAGCGTTCGTCGAGAAATGGACTATCTAACCCAAAAAGATTATTTCAATTTGAAGCAATCGTTCCTGAGATTAGCGCGTTCAAACAAAGAAACAAACTCTTTAGCTTTAGTATACCATCATGTTTAGTTTGACGGGCCCGTTGGTCGAGTGGTCAGAGACCCTGGCTACGAAACCAAGGGTCGCGGGTTCAAATCCCGCTAGGGGCAAATGTTTGTGTGATGAACATCGGCATTTGTACTCGAGTCATGGATGTTTATAAAAGTATTTAAGTATGTCTATCCGTTCCCTAGCATCCATAGTACAAGCTTAGAGCTTAGTTTGGGGCTAGGTAATTGGTGTGTCAGTCCAATGCATTTAATTTAATTTTAATTTAGTATGTGCAACCAAACCGTCTGCTCACAGCGTGGAGACTGTGTGCACAATCATCCAAACTTGGGGAGGCTTCAGCTAGCAGTGACTGCTACAGGCTGGTTATGATGATTATAATAAATTAAATGTCCAAAACTATTCTGCTTGATTTTGGCTTAATCAAAATCGCCTACATGCGATACAAGCTAGTCTGATAAAACACTTCCATGAAAGACTTAATGAAGACTGCAACTACTCTAATCTACGAAACGTTTACCCCAAGCATTTACCTCTTAACAATAAAACGAACATCAACCAATGCATTTAAAGCTAGCAGCAATTCAGCTGAACTAATACACCATACTCGTACGTGGCCGCGTAAACGCACGCGGTCGTAAAGTCACCGGGCAGGCGGATTATTCCACTTTGCCCCACCAAGGCGCCCCAGACGGGCCCGTTGGTCTAGTGACCCTGGCTACAAAACCAAGGGTCGCGGGTTCGAATCCCGCTAGGGGCAAATGTTTGTGTGATGAACATCGGCATTTGTACTCGAGTCATGGATGTTTATAAAAGTATTTAAGTATGTCTATCCATTCCCTAGCTTCCATAGTACAAGTTTCGAGCTTAGTTTGGGGCTAGGAAATTGGTGTGTAAGTCCAAGGCATTCATTCATTCACTGGTGGGGCAGATTCCACTGCTTCAAATTTGCAGTAGAATTTGCCCCACTGTATCAATTTTTTCACTAGGGTCAGCACTTTTTTTGCACAAGAGTGTAAGTAGATTTACTCATATTGTATATTATGTGAGTTGTTTGAGGAGCTCGATGGCGCAGTGGTTAGCGCACTCGGCCTGCGGTTTCTAAAAGTTAAGCAGCGTTCGCAGATGCCAGTCATCGGATGGGTGACCGAAAAAAATCCATCTCGAGCTCCTCCGTGCTTCGGAAGGCACGTTAAGCCGTTGGTCCTGCGCCTGATCTCTCTACGGTCGTGTCAGATTGCTGTCCCACCGAATAGGGAGTGCACCTGTGCTTGCGCACTCACTTGTGCACTATAATATATCCTGCGTACCTGGCTGATCGTAAGATCGGCCGCCATGGCCGAATACGGCCGAAGGGTATTATTTATTATACATATTATGTGTATTTGTCTATATAAGTTTTATGATCCTTTAGCAATCAGCATAAGATGTGGAATATGTTAGAGTGTTAAATTAAACAAATTACAATTCAATACGAGTAAACACTTACACTCTGAAGTGCTGAACCTAGTGTGGAATATTCCACTGTAAATTTTGAAGCAGTGGAATCTGCGCTTCTCTGGGCGCCTTGGTGGGGCAAAGTGGAATAATCCGCGCAGGCGCAGATCCATTACGCCTGAGCCGATGAACTCATAAGAAGTTCGCACCAGCGCCTATGCGATTGTGAACGAAACAATATAACACCGAGAGCTGAATGCTTTCTTAGGGTAATAATAATAATGCTAAGTTCAGTGGTGGAGGAGGAGAAATGGTTGAAATAACTAAATAAAAAAATCTTTGGACTAATACACCAATTGCCCTAGCCCCAAACTAAGCTCGAAGCTTGTACTATGGAAGCTAGGGAACGGATCAACACACAAACATTTGCCCCTAGCGGGATTCGAACCCGCAACACTTCTTACTTACACTCTCCCGTCTAGCAGGCTGGTCGCGGCTGGTCTAAATAGGTACCTAATAGTAAGAAAAAAATTCTATTTTGACATTGTGCGCATTAAGGTATACCAGCTTACTACTATATTCAATCCAAAATGACCCACGTCATAGATACTCCCTTCACGCGTTAACTCTTCGAATGGGCGATTGTCGATGAAATGCCGGCGAACTTCGGAACGAAGTTAGCGCTGTGACGAAGTGGTTAACTAAATTAATGGAGCACGTAACAGTTTAACTACTCCAATGTTGTGAAAATTTTGATGAAATTTGTTAACTAATGGAAGTTAGGTTAGCCGGGGCGCAAGGAACGACCATGGGTCCAATGTGATTAAATATTAAGTTAATTTACATATTCGATGGCAGAGTAGAGCTTGGCCCTCGGGAAATTTTGCTTATAACAGGAAGACTTTTTTAAATCTCCTGAGGCTACAATTATTACAAAAAAATGTACTTATAAATTCACAAGCTGTAGCATAGGTACCTTAATTTTTTTATGATATTCGGGGAATGTTCCCCCGTTCTACTCATTAATTTAAAGCGTAAAGATGTTAAGATCTCATCATGGCAGCTAAAAACGACGTCCAGGTTATACCCAATAGACGTAGGTACAAATATGTAGTTTAAAATATATTTACATGGGCTTTTATATCTATGACAAGACAAATGATTTAGGTAGCGGGATCGCGGGGTGTGACATGGCAGCTGAGCTCATGACAAACATAAAAAAATATATTTACGACAGTTTCTAAAGTCTAAACTAAAACAACCAAGGTGTGCATCGTAACATAACATTCAATTCTAAGCGTTTTCCAAAGCGCTTACTACCATCACCTAATTAAACAGTTCAGTCATAGCTCGTCACCGACCACACAACACGCGTGGTGGCATCGGTGTTGCCAACCACAGTACAGAGCTAAACTTTAGATATGCCAGAGAAAAAACTGTAGAAAACTGACTGAACTGACGAAAACTATGAATTGAAAATCTGTAAATTTACATGTTTTTTTTATTAAGTATGAGTTTAATGTTTTTATTATTTTGGTTGTAGTAGAAAGTTGGATATATTTTTTAAGGGAAAACAAAACCAGAAATATCGTAAAATTTTGAATTTTTCAAATCATTTTACTCTTTATTGTAATTTGACTAAAGATGAAAAACTATAGATTTTATGAAAAGCCTAAACTGAAAACTGAGAGGATGTCCGAAAAACTGTAGATTCTCAGTTAGAACTGATGGGTTGGCTTCCCTGGGTGGCATCGCCCCGACCACATCGCGCCGGGAACCAACAGAGGCGGGTAAAAGGTAAAAAAGTTAAGTAGTGTGTGAAAGAGTTCCTAGCGCTGTTTGAGCAGCGCGGGCGCAGGTTGCTGCGCAAACATGCGCAGGGACGGACTCGGGCTCGAGAAAGTAGGAAACGGAGTTGTACTTGATGAATTTACTATTTATGTACATTAAACATAATCTAATGCAAGAATGCCATAGCTTTTATTTGTTTTACTGTGTGATTGTCTAGTATTAAAGCTACATGTATTTTATTTCTGTTTCTTTAACACTTCCATAGACACTCACTCATACAAACAAGCACACTTACATGCATACACACATTCACAGGCAGGCACACAAGCGTTATTAATTTGTCATGAAGTTCAATAAACTGATTTTTTATTCCATTGTTAAATTCCTTTTTTCGTCTTTTACCTTATAACTATGAGTGTGTTCAGGAAAAGTGGCTTCTTCTGGCACAGGTGCTTCTCGCACTTAATAGAAGAAATCAACCCTATAATCTATTTGATCTACTTGCAGGTTATGGTGACATCAATGATTTCTAATTGCTCGTAGAACAAAAGATGCTTTATTAGTTGGACTAGTTGAAAATGGTTAAAACAATTATTTTGGCAGTATTATCATAAAAAAGGATATCCTCAAAATGGCGTCAAACATTTCAACAATCAAATGACGATTTCATTGATATCGATGACCATTTACCTATCATAATGTAAAGCCCAACCGTAACATTAGCAGATTTTCCCCTATGAAACCTAGCTACCTCCCTGTCGCCTGGATGTCGCGACCCGGCGACCATTGTTGTCTGCGCCGCCGGCGCACTCAGGCTGTGTACTCACTGGTGCACGCGTCTTGTCTTGCCGCTCTAGCCTCAGACAAGCGACCTCGTAGCTGTGAACTACATTACACATGTTATCGTCCTAGTCGATGTTACCAATCGACCTGTCATCATTGTTTCTGTAGGGTAAAGCGATTAATACGCGATCCTCAGATTACCTACCTATGACAGCCTATTATTCGCCCAATCGATCTGTCAAAACATGTATTCTCAGGTTAACCGAAAGGGAAAGAATTAATGATCTTTTCCGAGTTCCAGTTGAGTGCTTCGATCCTGGTCTCTCTGGATCTTTAAGAGGAGGGAGCTTATGAGTTTTCGTTGTACCCATTCTTACCAATCTACATATTGATATAACTCCCAGAGTTTTTGTCGACGATTTAGTATGGGCGATCAAGGTACGAACGAACCATGTGAGAAGCAATTCTCAGAGCCATTCAGCTACCACTAGCTTTCCAATCAATCCATAAACGCGCCTATGGTAAGCACGCCCTTTCTTTGACGCAGAGAATTTGCCACCGATCCAATTGGATGGACATCTTCAGCATACCAGTCGCCGGGGGACGACGGGTTATGTGAGGCTCTCCATCTGGCATACCCACTAACACTAACCTCGGCAACACTCCTCTCGTCGTCCTTAGTCACGAACTAAGTTAGAAAGCACTTAGCCCTCTACGCGATGGACCAACCACAATTCGCAAATAAACATTGGTATGTAATATAACTTCCGTATGAGTATAAATTTATCGGTATAAATCACAGTTTACAGCAACTGGCAATACAAATATTGATATAAAATACGTCTGTGGCAGCACTGCCCCAACGGTGCAATATTGGCAGCTATTATGTTATGAAATGAACCTTCGAATCCTCACCGGTATTCCTTTCTTTGAACTTCAAAGCCATAAAGTAATTCCGAGTGCCTCATTCATAACTTATGGCGTCTCCGAGGGATTTTCTATCCATTAGTTGCGGAAAATCCGATAAGTAACTGGTAACATATATATTTAAGATTAAATAATGGAAAACCCATAGATTGAAGGAGAGAATAAGCTCACAATCGGCACATGTTGTACTTGGCTGGAATACTAAAAAATACTAATAAAAATAATGAAAAGTAATATGTTTCTATTATCCTCTTCACATATTAAATTTTATTAACTAATATTTCAACATGAAACGAATTCATTCATTGTGTACATCAATTCATCAATCAACTCGGATTATACCGATAGAGCGCGGGATGCGAGTCAAAAGCACCATAAAACACATAAAAACAAAATAAAACTCGCGGAACACAATATTAATTTGTGAAACTTGAAATTTTAATCGTCGAGTTTTTATCGAGTCTAGATTCCAGTCTGTTTAAACCTGAATTCGATTTAATCGATAATTTTGGACATTTTCTCGTATCGATTCTGCTGGCCGTATCAATCATAAATGGCGCTTTTAAGGGTCCGCGGTGTGATGACTAAGCTTCTCCATTGTCATTAAGGCATCCTACGTCATTGTGATTACATCAGACATATTAACTACGGCAAAAATCATAAAAGCAGTTTAAAACATGATGCGATAGAGGAAGAAGCATATTCACTCAAGTTTAGTCCAGGAAATGCCAAATGTCGAATTTTCTTCAAAATTGAGCCATAATGTGTTTAGGGTTTCAACTGGGCCACCAATTAAAGTCCCCGAATCTGTCCACAAGAAACTGTCTACGTAAAGAATGTACGTATTTGTCAATATGTGTGCCGGGTACCTTCTATGCCACACCACCACTCACGCTTGACAAGTTTTATGATTTCGAGAATCGCTCAGGTGCGTGCGGGCGGCGCAGGGGAGGGGGGCGGCGGTCTGGGGGGTGCTGTCACTGCGCAAACGCACTCGTAAACCCGGGTCAACGCACCAGCCCGATACCGCTACGATACATTTATTTTACGACTATTTTATGTATTTACGAGACCTATGCAGTTGGCTAAACTGCATCCTAAGTTTTCGCAATCCGTCGGCGCTAGATGTGCGATTAGACTGATAGGCCGTGACTGAAGACTGTAAGTTGATTCAGTAGCGCACGCGCATATCTGCACAGAAATTGGAATTGGTTAGCTTTAGAACGGCAAAGGGAATATTATGTATATTTGTCTAACTAAGTTTAATGCTCCTTTAGCTATTAGCATTAGATGTGAAATATGTAAGTAGATACTGAATACAATTCATTACGATTTAACCCACTTACACTCTTGAAAGCTGACCCTAGAGGGGCAAAATACACCTACTTATAAAGCTGTGGAAAATGCCACACTAAATTGATTCAGTGGGGCATATTCCACTGCAAAATTTTGAAGCAGTGGAATCTCTACCGGTGATGAGCCTTGGTGGGGCAGAGTGGGATAATTCAAATTATCCAGACACCAATTATCCCAGCCTACATATATGAAAAGAAGATAACATTGTAAGAATTGGCAGTACCACCGGATATGAAGACCTACTTATATACGCTCTTCCACAATTGCAATACAGGCACCTGCACACATACGCTGTAGAAAATACCTGACGAATTATTCTACTAAGTTTACCAACAAAGTATGGATTACAGAAGCCATTATTATTAAAAGTTGTTCATACTAAGCCTCTTTCGCCGCGTCGCGTGTCTAATGCCTATATGGCTTTTATATGCAAATTTCCGATTAGCTCGTGCACCTTCAAAGAGGAAGATTAAAAAAATTCACGCGGTCGCAAAAACCTTCCGTGGTGCGCAGATAATATATGAGATAAAGCGTTATTACAGTGAAACCTTTGATGTACGGTGGCGTTATGAACTGTGCTTAGGTTTTCAGTAAAAGGAGCGGCTGAAGGCATGGTATTGCATTTTAATATAACGACAAGCCTAGGTAGGTTTGTGTATGGTCATATTACTTCTAATCTAAACGTCTAACAATCCGCACTTATCAATTTAAGCTTTTCTTTGTGACCAACAGTGCAATAACTTTTAATCCTGATGACTAATAAGTAGTTACAATGATTTATAAATTACACTCATACTTATGTACTATAACTTCATATTGGGTATAAGAATATATAATGTGTTGTATAAATTAACTCTGCAATGTTCTACTGATACTTCTGATCAGGGTTGTTACGGATGCAAAAACTTTGACATCCGCGTATGCAGATGCCGATGCGAAATATATTAGAATTTCACATCCGTGGATGCGGATTTGATTTGAATGCGGATTTGATGCGGATGCTGATACGATGTGATGCGGATTTTGGGATATTAATTTTGAAATTAAAGTGCATAAATGTGTGATTTAATGCGAATATTCCGAAATGCGAATATTCCGCATTTACGCATGCGTATACAAATATTCGTATCCCTTTACAGTAGGTATCAGTACCTACTTCACTTTTACTTCACCTGAAAAGTGCACTTTCCTCACAGCCTCCAACAGAATCCATTGAGTCGGGCGTATCAATTACAGCTAGATTGAGATCTCCCGGTCGGAAGCGAGCCCGGACAATGAGCTGTGACTTTAGGCGTTGTGCCGTAATTAACCCGGGATGATTCAGCAAACGGTGATAAATAGACGCACAGGGGAAAACAGTTGTATCTCACTCACTATTGTCTTGTTTGCTTGTACTGTTCTTGTCACATTTAGTAGAAATAGGGGGAAGCAATGTCATGATCAAACTGCATTATTTAGGCTATTTTAGGCTAGGCTATTTTCATAAAGCACTGACAAAAAAGAGGATGATTTGTGTTATCAATTTATGCTTTGCTAAAATACAATTCATCTGAAACATCGTTCGTCGTTCTATGAATTGGCAATGTTATGTGGATCTGTGAAAATCCCGCTAAAAATTCTTCATCATTCATCTAAAATCAATCTTTCGATACCTACGCGTTTTTTGTTAATACCAGTACTTATAACTTTTAAGTACTACAAAAATCTTCAGATATTGTACCAGGACATCATAATAAGAAAGCATGACACGATATTTCCAAAGGTACCGCCAGGGGTAACAAACGACGGCGACGTATTGATACAGCTGTTGAGAAGCGCCGGCAGCTCGTTAGCTCGCTATCGTGTCGTTTCAACCAAGGAGGTAAGGGAGTTACGCAAATCTGGCTCTATTTTGTATTATATAGGGGTTTTAATAAAGATATTGATGGAATCGATATCAATCTTATAGGTACAAGAAAATTTAAAATCTATTTCTGTCCGTCCACAGAACGTCACTTAATTACATGCTACAAGTATACTGAGTAAACCATATTAGGGTAGGAACTGTAAGATCTGCCTCTGTACATCATGATCTGACGCAATTTTTGACAGCTATAATTTTGCTTACATGTTCCTGAATTCCATAAGAGAGCTCGGAACATTTGTAGAACTGTTTATGGCACTTGATATTAACGCCTTTATTACGGAATAATTAGTTAATTAGTAGGCGCATTTACTATCTCTTGATTATCAAGATAACATAGTATAGTAAATTAGGGGAGAAATTAATATGTCCCGATATCAAGATATCATTTTAGTGTTCCGCTTGGAATACCTCGCCTTCTTTAGAATGTATTCGCAGGTGGCACGTAGAACAGTGGCGCAGTAGCGCAGTGACGCGGAGTCGGTGGCGGTCGGTGGCGCGGTGGCCGGGTCATTGTTATCAGGCGTTTAGGCGTCAGTTCACACGGGGTCAGCGCATTGTGGGCCGTTCCCCCCGACACGCGAGTGCGCCCTGTGTGACGCGCGTCAACGCACGCGCATTGCTTGTGCGTTTATTTAACCACTAGCTTCCCGCCCGCGGCTTCGCCCGCGTGGAATTTAGTCATGCGGTATATTTTCGTTTTCCCTCGGGAATATATTTTATCCGGGATAAAAAGTACCCTCTTATTTAATCTGGACTTCTAACTTTAAGTCTGTAAAATTTGAAAGCAATCGGTTCAGTAGAGACGGCGTGAAAGTGGAACAAGCAAACAAAAAACTCACTTTCCAATTTATAATATTAGTAAGGATAGTGTTAAAAGGACATAGGTAATTTCTATCTAGAACCTTTCCTTCTAGTACTAATTGACTTTTTGATATGAACTTTTGGCAGCGTTTCGGCTACTGCGGCCAATCTTTACCTACCACCAACGACACTCAATAGATTATAGTGCATAAGCAAGTGTGCAAGCACAGGTGCACTCTAAATTCCCTCATTCTGACTAAGACCTAACTATGCAAGTTCGGTTGGCGAGTAATCCGGCACTACCACAGTTCAGGCGATATTAGCAGTTCGCTCTGGATCCGTTAAGAGGGCGCATCAATTTCGACACCCATCGGATCGCACCCGCGCGCTTCCTCGGCCCCCTCTCGTCCTATGACTTCAACGCAATGAGACAGAGGTCGCCACTTCAATTTGTTTCGGGCGATTCCGCACAGTATTCAAAGTAAATCAGATAAAAATTGTCAAAGAGAGTATTGGAAGCAGGATGACGTAACTAAGCGGTGGAAAGCTAGTAATACATAAATGTTAGTATCATAATGATTTATTTTGTTTATGCTTTGAGTGACTTGTATTGTACTTTTTTCTGGTAGTTATTAATACGCAAAGGTACGCGCAAGTTATTTAATTAATAATCGTATAAAATGTTTTTTTAACTACAAAATCTTTGTGAATTTTAATTTAATCTTTAAATTTTAATTTTGTCTTTTAATTTTTGATTTTACTTTAAATGTTTTAAATCTGCATGATTCCTCACACATGGCAGCAAATGGCATCTATGATAGCAACTGTTTTTCGATACGTAATAGAACTGTGACTGACTCGTCATTCTCGCAGTATTGTTGTGTGTATTAAGACAAATACCCTCATTAAAATTGAGAAAAATGGACATAATACTTAAGGAAATACTAACATAAATTCAGGTCTACTAATAAATAATTTACTTAGTCATGGGCGTAGCCACACTGGGGCAAGCTGGGGCACTTGCCCCACCCTGGGCCCTGGGCCCTGGCTCTGACCTACAAGGTGCCTGATTAAACAATGTTTTTTAATAACTCTAACTAACAACATGAACAATCATACTATCCGAAAGTAATTGCACAAGAAAAATATATTAGATTAACGGCTCAAGGTACAAAAATCGGAGTGCCCCCACCCTCTCCTGGGGGATAGGTTGACTGCTGCCCCACCCTGAGCCCAAAGCTGGCTACGCCCATGTACTTAGTTACTACTAGTGCTTGTGTTAAACGTACAGAATAATTACTAATTGTTATCCAGTGTTTCTCAGTGAAAGTGAATAACATGTATTCTGTAATTGAGAAATAAATGTCTTAAACCGTAAACCGTAATTTGGCACCTTTACATCTAATTAGACTTATAATAAAGAATTGCTCAAAGAGAAAAGGACATTATAAGATACAAGATTTTTTAAATAACGTCGGCAATAATTTGTAAATTTATCAAATTCTTGTCGCTGTGCACATGAATAAGAATGAGAACCATGTCATTCTTATTATTCTAGATTTTTAATTATTTAACTGACGTATCTGAAAACCAATGGCAATACAAAAAAATCTTTAAAAAAAGATTTATTTGTATTTTCCATTTCCAGAGAAATGCTAGTAGGTTTAAAAAAAGACGTGTTTAATCGTTGTTAATCAACTTGTAAGAATTAATGAACATTAATTAATTTAGGTTAGGAGCTCGGTACCCGAGCTAGATCGACCGCTCGGCAGAACTATTTCTTACTTTTAGGGAATGGGTAGTACTCCTAAATTTCTTAATTCTACAAAATTATTAAACTAGTTTAAAAAACGTAGGTAAACATATTTGTGAAATACAAAATTTTTGATTTTAAAATACAGTGTAATTTTTTTGCAGTTGCATGTACCGCAATTCGGTGAAATTAACGTCTCCCTTACCTATAATATCATTTACTATGAGTTGCATGATTCCCACACACAGAGACACACTACTGATTCCCGTCAACCAAATCAAAATCGAAATATACTATATTTATGTAGATCTCGTTGTGGCACTTTTAAATCGTCAATAATAATAGCACAATACTGAAAAATTCTACTACCGACTTTAGGAAGCAGTAATCTATAGACAAGAAATTTGATAGTTGCTTTTTGAAACACCATTTTTTTGAACGGGTTTAATTTAGCTTGCCTCGTTATAAACATTATTTTTCAATACATTTTCTTTCGTACTCTCACTATGTCATACAGTTCCTTTTGCACAGTTTAAATATTAAAATATTTTATGTATAGATTGTCACATTTCAAAGGAGCAAAACAAAAACTTCTAAATCGTAAATCTCTTATCTTGTAACAGTAATACACAAAATAAATCATTTACACATTATATTGCCGCAACACCTAATTTATTCGTCCATTTATTGTACACAGTAAAAGACTGATTATGAAAAATAAGTTTTAATAGTTTAGGCTGAAATTGTAAACTTTCAATTTCAAATTGCTACTAAGTCTTCCAACAAGCGACTATTTGAAAGCATCGTTCTTTCTTGCATATACTGCTCTCGGCCGATCCGTCATTCACGTCAATCCATATAATAATTTTACGAAATATTTTTTCGAGCCGGGAGAGTACTGAATCATAGTCTTCTCGTCTCAACGGAGAGGTTGCGACTAACCGATGAAACAAAACATGCCTGTGAGCACGCGCCAGGTGCGACAGACGATAGCTTACTGCGCGGAATATGAACGTAGTAAGCGCCAAACTAGTTTTCTTTGAATTACTCGTAAAATATGATATTTTTTCAAAATGTTCTGTGATAAATATTTAGATAATATAATTTGATATTATATGCCAAAATATTGGTTCACCAAAATGCATCGTCTCGGAAATAAATGTAACCAAAAATCAAGTCAGACGCAACTTCAAGATTTTTTTTATCAATGAAAATTGCAATTTTTTCAATATTTTCTGTGATAACTATTTAGGAACGATGCTTGAATATCTACGATTTTTTTTTCGGGTCATTTGAAGTTCATTTTCAAGGCTTAAAATGTGTTTGAAAATACGCGATATTTTTTACACCCCCTCTTAACCGATTGAGATTCACCTAGTCTCGCAAGGGTGGAAGTGCATCGTGACGCACAGATCAATTAATCTCTCAATGTTCGGGCGCGGCAAAACATAAACTTGCTAGTTAATAGACAAAGAAGTTAAACAGTTCAATACAGTACAAGTCGTAACATTCCCGACTCCAAGAAGTAAAACGACCTCTCTACGATTCCTTAATGAATTCTATTAAGACATTGAATATTCGAATCGATAATGCGGTTTTGAATTAAAATACTCGATAATATCGAAGGTATTCATTCCAGGGGTTCTAGCATCGATTCCGCGGCTGTTTATTGCAAAATTATGAGCGTAAAGGTGACAGCCAGCGATATTAAAATAAACTAGTATCTAAAGACCGTTACCTATGGCCTCGGCCTATCGTCGCAGACTATTTAAGCGTTATTTAAGCCTACGAGAACTTTTACTGCATCCTGCTTTAGTCATTAAACGGAATTATCCGTTCTGTGCAGAAGGAGAACGGGTAATATTTATTCTATTATAAGATTCCTGGCGTCTGAGATGAAGAAAAAATACTGTTTATTCACTTTAGGTATTTTGCATGTCTTTTTAATCTTCACAATCATTTGTTTTAAGATTTAAACAAATCATTATAAAGACTTAATAAAATATAGCAGTGTAGGTACTTACTTAGGTAAGTTTCGTTTTTTTGTTCTATGTGGGAAATAAGTATTCTTCCCACGTGGGACTAGTGTAAGCCGAATAGTTCTGGAGTAAGAAATAAGAATAAACAGACGAAAATGGAAAACTTTATTTGCTTTTTGTTTGTTCGTTCTTGTGTGATATTATGTAGAATACTTTCGAGTTACGGATGGAGGGACGTTTTGTTGTGAACCTTCTGCTTATGTGATATTATACATATTATGTAAAAATTAATCCTTTGTCCCTGAGTCACGGCATCACGCATGGTTGGGTGGACCGGTTTCCCCGAATCTTTTCTGTGGAGTTTTATGACAGTGAACTGAAATCACAAATAGGAAGGAGGTACTCGCATAGTAGGATTTGAACTAAAACCCAGTCGCCACTTTAAATTGCCACTTACTAGCCGCTGCCCACTGCAGGAGCGCAGATATCGAATTCTTATTAGTAATCCTCGCCCACCTCAATTTATTGCGACCGGTTGTGAGCTATCAAATCTAGTAATTAGTCGGTGTGGCTTCGCCTAGGCACATAATTAGCGAACACTCTTTATGTGTACTTTAACAAAACTCGTAAAGGCTTGTACAATTACGTCGGCTCGTCTGGCCGGATCGTAATGTTGCCCTTAAAATGAATATTATAATTGCAAAATCCTGCAAGTCGCGTCGGTGACGGCTTCGCAAAGCTGCTATGCACTCAACTTAGGAATCCAATCAGCTTTGTATTTCCGGAGGCGCAGTCGAGAGCAATCGGCAGTTTCGTGATTGATATTTCTAGGGTTATATTTCTTTGAATGAATTGAAATTCGATTTTTTCTTGTGGTACACGTCTTGTTTTATTATTTTTACGATTGCATTTTACTCTTTAGATAAGCATGTCTGTTTAGTCGACTACATATAAGTAATGTAACAAAATCAAGCAATCGTACCTAATCTCAATTCAGAAATAAAACGATGTGCCCAGCAATCAAGAACTCGAATGGTTCTAATTTTTTGCTGTTGGATAACAAGAGTTAAATGGATCAATGAGCAAACCTTTTCAAAGCTATAATTTATTCGTGCTTTATCTAATTTTATCTTTGAATATCTGAAACAACAGAAACTCCATCCAACAATCGCACAGAAGTTAGAATCAGCAAAGAAATGGGAATATCGGAGTACTGATTTATTGTGGCTTTCATCTACCCTCAGTACAGTGTCACTACATCACTACATAGTATAAAACAAAGTCGCTTTTTCTGTCCCTATGTGTATTGTATGTCCCTATGTGTATTGTATGTCCCTATGAACGCTTAAATCTTTAAAACTACGCAACGGATTTTGATGCGGTTTTTTTTAATAGATAGAGTAACTCATGAGAAAGGTTTTTATGTATAATATCATCCATTAAATAGTGGACAAGTACCACGGGCGAAGCCGGGGCGGGCCGCTAGTTATAGTATTATAAAACAAACGAACTTTCTCCATTCTATCCCTATGCTTTAATTTACCAGATAAATCAGATAAAGTGATTCAAGAGAAAGGTTTATGAGTATCATACATGCACATTATAGTAGAGAAACATGCATAATTTTAGTTGTACCCGTGTGAAGCCGGGGCGGGTCGCTAGTACACGATAAGCTGAAACCAGGCACAGTCACAAAACAAGTTAGTTCAGGATTGTTTGCGAGTAGCGAATGAGGAGCCTTATTACACACACTGGAGTTGACGACCTGCAAATATTGGCTGAGGACTCGATGGAATTAGCACAGCTTCCATTATGAATTATGTAGGTTGCGTGACCCGCGAGGAAAATCATTGTGGAGTGAATCGGTCACAAAGAAACAATCAGGATTAGATGTAAGATTGAGAATTAAATTTATTTATTACTAGCTTTCTTCCCGCGGCTTCGCCCGCGTGTCATTCGGTTATATTGCAAGCAATTTTTGTTTTCCCTTGAACATCTTTTTTTTCGGGATAAAAAGTACCATATTATTTAATCCGGATTTTAAACTTTACGTCAAACAAACTCTCTTTCCGATCTATACCTAATATTAGTAAGGATAAAAATACTTATGTAACCGAAATGCAAACTTGAGTCTTAATTTTGTCTATTTTGACTGGAGTAAAAGTGCTGGCCAAAATTGAACAACGTAGGTAGGTATATCCTACTCCTATTCCGCTTATTTATAAAGTCGTTTCCGTTTCTCAATTAATTAGTACCTAATACTTATACGTTACCTATTAGATTCATTTCCTTCTTTATTTCTCATACAGTATTGCAAGCAAGCGGTAAGCAAACAGTAACAGCTGTCTTTTAAAATCAGAACAAAATTTTAAACAGCTAATTTTCACAGCGACAGTGTTTGTACTGTCAACTTTGTATTGTTTTTAAATCTAGACAGTGAAATCTAAAACCAATATTAAATCGTCCACATTCTGAAAACATTGCAACCGAAGCATGATTTAGAAAAATATCGAATAAAATACAATGTTACTAAGCAATGGTGCGGCAAGACAATAAAATCTACAATCTCATTCATCAACGTGACTACGTGAGTGATAAACTGAGTCGTAAGATATAAGTAGGTAACGGCTGAATGTGTCAGTTTAACCACAGTATAGAATCTACTGTGGTTTAACACTCTGATTCAAAGATATGTACGTAGGTACATTGATTCTTTAGTTATAGTTTAGTTTATATCGTTCGTATTGCGATGGATTTTTTGACGTAGGTATTAGCTGCAAGCACAGATAGTCATGCTACAGGATAAATTAGACCTGCAGCTTTGTGTATGGCACGAACTTAAGTCATTTGTCCCATTGATCGTGAAAAAAAGTATCCTTTCAACTAATCCAGCCCATACCCTGCCTCTGCACACATCTGTACTAATACATAAAGCTGAATAGTTTGTTTGTATGTTTGTTTGTTTGAACGCCCTAATCTCAAAAACTACTGGTCCGATTTGAAAAAATATTTTTGTGTTGGATAGTCCATTAGACGTTCCTCGTCTTCGGCTTTAGGCTATTTGAAATCTAAATCCACGCGGACGGAGTCGCGGGCGGCCGTTAGTAATTTTATAAAAATCCGTTCAATAGGTAGGTACGTTGACGGAAAAACAGCCAAACAAAGATCCTTACAAAATAATATAAAATTCATTTTTTTTGTGTGATATTAATGTGATTGTTTAAGTTTAATTTTTTAGTGTGATATTAATGTGATTGATTTTCAAACCAATAAGTCTGCTAAAAACATGTAGGTATGGTAATAATAAAAATTAATGAAAACGCCATCTACAACTCGTCTGATAAACTATTGTGACATATAGCGCCATCTATTGCTGACTTTTCAAACTACAATACATTGAATTAGTTCTCTTAAGCACCGCAAGCAATTGTGTTTTCTGGCGCTAGTATCGCTTTGTACTAATGTTGCCATAAAATATTTTTTAGACACTCTTTGTACAATTTATGAATTTATGAAGACTTCACATATTTTTTTTAAACATATATATTTTTAAGTAAAATAGAAACAAATAATAAAATTTCTAAGTTACATTAATTTTATAATAAAACTTTTTTATTAAACTTTTTTCATAAAACTTTTGTTATGTTCAATTAAGTGATTTCTTGTGCATTTTGTACTTCTGTTTTAAACTTGTTGAACGAATTTAACCAAATTAAGTTCTGCAATATGTACAAATCTTGATAACATAGATGGTATCCCCAGGCTGTCATTGTGACATTTCACGCTGCGGTGTTTTTTTTGCTAGAGTTTTGACAGATTGTTTCGATTCGGTTGTTGGGTCGGCTGGTTGCCTGCCTGTCCGTTTGTATGTTCGATATTTTTTTTAGAAACGTACGCTTGTGAATGGTGTACGGCGTCCCGGTTTCTAATTAGCCCTCTTCTTCAGTAAACCTATCAATACGTACAGACGGAAACATAGCCAAATGGTGTACACGCTAATAAAAATTGTTAAGTAATAGTCGGAATACAATAAAGTGCAATAAAACCGTATTATCTAGCCACAATGGTGAAAGATGGACTCAGGTCTCGATCTTAGTTTGTGTAACGTAGCGTGCAATTACCGGCTTGAGTGAAATGTGAACTAGTGCGACGATAACAAGGATTTTATAAACCACAGTAAGTACTTTGCTTATAAAACTTAACTCACTATCAGCTGATACGGAACGTCTATAATCTCGTATGAACTGTAATCGTAAACATTACAGGCTTTCTCTAGAATGGCCCACTAATTGGGCATGCTACAACTGAGATAGGGATTATTATTGAAGGTCCATCATCATACAAATAAATATGAAGTAATTTATCAATGAGATAAGATTGCATAGAAAAGAAATATTTTGTAAACAATTAGATGTTGTATGGGATTGTTGTGATGTTGTGTTTTATTTAACTGGGGCTGATTCTTCAATAGTACTACAGAAAAAAAAAGTACTTAGCTCAAAGCCATTATTTACATATATAACAATTAATAATTCCATTAACTTTTTTCTACTGCTTCGTTCGGTTTTGTATGTTTTTAAGTTATAAATAATAGTTTTTTTCAAGGCTCTTCAGTTAACAGGCATTGACATTTAAACTTTTACTAAGTAATAAAATCATAAAACTATTTCTTGTTACAGTATTATACTTTAAGAATGTAACTACATATAGGTATTGTATTTGAACTCATGCCCTATTAATGTTATCTTTGTAGAAAAATAATTACCTACAAGTACAAATGTAGGGAAGATAACTTACAGTAATTATTAGGTACCTATTGTCAGGAAGGATCTGGAAGTTTAGTAAATCAATATTTTATTCAAATTATTATTAAATGAATAATTTTGGATGTGCCAAAGGAACAACCAATATAAATAAGGACATTTTCTATTGTATCTTTCTGTTGTTAATTACTTTCTTATACCTTAACTACACTTGTTAAAAAAGCATTTGTTAATTGTTTTGATGCAGAATTTGAATACAAGCATCAAATCTAAATTTTTAGTAAACTTCTCCAACTGTCTGTTTAATTTCCTTATTCCTATACGAAAACTAATGTATTTCAATTCAAATGTATGTCATAAAATTTTACACAAATTGATTGTTTGTTTACATAATGGGATGCTAAATCTTTTAAATAAAATGAATCTCTACTTAAATAGGGGTTCATCTACAGTCAAACTAAATGAAACTCCTTTTAGTATCTTTTCTTGTTTCTTCTTGGCTATTCATAGTCCTTATTGATAAAATAAATAAAACAAAACCCAGCATTGTTTGTATAGCGTTGTGTGATTTGCGCAGGTGGCAACTGTCTTGCAGCCATGGCCGGAGACGAGTCCAGTGTACGCGTTGCAGTCAGGCAAGTGCTATCGTTGTTTGATCAACTGCATTGACATACGTGTCAAGGTTTCCATTGCACACGTTTCCTTCATAATTTAGTAGATTTAAAATTCCCTTGTGATCTCATAACTCTCCTCTCTTGTGTCTTAAGTGGTTGGTTTGGATCGTTAGGTATGTTACAAACCGTAATAATAAGAACTGTAAACAATTCAAAATAAGCAAGAATATTGTCTTATTTTGCTCTGTTCAGTATCCAAGTAACATTCAATGTTGTGTTCTTAAAATTTGTATCAATTTATTTAGGGAAAACAATTTATTATCAATGAAAAAATAAACAGACAACTGAATGTGGACAGTGATTGATCGCCGCAAGTTAAAATATTAAAGATCTTTTCATTCTTTTTTGTTTGAATACAATTCAGTTCTCGGACTTTACACAAAGAGTTAGTCCATTTGTTACTACAATGTTGTTGCTCCTCATTTTCGTTTCTTTGATTTTAAGTGCACTATAATCTTATAATATATAGGTTTTGTATGCAGTCACGATCAGTATTGCTACATCCTTATACAACCGCATTCACATAAAATATTAACATAATAGGTATCTCACGTGTATTCGTAAGATTGCACGTGAATAGTGCCTTTTGTGAAAATACCTCTGCTTTCTTGACGTGACATAGTCCAAGATCGAGAAACAGTGACTTTCAGTAGAGTCAGGTTGAAGTACCAGAGTGAGAGAATAGAAACTGCAAATTAAGCTGCGCTTGCGCACTATAACAGATTCCGCGCAGATAGGTATCTGATAGTAATTGATCTGCCGCTGCTGTAGCGAAATAAGGTCATTTTCAAAATGAAAACAAAATACTTACGCCAAATCTTGTAAGTACACACATGAGGAATATTAAATAGTTTCAAGACCAAATACAGAGTTTATGCAAATGTCTGACCCAGAGACCTGGAGTGCTAGCACTATTGTTTATTAAGTAACCGGCTGGTGGATGAATGTTTGTATTGTCATTTAACACGACTTCGTCATTTGCCGCGGTATTTGCACAATATCTCGAGGCAATTGAATCTAGTCGAATACTGGAAACAGTTGTGATATTGTATACCTAGTCAGTAGTCAGAAGTGTCAGAACATACCACATTAACATAGTTGCGTATTTGTTTTTGCTGGTTACATAACCCTCTTACCTATATACCCACTAAGACGAGAAGATTTAGGTACATCTTATCTAATAATGTTGGTTTAGCTTCCAAGAGCCTCCTTTCTAGAGAAATTAAATAAGTATGCATACCTTCCTACCTATATAAGAATAATGCATATGGCCAATTATTAATATATCTAGTCTAGTCTTCCGCTTCTTAGGTGGTCTAAAATAGGTTAGGGTTATTTTTTTTGTGACCCTTAAACATTTCTTATCATAATGCCCGGTCCAAGTGATAAATACAAGCCATCTCAAACACTGATTTATTACATGGACCAAGAGGCGTCGGGAATTATTAATACGGGCCGGTCAAAGTGATAAATTAATCACTTTGCCCAACGCTCTTGGGAATCCCAACTAATATTATAAATGCGAAAGTAACTCTGTCTGTCTGTCTGTCTGTCTGTCTGTCTGTCTGTCTGTTACGCTTTCCCGCTTAAACCTCGCAACCGATTTTGATGAAATTTGGTACAGACAATCTTTAGACCCTGAGACAGAACATAGGCTACCTTTTATTTCGAAAAAAAGAAATCCACGCGGACGGAGTCGCGGGCGGCCGCTAGTTATTAATAAAAGCCGGCCCTTATTCATAATTCCCGATTAATCACGTTGCCTGTAACATATATATATATATATATATATATATATATATATATATATATATATATATATATATGACATTTGCGCTTAGTGAATTCCACCTCTGGACGACGTAGCATCGAATTAATTTTAATGAAAGAGTACACTCCTACTGGGCAGTACTGCCCCATTTATGATAATTTCCGACATAGGTAACATAATATTTTTTGTTACAACTATTCAACCATTGGGATTATTTTAAGATATCGTCATTATTAACAATATGGTTTACCTGCCGCAGTTAACCTGATATTTTATTAGTATTTTATACGCAAAGTATCACATTACCGGTCTTGGCAGGCCGCATCTGTCCAAGTCAAGGCGCGCAGTAATAAAATGATTATTGAAGTTTTGAAAAACATTAACCACTTCATAATGTGTTGTTTCCACTGTTATAATAACAGAAAGAGTTACCAGTTATTTATTAGGTACCTTGTTGTTGTGTTTGACCAACTATGCCCCTAAAATGGGGACAGGATTTACCTGGAATTACCCATTAACTCCTATTGCGATTCACCCTCGCTTTTTGAAATTGTGGTTCCATGGGACGCTGTAAACTATAGTTATAACGATACCGCTGTACTCCTCTACCCTATCGCGATCTAGTGATGTTAAAGCCATTAATTTATCTTCAATCTTACCATTCAACAGAACAGGTGGTTCTATCTGTAAACAGATGTACCTACACATGTTCAACCTATTCGAGCTCGTAATCCTTCTAATTAATTAATGTTCAAGCTTGTAATTAATCGATCTGCGCACACGCAATAACTTATGCCTACTAATGTAGAGAGAGGATCGGAAATGCATCGCTCGCGGTCAACGGCGTAAACACAGAACCTGTTTGTTACTAGTGCAACATTTGCATTCGGATGTTTGGTGTAAACAAACGCCTTGACGACGATCAATAAAAAGTGAATTGATATTCATTGTCTGCGAAGTGCATGTGCTAGAATTAGGGATGTCATTGTTTAAAATATTCCTTTCTTTCATCTTTTTTTCCAAAGTTACAAGAACATTTGAAACGACAAACAAATTATTGATATTGATTTTTTTGATGAATTCTTTATTTATTCGTTTCGTGTGTATTTTTTTTTTGTATAAAGGTAGTATTCTTATACTATTACATATATAGGTTCTGCGCTGGTGCCTTCTGAGCGCTGTCTATGTTTTTCATAACCATTATTAGAATTACTTAGAAGAAACATTGGCGCAGTGACATAATAACTATTGCAATTTTGCCCTGCGACATCTCCATTGTTTGAAAACATGTCATTACAATGATTGACAACTCGCTTAATTGCCCTAATTGCTAAGTGCCTGTTCGTGTTGTGTACAGAGCTTCAGTCTGAAAATCTGTAACACTTAGTCATATCTTTGGAATGTAGGAATTTGTCTCAGTACGAGCAGATATGGACTCGAAACGGATTACCAATTCTCTCTTTGTCGTCAGTTCTAATTGCAATTTTCCTTTCCTTCCTCGATTTGAATATTGAAATAGTTCAACCCTGCTTCAGCGAGCCAAATAAGATGCTAATCTCATTCAAGCAGTTTAGCAGCTGGGCTTAGCTCATTACGCACGCGCGTCACGATCCAATATTACTTGCGAGTCGCGCATTGTGAAAAATTTAATTCAGTATACGCGACAGACCGTGAATATCGAATATTTACTCGCAACTGTCCGTTAGACAGCTATGCCAACATGGTTGCGATTAAAAAATACACACACTTAAAACCTTTTTTTTTACTAAAGAAACAAACAGCAGTTTAAAAATAGAACACTTAAGTCACACATTTGCCAAAAGACTTCCAAAAGTATCTCATACAACTACGCAAGCGTTTTTTTATCATATTATATTACATTATATTTTATATGGTGATTCAAAAATAGTAGGAGTAGGGAACCACTGATGATTTTAGTTCCACCCGGGCGAAGCTGTGGCGGGTCGCTCGTCTAATAATGAGATACGATATCTTGGCTGATATTTTTATTATTCGTGCATTTTAATTTCATCAAATGATTTACGTTCTTAATTGTTACAGAAATGATTTTTAAAACGAAATAACAGAATGAAATAGGATTCATCGCGTAGGTACTTACAATTTCATGAACAAGATTTTATTCAGTTCATCCACGTGTCAGATTGATTATTAAATAAATAATGTAAATGAAAACTATGCAAAGCGGTAATCGCACCGATGAAATAAGTGCCCCAAGTTTTGATTTACCTATATTTCTGTTTCATTACTGTCATTACCAACAGCCATCATAATAATTCGCTCTTCATTCCAACTTTGTTAGCAAAGTGGGGCGTCGCCGAAAGAAAGTAATTTTCCGGAATTTCCATAGAGGCGAGTGCACGCAAGCGCTGCGTTTGTACGGAGCCCCGGCATAGCGTGCGGTACAGTGACAGTACGCATTTGTGATTATTTATGGGGTTTCGGGGAATTGTGGGGTATGGTTTTCCCAGTTATGGGGTTAGTAATGAAATGGTGTGGATCAATCTTTTTGATGCAATCAAAATGAACCGTACATTATTTTTCATTCTGAAATGACGGTGCACTTGTTTTTTGATGCCATAATTATAATTTTCCATTAGCCTTGTGATGTTAATAGTATTTTTTTTATCCATCTTAATGACCATACAATAAGTAAGTGAAGAAGTTACATACAAACTTTCAACACCAAAAACGTTTCCTGGGTTGCTGAAGTGTGCTTTAAAGTTTAACGTGAGAAAAAGTTACATAAGTTATTTTTTAGGACATGGAATGTCTTGGTGTTGGTTTTTACAAGACTTGTACATGTATGAATACAACATAATTTTATTGTATTTTTATCTTTATGACTCAATGTAAAACACAGATAATATTATGATAATGTCTTCCTACACGAAGTTCGGTAACGGCGGCAAATCATTACGATCAACCCACAATGTATTCAGTTCTTGTAATCCTCTTTACTAAAAAAAATATTTGAAGAGGTGTACATAATAAGTAAAGTTAGTACCTGAAGATATTGCTTATTGCAAACATCCTAATTACTGTTCCAACGAGGATGTTAATGATTACTTCCGACAGTCAAACATTTTTCTAGATTAGTTTCTCACAAATATTTACCCAGCCTGAATCACTTTTGAAAGTACGAAAATATGTATGTTGTACACCTACTTGGTAATAAAAGTTTAGTTTGAATTGGAACAATAACCTCTGTGGTCAATCAACGAGAGATATAAACGATTAGAAGAAAGTAGAGAGCAAATGAGGAAGTAACAGTGAACTCAATACGCAAGATTACAAATGTAGGAAAATGATTAACTGTCTGTATATAATATGTAGGTGACTCCGAGCTACTCGTATATTGTTTAATGAGGTATTCCAGTTATTTGTATCTTATTTAATCCAGCAGTCGCTTTGCAAACTTAACCTGATTTACGAACATTGAAATGAGATTTTATAAACAAACTTTTGTAACCTGCATATTCATATAAGTATGAATATTTTCAAAATATGGCAAGCCAATATTTCACCTATGCTTTCAAAGGACTAGATATGAATTTTGAGTGGAAATATATCTAGCTACTATAAAATTGAAACATTTAAAATTCATTCTCTAAATGACGAAGTGAATTGAAGAAATTAACCAGAACTACCTATGTCCGTACATTTCATAAACCTAATCTACTTTTGCTTTGTGAGGTATATTTACATCATCATCCTGATGCATAGAACATCATTTGTCCAAACCAAATCGAATCTATGAAGATTATTCTTAAGGACGAGTCATCAACTCATGATGGCCTCCTTAGCTTTACACACAGTTGAGTAACAGCTAGTGTTGCAAAGATTTGCAAAATAACAGATAACACATTGCTTATTCATTTTACCGTAGGCGGTGTCCTATTTTATTCCATCCTCCGCTAAAAGTGAAAATTGACCTTACCTAAGAAGTTTAAGGCAAACATTTCCAGTTTTTTTTTTTTCAGAGAAAACTAACTGAACCTCTTTTGACTGAGCGTTTCTTTATAGTGGAGGCACTGTCGTAAACCTGAGATAGGATTTCGCTCGTAGAGAGGTATAGCAAACTCGGGCCTTGAAATAAGACTCCCGAACCCAAATCGGGAATTGAAATCTCGACCTTCAATCGAAAGGCGAAACAAATGTTCCAGGTCGTTAAAACTTATAATATACCAATAAAAGAAATACTGCTACGCGGCAAGTCATCGCATGATTTATTGCGATCAATTGACATCATAAATCATCATCACCATGTTTGGCAAATCTATGACATTTATTATCGATAAAATCTGCTCTTTACTTTTAGGTATAAAGGATTGAATTTATATGGTGATAAATCATATAATATCTACCTATATAAATAAAAAAAATTGTTTTGAAACCTTCGGAAGCTATTATTATTTAATGATTGAGAACTTATAACCAATTAAATCTATTGTTGAGAAGTTGAAAAATATCTTAATTAAAATAAATCTGCAACATTTTAAGCTTGTAGACTTCAAGCTAATCGAGCTACGTATCATACACCAGGGATGCAGTGTGCAAAAAAAATCTTAGTACAAATATGTTATATAAAACTTATGACATTGAACATGACAATTTTTTCTTTGTGCAAACAAGACCTACATGACTGCACATTACGTGATCCGTATATATCCTGACACTGTAATACTTGTATAAATGATAAAATCACACATAAATCGCGAGCTCGTTGAATACTGAGCAGGTTTCTATTGGTTCTGATCGATTATAAACTTTTTGTCGAATAGGTTTCCTTTGATATATTGCAATGAACAATTGTACATTTCCAGATTAGGTCGCACATTCAGTATGCCGTGCGGAACGTTTATTGTTTCAATCAAAGTTTTGGTGCGCGCTATTCGGGGCACTCAAAAGAAAATAATTGCAACGTTTGACCTCGATACGTTTAAACATTCGTTAGTAGACACCATTTTTCCTTAGACTGTCTGGTTAACTAAACACTTACACGCAACATAAAATGTATCTTGCCCCACTCGGAATGAACATGCATTCCGCAGATTAAAAATAAATATGGTTAGAACTTGGAACCAACACCTACCGAAAAGGTCTGTGCAAAAAACCTGGGCAGACTTCAGTTTTTGTTTTGTATTGAATATTTGCAACGAAAATATATTTTTAGAACGATTCTTTGACATGGGTTCCTGTGCCAACTGCCATCTTTGACAATATAGTGTTTTTTGATTCAATTACATCTTGAATTGTTCGTCATCAATACCTACCCGTATCATGCAATAGGTGTGGTTGTTTTGTTATAATCTTACACATCAAATTGTTTTTTATCACAGCGGCCGCCTTTACCACTTTGCTTTGTTAAAGTAATTGCCTTTGCATTGTATTATCTTGCATCTACATGCTAGTGTTTAAATAGCCTACTTCAGCCCGTCTTACAGTTTGCGAGTAGAAAATGCAGTGTTCTTAGACAACAAACTACCTCTATGCTTGCTTACAATAATTATAATACCCTAGCGTTATCTATCAGCTGTAATTTATAACTTATGCCGTGTAAAATACTATGAGAGGAAAACAAAGGATAATAGAAGTTGGTGAATGGAAAACTTTGAACATGGAATCTACTAGTCTATCTAATCTACATAATATTAGTTATTATTTAATATCGAAACTTAGCGAAGAAATTGTGATTCACACAACTATGAACTGAATCGTTTAACTATAGGCATAAACTGGTTACAAACCTCAGTGCCAATGATAGTTGACTAATGGTGACAAAGAACTTATTATACTGCGGAGGTGCAATTATAATGCGGAGGAGACTAATCACCAAGGTAAGAACTAAATAATTTTTTTTTACAAACGTTCAGCATTGTGCCTTCTTACCTGGTCGTTTCAAGGAACCAAAGTCGACATTGGCCTTTGACATCAAGAAATTAATAGTACTTATTATTATGCCAAATCTTACATCATCCTTAAGCCTTTTTAAGTCTTTTGACAAATAATTAACATTTGAGATAAATTGCACATCTCCCATAACTCTACATAGTTTTATTTTTCTTACGTTACATTAGACTTGTACCAAACACGACTTCAATTGATAACCTTAATACCTACTTTTTATGATGTTCCTGTCACCAATCTGCTTATTACTAAATACGGCTAATGATGTAAAATAATAAATCATACCTTATGTTATGTATAAGTTTGAGACCGATTCGAACTCCAATCTGTCTCAAAACCCACTACTTGTCATCTACGTCATTACGTCCACCTACAATTAATCACTGTACTATAACAAATATCGACATTGACACTTAATTAGTGTTCAGAAAATAAAAACAAATGATCAAAACATTAACGTGTATTAGATTAAGTAGATAATCTTATGAGATGCACAAAACACGTAGATATCTACGGAACAGTTAATTCTTACATAATATTAAAACTAAGTCACTTTGTACCCGTATCGTTTTGTACGTACATATGTTTATTTAGACTAGGTAATTATAATAAGTAGCAAGTAAAGTAGCACTAGTGCCAGTTAAAACCCAATTTCGCCTATGAAGTTCTTGTCTCTTCTCTACATTTACTGTAATCTTATAAGGCTCTACCTATAAAATACGTTTTGTCAAAGACTAAACAGCAATTTTTGACAAAAGCCACATAAAATATTACAAATAGTCGTTTTAGCAAATGAGTGGGACCTTACTAGGTAAATTTAATTTATAATCTTTTTCGGCCTGTTAGTTATAAAAGGTCCTAGGTTAGTACAAGTTGGCCAGACATATAACAGTAATTACTTGACAAACGATAGTTGTTTCGAGGCTTTATAAATGTTTAATAAGTCTGTACAGCCAGACCGAGACAGCTGACTATAAATAATTCGATGTCTCCACGTGGGAGTCACTATGGGGACCACAATTATTTGAAGGTGGTTACTTTGTACACCTTATTACTAATTCACGTTATAAAGAATAAATCGATATGTCCGTCCAAATCGATTAACATTCGATTTGACCTATAAGATAGAATATTTTAGACCTAGACTACTACAATGGATGTTAAGGCAACCTTGTTTGCACCAGTTTTGGATGTTGAATTGTTTATTATGATGATATGTAAATAATTTATGACCATTAAATGGTAAATCTTGACATTTAGCCACATATATGAAGTTTTAACATTTAATTTGATGTAAAGATCGCATTTTGTTGTAGGTCAGTATTGAATTGATGTTGAATTTCAAAGCTATCATTTGTCTCGATTCTGAAACCTTCTTTGGCACCAACTTACCTACTTATCTTTGTTGAAAGTCAGAAAATAATGTGTGGTGGTTGTTCAAGATGGCTATCTCTCCTATCAGATTTCGATAATCGACGACATACGACGGAAAAAGAAGCAAGTCGTAAATGTTTACTTCGACTTAAATATTGTAGCTTGACGTCCAGACTTTCTGCGCTTGAATAAAGCACGTCCATAATGCCCTTCATAATCAAATACTGTATGGAAACACGATCACGAACCCTAAACTTGATTACTGGCGTCATCTGGCGAGGGCAGCCTTTCAATTTGTCGAAGGAAGTTGTTTAGTAATCACGTTAAAGTTAACATTCACGTCGTGTAATATCTTACTTAACGAATTCGTAAAATATATTACCCGCCGGCCCTTATCAAAGTTTGGTAATAGTTTGAATAAACCAGCGATTCGGACCGTGAAGGCGTCGTGTCCGTCGATTGTTCAACACCCAGCTTGAATTCAACAATAAATCTGCGTCTTTATTGTTGCCGCGATGCACTTTACACAATTACATCCGTGTTACGACCGCATAAGGTCCGAAATCAATTAAGCTTCACGGAGGCTACTTGTGAATTCAATCCGCGGGTGCAGTCGATTCGGCTCGTAAAAACTATGCATGTTTTAGACCTTACATGGCTTGAAACGTTAAAGTTTAATATTATTTTCTTTTTCACTAAGGTAACAAGAGATTAACTTCTATGTGATTCTATTCTTCCGCTGAAAATTCATATGAAGGGTGTATGTTCAATGCATGATTAAGGATTATGACGAGTTCCGGTTTGATATACTAAATTCAACAAAGTATTGCTAATCAATAATGATGTGGCAAACCGTAAAAGTGTCTCCTTCTACTGCGGAATCCGGATGTACATCTTTAGACGGTGTATGTGTAGGCAGGTACAAACAACCTTCCATTATAGATAACATATTATTTTTCCAAGAAAATTTTGTGACTGTTGTCACAGATCAAACATGAACAACCTACCATTATAGATTAAGGATAACATAATATTTTCTCAAGAAAATTATGTGACTCAATTGTCACAGGTCAAACATTATTTTAACACAGAGATTTAAATAAAATTTTAAGAAATCATAGATTATAGCGCTGCATAATTGTTTTGTCACCGAAAGGTGATGGAGTTCATGTTTGCCTGTTATTCTTTGCATTAGGCATAGTATTCGACACGTGTATGTTTCTATCTCTTTACTTTAAAGGCTACTTCAGTAACTGTTGTAGTTAGTGTCTCTACCCAAAGTAAAGGTAATTATTACCTTTACTTTCTTCCACTTAAAAGTTTATAAATACGGGACTTTATTTGCAATCTTAACATTACAATATGATAAAAAAAAAGTTAGGTGTATTTCCAAGCAAATTTCAACCGGCGAAGACAGTGATTACTGGAAATAACACGATTTTTCATTAGGTTTCATACAGTACCCTGGATGTATAAGAATATTTTTATGAAAAGCTGATACCGACCAAGATAAATGTTTAGAAGTGTCACCGTTTCTTTCTGCGTGTGCGGTATATCGGTGGTTACGGAGTGGTCATACATGGCTCGGGTACGTCCATTGTAAGGTCGTTTAAGCGCCGTAATAAGAGACGATAATTGGACGAAAAAATGCCGCTCCACGCCTGTTTAGCGTTTGCGTCTACGCGTCGAGTCATTCCTATTGAATCGATATTACTTGCATATGTGTTAATTTCCTGAATTGGATGTGTTCATTGCACGAACAATTTCTTTTATGTCTTTGTTTGCATAACAGCTCTGGAAGTGTTCTATACCTACGCGACTTTTATTAGGTTTTGTATCAGTTCTGCTAAAGAAAATATTGAAAAAGTGCATCATCTTATTGACACAATTACACACACACAATTACTACAGATTGTAGGTATATAACAAATTAATTCTTTGGACTAAACTAAGCTCGAAGCCTGTACTGAAAGCAAGGGAACGCATAGACATACTCGAAATACTTTAATAAACATCCATGAGTCGAGTACACATGCTGCTGTTCATCACACAAACATTTGGCCCTACCGTGTTTCAAACCCCCAAACCTCGGTATTTAACCAGTAGAACGCTTTACTAAGTTTTTTGAGATAATTCTTGTAACTTGTGCACTGTCGTGGACATCCGATGTGCACTTCACGCGTTTTGAACAGAGCGCATGTCACGGACTCCCGTCACATGTCAACACGCAACAAAAGACCTGTCCTGCCAACCTTAGCTGCATAGTTTCCGCTCGTCAGTGCTAATGAAAGGGCCAGTGGCATTCGGAGGTTGTCTTCTAGTTCTCCCACATATAACGTCGTGGGCGAATCAAGCTAAAACGAATATTTAGGCTGTCGTCCCACGCCCGTTCCACTTCGCCTTATGCGGATTAATACACTCATAAGCAATGGAATATTTGATTAATACCTTGGGCTTGTCGCGAATTTTATGCTAATTGAGTATGACAGTGTGCATGTTTTGCAATGTCGTCTGACTCTCGTGTCTCTTTTTAGCAGCAATAAAGTAGAAGTTATTTTTTATTGCGAGTTACTTATACACCGTTTGAATGTATGACCATCAGAAGCACACAACTTACATCTACTAAAGTATGTACATACTGCACAGCACGTGGTTAGTGCTTAAAAGCTATATTTATTGATAGGGTTATGATATATATAGGGGAAATAAAACTTTCACGGCTAGGTATTAGACGCCCTCATCAAATGTGTTTTGTGCGTGGATCACACACGCGACCTTTGGTGTCTAGCAGACTCGTCTACTAAATCTATCGTCCTAACATACATAGATAAGGTTTATTAGCTTGAAATATGTTCCAATATACTTTTTAATATTGAAAAGTGGTTTCAGTAGTCGTATTAGTGCTCAAAGTATGATATTTATGTCTGGAAAATGCACCATGCATTGTTGTCTCAAGTTTCTGTTGTAAACCACACCTTTTGAAAGGCTTCTTGCAGATTAGCTTCGACTCATTTCTTTAATGTATGAATTTTGAAAAGCTTTAAACATTGCAATGTAAACTATGCTATCTTATTGAAAATGCGGCGTTCTGCACGCATTCACAAGACAATTAGAAAATATTAAAACCATGATTCCAATGCGAAAATGTTTCCCCAATGGCTCTCGTAGGAAGTATAGCTTTTGTTCGCTTCAAATATGCGGTTATTTTTACTTAAGCATTGTCTTGCCTATGTCTTGAATGTGTGTAAGGTAATGAAGTGATAACTGACACACAAAGCGCGACTTTCATAAGCAATTGACACAATTTACCATAATATCCGGTGACACACACATGTTTTATAGTGCGAATAGTGACTTGGCATAAAGCTGTTTTACACGGAAAGTAATAATGTAAAAAAAGGTCTATGTCACCATGAAGCGTGAACATTCAGTTTTATAATGGTACCTACTGTATAAAAAAAGGTTGTTTAAAACAAAAATAGACTGAGCAAGTCTCTCTCTCTCCTTCTTATTACGTATTATTAAAATTTACATATCCCATGGTTTGCGAAACATACTTACAAATAGAGATAGATTAAATCAGCTTATCTAATTCATAATTAATGTAAATACATGTCATGTTGTATATTATGTATGGTATAATAATGATTTATTAATGACACAAATCAACTCAGGACCGGTAGAGCAAACAATAAACATAATAAATGCAAGAGGCATTGTTTTAATAACTAGATTAGATTATGTAACACAATATTTGTGTAATACAATGCACATAAATCCTTGGTTAAGCTCGATCAGCCGTGAATTCCATGCATACTGGAAATTGATCTATAAATAATATATTTATTTGCAAGTCATTCATACATTTTGATAACTTTATAAGTATTTATAAAAGCTTTTTGTTTTGAAATAGGATTGAGGAACGAACTAGTGTTCAGTCCCATTGTAATAATTAATCACTTTTTTAAATTTTTATAGTAATACTCTTTATTCGAAATAACATTATTATTCTTCAATGTTGTGAGAACATTTAATAGCTTACAAACAAAATGCAATTTGGTTAACTCATATTTATAACCAGTGTCACCTTACCTGTAACATTAGTTTCATTATCAATTATTATTGTTTTATTAGCGTCTAGGATTGAATAAAATCTAAGTAACACCGTGGGACAATATGTTGTCAGCTTGCCACATCTTTTTCTTGCAAGAGCTTTGTTTAATGGTTTTAGTTTTTAGATGCACTAATTAATTTTAATTTAGATGTTAAATCCTGACAAGTGAGACTAATGAATGAGAGCTGATGTAAGCTGTGTCTGTTGTGGTGATTTCATTGCATTTTTTGTAAAACGATGTATACGAAGAGTAACCTACCCAATAGACGACTCATTATAGAAGTAAATTATAAACTCTAAATAAGATAGGGGAAACTTGTATAAAATAAATGTTCTGATGATCATGATGATTATTCTCTAAAGCTGGGTGCTGTACTTTTCTTAAACTCCAATGGTGTAATAATCTGGATCTTAGACACCAGAATGTTAAGAAATGTTAGATTAAAGAAACCAGCTTTCGATATTGCGACGTCAAATATCTCTATCATGATAACTAGTCTAAGAATTAATTGCCGAAAGCTAGCAATTAACAAAACTATGTAGCTCGATCGCGATCGCGACGAAAATCCTTAATTTCTTTGATACGTTGATAGCATCTGCATCGTGTTTCGCGAAGTCGAACGTACTCGTAATGATAGTCCGGGTCGCGTGCCGGGTTCCAGTCCGGTGCTCGCGTGCGTTGTGCAATGTGCAGCGAAGAACATAAGGTACAATAGCCTTTGCGATAGGTACTCGAGTGTACAGTCATGAGCACTAAAATGTATACATTCAAATATGAACTTCAGTGCTTTGACATAAGAGTCGACTTGTACCGCTTATACCGCGTATGCAAGCCGGCGCGGCACAATGCCGACCGCATTCAATAACACTAGTGCGGTGTTTACATTAAACGACTTATTCTTGTGGTAAGGTTGGACGCAAGTTAGTGCATATTAGACGATAGAATAGCTTCACACACGCAGCAGTTGAAATATATGAAACACTACCGACCCGCCCCGGCTTCGCACGGGTGCAACTAAATTTAGTTTTTTTTTCTATAAAGCTTAATGCATATGTTATTATATTAAAAATAAAAACATTATACAAACCTTCCTTAAGAATCACTCTATCTTTTTAAATACCGCATCAAAGTCCGTTGCGCAGTTTTAAAGATCTAAGCATACATAGGGACATACAGACAGTGGATAGCATCATTTTTTAATACTGTGTAGCGATACCTATCTTTTGAAGACGAATATCTTATAGTGCCTAGTTAGAAATACCCATATCGTAAGTTTAATCTTGTAGGCTTTTCTTCAAGCTTTTGTAGCTCACAGACAAATTCCTTAAATATTATTATAAATTCTTCGATGAAAATTAATCGAAATATGTATTTTTCAAAGCATCTCGCGTTACTTCTTGAAAATAATCTACGAACAAACTTTTCAGATCAAGGGAGCTCTGCGATGGATCCAAGTGGACGGAGGGCTACCTACTCTCAGCGTTACTAATTTACTGATTACTTTCCTAGTTCCGATCGAATATTTTATTCACCGTTCGTACTCGTATTAATTTTTCGAATGTCCGCAGTTTGGAAGGCACGGCATGGTAGATCAATACTTGAGGAACACCCACGTTGACGTACTCATATAGCTATCGACGCGTTTAGTTCCACCCTTCATTTTACATTTGATGGGGATACTCTATTGTTTCTTGTAAACAAAAGCAGATCTTAAAAGTGGTTTGGAAGCGAACACCCAACGAGATCATCAAAAGCAAAACTTTTACGCTTAAAGTTAAAGAATAACAGTTTCTATTATCGATCGGTCAACAAACTCAGTTATGGCTTTTATCAGCTGTTTATCGACTTTTTAAATGGACCGGTTACTGTAACAAAATTTATCGTATTGTACGCACTAGGGTTGCTATTACTTGACTACTGTGCGTAACTTGACTCTCAGAAGGTGCAGATAAATAAAAGTCCGAAGGTCACTAATGATTGTATTTGCCAAATATTCATTACACGAATTTAGATACGAATTAATACAATTATAATGAGTTGAGATGGGAATGCGAGTTAGCTAGGAGCGCGACGGGGAACGACTGGCGATGATGCCGTCCTGAGTCTCGCTCGCGGTCTTATACGCTAAGTCAGCGAAATACAATGTTGTGTCCCTACATAACATCCCTTCCCAAAAATTTTATTACATCCAAAAAAAATTTTTAAATAATAAAAGTAGCTACTATAATTTTGATAAGTTAATTTTGACAACCCTAACGCAATCAGTATAAAGTACAACTTGTTTACTAAGTACGCTCCAGTGAATGAAATTTGAGACCTAAAGAATGCGGTTGCTTATCGCGTTAGCTATGTTCTTTGCACTGATTGTTACAATTGACCTGTTCTAAAAATAGATTTACAAACAATATTCAGAGTAAACATCGCAAGGAATTAAATTTGAAGTTATATAATTTTACAAAAACCTTTTGATCAATTAGTGACAAAAAATAATCTAACACACACACATATCAATCACACAAGATTTGTCAGTCTGTACGAAAAATCACGTTTAAAAATGCAAACAAACATAAAATTTCACAAAATGCTCACTCTCAATACACTGTAGGCTGTTGCACTGTTCCAACTGGTGCAGTCTGTACCCTGATGCTGGGTGCTTCCAGACCACCATTGGTAACAATTACCTGTCTTCTTAACCAGGTTTTAGTAGACTTCAAACACTGCTGTCTTAAAAAGCAGTAAGCCATAAACACCATAAAAATGACTGCAATCAAAACTATAATTATCAAATACTGAATCTTATCCTCCACTTGAGTCGTATTGGTAACAACTTGGGCCTGGGCAATGGCCATTTCTTCTTTACTTTTTCCAATACCCATGTTTACAGATTGACTAAATATCTCAGAATGAATTTACCAATGAAATTAATTTAAAATTACATCTCTCCGTGATCTACAAAAATAGTAACAATAGCATTTTTCGTACATACTGACTATCTGACCTACAAATTAGGAGTCGTGCCTTTCGCACACTCAACATAACTGCAATACATGCGTAACCTCAATGTTATGTTCTAACGCATAGTAACACATCACAAAAATAACATTTTATTTCCAATTAATTAACGACTAAGTATCTTATTACCTATCATCCATTTTGGAAAGGAAAATAATAACTTAGTAAAATTTCATCTTTACTCAAAATACAATTTTACAATGACAAATCAATAACAATTTCGAAATACCAATTCATTGCCAAATTACAAATTAAATCTTACTGGTGGTTTGACTACACGACCACTCCTTGTCTTTAATATGGGCTTTATCTCATTGCTGTTACGGTTCACAATTATATCCGCTGGTTCTACCGTCTGTTCTACGATGGGCGTACAAACATCACTATCATTATCGCTCAACAAATAGGCTGGCTTCAGACGATCAATCGAAATAGATACTTTACGGTCTGGCAACTGGATCAAAAATACTTTACTATTACGCCTCAAAACAGGATATGGACCATCGTACGGAGACTTAAGGGGTCGTCTGACTGTATCGTCCCTAACAAAAACGTGACTACATGATTTTAAATCTGGATGAACAAAGAAAGAACGACTAATATGAGATTTTGCGGTCGGCCTAAACTTGTTAATTGCACTACGTATTTTATCTACTAGATTGCTATCCAAACTATCCTCTACTTGGGTGACGTCGTAAAAATCACTAGGCAACCTCAAAGTGCGTCCAAAAGTCATCTCGGCCGCGCTAATGCTGTTGTCGCTCCTTAGCGCTGACCTAAGACCTAACATAACTAACGGTAACTCGTCAACCCATGAAGAATTATTTAACTTCGCCGATAGTGCGGCTTTCAACGACCGGTGCCAACGCTCTACCATACCATTACTCTGTGGGTGGTATGCAGTAGTACGTATTCTTCTTATTCCCAATAATCTCATTAAACTATTAAACAAATTACTCTCAAACTGTCTACCTTGATCAGTTGATATCTTTACAGGGCAACCGTAACGTGCAATCCATCCTTCAAATACAACTTTAGCTACACATTCTGCTGTAATTTCTTGCACTGGAAATGCTTCTGGCCATCGAGTTCTACGGTCAATTAGAGTAACACAATATCTATAACCTTGCATTGTCGTGGGCAAAGGACCAATAATATCTACATGAACATGCTCAAAACGGTTAACCGGTGGAAACTCATTAAATTCTGATAAAGTATGCCTATTTACTTTAGACTTCTGACATGATATACAACATTTTGCCCATTTACCTACATCTTTGTTCATACCGGGCCAAAAGAATTTTTGTTTAATTAATTTCCTGGTTGTGCGAATTCCCGGATGGCTTAAATTATGAAATGAATCGAAAACTATTTTCCTAAATTCCTGCGGTAGGTAAGGTCTGGCACAATTCGTAGAAGTTTCGCAATACACGGTGTCATTACTAGTAGGCAGAATAATACCTTTAATGCTTACCTTGCTGTTGGTGTTCGCAGCTGCAGTTGTTTGTGCAATGTACTCGTCATGTTTCTGCGACTCTGCAAGTTTGCTGTAATCGACTACTGTGGGACAGGAAATTGTCGCGACACGGGATAACGAGTCCGCAACAATGTTATCATTACCTTTAATGTATCGGATGTCTGTGCAAAATTCACTGATGAATAACAACTGCCTGGTTCGCCGTGGAGTTTCTTTATCGCTATTTAACTTTTTGAATGCAAATGTCAAGGGCTTATGGTCTGTAAAAACAATTAACTGCTGTCCTTCAAACAATTTCCTAAAATATCTAATCGCCAAATAGATTGCTAATAATTCTCTATCATACGTACTATACTTTAACTGTGACTCTGATAACTTCTTAGAAAAATAACCTAACGGTTCCCAAACTTTTCCGTTATGCTGCTGTAACACTGCGCCTACGCAAGTGTCTGACGCGTCAGTCATAAGTGCTATAGGATAATTTACATTAGGATGAGACAGCGTAGCGGCGTTCTCTAAGCTCGACTTACACTGCTCAAAAGCTTCTAAAGATTTATTATTCCATACAATTGGCGTCTTATCGCGTTTTTTACTATTATGGAGATATTTACTTAACTCAGACTGGTGTTTTACTGCGCTGGGAATATGCGAACGATAGAAATTGACCATACCCAAAAATCGACGAAGATCTTGAACTGTCTGCGGTCTCGGAAAATCCTTAATTGCCTGAACTTTATCTGTCAGTGGCCTAATACCCTCTGTTGAAACTTCGTAGCCTAAGAAATCTAATTTACTCTGTCCAAAACAACATTTAGAAATATTTATTGTAATACCATATTTGTCTAACCTTTCGAAAACTGCTTCTAAATGCGCCTGATGCTGCTCCATAGTATCACTGGCAATCAGGGCATCGTCGATAAAACTGGAAACAAAGTCTAATCCTTGAAATACCGTACTATTCATAAATCTTTGGAAAGTCTGCGCGGCATTACGTAAACCAAAAGTCATTCTAGGGAATTCAAATAAGCCAAAAGGTGTAATTATCGCTGTTTTCTCTATATCTTCCTCAGCTACGGGTATAAAATGATAAGCTCTATTTACATCTATCCTTGAAAAAAATTTCTTGCCTGACAATAAATATGTAAAATCTTGTAATCTCGGAATCGGATATCTATCGGGTTTTGTAACTGAATTTAATCGTCTATAATCACCACACGGTCTAATTTCGCCATTCTTTTTCGGCACCATATGTAAAGGACTGGCCCAAGGACTTTTTGAAGGTCGACAAATTCCTAATTCCTGCATAATTCTAAATTCTTCCTTGGCCTTTTTGTATCTATCCGGTGGTAATGGCCTAGCTCTAGTAAAAATAGGTGGACCTTTTGTCTCGATATGATGGCACACATCATGCTTCGGCGGCTCCTTAAAGTTGATCGGTTTCGTGAGGTCTGGGTACTTGGTCAGCAGAGAATGATAGGGATGTCCGTCTTCCAAAGTTTTCACAGCGGGTTCTCTGTAATCAACAACGAATGCATGAATGTTTAAATTTGTAACGCTATCTACTAATTTCCTCGCTTTCAAATCTACTAATAAACCGAATTTACTTAAAAAATCTGCGCCTAAAATTGGTTGTTTAATATCTGCTATTACAAAAGTCCAACGAAAAGTTCGTCGCAGCCCTAAATTTAATTCTAAAGTTTTAATACCGTAGGTTTTGATTTCACTACCATTTGCTGCATATAATTTATAATCTAAATTTTCATCCCTATTTAATTTATTACTAACGGGTAAAACTGAAATGTTAGCACCTGTATCAATGAGGAATCGAAGTCTGGAGTTGTAGTCGGTGACACATAGGCGGTGACAAGGCTGAATAGCACAAACTTCCGCCGCAGCTTGCGCTTCCGCTAGTTTCCCTGGGTCTGATTCTTCCATGCGCACGGCGGGATACATCGCTGAGCTTTTTCTCTGTAGCGGAAATGATAGGAACAGAGCCAATTTGGACTATCTGGTGTGCGCCTGCTGTTCCCCCGAGATGCTGAACGTCGCCGATAATTCATTGAGCGGTTCCTTGATGAACTTCTACTTCTTCTTCCGCACTGACATTGCCTGTGTGTTTGTGAACTGCTACTACCGGCCTCTAAATTGGCTAGGCGTGTACTAATTTTTGCTATTTCTGCCAAAACTGCTGAATCGCCAGTTGATTTTGATTCGATATCCGAAATTTGTAAAGGTTTCGTGGCTTCCATTACCGTGTCTGCTGTGTTCGCTAATGTGTCTAAATTTTTACTGTCTGATACTGCCAAAACTGCTCTCGTCGATGCTGGTAATCTATTTTGCCAAAGTATGCAGAGAGTGGGATCCGGAATTTTACCTCGTGCTAACTCTCTCATTCGCCGTAATAACTGTGAGGGTTTCTGATCTCCTAATTCCATCTCGCTTAGTAATTTCTGTATCTGTCTTGTAGCCGATTCTTCATAAACATGTAATAATTTTTCCTTTAAAGCTGTGTATTTTCCTGTCTCTGGAGGTTGCATTAATAAATCTGTAATTTGTCCAATCGCTTCCTTACTTAATTTTCCAATAACAAGGTCGTATTTAGTCTGGTCGCTGAGATGCTGAGGATTTAAAATTGCTTCAACTTGAATAAACCAATGACGCGGTTGATCTGTCCAAAATTCTGGTAGTCTTGAGAAAACTGATACTCCTGCCAATTCGGTTCTTGGTGTTTCGATGCTTTTTGAAGGTTGAGCCATCTTGAGATTTTGATCACTATCTATTATTTTCTTCTCCACTGGGCACTACACTTATTTCTTCGTTACTGCGAACGGTCCGTGAAGTTGTTTGCTCCTAGCTATAATGCTCGCACCCCACTCACTATTGAGCCGTTCCCAAAAAATGTTCGTCGGGGTCACCACTGTACGCACTAGGGTTGCTATTACTTGACTACTGTGCGTAACTTGACTCTCAGAAGGTGCAGATAAATAAAAGTCCGAAGGTCACTAATGATTGTATTTGCCAAATATTCATTACACGAATTTAGATACGAATTAATACAATTATAATGAGTTGAGATGGGAATGCGAGTTAGCTAGGAGCGCGACGGGGAACGACTGGCGATGATGCCGTCCTGAGTCTCGCTCGCGGTCTTATACGCTAAGTCAGCGAAATACAATGTTGTGTCCCTACAGTATCAATTTCAATTATGAAATCTTATGCATCTTATGATTACATGTTTCTCAAACAGTACTATGACATTTTGTATTTAAACCAAATAAGTACCTTAAAAATCTCGATAAACATCAATGACAAAGACTGTTGGTGAGGATGAAAATTACTTACTAATTATACTACTACTAACTTATATATCCATTTGGCTTGAAGCTTTTGCCTAATAGTGCAATTAATAAGAATGTACGTTAATGCATATTTTATCGCATTATCGTATTCGGAAGCCGTAATAGCTGTCATCCTGTCTCTTCATAATTCTATTACGTGCCAATAGTTTAAAACTGTGGACACCCATGCCGCATAATTGAATTCCCCAGCGGCGCGACGTACCGTCTACATTGGCCGCACTGACTGGTAATTGTGACTTCCGCCGCAGGCAGCGAGGCGGTCCACTTTGAGCACCCGCAAATTGAGCACCAGGCTTTGTCCATTTAAAGCATCTATTCATGTATTTGGCTTGTCCAAAAATATCAATAGGTGCCAAAATATCAATAGGCCTGTTAAAAACATTACAAGGGCGGCCAAAATATCAATCTTCTTCTTCTTAGTCGTATCCTCATGACTGAAGGACGTGGTCATAGTGCGCAGCTTCCGCAACAACTGCTTTCCAGACTGCCGGATTTGGGCCATTGGATCGTCGCTTGTACTGTGGCTTTGGTGGCTTCCTGGGTTGTGTCGGTTCATTTCGACAGGGATCGTCACTTGCTTCTCTTTCCCTTGAGATGGCCAGTAATCATGAGATTCTCCAGGCTGTCAGGGTGTCTCCTGACGGTAAGAAACATTTCAATAGGTGCTCTAATTGTACAAGGCCAGAAGCTTAAATAGTAGGTACTCAAAAATTGGGTGTTGAAAGTGGACTACGGCGGTGCAGTGGCTAAACCTAGGCGCGCTGTAATGTCGTACTGTTGTCGAACAATAAGCTGTTAAACGAATTCTTGTCTCTTACGAAATTGGTTGCAGTACAGCGATTCGCTTGAATAAACTTTTTAATGGAAATTATTTAAAATTTGGTTTCTGACGTTCTTTGATTGAACTCCGGGATAGACATTGTAACTAGATTAGCCTAGTGTGATTGAAATATAAAAAAAAAAAAATATTGACGGGCCGGCCTATTAGGACCGCGGACAATTGCGGTCCTAGTCGCCGAAAACCTCTTAATACCGTGTTGTGTCCCTTACTGTGAAGCATTATAATGATACAACGACCCTTGTCTCCCGTAAATATGTACCTTAAGTGAAATAATCGTATTTGCGTTCCGAATCCAAAATTGTCCTCAAATATCATTCGTATATATTAGCAGAAATAGCACTGTTAAATTACATCTTGAATCAAAAAAGCTGGAACCTATCTGCGGACAAAGAATACTTAAAAATTATGACAGTATCCTTCCCGCAGCAAACTTTGTTTAAGTATGCAATATCAACACCCTTGTGTCATATTAACGTTTAGCGAGTTTTCTGCTTTGTCAGAATATTTGGCTCTGTGCCAGCATTGTTAAACATCGATCGATATAAATTATGTGTATTTTTTGCGCAGGCTGCAGGACACCATCTGATTTCTCTACATTTGAGTAGATTTATAGAAATCTTAAACTTTAATAGTTGTACATATTTTGCTCTGTAATAAGCCGAGTGAAGGCCATAATCGAACTTCTGAAAAGTACCGTAGGTAGGTCTTACTTTTTAAGGCTGGGCAATTATGTCTCCTGTGATGATGCATATGGTCAAGGTCAACAATGTTGCGAAGATTCCCTCTCAGGATCAATGATCTGCCTCTAAAGCGAGATTTTACATCATCAATAACCTCAGTCCCGTACAGGATATACGCCTCTTACAGATACGGCCATAACCCACCACAAGTTGCTAATCATAGCATGAACAGGGGAACGCTGCTGCTCATCCCCCGGAATGTCCATTAGTCGCCTCTTGACACCCGAGGAAAGCAGCAGTGTAAATTAATTTGTAGGAACTTTATTCTAGCCTGGCTCCAGACGGCAGATTCATGTATTATTATTCTTCCCAGGATCCGGCCGCAGACACCAGGCGAGCAGCTGGAAGGATGCGGCGTGTGCGCGCGCGCGGGCGGCGCGGCGGGTGACGGCGGCGTCGCTCTGGGCACCGAGCGCGCGTTCACCTTCGACTACGCGTTCGAGCCCGTCGTCTCCCAGCAGGAGGTCTACGACACCTGCGTGAGGAAGCTGGTGGAGGCGGCGCTTGATGGCTACAACGCCACTGTGCTCGCTTATGGACAGGTGAGCGTTTACTATAAAACTACTCGTACCTTTTTTTATACTTGGTGGACGGCTTGACGCATGCTCCGCTATTTGAACGAGGTAGGTATGTAGGACTCCGAGTGCGACTGCTCACTAAACACCAAGTATTTTCTTACGGTCGCCGTCTATGTATGTGCCTAACGGAGACCAGGGAAGAATGCACCCAATGAACTGCTCGTACCAACAAAGGCTATGCGTACTTCAAATTAATCAAACTACGAGATTGTTTTGTCCATTTGTATTTTATTGGCTGGAAGATTACAGGTGACGGTGGCAACTTATTGGTAAGAAAAGTTTTCGTCGATAGATAAGAGTGCTTCAGACTCCAATTAAATTGACATTGATGAAACATTACTGTAAATAAATTGATCTTTGTATCGTTCGAGGTGTACTACATCTTAAAAGACACTCAAAAATGTTTTCCGTCGTGATTCATCTACGTTTTTAGTCTATTGCCTAAAAAGTCGGCTAGACTTCTGAGAATCATAACAATAGCCTGTAAAATTTCAATTTTCACAGAATGTTGACTCAGAGTAACTGTGCACTGTCCTTGTTGATTGCGTTATTGTGGTGTTCATATTTTATTGACAAAGAAAGAGAGGCAACTTAGGAAAACATCAATAAAGTACAAAGAATAACAGGACAAAGATTGACAGGCCCGTTGGTCGAGTGGCTAGAGACCCTGGCTACAAAACCAAGGGTCGCGGGTTCGAATCCCGCTAGGGGCAAATGTTTGTGTGATGAACATGGGCATTTGTACTCGAGTCATGGATGTTTATAAAAGTATTTAAGTATGTCTTTCCGTTCCCTAGCTTCCATAGTACAAGCTTCGAGTTTAGTTTGGGGCTAGGCAATTGGTGTGTTAGTCCAAGGCATTTATTTATTTATTTATTTATAAACAAAAAGGCGCGAGACAGCTAATATTATAAATTACAAGAACACCATCAAATATTTAACTGTTGTATGCAAATCAACACGAGCTTCAAGTGGTGATTTAAAATATTTTAAGGAATGTAATCATCCTAATGATGTTATTTCATGCAAATTCGATGCCAAAAATATACCGCTTATAAAATATACCTGACAAAGTTCGTCAAAATTGTTTAGAAATCTTGACAACAATGACTGGAGCTTTCCTTTGTTCCTCGGCACTAACTGGAGACCACAGTTGACCCCATTCCGCTAAAAATATGACGAACGAACAGCTGTAGCGATTGTTACGCTTCCCTAAGTCGGCAACCATTTGCTGCCTGTTTTTGTTGCCTTACCACCGTATAAGGGCTTGGGCAAATGCGCCAAGGCCCGCTCGACTATTAGAACAAGAATGCGTTGTCTTTAATCATAGGTTGGTGTAATGCACCGCGCATGATATTAATATCCTTACATACAACAATATAGTTATTATCCTTTGATAAATCTGCTTGTTGTTGGTTTTTGTATGGGAATTTACCAAGATTGATGCAATTATATCAAATTAACCATATCAACATTCAACCTACGCTCATTAAAAACCTTTAAATTAACATGTATGAAGTGGAATACACCATCCTTATATGGTGTAAGTTGTTCTGTGTAATATTCATGACCAGATAATCTACCACCTTAAGAATGAACAGGGAAAGATCACTTGTTTTTTATTTTGAATAGTAAGTGTATATAAGGTGTAACAAAATATACTGCAAATATTTTAAGGGCGAATCGTTTAGTGGAAATGTAATACATTTTTCAAGTAAATTTTTTTTGTTAATACGCTAGTTTCCGAGAAAATCAACAAAATAAATTGAATGAATAATTGGGAAAAGTACAAAATTTGTCATATGCAAGACAGCTGGTCGTGTTTTATCAGTGTAATACAATTACTACACTTGTCCTGCCCCAAAAGCAAAGTGGTGGAGAGGGGGCGAAGCTTACAGGACGAAAAGACCAAATTGGCCAATGCAGAAAATGCAAATTTGGCAGGCATTAATTTTGACTTTTTAATATCTGATATTGATTACAATGCCACTAAGGAATTCGCACTTAAAATATTTGCAGTATATTTTGTTACACCCTATATAGGCCAATATATGTATAAATAAATTCCAAGTTCAAGGTTGATCGTCTTGTTGTCATCGAATGCGAATTATGAATCGTGTCGCATTGTATTATGCTTTTGCTCGCGCTTACTGATAATAAAAAAAAAACCTCTCCTACTTCCTTTCTCATTGGTACGATTTGTGCGTCCCTTGCGCAATCGTCCATAGATCATCGCCCTCGGTGCGTACATGTGGCCATCACTGGCGGTGACAGCGCGACAAATGTTGCGCTTGTGAGGTTGCTTTATTTGTTTGTGCGTAAACAAAGGAAGTTTCATTACCAATGTTTACTGGACGAGTTGGAAGTGCCGGTCTAGATTTGGAGAAATTGATAGCCGTGACAAATTTTGTTCGTTTTTTTTTTTGCATTTTAAATATGTTCGTTTTATTGCCTTAGTTAAACCATTTCTTCATCTTATATTTGGAACTTTTTAACATTTTACACGTTTCCCTTCTTCACATTCATGCTATAATGTAATTAAATTTTACTCTTACTTCAATCGTACATATTCCTTACGTTAATTTATAGCAGTTAATATTAAGTTACGGCAATGAACCCATTAAATCACCGTGAAGGCTGTAGGTAACAGCTGGCTTTTGTCCGCTTGCGCAAGTTTGAGAAAAAAACTCTAGAACTTTTCTTTTTACACTCTAGAATAAGTCATCGGTACACAAAGAAAAACAAAGACGTTCAATTATGTGGACCATCATACTTCGTGCAATTGTGTATAGATGCAATTAGTTACTGTATACATAAATAAATGAGACATCTGTTATGGTTCGGAATTGACCTAATATGTATTCAAACTTATACAGGAGCGTACATCCTGCCTGACAAAGATGCTATCCAAACCTACTTAACAGTCATCGCGCTAGATTATTTATGAGAAACAGGTGAAGACGTAAATAATAATGATTTTGTTGCATGCATGAACAAATGACAGATTCAAAGCAGCGCGTCGCGTGACGATTGCTGCTTACTGCTACTGCCATGTTACTGCTACAAATACCCAATAGCACACTTAAAACTCGTTTCTAACTTGGAAGAGCACGAATTCGTATATGCCATTGGCCGCGATCGAACTAGAAGTACTTACTAGCGCTCTTTGAACAGAAAATTTTCTCGAGTCATTCGTACCAGCCTGCAAGCGCAGTAAAGTTGTACTAGATTGATAATTTTACTAATAGAAATCCACTGAAGATTTTCTTTGCTGACATTACTATTTGAAAAATAGTCATTATAGTAGAATTAAGACATTACTATTTGAAAAATAGTAATACTGTCTGGGCCCACTAAAATCAGACAGTCTGAGTTTTCATTGTGTTTTGTGGAATAGGATAGTTGTGTTTTTATTCACTATCGAGGGAAGAATGCGCCCTTTGCCGTCTGGTTTATTGTACCATACTCGAATAACAATCGCACTAAATTATGAAAAGCAAGTTCTAGTGAAGGTTTAAACCTGCTTAGTTATCAATAAAATTCACATACGCGTTTTTCAAGATTAATAAATAATTAATAATCAAATTGAGGTACCAAAAACAACTCAACAAAATTCATTTAAAAAAAGATTTAAACATCTTTGGTCTTTATTATTAACAATATTCTAAAGTTTGTCTACAACTCGGTTTGACAGCAAAGATACGGGTTTGTACCGTTTCAAGTACTACTCGTAGTAACTGTGTGTAATCATCGCAACGTGTTGTTATACAAAAAATAAACTGAATGACACACATTGGTGATTCGGATCACGTTAACTTGACCAATTTTACCCGGCTCATTACAGAGCGAAGTGGAATGACTTCATTGCTGTCTCGTTTCCAATTTGGTGTCACTCCGATGCTCTTTATTCAATTACACTTAATGTCAGTATTTAGGGTCCCTCAAAATTCGACTTTACAGCCACTCGTGGGTCTTTTCTTTTTGGTGTAACTGTATTTGAATTTGCACTTTCATGTCCACGTAATAAGACCGCCAAAGTAATAGGTACTGACAGAAAGATTGAGTTCGAAGTATCGGAATGTAAAATTAAATGAAACGTGCCTCTGGAATCAATAATTTGGCCACATTTAGAAGTTAATGAATAGCTAAGAAAAAAGGACAATCCGCTCCGTTAGGTCCAGGAAACTCAAACAGACTTCTCAAAGGTTTTATTTCACACAATGATCACGCACGACTCTCAGTATTGAGGAACGGCTTTAAAAGGTAGTAAGGTGTACGGTGCAGGCATAATGTCGCGTATTAATAGTACCATGCAAATTAGCTTTCCACCCTTATGTTATGTTAATTCCTTTCTAATGAACAGCTAAGGAACGGAATGCGTGCTCATGTTTTACCTAAACGTGACATATTTTCCATATTCATGCTTTATGTGGATTTTCAAGATTGTTCCGAATGAAACCGGAGCTTTATTTAAATTAGATGATGCAAATGTTCAAAAGGTTATTGACATTATTGATTAAAATACATTTGGTTTTAAACTAGCTGCATCCGTAAAGCGGATGAAAGGACTTCTATTTTTGGTCAGAAATATGAACTTTTGGTCTATTTCGGTCAGATAGTAGAACATTTCTTCTTAACATAGTTTTTTTTTTACTTTATTACCAACGTATGTATGGCCGTACCCAGTTAACTAAAAAGCCACAGTTGCTAGGCGTGAGAGCAATGTAGGACGACTCTAGAACATTGGAACAAAGAGTATTGTTTGTATTGTCTGAAACCAGGATTCTACTTTTGAAGATAGTCCATTACTTTGATGGAAGTGACTGCGCACTATATTATGACAAGGATATTGAGGGAGACATTCTATAATTTCTTGTAACATCGCGTGTACTTCTTCATTTGATTCACATTTCCTCAAAAGTCTATTTTTAATAAAGTTCACTTTACTAAGTTCCACATACCAGTAAAATTATAAAGCTTATTTCAAGCTAGCTTAAGATTATTGCCGTTACTCATATAACATTGACAAGCAATCGTTTTCAATTGACTTAAAAAAGTTTAAACTAAAATATACCACATAAAACACTTAATTTACATAAATACAATTAAAGCTTATGCAACGTCTTAATGTTAACAACAGCCGCAACACCATTATGCAGCGATTTCGATCGCGCCCAAATTCCGCGACCGCCGCCCACAACGCGACGTTTAATTACGAGTATGTTCCAACTTCACATCGGTACCTTACGAGCAGGGGCGTAGCTACCGCCGTATCTGCCGTATCAATTATACGGGGCCCCCGAGGCACGGGGGCCCCAACTCGCGAAAACAAAAATTAATAAAAACTTCCCAAATTATAATGTGATGCAATTTTTTTCTATTGAGATATATTTACCTTTCCTAAGCGCCCCAAAACAATTTTCATACGGGGCCCCGCTAAAGCACGCTACGCTTCTGCTTACGAGTATGTTCCATCCAACATCGTTTCTGCGACTTGGCGACACACAACAATGTTCCGGTACGTTTTGTTCACACTTTCTCAACAAAAATTATGACATGTTCTATGGAAACATTTTGTTCACACTCTGTCAAAGAAAATGATGACACTTTTTGTGGAGCAATATCCTTTCCCAGGCTCCTTTGTTAGTTTGTCTGTCATTTTTAAGAAGTAAATTCAATTATTTTAATTTGCGTTCCATCACTTGTTTTGTCGTGAGAGAATCGCATTTTCTAAAAGATTAATTAGCTTTTGATACATTTTATATAATTTTATTTTACAACTTACATACCTACATAAATCTTTATCAGAAAGCTTGCTTCGTTAGTTTACTGAATAGGTTTGCGTTATTAAACAAAATATCCATTGCATTATTGTCTTTATGCAGTGCAGCCGAGTTAGCGCAGTACATAAATAAAACCGAATGGTACTTGTCTCGAAGCTTTGCTTTATTCAAGAAACCTATCAGACTGTCAACGTCTCAAATCTTTCCTAACTTTCAAAGAATTGAAATCGTCCGGGACTTGTCATAAGTCTCTTTGACAGTTGACATGTCTATGGGAGCGCTATTTTCGGCAGCGGAACCCCAAAGCAGTATGAACGGCGGCTATGTTTATGCTTTGCATGTGGCGTCACAACAATATAAAAGTTGAACGGAATGACATACCGATCGCGGGCGGCGAGTCCTTGTGCCCACGCGCATCGCGGCCTCCCAATGCCTTCGCGCGAATTATACAACTGCTGTAATAATACATACAACGTCGATTTCCTTTTGTTAAATATGCGGTCTGTCTGATATTAAGCTAAGATGGAAATGAAGACCTAATTTTAATGGTCGAAGCTTCTGCCAACCTCTTACTTATTAACAAACGTGTCTCCATAACATTTTCCTAATCTGTACAAAACTAGGACCAAACCCATAAAACATGATAGTTAAACTGTACTAAAGCTAACATATTTTTTAAACAAAATATGATATCGGTCTGACTACAGAGAGTCATTTGTTTGTCAATTGTTTGGAACCCCTCGGAATGAACATCTATTTTTACTGCCGATACTAGCACGAAATACGGTGCACCGTTTTCAATATGCAAATGTCGCACGCAACATACGGCGCGGCGCCATGTTCTTTTAGCTGTCATTAAAAAGTAATAATGGCGGGGAAGTCTTCCGCTCTCTCCGGGCAGGTGGGGTCACACAGCTGTCAAGGCGCGTGCAGACCGCAATTACTGGTGCCGAGGTCGAGGCACATGCGTTCAGCAATCGCCAGTAATTGGATAGATTAGTGCAACAGATCTCCTCAGCTGAGAGACAAATGGGGTTTTTGAACTCCGCAACTGGACTGGGCGGTAGTGTTGTGCATCGGATAGCCGGAAATATTAATGTTCAATTATGATTTAACTGCGAATGCGTATTCATAGAATGAATGACAACCGGCTTGGTGTAATGGTCAAGTCGTTGACTATTAGAAGAAAGGTCGCGGGTTCGATCCTCACACAAGACAAACTTTGTGTGCTTAAACAATGAACATGTCTGTTTGGCTGGGTCTGCGTGTTATATGTGTCTATTAAAGCACTTTTTTAAATAAACAGTATTAAACTATGCCTATCCGTTCCCTATTTTCTATAGTACAAACTTCGAGCTTCGTTTGTGGCTAGGCAATTGGTGTGTTTCTATTGCCGAAATTTTCGGGGACTTCTGAATTATCGTGCCGAAACCAGACCACATCACTACACTGGCGTATGAATGTTTAAACTAGCTCCCACGAGCCAGACAAACCTCCTGTTGTCTGACGGACTCACTATCAGAACGGTACCTATTCAATCGCGGAAACTTTCTACTCGTTATGTTACTAACTATCGGTAACTGAGATAAATTAGTACAGATACACAGAAAGTGTTCTGATGTAGGTGCATTCAGGCGACTATTGTTTCTAATCGACTTAATTGATTATGCATTTCGCTATTGACCTGAGATTGTGATAGAGGTCGCGCATTCTATTAAACACAAATGCACGTGTGAATATCTCTAAGAAAGTTATAATTCTTTGAGAAGAGGTTAGACTCACTATCTTATCTTTAATCTTATTTAAATAACAATAATGAATGTAAAGTAAATACACACAGAAATAATCAAATTTGTATGTGAGAGAACAATTGGAATCTTATTTACATAAGTAAATTAGTATTTTGGGGAAACGATAGCGTAATGACATGTAATGAAGCGGCGTATGGTGGTAGGCCTAATGAAGACAGATAACAGGGCTAGTCGAGATTATACGACATAACAAGTATTACACTTAATGCTGATTTTATTCATTCTCCCCTAGAAATGGACAGAAACGCTTATGAGGTAGATTATAAAAGATGGTGGTTGGACGATGATTATGTACTTAAGTGATTTCGTTGTTGGAAAGATCGTATAACAATGGTTTGGCGGATGTCTGCTAATTATACCTAACGAAAGAACATTTTTTAGGCGTATAAGTTGTAATCATTGTCATCATCATTATGGTAGCAATAAGATGTTGGTAGCTGAACATAGGCCTATGCTAAACAATTTGTTCTTTAAGGTTTAGTCTAGTCTAGTCTACTGTTATAAGACGAGTTTGTGACTTTACAATATACACAATTAGATTTGCTACAGCTTCATAGTCCAATAAACTATTAAAGTACACGTATGTATGTATAGTTAATTGGAAATGAATGTGTGAAAAGCCTTGTGTTGTATTCATTCATTTACCCTTATAACAAAGAACACAACGGAATAATAGGGGACTAGTTACCGAATTGTTTGCGATGACAATAAATAGACGTATTCTTTATCGCCGGAAGTCCGACACTCAACGATACTCGTACATTTATCGAAATGACTAGTCATGTTGGTTGACGTTAAGCCATTTTGACGTTAAGTACTACGGGTTGTGCAGGTTACTTACGATTACTGTTTACAAGCCTTGGCTCATAGAGGTATTACTAAAATAGTTGATTCTCTCATTTCATGTGAGCACAGTGCACGTACACAATGTACACATGGAACAGATAAAACAAAAAAAAACAACAGAACGAAAACCCCGTATTGCGGTGAGACATAGACTGATCAAAAAGATTAGATACTAGGGCCGTCTTTCACCTATTATAGGGGCCCTGGGCACATATACCATAAATCCTCGTGTTTGATTATCGGGGGCTCCCTAGACCCTGGTCTGGGGCCCGAAGCAATGTCGGGGCCCTGGGTACGTGCCCATTGTGCCCGGTGGGAAAGAGGGTTTTGTTAGATACAAATAAAATGTATGTATGTATATACATACACATGTCGGTGTAATATATCTTTCAAAGTTTTTCGCACCAAATCCGAATCGTAATTCATCAACTCCTTCGAAAGGGTAAAGGTCGCCCAATGACCTCTCAAGGCTCGCAAGTTCGTCTCCAGTGTAACGAAGTTGACCAGTTTTTTTGCGTTGCGTAATCAAAATCCTATTGATAGATACACTGGACTTGTTTGTTCAACGGTTTTTATAGTAAACTCGTTAAGGAAACTAGAATTTGGAATGGCCGTTTTAAAAATATTGGTTTGTTTATTAATATATCCACATTCCTATTAGCTCGTCGAAGACATGAAATATGCCATGTGAAATACGAAAAAAGACAGATTTTCATATGAACATTTTTATGCGATGTTTTTCTATATAATAATACATATTTCCGATAATCATGCCCGTAAGCAATCATCGATTGGTTTTGAGATAGTCTTATCGCAGACATATTAAGATATATGAGTTTTGATTATATCATTGTTCGTATATGGCCTTTGCGAGGCCACTGGTATTCTGCATTTGTGCAATTTTATGAAAACGACGTCGCATTAACAAGGATGCTCATTCGCTTATCATGCCGGCCTTGCATCTAATCAACTTAAAAGACCACGTAATTGTATTAGGCATGAATATTATCGTACAAGATCCTAGTCTAAACTGTCTAAACGAAGGGTGAACTCTTTCGATACAACCATCATAATAAAATATTCCATTTAAGTCTAAACTCCGGTTACATCTATTCTTTGATTTGTCGTTTATCGTTATAATTAGAACATCCCCTTGCTTTGAAAAACACGAAATGCTTTTGGAATCGCCCTTAGTTTTTCTACGTTCGCATAAGTTCATATTCTATTTAAATGTGGCAGTGAATAAAGGGAGTGTTCAGGCGCACTTATTTGAGCACTAAAAAAATCCACGTAATAAGTATACCTTCTTCCCAAAAATATTGGCGCCACGACCCGTACTCTACTAAGGGGCAATCAATAAATTATGCGAATACCTCAAACGTAGCAGTTAACACCATTTCTTTTTCAAATAATAATGTTAAAAGCACTACCTAATTACGAAAGCATCTGCTTATTGAAGCGGCAAAACCGCAGCCATTAGCGCCGCTCAGCGCCTTTCCGTAAATGGGCGGGCGGCGCGTCTGTGATCTATATCGGCGCGTGCGCAAGCCCGGACCGTTTCCTGCCTAAGGAAAGGAACATACATAATTTATTATGGAACGATTTACGACTACGGTTTTGATCCGCTAGATTGCGTTTTAGCTGTTGGTTATTAAATTGGAATAATAGAAATAACGTTATGGTGACTGTGAGGTTTCTCGAGGATCCAGTCGAATTGAGAGCCTCCTCCACTTTTTGCTAAGTCGGTTCATTCTATAATCCGCCATGAAAAGTGTTACAGAATATCGGTTATGCATGCCATTTATTACGCGGTAAGTCACCGGCTCGTGTTTAGCTACACGTTCTTTGTTTAGTCAATGCTTAGACGTGGTCACGCATTGTGTGGTCGATGCACACCTAATATTTGCTCTAGTATTTTATTCTCAACGCGAACTATAATCTACCATGGAAGGTGTAACAGAATATCGGTTATGCCACTCGTCTGTCGCCTCGAGTGTACATCAACACTGGTCCATGTTTACACGTCCATTGTTGAGCTTGGATGTGGTCACGCATTGTGTGGTCGGTGTACAGCTACTATTTTCACTAGTTTCTTACACTCTTATCCACCATAGAAGGTGTAACAGAATATCGGTTATGCCACTCGATACGGCAGCTTGTCGCGGCGAGTGTGCACCAACCCCGGGCCATGTATACACGTTCGTTGTTAAGTCACTTGCTAAGACGAGGTCACGCATTGTGTGGTCGGTGCAACACCACTATTTGCGCTTATTCCTTACACTCAACTCAAAGTATAATCCACCATGGATGGTGTTACAGAATATCGATTATGCCACTCGATACGGCAGTCTGTCGCGCCGAGTGTACACCAACCCCGGGCCATGTTTACATGTTCGTTGTTAACTCACTTGCTAAGACGTGGTCACGCATTGTGTGGTCGGTGCACTGCCACTATTTGCGCTAGTTTCTTACACTCTACACGAATTATAATCCACCATAGAAGGTGTAACAGAATATCGGTTATGCCACTTGTTACGGCGGTTACTTAAACGGTGGGTGTGCGCCGACCCCGGCCGTGTTTACACTTTGTTGACTCACTTGCTAAGACGTGGTCGCGCATTATGTGGTCGGTGCAACACCACTATTTGCGCTAGTTCCTTACACTCAACTCAAACTATAATCCACCATAGAAGGTGTAACAGAATATCGGTTATGCCACTTGTTACGGCGGTTACTTAAACGGTGAGTGTGCGCCGACCCCGGCCGTGTTTACACGTCCATTGTTGAGTCACTTGCTAAGACGTGGTCACGCATTGTGTGGTCGGTGTACCGCTAGTAACTACAATTTGCATATTCCATAATTGTCGTAAAGGGCCTGGGACTTTGTTTCCTGCTTTGAAGACTCTTGAAATGGAATTTGTTTATGGTTTTGTCTGCCAAGGAGCGAAAGGCTCTACTATAGCTTCCTTAAGTAACATTGTAGTCAAACAGTATACCTTGGTATAAATAATCCAATATTAAAATACTTTAATGTTAAGTTGGCTTAAAAATATAATATACCTGCTCATTAGTAGACTTACATGAGCTTGTTAAAATTAATATATTGAGCATTTTTTAGTAATAACGTTTAGCATAATTGATCAATTAAGATAAGAAAAAATAATTTAAATTACCTATCTGTTTATCAAAACAAGCCGATTGTCAAGTTTGTCAACTACCCGTATTTGGTGATTAAATGTACAATATATTGTATTGAATTACTCCTACAATAATCTTAAATAAGAATTGAAAATCTTTTTTATGATAATAATGTAAGTGGATCGTTGCCCTTTAACGAGAGAGAACTTTAATAAATATTTAGCAATGCCCCCGAAAAAGCGTAAAATAAACAATTTAGACAATTTATTAAAATGATATGGCAATAAACATATTTCATTACTTTCAAACTTAACTATTAGAGACGTAATTAAATTAGAGGAGGTAATTAATTGTAGCTCGGATATTTGGGAGCGATCGTTTGCACTTTCACTACACATTCAACTTATAATTTATTTGATTAAGTTACTTAGCATTCACTCGCTTTCATGTCCTTTATTTTCATCTAATTTAGAACTTCATAAGTAACCTATCCTATACTTTTTTAAACAAATGTATGGTTTTTGGCCATTCAGAAAGAAGTTATGGCATTGTTGTTACCAAAATATACACTCATTCATATCAGTCATGTGAATATTAGGCTTTAGTCAACTGATAACATTACTTAGATATAAACTTTATTATTTAAAAAGTGCATAGTTATAAAAAATATCAAAGGTTCTTCTTCTTTCAGGAATAAAATTAAAAGAACCGGAGATCACGACCCGGAGTAAAACACTAACGAGATGTTATAATAGCAGCACTAATGATGATGATGAAATAATTGCGACAAAAGTTCGATCCGTCGGGGATTAAGTCATTTACAAAAACCATGCAAACACTTCGAGCTTCGTTGTCGCTTAAGTACTGTCAACAATATACCTAAACAATTTTAAATACAAAACATTTTAACGATCAAATTAAGGCAATCTGGTATCAAATGGCGGCTTAATAAATATGTCTCAAAGAATTCAGTTGAAATAAATAGTATGAAACAAATACATATCCTCAATGATTTTAATTTAGTGATAATTGGAATAGTTGAAGACAGATAGGCGTCATAAATGAATTCGTCGCTTTTTTGTTGACTCTACCAATATTTGCCCAGTTTTAGGAGTCAAAACATTCAAATCACTCTAAACAGTTTCTCATTTCATAACCGGTAACGCAAATACTCAAACACAGATTGACAAAATCGTGCGCATCATTGTGACATACAAAATTGATCAATATTTGATATTATACAAGTTTGAAAGCGAATTGCAAAGGAATCGTCATGCAATCTAGTACACACTTATAGCAAAAAATATGTTCTTATACTCATAGTTACATTATTCTATCCACTTGATCTCAAACAATTTGAAATCTGCGCAATATGTATGAAGCATTTATTTTGAAATCTAAATAAAATTGGTATTTATCTATGGCCTTTCTCTTTTGACATTGAGCACTTTACATATTTATTTATCTTTGTTAAGGTAAAATCAAATAGGTGAGTGGGTGTAGATAAAGCTTATCGGCGCTATCGACATGCTACCATAGAGATTAGGAAATGAGATGATTTTAGCTTCACTTCCTTCATTCATACAATGAAACCAAAAAAGCTTAATATAAATGTGCATTGATGTTTGAGAATGCCATGAGGCATTAAGTCTGCCTTTTGTACAAAATCTATTTCGTGCAATAAAGTTTAAATAAATAAATGTTACCACTTATGGGAAAACATGATGCCCTTTTTCCCGGTAACTAGAAAAATGGAAGATTGTCCACTTTCCATCAAGCTTTAATATTTACTTTGTCTAATGGTCTTCAGACTCGTCCTGGATTTATGCCTACGGTACGTATATGTACGGACATTATAAAGAAGTTAAGCGCTCGTCGGTTAAATTACGTACTTTTCCGAAAACGAGTAAGGCACCGGTGAAAATCGGTAGCCTGATAGACTTATGAGAAGCGTTAAATTTAAGTTAATAAGTAGTCTACCTATTGTAACTATAAAGTATAACAATTTATTTTTCTAATTATAATAGACAGTGTCCAGTGATGTATATTTTGGTATGACATCACTTCATTTACCTTCGAGATTAGTTAGATTACTCGCCTAGATAAGGTGGAGTTTTGGCGCCTCGTGTCATGAGTGTTAATATACGTAGTTATCCTACGTTATCTTATTTGCAATATACTTTAAAACGTGACTAATCTTATGTCACTTCAGTTATTTTTGGTATTATTCAGATTTACCTAAAGTAGAAGCGACTGGCATACTTTTCGGCAGATTGCGAAATATTATTTAATGTTAAGTGTAGGTCATGGTAATAAATTAGGACGAAATAGGAATTATCATCTGATTTGGCACTCAATGCTAGCAATTTAGTCGATGTGCTGTATCTACATCATGAAGGTTATTTACAAGAGATTGCTGCTAGGGATAAGGCGGCGTAAATTGTACTGTTATGTCTCTATGATCTCATTTTCTTACACCATGTATACGATTGCGTGTTCAAGCTCAATATGCGTGTGTTTATTTTATAAATAAAGTGTGCCTATCATTTTAATTTATCTGTTTCTACTTATCAGGCTCTAGCAAAGCAATTTTATTGTTTTTGTTATATTTTGGGCAATCGTCGTAATTTCGTCAAAGAAAATCAAAATCACACCAGCCTAGAGATCCATCGAATATCATCCTATACCTGCTCTGCTCCTGTACTGCCTCCGTGGTGTAGTGGTTAGAGCGCTGCGCTCAAAAACTACGAACTCGGAGGTCGTGGGTTCGAATCCCGCGGGGAACACTTTCACTTTGTGTTGGTTTTCCCAGTTTGGTTAGGACATTGCAGGCTTGAATCACCTGATTGTCCGATAAGAATGATGATTCCGTGCTTCGGAAGGCACGTTAAGCCGTTGGTCCCGACTATGATCCAACTGGTCTGGTTTCCCTTGTGGTTACGGAGGTCAGACGACAGTCGCTCCATTGTAATAACCAGGCTTGTCAATTCAGGATCATAGTCGCAGCGTACCCTGGGCTCCAAAGCAATTGCCGAGGATGCAACCGGGAGAGGCGCTAGGATGATGATGATGATGACCTGCTCTGCTCCTGTACAAACATCCCAAAGTATTTAGTTTAAACATCACGTAATAATTCTTAAGTTTATTATATGTAAACACTTGAACATATCGTTCTAACTCGTGGCTTGTAAATTGACCCATGAGATCATAAAACCGTTGACAGTGTACATCGTAAAATCATTAGTATCATTACTGCATTACAAATGGCAGGCATTGTTGCTTGTTTCAAGGTCGCTCTTAAGAACTTAGTACCCGCTATGGTGTATTTACTGGGCAGAAATGATAAATGATGTCAGATTACGAAGATCACTTTAAGCGTTCTCGAACTTCGTCATCGTTTCGACTTATATTGCCATACCGCACATGTAGTGTCTGCGACCCGCTTGGTGGATTGGTCAAGGAGTTGACTATAAGACTAAGAGGTCGCGGGATCGATCCCCGCACAGGACAAACATTTGTGTGAATGGATATGCCTGTGTGCCCTGGTCTGGGTGATATATGTATCTGATTAAGTATACAAGAGAATATTATTTGAGACGATAGCGACGTTCCAAAGTACTCAAAGTGGCAAATCGTCAAGAGGCCATATTCGTCGCTATGGTATCTTTACCGCGCAGAAAAGATGAATGATGTCAGATCAGCTCCTAGAACACCTTGTGACGTCACATGTTGACAAGAACGCGCCTTTGGATGTGTTTTCCTATGATGACCTTTAAGAAGTACGTTTTACGTGTTTTAAAGCAAACTGTTAAAATCGTGTTTTTTACGATTACTCTAAAATGCGGATGTCTATTTAGCATTTATAATATTTGTTTAATGGTTTAACGATTTTAGAAGTCTTAAAGCGACGCCATTCATATACTCCAAATGATTACATTTGCCCTAGTACGTACCGAAAAGATACAGCGAATTATGGAAAATATGAACACATCATTAAAATTGAGATTTATAAAACTTTTTATCTGAGAAGGGTTATTTTGTAATTCAAAAACAAACCCGCGTTTGGCAAAGCGCATAGTCTAATTATTTTATGGAATTCTTCTCGCAGCCTCGATCTTAAACCAACAGGTTGTCAATATTATTTTAAGTGAGGTTAAGGTTAACTAATGTACACTTTTCTACAGCTTTCTTATCGCTTGTTCCTAATCTAATCTTCCGTAACCGAGTATTAAGTCTTTAGCACGCTAAATGCCCTTAAATAATGTTATAGAATAACGTTTGCTCAAGACCTTGACCTTGTACTACAAATTTATTTTATTAATAAATTAACATTCCAAACTTTGCACGCTATTTACGTGTATTTCAACCGTCAGGTTGTAGTCACTTCAACACATACAGAGTGGCTAAGGTAAATTGTAAAAGTCTAAGGAAGCCTGAATAGGAAGTCTCAACTTTTCTAATAGAGTGCCTACAAATGGCTTCGACCTCCACAAGTTCAAATGAGTTTTCTTAAGCTCAATTGACAGATCACATTAACTCAACAAAAAGTAAAAGTATTCTCATTTCCTTCGAGTTCATTATGAAACATCTTCTTAATAACAACATTGTGTCAGTTAGTATTTGTTAAAGGACTGGACATCTCTATTTCTGAGCGCAGCGCATATTTACATCATGCGCGTTAATGACAAAACAAACAGTCTTGGTGTTTGCGCGCACAGTTAGAACCGCGCATGATCATGAACACTTAATTTCCGTACGTCCTCTCTTATGTAACGTGAATGCTCCAAAGATTTGTAATAAGCGTACTTATGTTGATTTTAACTGCCTTTTCAGTCATTGTTAATCTTAGTTTGTTATTTGGAAATGACGTTATGACTCGCAATAAGTAGTATTGTTTTTATAATTTCCCACTTTATTAACTGATCAATCATCGAAGCGCGTAATATTTATTAAAGCTCAGTCAATTTAACTACATATTATGTAAGTAGTTTTTTAGTTGTGTCTTCGATGTCGCATGTTGATTAACTTGAGTACCCTAATCACGTTTTTGGGTGATAGATATCTTAACATAAAATCGTGCCCTATATACGTACTATATCATAAAGCCGAGTATACCACAAACGGAAATAGTGTATAAAATTGTCTTACGAGTTTATTCACCCGAACAGAAAGCTATAAAGCATCTTGTAGCGGTCCCTGCGAATGATTGATCAACTTTCCTTGTATCCTGAAGGATGGCTCAATCCTGATAGAATGTAGGTCAGCGGGGTGTGGGGCGCCCCTACCCACCTGGGTCTTCGAGGCTCACGTGATATCGCATTCAATAAAGCTGGCCTTAATAGCCAATTAACCTGTTGTTTATTGAGCTGTTGCTAATTTTCATATATCAGTTCTAGATTTATTGATAAAAGCTACGTCATCGTGTTATCAATGGATCTTTCAGGTTTAATATACTAATTTTATAAATATTCCCTATAAGAGTATTGCAACTGTAAATAAATGTACAAGTAAATAAATAAACTGTATCTCACTTAGGGCGTGATGCTAAGATTGGTCACGTTTTAAGGCTTAAATCCTATTGGCTGCTAACAACTCCGCTCCGCTCGCACATCTTCACTTTTGGTGTTAAGTCATGCACTGGTGCACTGTAACACGAGTATGAGACCATTGTCCAAAAGGAAGAGCGGTATCTCCCTGACACAGGTCTATGTAGACTTAATAGGGGATACCGAGGTTACTAGTTTAAGAGACAACTTTTGTTAAAGCCAATAAACATTATTTTATTTATTTTTTTTTATTTTTTTTATTGTGACGATGCATAAGTACGCACAACTAGTATGACCCCCATTTCTCCTGCCGCATGCCGTAGCTTAGTGGGACCTCAATCTTATACGACCCGCGAAAAACCAGATTTAGGCATGAGTTTAACACATTTGTTTGTGGGTAAATGTGAATACTTCCATTATCGATCGGTCATATTTATTTCGATCAATCATTGGTAATTTATTTACGTTAAAGCTGTCACAATGAAGTGCAATCTACCACCAATTAGGTATTTCTTGAAAGTACGAATGCAAACTAAGTATGTTTGTATTTCCGAAGTACCCCCAATGTTATTTAAGTAGGTAAGTCTCTAAAATTTCTTGGCAAAAGTAATCCCTAGTACGGATTTTTTGAAAAGGACGCCTACAAGAAACTATCCTATTAATGTCAACCGAAAGGGTGCCGCAAACTACTCGTCTGCAGGTCAACAAGTTCTAAGGCAAAAGAAACGCAAAACGTGTCCCCGCTATCCTAAGGGCTCTTGAGGCACTCCTTGGCAGATGTCGTCGTGGGGTGCCGTGCCTCGTCAAGTACCTATGTGCCTTGGAAGTGAGCAGGGAAACAGTAGACTAAAATCACTACATAGTATAAAACAAAGTCGCTTTTTCTGTCCCTATGTGTGTTGTATGTCCCTATGAACGCTTAAATCTTTAAAACTACGCAATGGATTTTGATGCGGTTTTTTTTAATAGATAGAGTAACTCATGAGGAAGGTTTTTATGTATAATATCATCCATTAAATAGTGGACAAGTACCACGGGCGAAGCCGGGGCGGGCCGCTAGTATTATATAAAGAAATGTAGAACCCTCCTGCCCGTTTGCCTCCCTCAGTCATTAAAAAATGCAGTGCTGTATAATTTGAAAGATACTTATCATCGTGAGCTTTACGACTAGAATCGTAAAAAAAACCTTTTCACAATAAAGAATTCAATTTCAAATGGAATATCAAATGGCATCTTAAATGTTAATCTAAAGTCTAAGGGTTTTCAGGTGGTTTTTCTTGTCGCACGAGGAGTTAAATGTTAATGAAAGAAAAAAAAGAAAAAGCCCATTGGTCTATGGCTATGGTTATGTATTTCTAATTGGTCTCATTGCTTATCTGAAAATATTTTGATATAGAAATGTTTCTTAAGAATCCCGCATATACTTTTTCAATTGTTACCAGCAATTTTCTTGTGTGTCGTGCCTAAAAGTAACCTTCACGACCCAATATCCGCCACCTATGAATAATCTATGCGTACTTATATTTACTACACTCGTAAATTGCCTTGGCACACCGATCAATGCCGATCCGATGTTACCAGGACTAATTACATGTTTGGACAGTTGGTTTTAATAGTCCCATTAATATAAGAAATGGACTAAAGAGCTTTCTTAATCCTGAATAGCTGACGAGTCAGAATAATAACCGTTGCTTTAAACGTTGGCGAGTATTCGTATTGTGCATCCATTTTTAAATTACCGTAGAATAGCTAAACTCGAACCTAAAAGGAGTAAAAACATGATAATTTAATTCGTTTTCACTCTAAAACAAGTAAGCATGCGGGTATGCGCGATTTTCTATAATATAGCTATGATTAGTGCCGCACGAGCGGCTGCTCTCTCCACACTGTTGCAATTCAGTTCCAGTTATTAAATAGAAAACTCGGCCGATTCATTCAATTTCCTTGTTGCGAACAGGTATTGTTAATCAAGCTGCGTGGTTGAGACCCGCCACTCTTGTGTCAATTAATTTCATGGATATTGCTTTAGCCTCAGCGAAAAGTTAGCCTAGTGCTAGAGAGTAAAACATACAATAACATTTCACTAATCTTATTAAAGAAGCCGCAAGAGGACTTGTTACTTATATCAGTCATATAACACACACAACATCAAAAACAAAAATATATAAATCTGACAGCCAGTCAGTCCCAAATTATTAATAGAAAGGGTTCATGCGGTAGATCCTTAATTTTTCGCAAAAGTAAGGTCATCAGTAATCTTTATATGAAAAAAGAAGGATGTTCCTCCAATCCAATTTCCGTCAAGCGGGCGGTCCTGTTAGGTACCTATCTATTTGCTACTGTAGATTAGATATATTGGAACGGCACTGTGATGAGTTGCTGACTCATACACGTGTCTATAATTACAGCCGCAGTAAAACTTAATGTCAGAGTTCAAAATGGAACTCCCATTACTACGTACCTACAGGATGAACGTTAGTGTAAATATTGAGATATATGTTTGTACAATTATATATGTATGAATAAAAACTATGAATTTGAAAATTTGTAATGAATGAATATAGCAATATAAAGTCCTAGATAATCTCAATTAAACAGTGGTACATCCTCAAAACGTCCAATTAAGCTTCACCTGGGCGGATTGACTAAATAGATTAGGATCAGGTTAATGGGCTGCTCATCTGTTAGTAAATACCACTATTACCAAATACGCTGGCCTTTAAGGAGTTTGGCCCCCGGTTGCCTCACTTACATAACTTCATACCGGTTTTTTGTAAGGTCGTGGTTCATGCGAGCGCTCATAAAGATCAATTAAACACTTATTCGCAGACGGATAGACGCCAACTTGGCCATTCGTATGTTGCGTGACGGATATCGATACGAACGCATCCGCATTTTGTCGACGTGAGGTATTCCACATGGAGCACCTAATTTTTAAGCACCCGCAAGTTGAACTCCTAGCCTGGTCCCCTTTGAGCCCCGATTGATAACACAGGGTTACAAAATCAAACTTTTTTTTTGTTGCATGAAATTTTTCTACTGTTGTTTACTAATTTGGGTGCGCTGATTTCAAATCTACCCTCAGATTTTTTGTAGCAGCTCTAGTTAGTGAGATACAGGTACCGCCTTGATTTGCAAAAGTATTCGATAGTTCCTGTTAATAGGAGTGTAATTTAACTAGTTTCTTCATTAATTTCATTATAATTTCTTTTAGACGGACATGTTTGAATAATCTAGATTGTTTTTGTGTTGTTTTGGAGTATGTATAGTCCAATAATTTAGTTTTTTGTATGTGGACTGAGTAAAAATGGCATATTTTGACTACTTTGGGTTTTCGTCGCCATCAAACGCAAAATCTTGGATACCAAGTTTGATGTGTAATAGTTGAGTTGAATCTTTGCAATTGTAGGTAAACAAAAAAATATCCACATTTAGGTACAAAGCTACCTATGATTTGGCGTGAACTCATCCAACCGTCATAACGACTGTTATTTCTGTGTAACGAAAATCAAAGGAACAGACCACTAAAATTTATCTTTGTGGATGTATTCAACCTTAAAATCTATCATAAGACCAGTCTTGAGTATTAGTGACACATCAACACCACATCAACCATTTACATCTTCGGAAAATCCATACCAGTGCTCAGCGGACAATCCGAAAACGACGGCAGTGGTAGAGACAGTGGTTTTGGCTGATATCAATTGATTGATATCTAATGTTATGGTATTTTTGATGGCCTGCAAATTAGGAAGTTGATAGATGATAAAAAAAATATTAACCATATGCCAGCTGGTCTGATCGAGAAAAGTGCATGGAAAGAATATGTTTGGGTAGTGAGAAATTTCTTGGGCAATATGATGTCGGACGGCTACATTCAGCACGTTGAACCGTTGCTGGTGCACTTCCAGCAGCTTGAATGCAACATGGGTATACAACTTCACTGCTTTCACAGTCATTTACACTCTTTCCCTGAAAATCCCGGTGAACTAAGCATGGAAAAGTGAGAGCGCTTACACCAGGTCTTTCGCATTATGTAGGAGAGGTATTAGGGGTACTGGAATGAGCATATGAGGCCTGATTATTGTTGGAGCATTTAAAATAGTACTCATGATACATCTGAATCCAGAAAATCTAAAAAAAGCAGAATATACATTTTATATTTTTTTGAAGATCATCCTAGGTGCATTTTCCATGAAAAAGTATGACACTTCGTAACTCAAAAACTAGAGCTGTTACATAAAAACGGCATTAATTTTTGTAATCAGCGAAGAAAAACTATTCAGATTCATGAATAAAATCTCATGCAACAGATATGCTGTTACCCGGTGTAATTTCGGCAACCGTATTTAATAGTTCTGGCCAGAAAATATTACAATTAGGTGCTCCAAGTGTAGTCCAGTCACGGGTGCTCAAAAATTAAGTACTCGAAGTGGATTACCTCTTCATCTATTAATTAATTCCTGTCATCCATCAATGATATTAGATTATTGATGCGAATCGTTTTATTCGCCTCGTGGGTCAATGACAACCACAGCTTTGTTTACTAGTTGCCTCACCCGTTTAGTTAATTAGTTGCATCCGCTATTAATCGTGAAATAAATTAAGCTAATAAATAACATTTTAGCTGAATTTAAAAAAATATGTGACATTCTGTGCAAATATAATTTAATTTATGAGCTGATTAAAATAGAGCTAATAACGGGATCGGTTAGTTGCTAAGTTGTTGGAACCTGATTAAAGGATTTATGAAAAAGGTTTAATAAGTTCCTACGAAATTACACCGTTACCTGTCCCGGTTTCGAATGATAACAAAAAGCTTATTCATTACATCTGCTTGAAAATCCCAATATCCTCATTTGTCCATAAACGTTGCAAATATCTGCCATCTCCCGTTGCCTCGTATCCGTGACAAGCATGGATCGGCAGACCGATAGACGCCGAGTCTGTTATTTATGTGCCGCATTGCTAATCTCGCCACGCGCGCATCCGCATTTAGCCGTTCTAAAGGAGGTAATTAAATACAACTGCGTACAACGGAACACCGGTTCTCGAACGTGTCACTTTTTGCCAGTGTAGACGAGTCCTTACGGGAGAATGAGTGTCGTCGTCATTTATGGTCAGACCAGATTCCGCCCTCGGTTTCGTTTAGGATAATCTGGTTGAAGTAGAGGCGGAGAGTTGTCGTGTAACTGTGACTTACGCTGAGATTGCTGTGTAACGGAATATAATGGCGAAGATTCTGTATTTACTTTGGAAGTAAAAGGCCAAATGACTATAATGTACAGGTATCATAATAATCAACGACAACGACACTATATGGCGACAAAAAAAAACTCATTCATCACTTAAATGTTCGTCGTGGGTGGGATTAGCGACCACAACCTCCGGCTCCTTCGGTAGAGTCTCTCATCAACGTAACCACCAAGCCTTTGAACCTTTCCTTATTTGATTAATAAATACAACTTGACCTATAAATATTTTTCGGGTTTGTGGTTACCATACCCGCATATGATAAACTTGTCATTAACCCAGCATTGTGGGAGTATGACATCAACTAAATCGTTATCCTTCTGCAAGTTACCATTTAAAAGGCTAGTCGATATTTCCGGGTGCATATTGCATATTACGTATTGCCATAATAAAATAGTGCATTCAATCGGTTCACACCTACTAATTCTGCCTACGTTATTTTCAATTATAACTAAATGACATCTATACTAATATATAAAGCTGAAGAGTTTGTTTGTATGTTTGTTTGTTTGTTTGTATGTTTGTTTGTTTGAACGCGCTAATCTCAGGAACTACTGGTCCGATTTGAAAAATTATTTTTGTGTTGGATAGTCCATTTGACGAGGAAGGTTTTAGGCTATTAGAAATCTAAATCCACGCGGACGGAGTCGCGGGCGGCCGCTAGTTTAAAATATAGAGCGAACGAGTGCTCTTATTATCATAATTTATGTTAAACAAATCAAAATTATCTTAATTAAGATGTTTTCAGTGTAGATATTTGTATTTTTAATAATATAAAAATAAAAGCTAGCTGCACGAGTAGATGCACTTTCTATGAATATAAAGTGATAATTTGTGAACACAGCGGAGTGTACTTTCGATTTTCTAATTACACAGTAGTCGACATTGACGAGTATGAGAATACTCGAGTGGAGTCATTTGCTTGTCTTTTCGATCATATTCTCAGAATGAATGATAGGAGTAGTCGCAATGATTGACAGTTTGAACTCTAACCTTTGATGTTTTACATAATGCTAGCTAAGGTGCAAACTTTGTACATAGTTTTTTATACGCAAATTTTGTCAATCTCTACTATTTTCTTCGTTTTTTCTGTAACCACCAATCCTTCGGATGTGTAAATACAATATTTGTATAGTAAACAAACAATGTTCCTCTTTCTAAACCTACATTTGAGTTGGCTTTCTTCCTTCGCAAGCTACTTTGATAAGTCCATACAAAGCATACACAATAGTCTCTGAAATGCTTTAAACGATGCAATGGCATAGAGACTCGACTATCTTGAGTGGGGTGACTTGCTTGTCTTGAGAACAATCGAGGACCCTTGAGGAAACGAGGTTCCACGCTTTGATCGATGCAATCTGCTTTGAGCAGTTGCCAATTAAACTACTAGAGTGAGAGTTAGGTAAAATCTATTGGAAATCTCGTATCTAATGTAAGACATATGTACATTGACATAGTAGATATCTGCTTTCGAAAAGTCAACTAATTGAATCGAGTGTGTGTCTAACGTGAGATCGTTTCATTTTCATCAAGTTAATTAACTTTAGAAAACCACCTAGCGGTCTCAGCGGTCATCGTTATCGGTCGACAAATCAGGTAAAATCCGCTCTCCGGCGAACACAATTCTGCATTAGGTAATATTACGAGGAAACAATTACTTTCACGTCTACGTTTTAACGGGAACGAGATTACATTACTGTTTGAGCGGCATCCGACATTAGAAAGACGCGTGATACTAAGTCACGAGTTAGAAAGTGAATTCGGTAGGTCCACCAGGCGTGACCGTGGGAACCCCGCGTGACGTCACCACACCCACCGAAACATCGGGTAGCACTAAGTAGGTTACGCCTCCGCCTTCGGCTGGTGCGAGAAGTTATGAATATGCATGGCCCAAGGCCCGTGACGACGATTGCCTCGGTTTTATAGAGCATTAAAACACCTGGCCTTTGGATTTCAGGTCAAAGTAATTGAAGGATAATAGGTAATGGGATTTTGAATGGCTTTATGATTGCTGATGTGAGGTGGGTGGCAAATAAGTAGGTCAGCTGGAACTTGCGAACTTTTATTGATGTTGTTTTTTTGTAATGAGCGACTGCCCGTGCAGCACTGATTACGTAAATATTAATGCTAAGTATAATCACAAAAAGCATTTTCTGTTACCACAACACTCCATTATTAGATACCTCACCTTTATTGACAAGTACAAGCAGCAACCATCGCAAGAAAGAACGAGCTTGGACTTGTATTATTAATCCTCGCATAATCTTGGTTATATTGAAAACTCTCCTGTACACCTCGTTGATCTTTAAGAAGACTTTAAAATCTTGATAATGACCTAATTTTCTTTTGTCCACAGACGGGCTCAGGCAAGACATACACGATGGGCAGCGGCTGGGAGGGCGACGGCGACGGCTCAGAAGAGCGGCGCGGCATCATCCCGCGCGCCATCCGCGACCTGTTCGCGGGCGCGGACGAGAGAGCAGAGGCAGCGCGTGCGCAAGGACACCTCCCTCCGGAGTTCTCGGTCCAGGCCCAGTTCATTGAGCTGTACAATGAGGACATTGTGGATTTGCTCGACCCAGCCAAGGACCCTTTTGCTAAGGTGGGATGTTGCCAGGTTTAATTTGTTCTTCTGCCATCCGCGACCTGTTCGCGGGCGCGGACGAGAAAGCCGAGGCGGCGCGCGCGCAAGGACATCTCCCACCGGAGTTCTCGGTCCAAGCACAGTTTATAGAGCTGTATAATGAGGATATAGTAGACTTGCTCGACCCAGCCAAGGACCCGTTTGCTAAGGTGAGATGCTGCCAGGTTATTGTTATTTGTTTTTCCGCCATCCGCGACACGCGCGACCTGTTCGCGGGCGCGGACGAGCGGGCCGAGGCGGTGCGAGCGCAGGGACACCTCCCGCCGGAGTTCTCGGTCCAAGCACAGTTCATAGAGCTGTACAATAAGGATATTGTGGACTTGCTTGATCCAGCCAAGGACCCGTTTGCTTAGGTGAGGTGTTGAACGGGCTAAAATTATGTTTATTAGAGTATAGCGGCCCGTCACGCGGTTTCACCCGCGTCCCGGGGGAACTACTTCCCGTACCGGGATAAAATATAGCCTATGTTACTCTGGGTGAATGTAGCTTTCCAACAGTGAAAGAATTTTTCAAATCTGCCAAGTAGTTTCGGAGCCTATTCAATTCATACTAACAAACAAACAAACAAAAAATCAAACCTTTCCTCTTTATAGTATTTGTATAGATATATTATTCCACTGTAAGCCAAGAGCTCCTATCGTTATTGATACACATTTGATCCCTGCAAATTTTGCTGGTCATAAAGTAACTGCTGGCAGAAAATACACTTCTCCTGTGAGGAAGACCCTAGAAGTCTGTCAATCACAATCATCATGACTTAAACGAAATAAATATCCAAATCTACAAATCCGATTTCTAAGATTTGCCGCAAAAAGCTTAAACCATGATAATTGCAAGCAATTTAGAACACTAATCACTTCCTGCAGTCCTTAAACGTAGGAACGATGACTAAACTACGTTTGTTGATTGTAGAAACTACCTTCATTATCCAACTCATAAGCGGAGGCAGCGGACCGTACAGGAGATCCAATACTGGTAGATACCTAATTAGAAGCCCAAGGCTGTAGAAAATAAAGTCGTCATAGTAAGTGGGCGGGCGTTGTTTTAATTAGTACGGTTCGTACGCGGGCGTTCGACCGTGGTATCGTTCGGGTGTGTGGTACTGTCATGCTTAAAAATGTGTTGCCATGCCTAAAATGTATTATCTCTAAGGCTTGTATTAATAAATCGCATTCAACTCTGAAATCGATCTTGAGTGCAAACTTGATATGTCATTCTCATATAAAACAGCACCTCAAGTTCGCTCTCAAGTTAGATCTCAGAGTTGAGTGTGATTTATTATAACAAGCCTAAGTTAAGTATGTGAAACATTTTAATTAGTATACCGAGCCTTCGAATATCATTATAAGCTTGTCTTTCATATTTGGTCGGTAGACCAAGTTTGTTGTCACAGCTTAAGACTGTGGGGTTTATTCTGTCCATTGTCCAACTTTCCCGGATCTTAATTAAACTCTTCTCCTGTTCTACGCATTGCACTGAAATAAAAGGGTGAATGAAATGTTCATAACACTTAATCTTTTGTACAGATTCAGATAATATGAAAAACTTACATGACTCAGAAGCTATTGATTTTTACGTAGGAGAGAAATCTAATGTTATCTTATCATACACTTTTCATCTTGATTGTACATGAACATGCGTGCCCGCAAATAACATATACTTGGAAAAATTGTTTTGTTAAGATTATACATTGTTAGTGTTGTGCACGCTACAAACCTGTTCAACATTTTACCTGATTACTTATGTATGTGTTTTAATGATCAAAACTTTTGTATGTGTCTATATGAATTTAAGACACTTTATAATATCTTAAAACTAATTCCTTCGTAGTTAATAAATGATACCAGTGGATTCCCGAGGCTTCGATTTTTTAACATTTTTAATTTTTATTACACTTCTTTTTACTCACCAGGGCGCTCTAAGGATAACGGAGGACGGCTGCGGCGGCGTGCGCGTCGTAGGTGCTTCGATGCGCGCCGTCCGCAGCATCAAAGAAGCCCTGGGTGCGCTCCGAGCCGGTGCCCTAGCGAGGACCACCGCCGCCACGAACATGAACTCGTCGTCATCGCGGTCGCACGCAGTGTTCACACTTCTGATGCGCCAGAGAAGGCTAGCGGCCGACCAGGACCCGAGCGAGAAAGAGCCAGATGCAGAGGCGCCGGAACAATATGAGACCCTGACAGCCAAGTTCCACTTCGTCGATTTGGCCGGTTCTGAAAGATTAAAGCGCACAGGTATAGTTTGAATGACAATGTGTTTGCCTGACACCTAATTCTTTAACTCCAAAACATCTCGTAAGCGTTTTGAACGCACTGTTCTTAAAAAATACTGATGATCCATAGGTAGTTCATGTACGGAACTAGCTAATACAATGCAAGTGCTCGCCAAGGTGGTACTGCAGAATTCTATGATCATAAATTGTAAAGCTTGTTAAAAAGGTATACTACACTTCTTCAGTGTGTAATGAAACGTTTCAAACAAACAGGAATAACAAATTCCATCCTATTCAATGATTCCGTGCATGCCATTTGCAACACGAGAGAATAGTAAACACTCATGAGATTTGCTTAAAATTATGTCGATTGTGAACTTGGCCTACATTATCTGAGCTGAATTTGCATAGCGGATTGTGTGGTCATTAAGAGAATCAAAAAAATTCACCATGACATATTAACCTATTGTGTTTTTGCCAAATCAAGTTAGATTGTTTGTAGATTTTATTGAAAATTTCAAAAAACACTTATTCATGAACGTAAATAGAACAGACTACTTAGTCAATTGGAAAATTAAATCTATTTTCGATCGTTCTTGACGACTGATTTGGTGTGATAGTTCAGGAGGTGACTGATAAAGGTCGCGGGTTGGATCCCCGCACATTTCTAACAGAGTTGGTTTCGGTATGTGTTACATACATGCGTGCTAAAGCTACTTCCCACGAAGTCAGGTGTATTTGATCATGAACAATATTTATTATGTTCAGAATTAACCTAAGCGGTCATATTTCAGGTGCAACCGGCGAACGAGCCAAAGAAGGCATCTCAATCAACTGTGGTCTGTTAGCGCTCGGCAATGTGATCTCCGCGCTGGGCGACAAGTCGCGTAAGGTTCTGCACGTTCCCTACCGGGATTCCAAGCTCACCAGGCTATTACAAGACTCGCTTGGAGGTAAGATTCAAAGAAGGGTGTTTGTGTTGTCTTATTTTATCAGTAGTACTCGCTAGAACATTGTCTTCTTCTTCGTCCTTGCGTTTTCCCAGCCTAGTGCCGGGGTTCGCTTTCCTGCTTAACCTCCTTCACTCTAGAACATTGTACTCGTCTTCTTCCTAGCGTTTATCCCATTTCTATGCGGGGTCCGCTTTATCCATGATCCAGGATTTGGCAAGTCTGGTTATTACAGTGAAGCGACTGCCATCAGACCTTCGTAACCCATAGAGGGGAACCAGACAGATTGGAATATGGATACACATTCAGATCTAACTGAACTAAAGTCAGAAACTATCTGAAGGTGCAGGTTTCCTCACGGTGTTTTCCCTCACCGCCGAGCTAATGGCACAAATCCACACATAGATTCCGAAAAATCCAGAGGTGTGGGCCCGGATTCGAACCGCGGACCTCACGTACGTGAGGCGCCGTTCGTACCACTCGGCCACCATCGCCGTAGAACATTGTACTCGTACATCTAAAAAATCTATTAGTGTTTATTGCTATTCCGTCATCAAAGTTAAGTATAGAAAAACATTTTAAATGAATAAATCAACCCGTTATCTTGACGTTTTATTCCTTACGATTGAACGTGTAGTCCAGTTTGGGAGGGTATGAGGTTTTAACGCGTCTGTGACCCTCGTGTTTGTTTATGTCCAAGGGCCGCCTTTATCACAGGCCGCCTATTCTCTTTTTCCTCTCTATTTTATTAAAATAATTCTTGTGATTACCAGGCAACAGCAACACAGTGATGATTGCTTGCGTATCACCGAGCGACCGCGACTTCATGGAAACACTGAATACGCTTAAATACGCCAACCGCGCGCGCAACATCAAGAACCGCTGCGTCGTGAACCAGGACCTGACCTCGCGCACCATCCACCAGCTGCGCCAGGAGGTGGCGCGGCTGCAGCTCGAGCTGGCCGAGTACAAGCAGGTCAGTATACATAGCCGTCTTTGTGATATACACAGACACAATGTATAAAGTACGGAACCGCGCGCGCAACATCAAGAACCGCTGCGTCGTAAACCAGGACCTGACCTCGCGCACCATCCACCAGCTGCGCCAGGAGGTGGCGCGGCTGCAGCTTGAGCTGGCCGAGTACAAGCAGGTGAGGGAAAGAATCAGTGTAATGAATCAGTGCCGGGCGGTGCCAGTATCATCCTAGAAGATCAGTAACATATGCTTTCCCGTGGGTGTTGTAAGAATCGACTAAGGGACACTCCAGGGCATGGCACTGTTGATCAGGGTGGAACATAACTCCCCATCTGGGAGAAGCTTACGTCCAGCAGTGGACTGCAACTTTTTTTTTAATATAAAGAAGTAAATAGGATATCGAACATTTATAAAAAATATTCGTCAATAATACATCCTTTTTGACCCTCAGGGCAAACGCGTGATATCAGAGAACGGCGAAGAGGGCTTCAGCGACGTGGTGCAAGAGAACGCGATCCTGACCGGCGAGGCGGAGGCGCTGCGGCGGCGCGTGAAGGCGATGCAGGGCACCATCGAGCAGCTGTCCGCGCGCAACAGCGAGCTGCTGGCCGAGAAGGCGCTCGGCAACTGGGCGCCCAAGGACGGCAGCCCCGATGCGAGCGACTGTTCGCTGACTGCGCTGGTGCAGGTATGTTCCTCTAATGGATTGGAGAAAGTACCAGTCTGTCTCTACTCGGGTGTGAAACCATAACCGGCGAGGAGGAGGCATCCGGCGACGCGTGAAGGCGATGCAGGGCACCATCGAGCAGCTGTCCGCGCGCAACAGCGAGCTGCTGGCCGAGAAGGCGCTCGGCAACTGGGCGCCCAAGGACGGCAGCCCTGATGCGAGCGACTGTTCGCTCACTGCGCTGGTGCAGGTATGTTCCTCTGAAGTACTGGTCTATCTCCACTCGGGTGAGGAACCCTACCGGAGAGGCGGAGGCGCTGCGGCGGCGTGTGAAGGCGATGCTGGGCACCATCGAGCAGCTGTCCGCGCGCAACAGCGAGCTGCTGGCCGAGAAGGCGCTCGGCAACTGGGCGCCCAAGGACGGCAGCCCTGATGCGAGCGACTGTTCGCTCACTGCGCTGGTGCAGGTCAGCCTATTAATGTCCCACTGCAAATGCCTCCAGCATTTGAAATAATGCTTTCGTTACAAAAATGGGGTTTGGCCCCACGCTTGGCAAATGCGGGTTGGTGATCACGAACTTGGTTCGTTTAAAAAAAATCGACACAAAATTTGCCCGGCCCAAGAATCGCACTTACTACGTACTTAAACCACTAGACCATCGTTAAGTCGTTCCTCTGATGAGCGGAGCAGAAAAACGCTACTCCTTATACTTATACTCATAAGGACACCAGGAGTACCTCACTGGTGCTCCTGAACGATACATAATTTGATCCGCTTTTAAATTATAAAATAGGAACGTTAAGTGGACACTACACATGGAACTTACAATCTCTTTTTTCCTGCAGGGCTACGTGAGCGAGATAGAAGACCTGCGCGCGCAGCTGATGGAGGCGACCGCGCTGCACGAGGCGAGCCGCCGCCGCGAGCAGCTGGTCGGCCGCACCCGACACGACTCCGTGCAGGACCCCTCCAGCGTGCTGGATGAAGCCAAAAAGGAGCTTTACAAGGTACCGCCTTAAGGCAAAGGCGTAAGAGCTATTATTGAATTTGCGAGTGTTATATTGAATTTGTCTAACCGTTTCGGTCTATTAGTAACTTGTAAGTACTAGATGTTGCTCTTAATTGATCTCCGAATCCATTTCAAAAATTTACAAAACAATGGTAGATAACAACCATTAAATTGTCATATACAAAAACCACAATTTATTGAAATTGTACAGACTTCTTCTTCCTAGCGTTTATCCCGTTTCTATACGGGGTTCGCTTTGACCATGATCCAGGATTTGGCAAGTCTGGTTATTACAGTGAAGCGACTGCCATCAGACCTTCGTAACGCATAGAGGGGAAACAGACAGATTGGATCATGGTTACACATTCACATCTAACTGACCTAAAGTCAGAAATCACTGAATGTGCAGGTTTCCTCACGGTTTTTTCCCTCACCGCCGAGCTAATGGCACAAATCCACACATAGATTTCGAATAATCCAGAGGTGTGGGCCTGGAACATTCGAACCGCGGTCCTCACGTATGTGAAGCGCCGTCCGTAACACTAGGCCACCATCGCTCTCTTCTTTCTTTCCATTCTTACCAACCATTCTCTCACTCTTATTCACCCGTAAACCCTTAGGAAAAAGAACTCCTAGCACGCAGCATGGGTGAGCTCGAGTTCCAACGCAAGCTCGAGATGAGCGAGAGCATGACGAGCGCCGTCGAGCGCGACGAGCGAGACGAGCGGGACGAGCGCCTCGGCGAGCGCGAGCGCGCGGAGGGCGAGAGCGCTGACGACTCCGAGCCGTCCGACGAGCAGGATCAGGACGCGTCGGACTCTGACGCGGAGGACTCGGAGACCAAGGGTGAGTCACTTTTGATGAGTGCTGCTAATGAACGGCAATTGTTAATGGGAAGTGCAGCTGACCGTACCTTTTCTCACTCTATTTATTTCTGATCTAGATAAACTGATCACAACGTGCGGCAGAAGATATATTACTAATTGATACGGTTTAAGATTCTTTATTGCATGCTACATATTACTTTTCCCAAAGCTTCTTTCTCCGTATCAACGAAGACTGCTCCCTTCCTTCCAGGTCAACGCGACCTAACAGCACAACTAGCAGCTCTAAGCGAGGACATCGACACCAAAGCGCGGCTGATCGAGCAGCTGGAGGTGTCTCAGCGGCGGCTGGCGGCGCTGCGGACGCACTACGAGCAGCGGCTCGACACGCTGCATCATCAGATCAAGGCGACCACGGACGAGAGGGATAAGGTCCTGGCTTCGTTAGGTGAGTGGCTACAGTGGAATAATTTTCATATGTGACTCTTTTGTTGTATACACTATAAGCACCGGACGTAGCGATGACTATGCCATCTCGTGACTTATATTCAAAACTTTTACACTCACACTTGTGTCTGTAACACAAGTGCTTAAGCTACTTAATACGGGGTCAGATCAATGTATGTGATGTTGTGAAATATTTATTTATTTATTATATTGTTTTACTCTCAATGTCGGTAATTCTACTGTCAAACCACGGAAAAACACGGTGCCTTATTCTGCCATCTAGTGAGTCATATTCGAAACTTTTACGCTAAATGTCAAATTCTACTGTCAAACTACGCGATTTTAGCGCCCTCTACAGTTTCTGCACGGTGCCTATACATCGGTTCTTGTGATATGTGAGTGACGTGTTCGTGATATTCGCAGCGGCGCAAGCGTCCCCGCCGAGTGAGAAACTGAAGCGCGTGAAGGACGAGTACGAGCGGCGCGTGGCGGGCATGGCGCGCGAACTGAAGCGAATGCAGGCCGCGCAGCGGGAGCACGCGCGGCTGCAGCGCAGTCAGCAGCACACGCACGCGCAGATCATGGCCCTGCGCGCCGACCTGCAGGGCATGAAGCGAGACAAGGTGAGCACCGGCACGCGCAGCAGCTGAGCGCATGCAGGCCGCGCAGCGGGAGCACGCGCGGCTGCAGCGCAGTCAGCAGCACACGCACGCGCAGATCATGGCCCTGCGCGCCGACCTGCAGGGCATGAAGCGAGACAAGGTGAGCACCGGCACGCGCAGCAGCTGAAGCACGTGATGGAGAAACACGCAAATATTCATGACGATACGCACGCGCGGCGGGAGCACCCGTGCCCGCACCCGCGCTCGCGCTCTCAGCGCGTGCGGTAGTGCACATTAAGTGGAATACACTACCGCGCTCGCTCTCGCTAGTTCGTCGTATTTCAACATTCAGCCATCTTCTCATCAGATGAGACAGTTTAAATTAAAATACATACTTTGCCATATTAAGAGTAAATATTTGTTTGCAGGTGAAACTAGTCCAAAGAATGCGTACTGAAGCTAAACGACATGCGCAGGCTGAAGCAGCGAGAGCCAAAGAGGTATGTTTTGGAGCCTTTACATTACCTAGACTAGATTATCTTTTAAGCAGCTTCGTTAGAATTTTTAATAATGTTCCCTTTGTGTACCAGGTGGCACAACTGCGAAAGGAATCGCGAAAGAACGCTAACCTCATCAGGTCATTGGAGGCAGAAACGAAACTCAAGGAACAGGTAAAAATTACATACGCATAGTATCTGTTTATTTTGTACATAATTATATTGTATTATTCTTTATGGGATTTTTAATCTTTGTTTATTCTATGTAGGTTCTGCGTCGCAAACAAGAGGAGGTGTCGCTCCTCAGGCGAGGACATCGGGACAAACTCAGCAACCGCGCGGCGGGTAGATTACATGGTATGTCTTATTAATTGTATTGGCACTAAAAAGCCTTCATTATCATCACGGTCTTTCCCAAAATTGTAAATACTTGTCACTTTCATCCACTTTGCCTTTTATTTACTACTTCCCAGACATTTTCTATAGCTTTTGTCAGCGTTAGTAAAAAGCTATCAATCAACGTCAAAACCTCTCATTTCCTTCAGAACGTAACCGCAAAGCAACACAAGCTGCATGCCGCGAAGCCTGGTCCAAGATCGACTGCTGGCTGTCCCGCGCATGCGCAGCGCGGACTACACTAGCCGAGCTCGAGCACGCGCTGGAGAGACAGCTACGGCAGCGGGACCGGGCCACGCGAGCGGCCCGGGACTGCCGCGACCCCGACACCGAGCAGCTGCTGCAGTACCTGCGCGCCGCCATCGCTGACACGCAGACGCAGATCATGCAGATCGAGGTACTACAACAGACCCTAGCTGTCCCATAGTAGCTCTTATGGCTTTGACATGAGGGTCACCCACACCAGCCGAGCTCGAACAAGCGCTGGAGCGACAGCTGCGGCAGCGGGACCGGGCCACGCGAGCGGCCCGGGACTGCCGCGACCCCGACACCGAGCAGCTGCTGCAGTACCTGCGCGCCGCCATCGCAGACACGCAGACGCAGATCATGCAGATCGAGGTACAACCCTTGCTGTTCAATAGTAGCTCTTATGCCTCCGACATAGGGTTCAACCATACTAGCCGAGCTCGAACACGCGCTGGAGAGACAGCTGCGGCAGCGCGACCGGGCCACGCGAGCGGCCCGGGACTGCCGCGACCCCGACACCGAGCAGCTGCTGCAGTACCTGCGCGCCGCCATCGCCGACACGCAGACGCAGATCATGCAGATCGAGGTACTGCAACAGACCCTTGCTGTTCAATAGTAGCTCTTATGGTTTTGACATAAGGGTCACCCGCACTAGTCGAGCTCGAACACGCGCTGGAGCGACAGCTGCGGCAGCGACGCTGATCATCCTGATTGAGGTTCATCATCATCACTTCATGTTAAACCGTTGTCTTTCAATAGTAGCTCTTACGCCTCGGACGCAAAGGCGGTAAAAAGTGCTGGCAGACACGCAAACGCAGATCACGCAGATCGAGGTACGATAGCTGCACTTTATTTGATCATTGCTGCTCAACAGTAGCTCTTATGCCCCTCCTATGCCCCTCACACAAAGCGCGTGCTGTTGCAGGCTGGCCGAGCTCGAACATGCGTTCGAGGAACTGCAGCGTCGGGAATGGGTCACGCGACTCGATTACGATAAAAATGGCTATGACAAAACGAGACTAACAAGTGGGTTAGTCTCGTTTTGTTTGATGAAACTTACTTTATATGTGCCTGCAGGAGGAGAACGACGAGAACGAGCTGCCTAGTCTCCTGGAGCAGGTGCAGTCGGCGGAGGCGGGGCGGTACGCGCTGCAGCGGCTGGCGGCGCAGGCGCTGGCGCACGCGCACGACGCCGCGCGCAGCCGCAGCCTGCTCGCCGTCACCACCGCGCAGCTCAAGGAGGTACACAAGCAGTCACGGTTATATCTAGCATATAAACGATACACTTGATGTCTATTTTGGTGTAATGGTCAAGATGTTGCCTATTACGCAAGAGGTCCCGGGTTCGATCCCCGCACAGGACAAACATTTGTGTGCATGAACATGTCTGTTTGTCCTGATCTGGGTGTTATATGTATCTATCCCAACTAATATTATAAATGCGAAAGTAACTCTGTCTGTCTGTCTGTCTGTTACGCTTTCCCGCTTAAACCTCGCAACCGATTTTGATGAAATTTGGTACAGGCAATCTTTAGACCCTGAGACAGAATATAGGCTACTTTTTATTTCGAAAAAAAGAAATCCACGCGGACGGAGTCGCGGGCGGCCGCTAGTTTAAGTATATTTGTAATACCACTGTTGATTCTGATGTCTGTAACACAAGTGCTTAAGCTACTTAACACGGGGTCAGATCAATGTATGTGATGTTGTGAAATATTTATTTATTTATTATTATTTTATTATCTATTAAACATGCCTCGAATATCAGAGCGCCCACAGAATACTATCAACTCAATTGCAAAATTTGTTTTTCATTCATTCGTAGAATTGAAATATTCTCCGAATAATAAACGTAAAATAAAAATACATCAAGTTATCAAAACAGTCCGTCATTAATAAAAAAAGCGTGTGTTAATTTTCTTGCAACTAGCGTTACGAACCGTAACTAATAGAATGAAAGAGCCAGATAGCACATTATATTTAAGCGAATGGTTCTGAGCCTTATAAGAACTTCGTCGAGGTACAACGGTCAATTTGTTTGCTTGTTCATTTCTTTTGTAATAAACAAAATTGTTGGTACTTGTGCGCAGCTGGAGGAGAGTTCGGAGCGCGCGGCCAGCGCCCTGCGCGCGTGCGGCGAGCCAGCGCTGCAGCCCTGGGCCGCGCCGCACGCCCTGCACGCCCTACTAGCGCACGTGTCGCCCGGCTCCACCACGCGCGCCGTCTCGCCCAGCGACGCGCCCGACCACAACCGCAACCCCGCGCTCGCGCACGTCTCCTCCGGCACGTCTACTAGACCGGTGTCGCCCGCTGACAGGTGTGTACAAGCTTACTTGTCTTGCACGAGCCCGCGCTGCAGCCCTGGGCCGCGCTTGATAGCTGTAGATAAATAAAAACACGAGATTTATTAATAAATAAAATCATTATTGCGTTTTTATTTTAGTATGCTGGAATCACACCGGCTGCATACAAACGGCGTGCGCGAGGTGGCAACGGCGCCCGCGTCACCGCCCGATGACAACTTCAACTCGCCGTTCCAAAGAAACACGTAAGTGCAAAGGTCTCGTGCCGCTCCCACTACCTATCATTCCACTTCAATTTTCTGCTTATATTTTATTCACCGGCAATTCTGCCCTCAGTTTCCTTTGGAGATGTCTTATATGGAATTTATGTTGCGCACGTCACGAACTTTTCAGTAAATTAATTTCATTTAACTTTGATTCAATTTTCATTTTTTTTTTTTTATTATTTTATCCTGGACTGAAATTTACTAAGCAACCCATATGCAATATAATCATTGACATGTAAAATTATGTATAAAATATGTCTCATCCATTAAGCATCTCGATGAATCCTCCTAAGGCGGAAGATGATAATGAAATCATATTTTTCTCAATCTCTTTAAAACATCTTTCAAATGGTAAATAGCCTAACGAGGTGACTATGATGAGAAACTCCCTATCTAAAATAGGCTTACGTTCAGCAGCAGCGAAGTATCAATGCTAACGTGTTTACTATGTTGGCAGTGGTAGGCGTGGCTCAGTGCGCCTGCGCGACCTGGGCGTGTACGGGCGCGAGGAGGCGGACAGCGACGCCATGACGCAGTCGCTGGTGGAGGCCGCGCCGCCGCGCCCCGCGCCGCTCAGCCGCGTGCCCAGCGCGCCAGGCAGCCTTAGGTACGGCTCTTATGTTAGGCGTATAAGCGCTATTATTGAACAGTAAGAGTTTACAGTGTAGAGCGACTGAAAGTTCAGTTGCTCATGTGATATGACTGAAAGAAAAAAAAAATATAAAATTTCAATGCACAATGTGACTTTAAAAATGATTGGACAATCAACCAAAAATCAGCATCAAATAAAAAAACAAACTTATATTGGGCCGTCAAGAACGTAGTACAAAGTTCCAATACGGTTTCTACAATAGGGTATTTTACACCATGTAAGAAAAAATATAAAAATGCATTTATGTGATAGATTTTGGACAAAATAAATAAAAAACGTTGATATTTCACCAAAATCAAATGTGTAAATTTAATAATTCAATTTTAAAGATCGACATTTTTAATCTGTTTTTAATGTGTCAAAAACAGCAGACGCCATTTTAGACTCCGATATGACGTCACTCCGATATTCAGTCAAATACTTTATGACTAATGTTAGTACGTTTTGTTAACTATTTCACTAACCGAGTGACGTCTCGCGAAGAAACGTCATGGCGGCTAGCGTTTTCGCACGTCAATGTCAAGTCCTAATTTTAAACATAAATTTAGACCGTTTATCGGTATTTAAAAATCAAAATAAAATATTTGGTAGTACATTACGGCACAAAGATTGATTTTAAGCAGTTTTCAAAAATTGGTGTAATACCCTATTCCCGTCCCGTATCTTATTGTTTTGAATGATCACAGAAGCGGTGTTTTTAAGAAACAACTGAGGTTAAATAAAATTGGTTGACATTTTTGCACTTGTTTATCTTTCAACCTTGCTTTACCCTTTGCTTCCACCAGAGGGTTAAGCCCAGCGAGCGGCGCGATGTCGCCGGTGTCACCTCGGCGCGTGATGGAGTCGCCGCGCCTGCCGCGCCGGTACATTCCTGCTCCGCAGCCGGTGCCCAAACCAGCCTCATTGTACGTATAAATTGCTACTTATACCTACAAAAACCACTACATACACATAATTTATACATACCTGGTACACTAAGCAGATTCCTTGAAAACAAGAAACTGGATTCCACAAAAGTATCCAGTTAATGGCTGCCAAATACGGACCTGGATATATAGCATGGAAAACATTACTTTTTCCACCTATAGATAGTCTTATTTGTTCTAGATGCCTTACAATTAGTCAGTTATAGAAACTTACAGCTATTGTTAAGAATAATATGATTGTGTAGCTACTATTGCATGGTAGATTAAATACAGACAATCACTTTTCTTCACACAAAACCAGAAGAATCTTATGCAATCACGATCAAGATATGTAGATAGACGAGATTATAAATTCTGTGACTCATCCGACTCGAAGGACCAAATCTTTCGAATATATCTTCTGCCTATTATTGTTAACTGGTCTGGTTCTACGCATATTTTGATCGTTGTCTCATAACATTTCTCTGTCTGTTATCTTCCCTCCCCTTCCACCGCGAACTCGCTCCCACCGTATCTGCATGGTACACAGCTTGGGTATATGTTCTAGAGTAGTTGGTTAGATGGTATGTAGTATGGTTGAACAAAAATGTAGTTTACAATAACTCGTTTATGACTAACTTCAGTAACTAAATCGAAATCAATTTTACTAACTTCAAAGTTGTTAAGGGGAACCTAACTTTAATGAGTTAGCATGGACGAGTTTTTGTTAAGGATACTCATAAAGTTGCAAGCTCGATTTGAATCAATCTGCAAGCAACTTTATGCAGTAATCTGTAGATATATGGCTCAATTTAGATTGCTGGGAGATACATACATACCTTGGTCTTAATTGTCACGTTTTTCTGTTTGTATTATTTGTAGAATTGCATGCACGTCATTAGATACCTACACTACATTCTGTGGTATTGTCTTATTCACTATGTTCGCACATGCAATCAATGTTACACGTGGCAATACTGGACCTTGTGAGCTAACCGGTTCTTGGACAGCATGTTGTATACAATTAAAATTCCATTCAATAAGTTATTGAAGACAACATTTTGTCACAATTTAAACGTGACTGTCAAGAAAATAAATAATAAATTCAAAATTGGTCCCAACTATGATCCACATTGTCTGGTTCCCCTTGTAAGGGTTCGTTGTAATTACCAGGCTGGTCAATTCAAGATTACAGGGCTCCGAGGCAATGGCCGAGGATGCAACCGGGAGAGGCGCTAGGATGATGATAAGTTATGCTAAATTAATGATCGTTTGAACATCAATAATAAAAACTTGCGGCATATACGATCAACCAATCAAAGAAAACTACTCCGCGTAACGCTTTCTATACAAAGGCTGTCCAAGTCCCCGGGCTTACTTCCTGGTATGTAAGTGGGCGTGGCCTGTGCGAGTGGGAGCGGGCGCGGGGGCGGGGTTTGCGGCGGCTGACCGTGCCGTTGCTTGCAGCCTGCTGACCGACCTGTCCATAGTCGAGGACTGAAGCGAGCCGCTGCGACGACGCCGACGACGTGTAGTTAGGCGTACGCTGTCTGAAGTAGGGTTGAAGACGTAGATGAGCAGGTTTCTATTTGGTGATTGTTGAGATAGGTATATAATTCAAGTTTGAAAAGAGAAAATAATTTATCGATTGATTTTCCGAAAAATATTTAGTTCGAATAATCTTGCTTTGAATGTTTTATTATGTTATAAATATATTAGAAAATCATCATAAGTAAGTACACAATAAGATTCTTAATTTTAAAACGAACTTAACAAATTTTAAACTTTTAGAAGTATAAAAGGAATGGGTGTGACACCATGTAAATTAGCAAATATGAATTTTTCTTTGAAAATAATCTATCAAGTATAAATCTGCTCTCACGCCGGCCTGAATTCTGAAGATGGAATGCTGCTACGCAATTTGTCATCGTGACGTTCGATTGGGATTAAACAGCCTCATTGCTTGACTTTTGCCAAAATATCTACGTTTATTATAAAGATCTGCGTATACCGTCAATAGATTGATGGAAACTCTAAAGTTTAATATATTTTATAAGATTTTTTCACCAAAGTAAATATAATTATTGTTTTGATACAATTTATAATTAGACATTTTTTACTTTGGTGTACTTATTGGGGAGCCGGGGAGGATTGTAAATGTGACCTCAGCTGTTGTATTTAATTGTAATTTACGTTAATTAAACTAATCACTAATCAACCAAAGGCAGCTTGTAGTTAAGCGCGGATCTATTTCTAATAAGTTGCATGATATTGTTTTTACCTCCTGACACGAAATATTTTGTTGATTTCTTTCTAAAACTACTTTAAACTTCTTCTTTAATTTTAAATATATATTTTCCAGTCTTTCCGCTAAGAGTGAAGTAGAGCACTTTTTTAATCTCTCATGCTATGGAACTATGTCCATAATTTACTTTTGATGAACTACACTACTAATGTTTGCAAATTTATTTTGTACAAAACTTAGGGTCTTCAGAAAGCACTGTGTCTTTCACTCCTAGATCCGACATTATATTAATTTAACCAAGTGCATTAGTACGCTTGCTGTAAGTTGGTAATTAGTCGTAACGTGGTCACAATGTACCGTTGTAAGAGTTGTAAGTAATGTACTCGTAGGCTAGTAATAAACGCTGTGGAGTAAGCTTGTGTTTGTCTGCGCAGGCGCCGCATGCCGCCAGCGCTCTCTGTGTTTACCGCATGGACTTGCAACATGTGTGTTATTATTATAAATTAACTAACTGTTTCGGACCGGTTTCGTCATGGAATGAGTCGCTTTAAAGTTTTATTATTTATTTATTTTTTATTTATTTATTTATTGATTTACCAACATTTGTTTACACTAATACACAGATACACAACTAGTTCACGAAAGTTTTAGATTAAGTATAACAAATAATTAAAGGTAAATACATCGTGCTTAATAAACATACTAAAATGCTATTTACAGTTGCTGATACAAATCAGTGAATGGTCAGTGGCACAATTAAATTTAACATTTAGCATACATAATAAAAAATTAAAAAAAGATACAATTTAAAAAAAAAGATACAACAATAAGTAAGGACTTTGACAATATTATTATCGCTGCTCCTTAAGGAGCCGAGTGATTATAGATCGGAGCTTGTTGGGCGAGTCAGTATGGATATCCAAAAAGTCGCTGTAGTGGTTCACTAACTTACTAAGCCTTGCAATAGGAGAGTTCGATCCAAACTTTGTTCTTCGTAAGGGTGGAGTAAGCGGTGTTACTTTGTTACGGGGAAGCCTAGTGGGAACCCGCAGTTTAAATTTTCTCAATAATGACGGGCAGTCGATTTTATTGTTAAAAATACTTGATACAAAGCATAAGTCAGCTACTGTTCTTCTTTCGTCCAAAGACAGCATATTGAAATGAAAGAGTTGCTTTTTGTACGATGATAACTTATTTTTGGAGATACCACTGGAATAGACGAGATGCCGCAAAAATCTTTTTTGCAAGCGTTCCAGCTTTAAAGAGTGCGTAGCATAGTGCGGTCTCCATACGACTGAGCAATAATCCAGTATACTGCGTACCAGGCTGTAGTACAGGACTTTTTTAGTTTGGCTACCAAATCCTTTAGTATTTCTGATTACGAAACCCAACATTCTTGAAGCTCGGTTAGCAATATTTTCCATGTGCGGGACAAAAGTCAGTTTCCTATCGAAAATCACCCCTAAATCCCGTGTCTGATCCAGTTCAGTTATAACTGTCTGGCCTATACGGTAGTCATGATTAACAACTTTCTTCCCTCGCACGTACCGCACAACGAAACATTTTTTTGCATTTAGTTCCATTTTATTAATTGAACACCACTTGGTAAGATCATCTATGTCACTCTGAAGCTTTACAGAATCCCCCAAAGAGTCGATTATCCTACATAACTTAAGATCATCGGCATACTTAAGTGTGGTAGAAAATCTCATAATGGCCGGTATGTCATTCACAAAGATATTGAACAGCACTGGACCCAAATGTGATCCTTGTGGTACACCCGATGTTATATTCTGCTCACTAGATTTGAATCCATTCACAACTACATAAAAACTTCGCCTATCCAAGTAGGACTCTATCCAGCTCAAAAGTGCACCTGATACACCATAGGCATACAATTTCTTCAGCAATATACTATTGCTTACTCGATCAAAAGCCTTGCTGAAGTCTGTGTACACTATATCTACTTGTCTTTGAGCATCCAGGGCATCAAACAAGAATTCAGAAATGCTAACTAAATTCGTGCTCGTCGATCTCGCCTGGACAAAGCCATGCTGTTCAGTACTAATTATTTGCCTGAAGTGATTCCGGATGTACGGGCAGACAAGAGATTCTAAGATTTTAGCAAATGTGGACAATATAGATATAGGCCTATAATTACTTGTTAAGTCTTCACTACCCGACTTATATACTGGTACTAGCTTCCCTATTTTCCACTCATCGGGGAAAATTCCTGTACTCAGAGACTTATTGTAAATGATCAAAAGTGGCGTTACGTTATTAGATTGATATTTGACACAGATATTAATCTGTTTACTTATGTTCCAAAACAAAATTAAGGCACTTATACAGAGGTGGCGAACGGCCCTTATTATTATTTTAAGAGCTATTGAACAATTACATCATTTAAAACAATAGATAATGTGATCATACATAATTTTGTTCTATGTAGGAAAAGATATAAAGAAAATATTTTAAGATTTGCAACAGATATATGCTTTTAAAAGCGACATACTATTTTATTTAGGATTAAGATGTGTCGAAAGCGATGTAATTGTTCATTAGCAATAACACATAAAACACCGAAGAGATAAATAACAATAAGAAGAAAAGAACAAAAAAAAATAAGTAATTATAGTCTTATTTTAAAAGACTTACTGAGTTATCCTTGCCAATCAGTTAACTGGGAAAAAATAAACGAATTTATTACAATTTAGATTTTGATTCCCAAAATTAAAATTGTTTTAATTTATAGTTTACGGATAAATTTTTAATTTTTGCAAATGAAGTAATTAGGCAGTAGTTGCTTCCACACAGTGATGTAAGTAAATTATTTGATTTTATCGTGTTGTCCATTTCGCCCAACACCCGCATGTTATCACTACATCAAACAATTGCTAACTGTCTTAATGTGGTGGATAATATTTTGTTTGTGTGTTGCTTCTTGACGCAATCAACTGTTCATTTTCACATTTATCGACATTCACGTCAATCAAAAGTATCAGAAAAAAATATACCAGAAAATATACTGTTATAAACTGATATTTTAAAATATTTAATATTTTTATGTAAGTAACTATGTTTTGGTCAAAAATATATCCGTTTTGAGTACTTAATAACATTTCCCAAAATTAATAATACGTATTACATCAACATGTGAAACCTACATTACTAATAATTCGTCTACATAAATTATACATATCTAAATCATGAAATAAATTGGTCATAAGTTATTCAAGGTTACCAGATTAATATAATTTATATTATTTTAAAGACACCCGTCGTCATTGGGATTGAGTGATGCAAGCATAGCATGTAGCATAAATATTTGTGATGTTTGGCTTCTATGAGCAATGTTGTTGAGAATGTACCTTCATTGTAATTCGTGTTGCTTATTCCCACTGGCAACGTGTGTCTTGCCACACCATCGAGCAATTTTCCTAAGACACGATCTGACCCATCAACATTGGCTGTAACAATAACCAAAATGATCCTACTTATGTGTGCAATGCCCACCACAGGCATTTCATGTCAGTAACGACTGTTCCATTCATTGTCATTCATGATACCTAATTGACATTTACTAATTTGTTGGAATAGATCAGAATATTGGAAGTGCAGGCCACGTTGAAAACAAGTGAAATTATCGCGGCTTTTCTGATACCGTAACTGGTTATTGGAGACGTTTTGAACCACTTCTTCATTGCAAATTACAAGACTTCAGCGTGTTATAAGATTTATTGTGTCAGTAAAGTTTTGAATTTATACTTTCAAAGCTTAATTCCAATGTACATACAATGCAATACAAATTGCTATAATTGGGTATTTGACTGCATACGAAATAAATTATGACATTCTAACATTAAAGACGAAATCAAAAATTAAGCACAACTTTTAATCCCACAGCTACTATTGAGCTTTTAACAAATTATTACAGCTAATTGAAATTAAAAGAGTATTGATTTGACACTACAGAAATGTGACGTCACAAATCAATATTTCATACATTTTTTCCTACAAGGTTACGTTTTTGACATTTAAAAAAAGTAGTTGATTTGACCTGCCAGTCAAATACCGTATTTAGCAAGTTCATATCGTAGCATTCATATCAAAAGCAACGTGGCCCGCACTTCCCCGTCTCTAAACTTGCTCGATGGTGCCCGCGGCGGCATGGCCGAGCGCGCCGTTGCCATGGTAACGCCTGACCACGTGACGCAGGGACAGCGGCGCGTGCACGCCGCCCGCGTCGCCGGGCGCCACGCGGCGCGCGCGCGACGACGACGTGTTCCTGCGGCTGGCCGGCGCGCAGCACGACAACTCGCCGCAGGGCGTCGTGCGGGAGGTGCCCTTCAAGGTATACTAACGTTCTTTTGTCTTTTTTTATTTCTTTTGATTTGAGTCCCTCTAAAAACGCAGGATATGGTGCGGGCAGAATTTGTCAAGATCAGAGGTAAAATATAAACTTTACGCACGATTTACTAACATACATTTCCAGTAGTTTATTGCATTAATGCAATCGTGAATCGTACTTACTGTTATGGGTGTGGTATAAAAGCTCGTTAGAAATTGATGGTAAAATGAAAAAAATACATATGTATCTCTAAATAAGCCCAGCCAGCCAATACAAAAATGAAATAGATTTTTTTTTTTTTTTCAAAAAACTTAACTTTCACTTTCAACCTATCTAAACTGTAACTTCAACAATATGTAACAACTCCGTCGTCGTCTTTTACTTGCAGAGCCGCCTGAGCGGGCCGGGAACGTTGGGCGCGGGCGGCGGCGGGGGCGGGCAGACGGGCGCGTCGTGGGTGCAGTGCACGCACGTGTGCGAGGGCCACGCCGGCGCCGCACTAGCGCTGGCTGCAACGCCGCATCTGCTCTACAGCGGAGGTGTCGGTGGGTAACATGTCATTTTACTCTAAAAATTAGACTTATGTTTGCAAGACAGAAGAACGTCACAATCCATATCATGAATTTTGCTTACAATATCATTTCGAACAATAAGCATGGCCCTCATGAAAGAATTTGGGTGTCACAAATGTCATGGACATATGTACACAACTAATGAAATCTTTCAAAGCTTTCTATTGTTTATGTCATTAATGTACTTGATTGCTGCATCTCGCGTCGGCACAGTTTAATGGGTCTATTGTCTTTTTCTCGGTTCTTGCCTAGTGTTGCGACTTTGTAACGCCTCCGAGGATTTTTCCGGATCAGATATTGACTAATAGTTGTACCTATCGTTTTTAGACCGCACTGTGCGCGGCTGGGACTTGTCCGGCGGCGCGGAGGCGTGGCGCGGCTGGTGCGGCGGGTCGGTGAGCGCGCTGGCGGCGGCGGGCGACGCGCGCCTCGTGCTCGCCGCCGCGGGCGCCGCCGTGCGTCTGTTCGACACGCGCTCGCGGACGCCGGTGTCCACGCTCTGGTACGTGCTCGCGTGTAGTGACGCATGTCCGGCGGCGCGGAGGCGTGGCGCGGCTGGTGCGGCGGGTCGGTGAGCGCGCTGGCGGCGGCGGGCGACGCGCGCCTCGTGCTCGCCGCCGCCGGCGCCGCCGTGCGTCTGTTCGACACGCGCTCGCGGACGCCGGTGTCCACGCTCTGGTACGTGCTCCGAGTAGCTGACGCATGTCCGGCGGCGCGGAGGCGTGGCGCGGCTGGTGCGGCGGGTCGGTGAGCGCGCTGGCGGCGGCGGGCGACGCGCGCCTCGTGCTCGCCGCCGCCGGCGCCGCCGTGCGTCTGTTCGACACGCGCTCGCGGACGCCGGTGTCCACGCTCTGGTACGTGCTCCGAGTAGCTGACGCATGTCCGGCGGCGCGGAGGCGTGGCGCGGCTGGTGCGGCGGGTCGGTGAGCGCGCTGGCGGCGGCGGGCGACGCGCGCCTCGTGCTCGCCGCCGCCGGCGCCGCCGTGCGTCTGTTCGACACGCGCTCGCGGACGCCGGTGTCGACGCTCTGGTACGTGCCCGCGTGTAGCTGACGCATGTCCGGCGGCGCGGAGGCGTGGCGCGGCTGGTGCGGCGGGTCGGTGAGCGCGCTGGCGGCGGCGGGCGACGCGCGCCTCGTGCTCGCCGCCGCCGGCGCCGCCGTGCGTCTGTTCGACACGCGCTCGCGGACGCCGGTGTCGACGCTCTGGTACGTGCCCGCGTGTAGCTGACGCATGTCCGGCGGCGCGGAGGCGTGGCGCGGCTGGTGCGGCGGGTCGGTGAGCGCGCTGGCGGCGGCGGGCGACGCGCGCCTCGTGCTCGCCGCCGCCGGCGCCGCCGTGCGTCTGTTCGACACGCGCTCGCGGACGCCGGTGTCGACGCTCTGGTACGTGCTCGCGTGTAGCTGACGCATGTCCGGCGGCGCAGAGGCGTGGCGCGGCGGTGTTTTTTACCAAATGATTAATGAAAATACATGACATCTGTATTCGTAGAAATTGTGTTACAGCTTACTTTTCCTAAACTATTCATGTGTTAGAGCATGTGCTTCAATTTTGCATTTCCGACGTATTTTAAGGGAAAATCTTAAAATGTAGTGTTATAATAAATGGCCAGAGAGTCCTATTAAATCACAATGAACGACTTTTTCAGTTCTTCCGTTGTATGTTCAGGTCCAGCGGCGCCAGCGGCGCGTGCCCGTCGGTGCGCGGCGTGGGCGAGGTGGCGGTGACGGCGCTGGCGCTGGCGCCGCCGCACCGCCTCTACACCGCCGCCGGCGACAAGCTGCGCCTCTGGGACTTGCGCACGTACGTACCGCCTGCATACACTAGTCACAGGCTACTTCCTAAAACCTCAATTACATTTTTAAAGAAGTGCCACGCGGTTTTTCTTCCTATTGTGGGACTATCCTACAATGACAGATAATTTGTAGGCTGGTCTCAAAACATAAATTAAAAATAACTATCAATTCGCCTTTTATGATGTTCAAATTACTGTAATGATTTCCGGACAAAAAATGAGTAAATACTTTTGCCACACAAAATTAGCTCTTATGCCTATAGCTTAAGCATAAGAAAAAGCGTAAAACGTTTCGTCTGACGTGGTATTTGATGTGGTGTCAGGATGGAGTGCGTGTGCAAGGTGTGGACGGGTCACGCGGCGGCGGTGATGTGCGTGGCGCTGGGGCGCGCGCGCGGCGGGGACGTGCTCGCCACCGGCTCCAAGGACCACTACGTGCGCACGCTCGACATGCAGCCGCAGGACACCGGTACGTAACAATTTCACTGGCGATGCGACCATAGGTGGAATTCAGTACGCGCAAATGTCATAATCTCACGGTTGTATCAATGGTGTCAGTACAAAATTAGTACTAAATTCCTACTGTCAACGATGATACAACCGTGAGATTATGAGGTATGACATTTGAGCTTAGTGAATCGCCCCCCATTACTTAAATTGTATGGACACAATTTTAGTGTTAATGTTTTTAATTAATATCTGTTGTAGATATAGCTGCTAACCTATTTTATGAAATTGTGTGTTTTCAGTATGATAAATCGATTCAAATCTTGTTTAAGAGAAAGTGTTCCCTATTAATTTAGAATAGAAGATTACATTACATAAGTTAAACAAAATTGGAATTGAAGTAGTTTCAATAAAATGTAAAAGATCGTCTAGTGTCCGTTTAGTGCCAGTATAATATAGTTTTATCCCCATTTGTTCCTATGGGTGTCGTAAGACGCGATTCGGTGGAAATTTTTACATGTTTCATCATTATCTACCTCGCCGGCCCAACGTAGTGACTGTCGGCATAACTTCCACTATTGGAGTATTTATGTTCAATAATGGATTGCTACAGTCCTCATGTGATAAAATTTTCACATTGTATGTGTTGTTGCAGGCGGATGGGAGGCGAGCAACCGTCGCCTGCTGGAGCCGCCGCACTACGACGGCGTGCAGGCACTCGCGCTGCGCGGCGACGCGCTGTACTCCGCCTCGCGCGACACCAGCCTCAAGCGCTGGGACCTCGCCGACAACACGCTCACGCACGTACGTCTACTATAACTCGTACATGAGTACTTTATTATAGATTTGCAATAACCGAAGAAATTATTACGCTTCATAAAATATGTGGGTCCGTTTTTATTTTTCATTTAAAAAATTAGTTACATCGGATGGTATTTATTTTTAGTATTTACGTTGTTTTCCTATTAGCGCATTGTCATAATAGTTTCCGGTAATATTCGACACAAGTCTAGTCGTAACCTATACAGGGTGGAATCTTGAAATGGGTTTTGTTGGGCAGGAACATTAACCATTACAGTTACAAGAAAACGTCGTTAGGCAACCATCCCTAACTTTTTGAGATATTATGATCTACATTCACCGATTTTGGAAAAAAGTTACAGTCAGCAAAAAAAGTGCTGAAACTGGCAAATTTTTTTTTTCATGCCAATCGATCCTGTTTCATGTAAGGATCAAATGACTCTATGGGACCATTTGAGGTTTGAGTACTAGAAAAGTCAGAAATTGCAAAAAACGTTTCCCATACATTTTGTACTAAAAATTCCAAAAAATTTTTTTCGTGCCATTCGATCCTGTTTCATGTATGAATCAATACTTTGTATCAGACCATTTTAGGTTTGACTACTAGAAATGTGAGAAATAGGTTTCGAAAATTTTCAGTACCAAATGTATGGGAATAGTATTTTTTGCGATTTTTGCCATTTCCAGTACTCAAACCTTAAATGGTCTGATACAAAGTTTTGATTCATACATGAAACAGGATCGAATGGCACGAAAAATTTTTTTTGGAATTTTTAGTACAAAATGTATGGGAAAAGTTTTTTGCGTTTTCTGACATTTCTAGTACTCAAACCTCAAATGGTCCCATAGAGTCATTTGATCCTTACAAGAAATAGGATCGATTGGCATGAAAAAAAAAATTTGCCAGTTTCAGCACTTTTTTTTGCTGACTGTAACTTTTTTCCAAAATCGGTGAATGTAGGTCATAATATCTCAAAAAGTTAGGGATGGTTGCCTAAAGACGTTTTCTTGTAACTGTAACGGTTAATGTACCTGCCTAACAAAACCCATTTCAAGATTCCACCCTGTATACTGAACTACATCAAGTGTTTGTCGTATCCCAGAGCGTGATGAACGCGCACAAGGGCTGGGTGACGGGCGTGGTGGTGCTGGGCAACGCGGAGAACGACGCAGACAGCAGCGTGGTGTCGTGCGGGCGCGACGGCGTGCTGCGCGCCTGGAGCGGCTCCCTGCGCCCCGCCCGCGCGCCCGCGCCGCTGCCCGACGCGCCGCACGCCCTGCGCGCGCATCCCGACACCGGCGCGCGCCTGCTCTACACCGCCGGCAAGTATGTACAGACACACTGCGCCCGCGCCGCTGCCCGACGCGCCGCACGCCCTGCGCGCGCATCCCGACACCGGCGCGCGCCTGCTCTACACCGCCGGCAAGTATGTACAGACACACTGCGCCCGCGCCGCTGCCCGACGCGCCGCACGCCCTGCGCGCGCATCCCGACACCGGCGCGCGCCTGCTCTACACCGCCGGCAAGTATGTACAGACACACTGCGCCCGCGCCGCTGCCCGACGCGCCGCACGCCCTGCGCGCGCATCCCGACACCGGCGCGCGCCTGCTCTACACCGCCGGCAAGTATGTACAGACACACTGCGCCCGCGCCGCTGCCCGACGCGCCGCACGCCCTGCGCGCGCATCCCGACACCGGCGCGCGCCTGCTCTACACCGCCGGCAAGTATGTACAGACACACTGCGCCCGCGCCGCTGCCCGACGCGCCGCACGCCCTGCGCGCGCATCCCGACACCGGCGCGCGCCTGCTCTACACCGCCGGCAAGTATGTACAGACACACTGCGCCCGCGCCGCTGCCCGACGCGCCGCACGCCCTGCGCGCGCATCCCGACACCGGCGCGCGCCTGCTCTACACCGCCGGCAAGTATGTACAGACACACTGCGCCCGCGCCGCTGCCCGACGCGCCGCACGCCCTGCGCGCGCATCCCGACACCGGCGCGCGCCTGCTCTACACCGCCGGCAAGTATGTACAGACACACTGCGCCCGCGCCGCTGCCCGACGCGCCGCACGCCCTGCGCGCGCATCCCGACACCGGCGCGCGCCTGCTCTACACCGCCGGCAAGTATGTACAGACACACTGCGCCCGCGCCGCTGCCCGACGCGCCGCACGCCCTGCGCGCGCATCCCGACACCGGCGCGCGCCTGCTCTACACCGCCGGCAAGTATGTACAGACACACTGCGCCCGCGCCGCTGCCCGACGCGCCGCACGCCCTGCGCGCGCATCCCGACACCGGCGCGCGCCTGCTCTACACCGCCGGCAAGTATGTACAGACACACAGCGCGCGTGTGCCACTACACGGGGGAACGGGCCTTCCTTCGGGATCGAGCGATCCTCCTTGTAACTAGTGATGGGACGGATCGTTAAAACTGTAGATCTACGGATACGAATTTCTGGAACATAACTAGTTGTAACACATAAGGAGGATTAGAAATGTTTGATTATTTTCTTTTCTGGTCCGATCACATAACGTACCTGAGTCTGATTGGACTGAGAAGTCACAGAACGCTCTTGGTGTGTTTTGAGACTTATCTAAAGCTTTTGACTGTGTTGATCATCGACCACTCATTCTCAAGCTCCAACACTATGGAATTAATGGAGCGTCACTAGAACTAATTCAATCATATCTTGACTCTACGTTACAAACGGTTGATGTCAATGGTATCTTATTATCGGGGTCCCATGTGAAGATAGGAGAACCTCAAGGATCGATCCTAGGACCATTCTTGTTCCTTATTTTATGGTCAATTTTTTGGCAAAATTGGAAACCGATACCGATAATTCTAGGCGTTTCAGAGATATTTGGAGTTTTTAAATGTTTAAGCCATAATCTTTAGCAGATCTTTGTGTTAATAGTTTTCTAACTTAAAATAACTATAGTAACCTTCTTAACAGTGCAACTATAAAATGTGTTTGTTTTCTCTAATGATACGACCTACAATTTACTATTTTCACTTAGTCTCCGATCAAACTTACTTGGACCTATATTATCAATACCATCATAGGGATCTTGAAACATATAGAAGAGCATCATTAATATCCACTAGTAAAATGCAATATGGTCAAAAGAGAGGTGTTGTGAGTGTGTAAGCTAAGCTGTGAGTGTGTTGCAGCGGCGGGGAGGTGCGCGCGTGGCGGCTGAGCGGCGAGCCCTGACCAGGTCGGCCTCACCGCCTCTATACACCCACTTACCCTCTCCCACCGCCTTTCCTGGCAGCCTTAGATGAGCCTCTCAATCATGAAATTAATCTTAATGACAGATATTAGCAATTAATTTTTAAACTAAAAATTAAGAACGATTCCTGGTTGTAAAAACTGGCTATTTCTATCAACCAATCAGAAAAAAGAAAAAGATCAGTAATACATACAACTAACACAATTCCATTCTTGTTAAAGAATAATCTACTGAGATTTTTAAAAATAATATTTACTGAGATTTATTAAAGAAAATATTTAAGGTGAAGTTTAATTAGTCTCCAATATGAAAAAAGAAAAAGAGGCTTATCTTATTTTGTATCATTGCCGCTAGCGCCCTCTACAAACACCAGCCTTCCCGACTGCCACGCAAACAGACTTATATGTCAGCCTAAATTTAGCTTTTTGTACCATAATGATTTTCATTCAATAATTGAAGAAAATGGTGCATTGGTATTTTTCTTCTTAGTTAGTGACCATTACTATGAGTGCTTTTTCTCATCCCCATAACGCGCCAGGTAATACAATAACAGCTTTGTACGCAATGCCATCAGTTTCTTACAAGATTTTTTTATGATATTTGGTGTATGTATGATGTCCTGCGTGCCCCAGCTTGCCGCACGCGTCGCCGCCGCTTCTGTCGGCCCATTACAGATTATAACTTTACTAATCCTAGCCTTATCCACAAAGCACAAGTTGATTTTCCTGTGACTGTGCTTCACCTCCCGTGCTCTCGTGCGTAGCTCATGGTCATCTTCAAACTAACCTCCTCAAGTAGGAACCGACTAACTAGCTTTCCGTGTAGTTTCTGATGTTTTTTCTTCATCTATACGCTTTATCTGTCGTTCGTAGATATTGGTATTTATTAACACCTGTACAATTGTACATTTGCCACAAAGAAACCTGCGAAGAAGGCTCACGTCGGAACTCATCAGTCATTCTCATCCAGCTTTCGATGAAACTATTTAAAATAGATCGAGATGTGACGTCGTAATACTGCCACGATGCACCTCATCCTCGCTCGCGGATGTTTATCACCCCGCCAAATCACAGTAAAAGTAGGCACGAACTGTTAAATGATCGACCGCGTCTAATCGAATGTATTACGTACGTTTCAGCGACGGACGCGTTAGATGCTGGCGAGTAAGGCTCGCCAGGTGACCTCCGGCAGACGAGCGCCCCGAGACCCCCCCGGCGCGAGGTGGGGCCCCCGGGCCGCGCCCCCCGCCGCCGCCGCGCCCGCGCCGCGCCTGGAGGTGACCCGCGCCCGCGCACCCGGCGCGCCCGCCCGCTGCCGGCGGAGAGCGCGCCGCCTCCGCCCCGGACCTGCGCTGCATCGAAGGCTCCGCTCCCGATTTCGATTTTTGTCGGGAGATGCGCGATCGACCTATCTAAATATTAATCGATCGACTGATCGTCCCACCCGGGACTCCGGTGAAGTCCCGAATTTGCTCAAGTCGACGCGATCTCTCGGGGAAAATTTGACATTTGTGTATGATCGTCCCGCGTTCGGGGAGCGGACCCGTCGCCGTCCGTCGCTCGACGTCTCGCGATTGAGCGACGGAAGCTTGCCGGCCTGCTCATTTTGAGTATCGTATTTGCGCTATGGATAAGAAACGTTAGTTATCAATTTCACCTCATGAATCCTAGGCGTTCGGTAGTTGTTGAGGTTCAGCATCCCATTAGGTAGGGTTATTTAGGCCTAAGCGATAGTGAGTTTGAGCGGCCGTCGGTATTTTTAAGACGTAGGTAGGTCCAATCTCACTCAATTATTGTAACCGATTCCACGTATACCGCTAGTTACGCAACCAAGGCCTTCGTACAGATAATAAGATATGTTATCGACCGAGCTATCATTAGTTAGGTACATATATTCTATGTTTACAAATATATAATAAATATGTAGACGATATCGAGTCTGAGTATTAGCTTAGCGGCTTTAGTTCCTGTGATTATTTTGAGAGTACCTAGTAGAGAGATAGAAAGCCAATGCCTTATTGCCAAATTTTGATATGTTACGCACAACAAATGTTTGTTCGCTAAATTGTATATCGAATGGTATGATGCTCCTGTGCGTGGCAGACTGAGTCTTCACTGCTCCGATGTAAGAACAAAGCGAAACAAAAGACAATTTGGTTGAGTTACTGCCCTTAAATAAAATGATATCCATTGTAGCGCTGACAGTATGAAGTTTTCAATGTTTAGATGACTTCTTGACAACCGTACTAAAATCGATATTACACACAAATTATTCATATATCAAATATAGTAAAGTGACGCGAAGTACATAGTATTAATAATTTTATGAATATGGCAATACTATCAGCGCGGCAGTGAATTCTTAACAAAAGACTAGATTTGAACAGAAAATCAATTAGACCAAACTGTGATTAATTGAATTATGTATTATATATTTTTGTACATTCCTGTGCTACGGGTAGATGTAGACGACGTGATCGCATGAATAGATGTTTGTACTGAGAGTAATTACGGTCGAGTTTTATAGAGTCTAAATTTTTAAAATAAATAATACTAATGTCCAAATAATACATTTTAATTATAAGTATAATATTAATAGTAATTGAATTTTAATTAAGCTATGAATTTAATAGATGATTTATATTTCTGTTTTTGGTTTTATATTTTTTGTTATAAATATTTTAATCATTTCAGTATTATATACCTTTTGGAAGGTACAAACCAACAGAATTGGAATTTCGTAAGTATTATTTCTTGGGTACATGTTGTAGTTATTCAGTGATAAGTGTATATTGTTTAGACAGTAGACACTATCATTCTTTACTTACATACAAACTATTGTGAGGCTTACTATTCTGGAAGCTTTATTAATATAACAAAGATTTTATCTATGTTTTTTGTCTCAAAATAGTTTTAAATCTAGCAAATACTTCTTTTAACGAATTATTTGCTTTATTTTTAAATTGTTTTATTAGGAATTAATAACTTAGCAGCTAGTCATGAATGTGTTGGATAACTAGGATATTTGATTTATATTAAATTGAAAAAAATCTGAAAATGCATTGTTTTTCAATATATTCTTATAATTAGTGAGTCGTTTATTCCACATTTTTGGCCAGGTTGCCTTAATCCTAATTATTTTGCTCTCTCACATATAAATAATTTTAATTCCATTATCATATATGGACGCGTCTAGGGTATTCAGTATTTTAAAAATTTTACTTTTTGACCACAGATAAATAAACAAATGCGTTGTGTGTATCCTCTGAGATTAATCGTGTATATGAATTATTTTGTGTGTTGTTTTTAATTATATCATTCGAATTTTATTGTATTTTTACTCTTATAGGCATCTTTTTTACAATGATGATTAACTTCAATGAAATAAAAAATATATAATAATTAATACCTTGAGTTTTATTTACGACTACCAACACGATTATTGTAAAAAGATATTGAAGAATTATGTTGTATCCTGTTGTTAAAAAAATCTCCGTTAGATAATTGTATTCTACCCATATAGACATGATGGTGATGACGAATGATGATGACGATCATGTGCTGATCCAAGACGGCCAAATCCGATTGACTTGTTTCATATCTGCGTATATGAGAGAAATTAATATTAAAAAAATAAAAATAATTTCATAAAACTGTAAATATCTCGAAAACGGTGCGTCCTACGTAAAATCTGACGAAATTTTGGCCCCTTTTAGGTAAACCCCGCTAGATAATGATGATCTATCCGATGGACATGATGATGATGACGAATGATGATGATGATGAAGTCATCCAAAACGGCCAAACATGTTTCATATCTGCCAAATATTAGAAAAATTAATAGGGATTTTTAAAATAAAAATAATTTCATAAAACTGTAAATATCTCGAAAACGGTGCGTCCTACGTAAAATCTGACGAAATTTTGGCCCCCTTATAGGAAAACCCCGCTAGATAATGATGATCTATCCGATGGACATGATGATGATGACGAATGATGATGATGATGAAGTCATCCAAAACGGCCAAACATGTTTCATATCTGCCAAATATTAGAAAATTTAATAGGGATTTTTAAAATAAAAATAATTTCATAAAACTGTAAATATCTCAAAAACGGTGCGTCCTACGTATAATCTGACGAAATTTTGGCCCCCTTTTAGGAAAACCCTGCTAGATAATGATGATCTATCCGATGGACATGATGATGATGACGAATGATGATGATGATGAAGTCATCCAAAACGGCCAAACATGTTTCATATCTGCCAAATATTAGAAAAATTAATAGGGATTTTTAAAATAAAAATAATTTCATAAAACTGTAAATATCTCGAAAACGGTGCGTCCTACGTAAAATCTGACGAAATTTTGGCCCCCTTTTAGAAAAACCCCGCTAGATAATGATGCTCTATCCGATGGACATGATGATGATGACGAATGATGATGATGATGAAGTCATCCAAAACGGCCAAACATGTTTCATATCTGCGAAATATTAGAAAATTTAATAGGGATTTTTAAAATAAAAATAATTTCATAAAACTGTAAATATCTCAAAAACGGTGCGTCCTACGTAAAATCTGACGAAATTTTGGCCCCCTTTTAGGAAAACCCTGCTAGATAATGATGATCTATCCGATGGACATGATGATGATGACGAATGATGATGATGATGATGAAGTCATCCAAAACGGTCAAACATGTTTCAATCTGCCAAATATTAGAAATTAATAGGGACTTGTAAAATAAAAATAATTTCATAAAACTGTAAATATCTCGAAAACGGTGCGTCCTACGTAAAATCTGACGAAATTTTGGCCCCCTTTTAGGAAAACCCCGCTAGATAATGATGATCTATCCGATGGACATGATGATTATGACGAATGATGATGATGATGAAGTCATCCAAAACAGCCAAACATGTTTCGTATCTGCCAAATATTAGAAAAATTAATAGGGATTTTTAAAATAAAAATAATTTCATAAAACTGTAAATATCTCGAAAACGGTGCGTCCTACGTAAAATCTGACGAAATTTTGGCCCCCTTTTAGGGAAACCCCGTTAGATAATGATGATCTATCCGATGGACATGATGATGATGACGAATGATGATGATGATGAAGTCATCCAAAACGGCCAAACATGTCTCATATCTGCCAAATATTAGAAAAATTAATAGGGATTTTTAAAATAAAAATAATTTCATAAAACTGTAAATATCTCGAAAACGGTGCGTCCTACGTAAAATCTGACGAAATTTTGGCCCCCTTTTAGGAAAACCCCGCTAGATAATGATGATCTATCCGATGGACATGATGATGATGACGAATGATGATGATGATGATGAAGTCATCCAAAACGGTCAAACATGTTTCAATCTGCCAAATATTAGAAATTAATAGGGACTTGTAAAATAAAAATAATTTCATAAAACTGTAAATATCTCGAAAACGGTGCGTCCTCGTAAAATCTGACGAAATTTTGGCCCCCTTTTAGGAAAACCCCGCTAGATAATGATGATCTATCCGATGGACATGATGATGATGTCGAATGATGATGATGATGAAGTCATCCAAAACGGCCAAACATGTTTCGTATCTGCCAAATATTAGAAAAATTAATAGGGATTTTTAAAATAAAAATAATTTCATAAAACTGTAAATATCTCGAAAACGGTGCGTCCTACGTAAAATCTGACGAAATTTTGGCCCCCTTTTAGGAAAACCCCGCTAGATAATGATGATCTATCCGATGGACATGATGATGATGACGAATGATGATGATGATGAAGTCATCCAAAACGGCCAAACATGTTTCATATCTGCCAAATATTAGAAAATTTAATAGGGATTTTTAAAATAAAAATAATTTCATAAAACTGTAAATATCTCAAAAACGGTGCGTCCTACGTAAAATCTGACGAAATTTTGGCCCCCTTTTAGGAAAACCCCGCTAGATAATGATGATCTATCCGATGGACATGATGATGATGATGAAGTCATCCAAAACGGCCAAACATGTTTCATATCTGCCAAATATTAGAAAATTTAATAGGGATTTTTAAAATAAAAATAATTTCATAAAACTGTAAATATCTCAAAAACGGTGCGTCCTACGTAAAATCTGACGAAATTTTGGCCCCCTTTTAGGGAAACCCCGCTAGATAATGATGATCTATCCGATGGACATGATGATGATGACGAATGATGATGATGATGAAGTCATCCAAAACGGCCAAACATGTTTCATATCTGCCAAATATTAGAAAAATTAATAGGGATTTTTAAAATAAAAATAATTTCATAAAACTGTAAATATCTCGAAAACGGTGCGTCCTACGTAAAATCTGACGAAATTTTGGCCCCCTTTTAGGAAAACCCCGCTAGATAATGATGATCTATCCGATGGACATGATGATGATGACGAATGATGATGATGATGAAGTCATCCAAAACGGCCAAACATGTTTCATATCTGCCAAATATTAGAAAATTTAATAGGGATTTTTAAAATAAAAATAATTTCATAAAACTGTAAATATCTCAAAAACGGTGCATCCTACGTAAAATCTGACGAAATTTTGGCCCCCTTTTAGGAAAACCCTGCTAGATAATGATGATCTATCCGATGGACATGATGATGATGACGAATGATGATGATGATGATGAAGTCATCCAAAACGGTCAAACATGTTTCAATCTGCCAAATATTAGAAATTAATAGGGACTTGTAAAATAAAAATAATTTCATAAAACTGTAAATATCTCGAAAACGGTGCGTCCTACGTAAAATCTGACGAAATTTTGGCCCCCTTTTAGGGAATCCCCGCTAAATAATGATGATCTATCCGATGGACATGATGATGATGACGAATGATGATGATGATGAAGTCATCCAAAACGGCCAAACATGTTTCATATCTGCCAAATATTAGAAAAATTAATAGGGATTTTTAAAATAAAAATAATTTCATAAAACTGTAAATATCTCGAAAACGGTGCGTCCTACGTAAAATCTGACGAAATTTTGGCCCCCTTTTAGGAAAACCCCGCTAGATAATGATGATCTATCCGATGGACATGATGATGATGTCGAATGATGATGATGATGAAGTCATCCAAAACGGCCAAACATGTTTCGTATCTGCCAAATATTAGAAAAATTAATAGGGATTTTTAAAATAAAAATAATTTCATAAAACTGTAAATATCTCGAAAACGGTGCGTCCTACGTAAAATCTGACGAAATTTTGGCCCCCTTTTAGGAAGACCCCGCTAGATAATGATGATCTATCCGATGGACATGATGATGATGACGAATGATGATGATGATGAAGTCATCCAAAACGGCCAAACATGTTTCATATCTGCCAAATATTAGAAAATTTAATAGGGATTTTTAAAATAAAAATAATTTCATAAAACTGTAAATATCTCAAAAACGGTGCGTCCTACGTAAAATCTGACGAAATTTTGGCCCCCTTTTAGGAAAACCCTGCTAGATAATGATGATCTATCCGATGGACATGATGATGATGACGAATGATGATGATGATGATGAAGTCATCCAAAACGGTCAAACATGTTTCAATCTGCCAAATATTAGAAATTAATAGGGACTTGTAAAATAAAAATAATTTCATAAAACTGTAAATATCTCGAAAACGGTGCGTCCTACGTAAAATCTGACGAAATTTTGGCCCCCTTTTAGGAAAACCCCGCTAGATAATGATGATCTATCCGATGGACATGATGATTATGACGAATGATGATGATGATGAAGTCATCCAAAACAGCCAAACATGTTTCGTATCTGCCAAATATTAGAAAAATTAATAGGGATTTTTAAAATAAAAATAATTTCATAAAACTGTAAATATCTCGAAAACGGTGCGTCCTACGTAAAATCTGACGAAATTTTGGCCCCCTTTTAGGAAAACCCCGCTAGATAATGATGATCTATCCGATGGACATGATGATGATGACGAATGATGATGATGATGAAGTCATCCAAAACGGCCAAACATGTTTCATATCTGCCAAATATTAGAAAATTTAATAGGGATTTTTAAAATAAAAATAATTTCATAAAACTGTAAATATCTCAAAAACGGTGCATCCTACGTAAAATCTGACGAAATTTTGGCCCCCTTTTAGGAAAACCCTGCTAGATAATGATGATCTATCCGATGGACATGATGATGATGACGAATGATGATGATGATGATGAAGTCATCCAAAACGGTCAAACATGTTTCAATCTGCCAAATATTAGAAATTAATAGGGACTTGTAAAATAAAAATAATTTCATAAAACTGTAAATATCTCGAAAACGGTGCGTCCTACGTAAAATCTGACGAAATTTTGGCCCCCTTTTAGGGAATCCCCGCTAGATAATGATGATCTATCCGATGGACATGATGATGATGACGAATGATGATGATGATGAAGTCATCCAAAACGGCCAAACATGTTTCGTATCTGCCAAATATTAGAAAAATTAATAGGGATTTTTAAAATAAAAATAATTTCATAAAACTGTAAATATCTCGAAAACGGTGCGTCCTACGTAAAATCTGACGAAACTTTGGCCCCCTTTTAGGAAAACCCCGCTAGATAATGATGATCTATCCGATGGACATGATGATGATGTCGAATGATGATGATGATGAAGTCATCCAAAACGGCCAAACATGTTTCGTATCTGCCAAATATTAGAAAAATTAATAGGGATTTTTAAAATAAAAATAATTTCATAAAACTGTAAATATCTCGAAAACGGTGCGTCCTACGTAAAATCTGACGAAATTTTGGCCCCCTTTTAGGAAGACCCCGCTAGATAATGATGATCTATCCGATGGACATGATGATGATGACGAATGATGATGATGATGAAGTCATCCAAAACGGCCAAACATGTTTCATATCTGCCAAATATTAGAAAATTTAATAGGGATTTTTAAAATAAAAATAATTTCATAAAACTGTAAATATCTCAAAAACGGTGCGTCCTACGTAAAATCTGACGAAATTTTGGCCCCCTTTTAGGAAAACCCTGCTAGATAATGATGATCTATCCGATGGACATGATGATGATGACGAATGATGATGATGATGATGAAGTCATCCAAAACGGTCAAACATGTTTCAATCTGCCAAATATTAGAAATTAATAGGGACTTGTAAAATAAAAATAATTTCATAAAACTGTAAATATCTCGAAAACGGTGCGTCCTACGTAAAATCTGACGAAATTTTGGCCCCCTTTTAGGAAAACCCCGCTAGATAATGATGATCTATCCGATGGACATGATGATTATGACGAATGATGATGATGATGAAGTCATCCAAAACAGCCAAACATGTTTCGTATCTGCCAAATATTAGAAAAATTAATAGGGATTTTTAAAATAAAAATAATTTCATAAAACTGTAAATATCTCGAAAACGGTGCGTCCTACGTAAAATCTGACGAAATTTTGGCCCCCTTTTAGGAAAACCCCGCTAGATAATGATGATCTATCCGATGGACATGATGATTATGACGAATGATGATGATGATGAAGTCATCCAAAACAGCCAAACATGTTTCGTATCTGCCAAATATTAGAAAAATTAATAGGGATTTTTAAAATAAAAATAATTTCATAAAACTGTAAATATCTCGAAAACGGTGCGTCCTACGTAAAATCTGACGAAATTTTGGCCCCCTTTTAGGAAAACCCCGCTAGATAATGATGATCTATCCGATGGACATGATGATGATGACGAATGATGATGATGATGAAGTCATCCAAAACGGCCAAACATGTTTCATATCTGCCAAATATTAGAAAATTTAATAGGGATTTTTAAAATAAAAATAATTTCATAAAACTGTAAATATCTCAAAAACGGTGCGTCCTACGTAAAATCTGACGAAATTTTGGCCCCCTTTTAGGAAAACCCCGCTAGATAATGATGATCTATCCGATGGACATGATGATGATGATGAAGTCATCCAAAACGGCCAAACATGTTTCATATCTGCCAAATATTAGAAAATTTAATAGGGATTTTTAAAATAAAAATAATTTCATAAAACTGTAAATATCTCAAAAACGGTGCGTCCTACGTAAAATCTGACGAAATTTTGGCCCCCTTTTAGGGAAACCCCGCTAGATAATGATGATCTATCCGATGGACATGATGATGATGACGAATGATGATGATGATGATGAAGTCATCCAAAACGGTCAAACATGTTTCAATCTGCCAAATATTAGAAATTAATAGGGACTTGTAAAATAAAAATAATTTCATAAAACTGTAAATATCTCGAAAACGGTGCGTCCTACGTAAAATCTGACGAAATTTTGGCCCCCTTTTAGGAAAACCCCGCTAGATAATGATGATCTATCCGATGGACATGATGATGATGACGAATGATGATGATGATGAAGTCATCCAAAACGGCCAAACATGTTTCATATCTGCCAAATATTAGAAATTAATAGGGACTTGTAAAATAAAAATAATTTCATAAAACTGTAAATATCTCGAAAACGGTGCGTCCTACGTAAAATCTGACGAAATTTTGGCCCCCTTTTAGGGAATCCCCGCTAGATAATGATGATCTATCCGATGGACATGATGATGATGACGAATGATGATGATGATGAAGTCATCCAAAACGGCCAAACATGTTTCATATCTGCCAAATATTAGAAAAATTAATAGGGATTTTTAAAATAAAAATAATTTCATAAAACTGTAAATATCTCGAAAACGGTGCGTCCTACGTAAAATCTGACGAAATTTTGGCCCCCTTTTAGGAAAACCCCGCTAGATAATGATGATCTATCCGATGGACATGATGATGATGACGAATGATGATGATGATGAAGTCATCCAAAACGGCCAAACATGTTTCATATCTGCCAAATATTAGAAAATTTAATAGGGATTTTTAAAATAAAAATAATTTCATAAAACTGTAAATATCTCAAAAACGGTGCGTCCTACGTAAAATCTGACGAAATTTTGGCCCCCTTTTAGGAAAACCCCGCTAGATAATGATGATCTATCCGATGGACATGATGATGATGATGAAGTCATCCAAAACGGCCAAACATGTTTCATATCTGCCAAATATTAGAAAATTTAATAGGGATTTTTAAAATAAAAATAATTTCATAAAACTGTAAATATCTCAAAAACGGTGCGTCCTACGTAAAATCTGACGAAATTTTGGCCCCCTTTTAGGGAAACCCCGCTAGATAATGATGATCTATCCGATGGACATGATGATGATGACGAATGATGATGATGATGATGAAGTCATCCAAAACGGTCAAACATGTTTCAATCTGCCAAATATTAGAAATTAATAGGGACTTGTAAAATAAAAATAATTTCATAAAACTGTAAATATCTCGAAAACGGTGCGTCCTACGTAAAATCTGACGAAATTTTGGCCCCCTTTTAGAGAAACCCCGCTAGATAATGATGATCTATCCGATGGACATGATGATGATGACGAATGATGATGATGATGAAGTCATCCAAAACGGCCAAACATGTTTCATATCTGCCAAATATTAGAAAAATTAATAGGGATTTTTAAAATAAAAATAATTTCATAAAACTGTAAATATCTCGAAAACGGTGCGTCCTACGTAAAATCTGACGAAATTTTGGCCCCCTTTTAGGAAAACCCCGCTAGATAATGATGATCTATCCGATGGACATGATGATGATGATGATGACGAATGATGATGATGATGAAGTCATCCAAAACGGCCAAACATGTTTCATATCTGCCAAATATTAGAAAAATTAATAGGGATTTTTAAAATAAAAATAATTTCATAAAACTGTAAATATCTCAAAAACGGTGCGTCCTACGTAAAATCTGACGAAATTTTGGCCCCCTTTTAGGAAAACCCTGCTAGATAATGATGATCTATCCGATGGACATGATGATGATGACGAATGATGATGATGAAGTCATCCAAAACGGTCAAACATGTTTCAATCTGCCAAATATTAGAAATTAATAGGGACTTGTAAAATAAAAATAATATCATAAAACTGTAAATATCTCGAAAACGGTGCGTCCTACGTAAAATCTGACGAAATTTTGGCCCCCTTTTAAGAAAACCCCGCTAGATAATGATGATCTATCCGATGGACATGATGATGATGATAATTATGATGAAGAAGTCATCCAAAACTGAAGTCGGATTTGACTCTTCCTACGAAAACTACCTACGTATGTGAGGTGGAATTCGGCAAATCCTGCTATAGCCAACTTACTCTGTTCGGTGTCTATTCCCCGCCTCCTCCATGTTTTTTATGTGACAGGCGAAGCGTAGTAATAGGGTAGTTGACAGTAAGAAAATATTTTGGAGATTTCTATTTTTTATGGTAGATTTGTAGTTACAAATAGGAAAAATCGATCTTATTGATTAAATAAATCATGATTGTTTCTTATTTTTGAGATATAAAATTCCAAAAATACAGTCACTAGTCACGTGACAAGGAACACCAATGACGACGCGTAACGTCACAAGTTGCAATACAAAACCATATTGACGTATCGTGGTGATTATCACTATAAATATTTTCTTTTGTTTTGCTATTAAACCCAACTTTAATTAACGTTTTTTCGGGAAGTTCATACTAAAAGAGTTTGGTACAATGGAAGCAGGTTTTATAAAAGCGAATAGCAGTAATTTGCCGAAGATCGATGTTGTTATGTTGGGTGCATATTTCGCAACTAACAATAATTTTTGCTCCGCAGAATTCCGAAATATTAAGACTTCAGTGTAAGTAACAACACTAATTATTATAATGATAATGATAACCATTCAGCAGAAGTATTACTCAGATGAAATTCATCTTGTTTTTAGGTTAGGTATATGTTTATTTTTTTATTAATCACAAATATATTTCTTTTCAGATCATCTCGTGCGTCATATGGAGACGATGCAATTAGTTATGTGCAGTTGAAGCGTGACGGAAAACTTTGTTTTGTCAAATGTAAAATATGTCCAGAGCATAAAGTGCGGTCTAAATTATATGCAGTGACATTAGTAATTGATGAAGAAGACGACATAATTTGTTCTGTGGAGTGCCATGACTGCGTTGCTTCCCAAGGCGGTTGCAAGCACGCAATAGCCTTTATCATGTGGATTCATAGGAGGACTGAAGAACCTTCATGTACATCTACGGAGTGTTACTGGAAAAAGTCTAAATTGTCACAAGTGGGTACGAGTTTAAAGTACATAACGGCCAAAGAAATGTCCAAGGGAAGTCCAAGTCTTCCAGCGAATCCAAGCGTCCTCTCAAAATATTTGGAAGAAGCAAGAAAAAGAAAAATTCAAGATTGCGAATTATTGAAATACCAGCCTGACTCTAATCTCTCTGATACAGCTACAGCTTCGATGCATCAGCTTGTTTTTAAATTTTAAGAAAAATGCTGTGACATATTTATAGAAAATGTTAAAATATCAGATGCAACAATCACAAAAATTGAAGAAGTAACAAGAAATCAATTTAAAAGCAGGGTGTGGTATGAACTAAGGTATGGACGGATAACAGCCTCAAGAGCTTATGATGTAAGTCGATGTAAGACCTTTGATGGTACCTTGATATCATTAATTATGGGTGGACAAATTCCAGACACTCCAGCAATGAAAAGAGGAAGGATCTTAGAAGACTCGGTGAGACAAACTTTGGAACAAAACTTAAATAAAAATATCAGAAAGTGTGGACTAATTTTAAGTTCCAAATACCCTATGATTGCAGGGTCACCAGATGGTATCTGTCAAGACTACATAATAGAAATTAAGTGTCCCACAAGTGCTAAAACTTATTTGAATTATATAAAAGATGGGAAGCCTACTGACAAATATTATTTACAAATACAAATACAAATGTACTTGACTAATTTAAAAAAATGCGTTTTTTGTGTAGCTGATCCAAAATTTACTGAAAATGAGAAAATTGAAATATTACATGTCAATTTTGATGAACAATTTGTTTTAAGTATTATAAAAAACAGTTTGATTCCATTTTGGAAAAAACATATATATCCATTATTGTATCAAAGTGTTATGAACAATATCTAACAAGGCTTTGATATTGATTAAAAGTTTAGTAGAAAATTAAGTAGTTTTTATTTGATACCATTATCTTTTGTTTGCTCACAATGCATGATGGTTTTTGTATTAGCCTTTAGTAAAAGTTCTCAAACAACTTTTTCTTTTAATATGTATAATAAATAAAACCACACAGTATATTTTCAAGTTTTATTTAATCAGAGAATCTTGTAAATTAATTAAAGCACATGCAATAGTTACTATATCGTCTAATATCTTTATAAAATTAATATTAACACAAGCATGTGGTCTTAACATATTAAACTCACGCAAACGCCGTATAACCCGTTCGACATGTATTCTTAAGCTAGCAATTTGTTTCGTTAGCTTAGCCTCAAATTTACTGAGTTTGACACCCGACTGTACACTTGGAGGTCGAACTAATTGAACACCAGACTTGAATAAAAAAGATTCAACATGTTTAAACCCTCTATCTGCCATTACACACATACCTTTTTCTAAAGTTTTTACTAAATCACAGGATTCAACTAAGCATGTGTCTGTTGTTCTTCCTCCAAATCCAGGTGATATATAATTCACTAGTCCGTTTGGTGTACAAGATATTAAATATTTGATGGTATTGGCTTTTTTATAGTCCGACCATGTTAATGCTTGATTGACAGACTTAGATGGTTTTTGTATCTCAATCTCTAAGCAGTCGATAATGCAGCTAACATTATAATATTTATGCCTAAATGCCATGGGCATAGTTTTTGTATTGAATTCTTTATTTATCTTAACAATAAAGGGACGCAAAACACTTGCTAATACAGGCACATTTTTTAAAAATATTTTGCTAGCATATGATGGAACAATAGAAAAATTATCAGCTAGTTCTTGAAATTTACTGTCTAAGCGAATTTTTTTCAAAATTAACATTATATGCTCAATTGGGATATTGGTTTCATTATTTATTACGTCCAATAAAAAGTAACTACTCTTAGGGATCCCAATGTAAAACCTAGGTTTGTTCATAATCTTATTAATAATATTCTGTACAGTTTTAATGGATTTTTGTTTCACTTCGACTATCTCGCTGCAATCTGAAGAAGATTTTATTTGCAGTGATCCTGTAGATGACGAGGATTCTAAATGAGTCACATGTGGCTTACATGGAGAGAAATCACTATCTGAGTTCTGTTCTTCTGAAAAAAGTTTCTTTGATATTCCAGATCCAGATGGTCTTGATTGCTTAGAATGTTCAACTTTAAATGGAGATGTGGCAACTGTTTTGCTATATCTGAATGGTGATGCTGCCTGATCCACTGACTTCTTTTGAGTTTGAGTTGCTTTGCTTCTGTATTTCTTATTCAACAATACTTGAATGCATTTATTTGCTGTTCTAGTTTCTTGTAAATCTGAAAAATAGTAGGTACATAAGTAAAAAAATACCAACTTCATAAAATTTATCTTAGGAGATAAATATGCATAATATTAATATATCTTGATAAAGTTCATATAGTAACTAGATACAAAAACCATAAACATGTACATATAACTTTATAAATAAACTACTACATTGAACAGATGTGGATTTTAAATTAGGCATAGAATAACTTTCTTATTAATATACTTACTTTACTATAACATTAAATGAATAAGTAAGAAAATACCTGGACTAGTAACAGAAGTTTCTCCTTCAACGGAACTAGTACTGGCAATGTTGCTCTCAAGCTCAACCGATTCATTTAAACACTCTTCTATTATCGTCATCCTTTGTTTTTTTAGAGCATATGGTCTTTCCAAACTACAACCTGCCCGTTTTCGTCTATCTGGTTGGCAATCAAATTTACTAGGCAAAGTTTCTGGTTTCATCCGAACTTGTGTTACAAATCCCATGACATGATATTCCATGTAATTCTCCATATCGTTAGGCAACTGTAACAAAATATTGGTTATTAAGTTAAAAATTAGGTAGAAGAGGGTATAAGTTTATTTAATAATAAGATTATTAATATGAATTCTAACCTAACCAAAATCTATTCTCAATATCGGGAACAGTAAAATTTGTTAGTTATTACGGTAATATATTAAAAAACATAATTTATTGCAAAACAGTTAAAACTTACATCGAAATGATCCTCACAAAAATACATTCTGGAATCCGAAGCTACATTAACGTCTCGTCTTGCAAGTTGTAGCCACTTTTTACGCATTTGTTCCTTTCGAGGCACATGTACAAATAGTTTTTCTGGTGTTTTGATTGTTGAACTTTCACACATAGGTACTATACAGTATTTATAAAACTTGTGATCCATTTTCTTTAATGATTTGTTAAACCACTCAACCAAACAGATGTTCGTTTTGCAACATATGACGTCACAAGGTTCGCCATGACAGTCTGACGCGTTTTGTTTGAGAAATGTCAAATATTTCATAAAAACATAAAATAAAAGATGTTACAGTTTGTATTTTACTGAAATATTTATATTTCAGTTAAATTAGACCATAACGCAAACAATGAAATAGTTTTTCAAAATTAGTCAACTAGCCTATTGTATTACACTGATAAGACACGACCAGATGTCTCGCATAAGACACAGATTGTATTTTTTTTAATTTTTCACTTAGTTGATCTTGTTAATTTTTTAAATATATATTTACATTTCCATTGAATAATTCACCCTTATATAGAGTGAATTTTCAAATTTATATTTGAACAATATTCGGAAACACCTTGTAGGGACACAGCATTGTATTTTGCTGACTTAGCGTTAATGATCGCGAGCGAGACACAGGACGGCATCATCGCCAGTAGGCATGAGTCGTACTTGTAAAATCCCGTACCAGGGCGCCCTGGTACGCCAGCCAACAAATACCAAGTACGAAAACCAGGTTTTGAAATACTTCCAAGTTTTTTCTAAGTGTATAGGAAAATTGACTTTATGACGTTACCATAACGCCCGTAATCGCATGCAGACCTTTCAAAGTAAAATACTTTCAAAATACGCAAGTAAAAATTCCTTTAAAGTTTTGAAACTATGTTCGCCCGCGAACCGATTTACTCAATAAGAAACCTTAACTCTTTTGTTGTTTTTCACTATCCATACATACACTACATTTTTATATTAATATGTTTTATTTTGATTTAAAAATTTTGGCAATGTGTCTCGGCGGAAGGTCTATAAACAGAAAAAAATCTCGTCACCGCGAGTTACACATTTAAAACTTACTATAAAAAGCAACGACATCTGTTAGCAAGAAGTGCAACTAAATGCCAACCTCAAGCAATTCAACCCACGCACGACAGTGGGCTATCTATCTCACTCACTCTGCTTGATTTAGAGCGAGCCAAAAGACGAAAGTATCCAGTCCAAGCCAAGATCAGGAAAATACTTTCAAGGTATTTTATTTGAAATTAACCCTTATGTCCATACGGATAAAAGTTATAATGGCATTGGCAAAAAAAAAAACTTGATGGTTTTAAAGTTTTTGATTTAGCTTATACGATTATGTTCCTTATTCTAATAGAGTTAAGTTTTAATTTTCTTCTACTTTGTTAAAGGGCTCTAAATACTTGAAACACTCGGCGCGGTCTGAGTCTGACAGACGCTTGGGTGCGTTATAGTAAAATACTTTAAAGGTCTTGCAAGTTTTTCGGACGCATACCTGGTTTACGTACTTGCAAGGAAAAACCAGGGCTCAAAACCTGGTCGAGTAAATACGTTTCATCCCTAATCGCCAGTCGTTCCCCGTCGCGCTCCTAGCTAACTTGCATTCCCAACTCGACTTGTTTTTTACTCTGTATTAATTTGTGTCGAAATCTGTGTTACTAATATTTGGTAATACAATCATTAGTGACCTTCGGACTTTTATTTATCTGCACCTTCTGAGAGTCAAGTTACGCACAGCAGTAAAGTCAAGTATTAGCAACCGTAGTGCGTACAACCTTAAATTAGAAATGCAGTTCGGCCACCCACCGCCATTCAATCTTACAATACCGTTGAGAAGCCTCTATGAGTATAGAGGTTAGATATGATTCAGGACATTGAAATGAAACGCAGGAAATAAGGTGGAGAAGATTTATTTACATTGTGTGGTTGGGTCGGGTCAGTACTTGTACTTGGCGTGCTTGGCGTGCTTGCGGTGATGCGGCGGCGTGGCGGGCGAGCGGCGCCGGCGGTCGCGCTCCCTGTCCCGCTCCCGCTCCCGCTCGCGCGACCGCTCTCGCTCCCGCTCCCGGTCCCGCTCCCGTTCCCGCTCGCGTTCGCGTTCGCGCGACCGCTCCCTCTCGCGTTCACGTTCTCGAGATCTCGACCGCGATCGTGATTTGCGATCGCTGGGGAAAAATAAATTTAAGTCAGCATTTCATAATTTTAGGGAAGAAATACAATTGATCTTATTGTTTTTATGATATGTGACAATGAGTTTTGTACATTTGATAAGTTTTAAATAGAATTTATTTTTAAGAGCCGTAGTTTAAGCAAATAAATTTTGAAAAATCTTTGAAGGTGGACTTTGACAATTTCTTTTATTTCTACGTACCTGTAGCGTGATCTTTTCTGTGGCGGAGATAATGATGGTTCTCGGGACTTCTTTGACTTTTTGGAGGACGTCCTGCAATATGATGTAGACCACGTTATTTTTTTATACAAATACAGTTGCTAAAGTTATTTTTATATAATTGTTCAACACAAGAAAGTTACGAAAAATATCTTAAATATGGGATTTTGCATTGCATTATAACATATTTATTAAATGTTTAATATTTTTTATAAAAAATATCGCGTTTAGTCCCGTTAAATAATATTAAATTCTTAATTAGTACGATCGGTCGGTATAATCTGTTCATAGTACTCACGAGTACGCGTCGTCGTCGGGGCTTCGGCGCCGGGGCTCCGGGGACTCGCGCGACTCCTCCAGCAGAGCCGCCTCCTTAGCCTCCTTCGCCTCACGGATGGCCTGAAAATGAGTAACAGACCAAAATTGTTAATAAGTGAGATTCTGTAGATAATGTAGAATTTCGATACGAATTATCAGCCTATTCAAATCAAACTGACGGGCAAATAGTCCAGGAATTTTATATTTTGTCTGCGGAAAAATTCCTAGTGGGCTGAATTTTTGTATACACCTTTATTATATATATATACTAGCGGCCCGCCCCGGCTTCGCCCGTGGTACTTGTCCACTATTTATACATAAAAACCTTCCTCATGAGTTACTCTATCTATTAAAAAAAAACCGCATCAAAATCCGTTGCGTAGTTTTAAAGATTTAAGCGTTCATAGGGACAACATGACAGAAAAAGCGACTTTGTTTTATACTATGTAGTGATATATATTCATTACAATATATATATATTGTAATGAAGATGTGAAAAATCGACATTGATATCGTGCCGGCAAAAAAAGTTATAGGGGTCCAAACGTCACGAAAATCAGTTTTTCGCAAACATCTCGCGATCTATTGTTCAGAAGTCAATAATGGTTTCATAAAAATTGTTCGTCGTAAAATTGTCTACAAAAAAGGTCTGTTGCATTTTTCTGTACAATTAACCGTTTTTGAAATAGAGACTAGAATGTACTCACAAACGGTATTGTATACCGTACGGCGCATACTAAGGCATAAACCCTATTGCTTTTTTTTCCCCTTTTTTTGTTTGTGTTTTTTGTTAGTATAATGTTCTACATAAAGAAATATAAAGCACTTGTAATACTAGTACAGTCAGGAAAATAGGAATATCAACTTTAAAAACCTAAGTGGCAATTTTTTTTGTCACCTTATAATTCAAGAACGGGTTCACCGCTCCAAACCAAATTTTCAGGGTTTGTACAGACTATTTAGTAGATGGTTTATGTGAAGTTTGAACAAAATCGGTCGTTTCTTACAACCATTATTGACCTCTGAGCAAGAGATAGCGAGATATAACTACATAGTATCTAGTTTCATTAACAAGGATCAGGAAGGTTGTTTCGGGTTGGTGATCATAAACATTTGTGTTCGGCAAAACCTCAAATGTAGCCCGACCCGGGAATCAGTGGAGGAGAAGGAGCAGGAAAGCGGACCCTGGACTCCAAGGCAATGGCCGAGGATGCGACCGGGACAAGCGCTAGGATGATGATGATGATGTAGCCCGACCCGGGAATCGACCCCAAAGATCAGTGACAGAGTGTCGGTACCTTCTTGATGAGCTTGCGCCGGTAGTGCTGCAGCTGCTGCGCGGCGGCGAGCCCGGGCCGGCGCGATGTCTGCTCCTCACTGTATGGGTGCGCGGATGTCACATGTTAGCCCCGTACCTTCTTGATGAGCTTGCGCCGGTAGTGCTGCAGCTGCTGCGCGGCGGCGAGCCCGGGCCGGCGCGATGTCTGCTCCTCACTGTATGGGTGCGCGGATGTCACATGTTAGCCCCGTACCTTCTTGATGAGCTTGCGCCGGTAGTGCTGCAGCTGCTGCGCGGCGGCGAGCCCGGGCCGGCGCGATGTCTGCTCCTCACTGTATGGGTGCGCGGATGTCACATGTTAGCCCCGTACCTTCTTGATGAGCTTGCGCCGGTAGTGCTGCAGCTGCTGCGCGGCGGCGAGCCCGGGCCGGCGCGATGTCTGCTCCTCACTGTATGGGTGCGCGGATGTCACATGTTAGCCCCGTACCTTCTTGATGAGCTTGCGCCGGTAGTGCTGCAGCTGCTGCGCGGCGGCGAGCCCGGGCCGGCGCGATGTCTGCTCCTCACTGTATGGGTACGCGGATGTCACATGTTAGCCCCGTACCTTCTTGATGAGCTTGCGCCGGTAGTGCTGCAGCTGCTGCGCGGCGGCGAGCCCGGGCCGGCGCGATGTCTGCTCCTCACTGTATGGGTACGCGGATGTCACATGTTAGCCCCGTACCTTCTTGATGAGCTTGCGCCGGTAGTGCTGCAGCTGCTGCGCGGCGGCGAGCCCGGGCCGGCGCGATGTCTGCTCCTCACTGTATGGGTGCGCGGATGTCACATGTTAGCCCCGTACCTTCTTGATGAGCTTGCGCCGGTAGTGCTGCAGCTGCTGCGCGGCGGCGAGCCCGGGCCGGCGCGATGTCTGCTCCTCACTGTATGGGTGCGCGGATGTCACATGTTAGCCCCGTACCTTCTTGATGAGCTTGCGCCGGTAGTGCTGCAGCTGCTGCGCGGCGGCGAGCCCGGGCCGGCGCGATGTCTGCTCCTCACTGTATGGGTGCGCGGATGTCACATGTTAGCCCCGTACCTTCTTGATGAGCTTGCGCCGGTAGTGCTGCAGCTGCTGCGCGGCGGCGAGCCCGGGCCGGCGCGATGTCTGCTCCTCACTGTATGGGTACGCGGATGTCACATGTTAGCCCCGTACCTTCTTGATGAGCTTGCGCCGGTAGTGCTGCAGCTGCTGCGCGGCGGCGAGCCCGGGCCGGCGCGATGTCTGCTCCTCACTGTATGGGTACGCGGATGTCACATGTTAGCCCCGTACCTTCTTGATGAGCTTGCGCCGGTAGTGCTGCAGCTGCTGCGCGGCGGCGAGCCCGGGCCGGCGCGATGTCTGCTCCTCACTGTATGGGTACGCGGATGTCACATGTTAGCCCCGTACCTTCTTGATGAGCTTGCGCCGGTAGTGCTGCAGCTGCTGCGCGGCGGCGAGCCCGGGCCGGCGCGATGTCTGCTCCTCACTGTATGGGTACGCGGATGTCACATGTTAGCCCCGTACCTTCTTGATGAGCTTGCGCCGGTAGTGCTGCAGCTGCTGCGCGGCGGCGAGCCCGGGCCGGCGCGATGTCTGCTCCTCACTGTATGGGTACGCGGATGTCACATGTTAGCCCCGTACCTTCTTGATGAGCTTGCGCCGGTAGTGCTGCAGCTGCTGCGCGGCGGCGAGCCCGGGCCGGCGCGATGTCTGCTCCTCACTGTATGGGTACGCGGATGTCACATGTTAGCCCCGTACCTTCTTGATGAGCTTGCGCCGGTAGTGCTGCAGCTGCTGCGCGGCGGCGAGCCCGGGCCGGCGCGATGTCTGCTCCTCACTGTATGGGTACGCGGATGTCACATGTTAGCCCCGTACCTTCTTGATGAGCTTGCGCCGGTAGTGCTGCAGCTGCTGCGCGGCGGCGAGCCCGGGCCGGCGCGATGTCTGCTCCTCACTGTATGGGTACGCGGATGTCACATGTTAGCCCCGTACCTTCTTGATGAGCTTGCGCCGGTAGTGCTGCAGCTGCTGCGCGGCGGCGAGCCCGGGCCGGCGCGATGTCTGCTCCTCACTGTATGGGTACGCGGATGTCACATGTTAGCCCCGTACCTTCTTGATGAGCTTGCGCCGGTAGTGCTGCAGCTGCTGCGCGGCGGCGAGCCCGGGCCGGCGCGATGTCTGCTCCTCACTGTATGGGTACGCGGATGTCACATGTTAGCCCCGTACCTTCTTGATGAGCTTGCGCCGGTAGTGCTGCAGCTGCTGCGCGGCGGCGAGCCCGGGCCGGCGCGATGTCTGCTCCTCACTGTATGGGTGCGCGGATGTCACATGTTAGCCCCGTACCTTCTTGATGAGCTTGCGCCGGTAGTGCTGCAGCTGCTGCGCGGCGGCGAGCCCGGGCCGGCGCGATGTCTGCTCCTCACTGTATGGGTGCGCGGATGTCACATGTTAGCCCCGTACCTTCTTGATGAGCTTGCGCCGGTAGTGCTGCAGCTGCTGCGCGGCGGCGAGCCCGGGCCGGCGCGATGTCTGCTCCTCACTGTATGGGTGCGCGGATGTCACATGTTAGCCCCGTACCTTCTTGATGAGCTTGCGCCGGTAGTGCTGCAGCTGCTGCGCGGCGGCGAGCCCGGGCCGGCGCGATGTCTGCTCCTCACTGTATGGGTGCGCGGATGTCACATGTTAGCCCCGTACCTTCTTGATGAGCTTGCGCCGGTAGTGCTGCAGCTGCTGCGCGGCGGCGAGCCCGGGCCGGCGCGATGTCTGCTCCTCACTGTATGGGTACGCGGATGTCACATGTTAGCCCCGTACCTTCTTGATGAGCTTGCGCCGGTAGTGCTGCAGCTGCTGCGCGGCGGCGAGCCCGGGCCGGCGCGATGTCTGCTCCTCACTGTATGGGTGCGCGGATGTCACATGTTAGCCCCGTACCTTCTTGATGAGCTTGCGCCGGTAGTGCTGCAGCTGCTGCGCGGCGGCGAGCCCGGGCCGGCGCGATGTCTGCTCCTCACTGTATGGGTGCGCGGATGTCACATGTTAGCCCCGTACCTTCTTGATGAGCTTGCGCCGGTAGTGCTGCAGCTGCTGCGCGGCGGCGAGCCCGGGCCGGCGCGATGTCTGCTCCTCACTGTATGGGTGCGCGGATGTCACATGTTAGCCCCGTACCTTCTTGATGAGCTTGCGCCGGTAGTGCTGCAGCTGCTGCGCGGCGGCGAGCCCGGGCCGGCGCGATGTCTGCTCCTCACTGTATGGGTACGCGGATGTCACATGTTAGCCCCGTACCTTCTTGATGAGCTTGCGCCGGTAGTGCTGCAGCTGCTGCGCGGCGGCGAGCCCGGGCCGGCGCGATGTCTGCTCCTCACTGTATGGGTGCGCGGATGTCACATGTTAGCCCCGTACCTTCTTGATGAGCTTGCGCCGGTAGTGCTGCAGCTGCTGCGCGGCGGCGAGCCCGGGCCGGCGCGATGTCTGCTCCTCACTGTATGGGTGCGCGGATGTCACATGTTAGCCCCGTACCTTCTTGATGAGCTTGCGCCGGTAGTGCTGCAGCTGCTGCGCGGCGGCGAGCCCGGGCCGGCGCGATGTCTGCTCCTCACTGTATGGGTGCGCGGATGTCACATGTTAGCCCCGTACCTTCTTGATGAGCTTGCGCCGGTAGTGCTGCAGCTGCTGCGCGGCGGCGAGCCCGGGCCGGCGCGATGTCTGCTCCTCACTGTATGGGTGCGCGGATGTCACATGTTAGCCCCGTACCTTCTTGATGAGCTTGCGCCGGTAGTGCTGCAGCTGCTGCGCGGCGGCGAGCCCGGGCCGGCGCGATGTCTGCTCCTCACTGTATGGGTGCGCGGATGTCACATGTTAGCCCCGTACCTTCTTGATGAGCTTGCGCCGGTAGTGCTGCAGCTGCTGCGCGGCGGCGAGCCCGGGCCGGCGCGCGCGCAGCCCCGCCTCCAGCTCGTCCGCGTACTTCAGCACGCGCACCTCGATGTCGCGCAACGTCTCGCGCGACAGCGTCTGCTCCTCACTGGGTATGGGAACATGAATATTGTTAAAATTAGGTTAATTATTATATGAAGGATTTAAATAAATGAAGTTACTTGTATCATATACATAAAAGACGTGTAGTATGTGTAATTGTGTATGTATAGTTGTGCATATTTGTCTGTCCGTCTATTATGCTCTCCTGCTTAAAACTCTGAACCAATTTTGATGAAATCCGGCACAGACAATGTTTACTCTCGGAAAGAAAAATCTTTTTTGAAAAAAAAAAGATCAGCCGCTAGTTAAAAACAAAGATTGTCTCACGTGTCGGTCTGATGCGCGGGCGCGGCCGGCACCGGCGGCGGCGCGGGCGGCGGCGGCTCGGCGGCGCGCGGCGGCGTGTCGGCGCGCGCCACGTCCACGCTCTCCCAGCGCGACGGCACGAACGCGCCGCCTCCAGCCGGGGACGAGCCGCCGCCCTCCAGTGGAATGCCGTCGATGTCTTCGTCCACTACAAACAATTTTATCTTCATGTTCAATAGTTTCATAACACGCTAATAAATGTACGAGCACTACACCCACATAATTTTTTACGAAACCTTTATTTCAACACGGAAGTAAAGAAAGTGACGAGTTGGGGCCAAAAAGCGTTTTCAGGCGTCAAGAATAAATACATAAAAGTCTAGTTTTACAATTTAAACATTTTATGTTGCAATATAACATTATTATACATAATTATTAAACAGGACTAAACGAGATATTAATTATGAAGTGTAGCAGCAGTTTATGTAGTGTAGTAGTGCAGACGACGCCCCGCATCACCAATCCGCTTGCGACTAGTTGCGACCACGGTTGTTGTAATGTAGCCGAACCGTCAAACAGTAAGTAGTATACATATATTCATTAAAAAAAATATATATACTACATAATTAATATCGCGTTAAGTCCCGTTAAATAATATTAATGTAAAGTCTAGTCGGCTCGTGGTGTGTAACACTCACCGGGTACTCCGTCGATGTCGGCGTCAATGTTGGCATGCGGCGGCGTGGGCGGCGGGGCGCGGCGCGTGGCGGCCAGGCGACGCAGCGCCGCGCCGTCCAGCGGGCCCGCGCCGCCGCCGCCGCCCCACTCCTCCGACGACGACGAGTGCGCCGGCGACGACCCGCCCCCAGGTGACTCCGCCCCTGTAGCACCGCCCGGCGTCGCGCCTGCGCCCGGCCCGTCGCCGCCCGCCGCGCCCGTGTCCTGCAAGTACATAAATGCATAATTACACTATTATTATTGACGACCCGCTTGGTGTAATGGTCAAGATGTTGCCTATTACGCAAGAGGTCGCGGGTTCGATCCCCGCTCAGGACAAATATTTTTGTGCATGAACATGTCTGTTTGTCCTGGTCTGGGTGTTATATGTATCTATTTAAGTATATTTGTAATACCACTGTTGATTCTGATGTCTGTAACACAAGTGCTTAAGCTACTTAACACGGGGTCAGATCAATGTATGTGAAATATTTATTTATTTATTATTTATTATGAACTTATCAAAAGGCCGACGACGGCACGAAACGTAAACATACGATGGAAGTAATCATAGTTACACAGACTTGGTTGAATGCAAGTATGCGCCCGGACGTGTACGTGTATCTATCTTACCAATAAACCGACCCGTATGGCACATATTGCTGTAATTCCACAGCCGAGTCGACTCTGCTCGCTCACCTTGTCCTGCCCGAGGAACACATCATTAATGTGCAGCAGGAAGTCGGTGGGGTAGACGGCCCAGTCGGCCCAGGCCTGCAGGATGCGCGTGACGCGCGCGCGGAACCCCTCGCGCTGCAGCCGCGACCCCAGCCCCGCCCACGCCACGTGACACGAACGCATTATATCCACTAGGCGAGACTGGAAACTGAAGTGGGGAATTAAATTGTTGATTTGTATTATTAGACATAAGTTTGACATATTATTTTATTATAGGATCATGTCAATTAAATCTATAATTTGACTATGGTAAAAATTATCCAAAAGTGCCATCTAGTGACAGACAACAATAGACAAATTAACACATAACACGTTCGCCATTAAAAGCGTCTCACGCTCACGAGCTACGGAAGGCACTGGTGTTAGTCAGCTTCGTCTGTACGCTGTGTAGTATATCCCATATCATATATAATCTCGCGACGCGTTGCTGCGACGGCGGATGTGCCCCGGCCGACGCCTCAACCAAGCACGCCGTGACCTCGCCCACCGCTTCCGCGTGCTTACGTGTGTAGTAAGTACGTTCACTAACAAATATTTAGCGGGTACTCACGCGCTCCGGAAGGCACTAGCATTAGTCAGCTTCGCCTGCGCATTGTGCAGTATATCGGACAGCAGATAGAGCCTGGCGATGCGTCGCTGCGGCGGCGTGTGTTCCCCGGCCAGCGCCTCGGCCAGGCAGGCCGCCACCTCGCCCGCCGCCTTCGCGTGCTCACGTGTGTAGTACGTTCACTAACAAATACTAAGCGGGTACTCACGCGCTCCGGAATGCACTGGCGTTAGTCAGCTTCGCCTGCGCATTGTGCAGTATATCGGACAGCAGATACAGCCTGGCGATGCGTCGCTGCGGCGGCGTGTGCTCGCCGGCGAGCGCCTCGGCCAGGCAGGAGGCCACCTCGCCCGCCGCCTCCGCGTGCTCACGTGTGTAGTACGTTCACTAACAAATACTAAGCGGGTACTCACGCACTCCGGAAGGCACTAGCATTAGTCAGCTTCGCCTGCGCATTGTGCAGTATATCGGACAGCAGATAGAGCCTGGCGATGCGTCGCTGCGGCGGCGTGTGCTCGCCGGCGAGCGCCTCGGCCAGGCAGGCCGCCACCTCGCCCGCCGCCTCCGCGTGCTCCAGGCACCAGGCCATGGCGGCGGCCACGGACGTCCGAGCGGGAGTCAGGCCGCGGATCAGCTCCTCGAGACGGTCGCGCTGGCTGGAATTCAAAGCGGAATAAACAAGAGATTAAAGATTTATGTTGCATAATTTAATAATATTATAGTTATGAAATAATAACCAGAAAAAACATTTTATATCCAATTTTCTTCCATATTAAAGTAATACAATATCTACGATTATCTACAAATGTATGTCTACGAGTTGAAATAATAAAATGTGAGTGCATTAAGTAATGGAGTAATTCAACTCCACACACTAATAAAATGCTCAGAAGCACGCCGAATTTAGTGATACTTTTAGGAATCAGAAGCGTAAAACAAAATAAAAAAAAACAATTATAAACAACCTAGAACTAATTTACTCAATTATAATTTCAATTTAAACAAAAATAATTCACTCTAACATCAATGCAAACATCCGTTAATATTCAAACACCAAAATCACAAATATAACAAACTAAAATATAACACACTAAATAAGTAAGGAAATATATCACCCGGTATCGATTCCAACAACCAGCCCGTCCGGCGTCTGCGAGGCAAATGGGCTCGCTCGAGCTGCGCAGCCGCTTTTATAGGCTTGGAGTGGGGAGCGATACCGTTTACATAAGGTTTTGGCTTATACGGCCTCTCCTGATCCTGCACCGTCCTCGGCTGCACTCGGAACTTCTCCTTCAGGGGAGCAGCTAGGTACAGCGACGAGACTTCGTGCACCTTCTTGGCTCGTGGAAGCTGAAGCACCAGGGTGAGCCACTGGACCATCTGAGGGTTCACTGGCATCATCACCGTCATTGTCGTCATCATCTGTTGTAAAAACAATTCGTTAATTACTCATGAAATAGAACAGCGTTGCCTATTCTATCATTCATCACGCATTCAAGGCCCTCAGACAAAAGTTTGACTTTCACAACAGAGATAACAATACTTCACATTCATAAGTAAGCATACATCCGCTTACAAATGTCTCTCTCAAACTCATACTTTGAACTTGCAAGTTCCCACGTTAAAAACGTGAACCAGGACAGCGCCTGCCAGGACTGCGCCTGATACATGTTCATAGAACACGTTCACCGGGACTGCGCCCGCCAGGACTGCGCCTGAAGCATGTTCATAGAACACGCCAACCGGGACTGCGCCCACCGGGACTGCGCCCGCCAGGACTGCGCCTGAAGCATGTTCATAGAACACGCCAACCGGGACTGCGCCCGCCCGTGCACAGCGTACACGCCTCCCAGCACTGGGCACTCCAAAGCGCCCATGTCGGGAGCACGAGCTGACAGGTTGAGACTGCACTCACTCCTTCACGCTCGCACACTGGTCTCACGTACTTCTGCAATACAGAGACACGTTAAAAGGTTCAGGTTAAACTTACTCTCAAAGAACGCAGCGCAACTCTCAGGACACCATTCGCCTTTCCAGGGAACCATGTATTGTGCCGCAGCTTGAGTTGTCTTGCCTCTAGCACCGCTCACCAACTTCAGTTCGTAGCGGTCACTTGGAAGCACTTTTGTGACACGGTATGGTCCCCTCATGCCAGAGTCAAGTTTTCCCGTGGACTGAGAGTACTTTATCACAAACACTTGATCATTGATCTGAAACTGTCTCGGCGGGTGTCTTTGACGATTCGCTCGTGCATCTTGAGCATGACGGTTTCTGTCCAGCGATGCCCTGGCAGAGTCCCTGCCAAGTTCCCTCGTGGCTTCACGGTTGGGGCTGGTGTTCTCGATGGCAATGTCGCGGACCAGTGCACGGATCACAGGAGTGGTCGCATTAATACCAACTAAAAGATATAGAGGTGAATATTGGGTGGTTTTTTGTTTTGTAACATTTAAAACTAACTGAATTTTATACAATGCGTCTGACCAAGTAGATTTCTTATTGTAAGTTTCGACACGAATTAAATTAAGAACTGTTCTAACATAACGCTCAGCTTGCCCATTGGCATGGTGCATTTCAGGCGTTATGTAATGAATAGCACAGCCCATCTCAGCCACCCAGGTAGTAAAAGCTGACGCTTCAAACATACGACCACGGTCACAAATCATTAACTTAGGAGTGCCAAATAGGGATATGGCATTACTAAAAACGCGTTTTAATTCGTCAGTATCTTGTCTGTACATGGGGTACAATAAACAAAATTTGGTGAAAGAATCAACTAGTACGAGAACGAATTTATAACCGTTAGAGACCGGTAGTGGGCCTAATACGTCGACATGGATCGTGCTAAACGGGACATCTGACTTTTCCCAAGACGTTATAGGCTGGAGAGGAGCTCTCGGTACACGTTTCTTAGAAATACAGATCAAACAATGGGAAGTGTATTTTTTAACAAATTGTTTCAGGCCGGGAAACCAGAAATGTTTTAAAATTAGCTCATAAGTTTTATCAGCCCCGACGTGCTCATGTTCGTCGTGGAAAACACGCAGCAAACTAAGCCTATGCCCCTTCGGAACATAGCACAGTAAACGTGAATCCTCGCCTGTGGGTGAATAACGGTAGTAGAGGATATCGTTCAAAACTACATACCGACGGGAATCTAAAAGACCATCGCTCAGTCTCTGCACAAGCTCACGGGTTTCGGAGTCGGCTGATTGCGCCATTTGCGCCCAGTTCAGCGGTCGTTCAATGTTGTTGACTTGCAGCGCTGGTGGATTACGGCTGAGGTAGTCCGCATGACTCATCATGACACCTTTGCGATACTCAATTGTGAAATTGAAGTCTTGCATGTAGATCCACCAGCGCGCAACCCTTGGAAGGAGGTCCTTCTTGCGCTCGGTGGCCTTCAAGGCATTGCAATCCGTTATGATTTTGAAGTTAACACCAATAAGGTAATGACGAAAGTTTTGCAGTGCCTTGACGACCGCTAGAGTCTCCAGCTCGTATGAGTGGTATTTAGACTCCGCACCCTGAGTAGTTTTACTGAAATAGGCCACGACACGCTTGCTAGCGCCTTCGTGAACCTGCATGAGAACCGCGCCATACCCCGCGCTACTGGCGTCGGTATGCAACTCTGTAGGGAGACTGGGGTTGAAAATTGCCAAAATAGGTTCGCTAGTCAATCGCTCTATTAGGTATTGTCGGACTTGGTCTTGCTCTGGTCCCCATTCGAATTTGACGTCTTTCTTTGTTAGACGAGAGATACACAATGTTTTCGAAGCGTACCCTTCGATATAGCGTCTAAAATAGCCTGCAAGGCCCAAGAATTGACGTACCTGTCTGACATTGGTAGGAGTAGGCGCATTCACTAGCGCTTCTATTTTATGGGGGCTCGGCCTCACCTGACCGTGACTGATAACGCGACCTAAGTACTCTACTTTAGTCGTGAGGAACGAACACTTCTGGGCATTGATGGAAAACCCTGCCTGAGTTAAGGTCTTTAATACCTCATGCAGTAAAGAAATTCCCTCATCAGCTGTCATACTGACAAGCAGCACGTCATCTATGTAAACCAAAACGTCACCGTTGTGTATGAATTTGCGCAGAGTATTATTAATTATGCGCTGGTAAACGGTCGGAGAATTACAAAGCCCGTATGGCATTTTTAAATACTCATAATGAGCTTCTGGGGTAACGAAGCCAGTTTTGTGGATTGAACCGTCATCAATAGGTATCTGATGAAACCCAGATGCCATATCTAAAGATGTAAAGAATTTTGAGCCCCCGAGCCGATCAATGTGGTCGTCAATTAAGGGCAGAGGGTATCTGTCCTTGACAGTGATGCGATTAAGTGCGCGGAAGTCCACGCACATTCTGTCTGAGCCATTCTTTTTCTTGACCAAAATGATCGGGCTCGCGTACTCAGAATCCGACTCCCTAATTATATTTTTGTCCAAAAGGTCTTGACATATTACGCGAACTCGAAGTTTTTCCTCGTAAGATAGACGATACGGATGATATGCAACGGGAACGTCGCTTGTCAGGCTAATGTGCATTTTGCCAGTATTCACGGTTGTGGTGGCAGTGCCAGATATTAGAAACTCAGAAAACTCTGTAACAACCTCCATAAGCCTGGCAAGTTCGGCACCCTCGAGAGGCGTATTTACTTGTGGGAACTTGTTTGCGCTCACCGAATTTATCTTTGACACGACACCCGGTGTGTGAGTTAGGTATTGTTTGTATTTCGTACGAACAAATGTAACACCGTCCCTATTAAGGACATCTGTACCTACGATAATAGGCGTATTCATGTAAGACGCGGGTACTATAACGAAATCGACCTCGATCGCTATATGAGTGAACTCGACTGTTAGGGTAATCGATTCATGGGCCACAAACTCTTTGTCACCTATACCTTTTAAGGAACAGTTTGTGTATTTTCGTGGGCCGGTAAAATAATCTACTACCGCGGACGAGATCAAAGACACATTAAGTGCACCACTATCAATAAGGATATCGACCGGTATGCCTTGAATTACAGCTGTACTAATGTCACTGTTACAATGCGCGCTCGAAGGCTCGCTACACAAGTTAACTTTACGTTGACTATTATTGTTACCCTGCGCCTCCGAACGGGCTTTGGCGAAACAGTCGCTTTCCTTATGTCCTAACTTTTTACAAAAGTTGCACTTGGGTCTAGTGTTACTGTCGGTTTTGTCCTCAGTATTACGCTTTTTAGGGCATTTATCTTTAAAGTGGCCCGATTGGCCGCAAATAAAACAACTACTTTCAGGTCTGCCGGAGTTATTGTAATTACGTTTTTTAGTTGTATGAAAATTAGGCGGCACCGGCTTGCCGGACTGACGACTATCAATTTTGCGGGTAGGTTTAGTATAAGTGGCTAGAAAAGAAACCAGGTTCTCCGTCGTTAGGTCAGCATTGGTTGCTGCCGCGCGCACTTGCATATCACTAATACCGTAAACCACTATTTGAACCATAAGTTCCTCGCTTAAACCTTTTACAACACGTAAACGCAACAAAGAACGGCGAGCGTATTCTGCGTACGATAAGAACTTTTCAGACGTAGAATTTATAACTTCATGTAAGATTTGCGCGTAATTAACTTTTTGTGGACACAACGACTTAAACTCTTTTACGAAACAAGACCATGAACGATCATTTGTGTTCCAATCATTCAGCCAGGTCTTCGCGTCACCTCTCAAGCAATGCGCGACACGCGAAAAACACTCGAGGTCATCCCAATTATTCACAAACCTAGCCCTGTCAACCTCACCGCACCAAACTTCGAAATTATTCACTGACGGATCGAAATTTGAGATGTAATAATTGCCAGACTTCTTCCTAGTTAACATGCCGATCGCTTCGGCAAGAGTTTGAGCCGTTGAGGTATCATTTTTATCTAATGGCGGTGTGTTACCACGAACGAACGAGGGTACATTCGAACCCGAGGCCGTGCTTGCTTCAATCGCCGTTAAGCGTGACATAATTGAACTTAATGCTTTCGTCGTTTCACTATCCCGACGGTAGGAATGCGACCTACTTCGGTCACGACGCGCGAATGAACGAGATCTGGATCTCTCATAATAGTGTGCGTCACGCGAGCGCGAACGTTTATGATGCGAGCGGGTTCGGTCATAGCGGGCGCGCGAACTACTACGAGACACATACGAACGGCTTCTACCACGTGTCTTATCATGGCGCGAACGCGAACGCGCTGCATCGCGACCCGATCGTACACGAGATTCACTGTATTTTGATCGCGAACGGTACCTGCTCCGCCGCGGGGATTTGTGGCGATCACGATGCTCGACCTCATCGCGAGGTGGCGTCCGAATAGATCGTTCACGGGAGGCACGTGGCATAATACCGGAATACCAACGGATGTTTACACTTAAAACTGGGTTGTGGGCGAAATCCTATCCCACTTCTGATTTTAGGAATCAGAAGCGTAAAACAAAATAAAAAAAAACAATTATAAACAACCTAGAACTAATTTACTCAATTATAATTTCAATTTAAACAAAAATAATTCACTCTAACATCAATGCAAACATCCGTTAATATTCAAACACCAAAATCACAAATATAACAAACTAAAATATAACACACTAAATAAGTAAGGAAATATATCACCCGGTATCGATTCCAACAACCAGCCCGTCCGGCGTCTGCGAGGCAAATGGGCTCGCTCGAGCTGCGCAGCCGCTTTTATAGGCTTGGAGTGGGGAGCGATACCGTTTACATAAGGTTTTGGCTTATAATACATTATAAAAAAAACCATCAGCTTAATATTATGTTATTTCCGACTTATTTTGACGACCCGCTTGGTGTAGTAGTCAAGAAGTTTACTATTAGACCAAGACAGTTGACCCGCGAGTTGACCCCGCACAGGACAAGACCAATCACGCGTCACTCGTACTTTTTCTATGTTACGCCATCTAGCGGAAATTCTAGTTTCAGAACATTAATGTATACAATATATGATTGAAAATCTCTGTTTATACAAGCACGTACTTGTTGGAGAGCGTGCCGCGGATGTTCTCCTTGGCGGAGTCCTCCTCCACCAGCTCGTCGGGCATGCCCGCCGTGAACAGGTTCATCACCGGCGGCCGCCACACAGACCCGCCTACACCAAAGAAAACAAATACATATTTTTATTTATATAATCAAAAAGAGCTTTTGATAAGTATTATTGTCAGGGATCCAATCAGAAAATCAGTTGGGTGCACTAAAATCATTACGGTAATGATCAGGATATTAATAACTGGCACAGTTTTAATAAGATTAGGTGTGACAGATTATATTTAAGACCCACTTGGTGTAATGGTCAACAAGTTGCCTATTAGTTGAAATGAAATGAAATGAAATGAAATGAAAATGAAAAAATGAAAAATGAAAAATTATTTATTTCAGTAACACAAGTAATGACTTATAGTAAACAAATATTCGAAGACTCCTTTTAAGCATATAATGATGCCTGTGCCAGGAGACCTCGCTCCTCGTCTGGGTGTTATATGTATCTATTTAAGTATAATTGTTACCACTATTGATTCTGATGTCTGTAACACAAGTGCTTAATTAAGCTTCCTAACACGGAGTCAGATAAATGTACGTGATGATGAAAGTACTATGAGAAACGAACTTCTTAGCTATCCATGGATTCTCCGTGCGGGTGCCGGGTCCATCGCGTGGAACAGAGAGGAACGCCAGTCGGCGCCTGGGACTTTCGACCCAACGTGTAGGTTTAAGGGGCTAAAGACTATATGTGAAATACTGTACATTTTTTAAATCATGTAACCTTTGAACATGCGGAAGTCGTTGAGCGCCCACTGCTTGGGCGCATCGCCCTGAAGCATGCTGAACAGCTTCCAGCGGTAGTACACGTGCGCCGGCGACTGGTTCTCGAACAGGAACCGGAAGAACGGGTTGTTCATCTCCTTGTTCATGATGATCGCCTCGAACATCGGCCCCTCGCGGATCACGAACTCAACCATACGGTGGATCAGCATTAGCACGTTCCTGGAATGGTCAGGGTGAACATGAGTTGTAGTTCAATGTAGTTCTTATGCACTTGACATAAGAGCGGTACAAAGTTCTAATCTCAGGATGTACTGGTTCAAATTTGAAAAATATTTTTCTGTTGGATAGTCCATTCCTCGAGAAAGGCTTTAAGTTATAATAAACAACTGTGTGTGCGGAAACCGTAATTCTCGGGGAGAAATACACTCCTTCTCAAAGAAGACAAATCAAGAGGAAATAATCACTTATCTATCACTATCAAAAACACTTATTAACATACCTTTCAGTGGGGACCACAACCTTCACAATAGACTGTGACAATATCTGCAAAAGATGATAAGATAATCATAAGTTTTATAAAACATCACAAAGTATTATTACAAATGTAGTAAATAAAATGCGAATAAATTACCTG